>OZ023231.1:375067-975067 GCA_964006365.1 Trididemnum miniatum | reverse complement strand
ATGCGCTTCTGGTTTATGCTACCGCAATAACATCTGCGATTGGTGCGATCAAAGTCAGTGTCAAGCAGCCCTAAACGGGTGCCAGGCTTAAATTGAACTCGATTCTAACTTGAAATGTTCTGCAGCTAATAAACGATGTTCGTGACTGTTTTGCTTGTGAAAGGATTTTGGATCAGCGTCAAACGCGCGACAAATTGACACAGAGACGACTTGGACAGTAGAAATTGCCACCGAGACCACTTTAGACCAGAAGAAACTGTCACAAAGACCACTTTAGGCCCTTAAAAATTAAGTAGTTTCGGAGCTTCTCCAATTTCTAGAGTCTACCAGTGGAGTTTACAAACAGGCGCGCTTTTGTGGTGCTCGATCTAGCGGTTTGAGCGTTTTTTCAGCAGCTGAGAGACTGAGTTCGATGCTACGTCGGGTGACTTCCTTTAAAAACATGATATTCGTAACTACCAAGCGCTGAGCATCAGGACTAGTGAGAAGAGCGAAATGAAAAGGATAAAATGTAAATTCGAACTGAAAACAAGTTAGATACTATAAAGGCTGATAAAAAGCAGCCCAACATTTGCAGTGCAGTCGCTTATAGTCCATAAAAACTAAAACAGCAGTAACACGACGGTTCTAAATGGACGCTGGGTAGGCTGGGTCATCTAATTAACTTGAGAATTCTTCAAGATCTCAGCGCAGCGAGCTAAGGAAGATAAATGTTTGCCAGTGGCCACGGCGTAAACGATGCCTAGACCATGTGGAAGCCCAGAGATTTCTCGTCGTTACTGACCAGTGCAATTTGATGAAGGTTTCCAGCTTCGAAGGAAAAGATGGCGAGAAATAAAGAGATGCGTTTTATCAGCACCGATCAAAAACCAAATCTTCATTACGCCATATTACGCGATATTACGCCGTCTTACGCCATAATCTTCATTATCGCGATATTAGTCCGACGCGTGTAACGAGTGGCGGGGCCCATCTTGGCGGCTTAGCGTCTGGGCAACACAGCTACGAATAAACGTCGCAGCTGCGGTGAGCAGTTAGCGACACTGTGTCCAATTTGATAAACCGGGAAGCCGAACCCCAAATCTCCTGCAACGATATCAGAGTCTTAAACCGCTACACCAACCGTTATACAAGCCGCGGATGATGCCAATGTATCCTGAGCACTTTGTTGAAAAGTTTGGGGAAAACTTATACTCAATATTTTTTAATTGAAACCATTCTTGATTACTCTACCTCCGCTAGATAGCGATAAAGATCTGGTTAAATCTAATCATAGACGAACTGAATCGAATCAATTCCCAGTAGAACAGAGCGCGATTACGCGATGGTCGTGCTACTGCTCGGAGTATCCTTCTACCTTCTCTGTTGCAAGTTGAAAGGTAAGATTGTGACGTCATAATGCGAGCGATAACTTCGCGCAAATGGTTTGATTTTTATACCAGCTTCACAGTAATTGAGGAAAAACTTTTACTGTTGTTATGCTTATCGAGTTGTTTAGTTGGTTTTTATGTAAACATTCTTAGATTTTCTGATTCGTTTCAAAATTATCGAAGAAAGAAATAATTTGGAGTTTACAGGAAAGATGATGGATAATTAGCAAAGATCTAACGATCGATCATAAGGGAGCAGTAGATGTAATTTTAGTATTTAGTTCAGCTGCATATTGATTCTCCTACCACGGGAAAGCCATCAAAGCGCTGTAACGAGATCACTAAGGAGTTACCGGCCATCAGTCTACCACACTAAGATGGTGGAATCCCGCTAAGTGCCTTTACAAACGTTACAATAAGTAAATTTGCCGGCTTGTTCTCCACACTGTCTCGGTAATGCTGTGCGTTATACAGGAAGCTGTGAAGTTTAAAATTATTGGTTTGACCCGATTCGGAATCAAACCCGAGTCTACAGCTCTAGAGACAGACGTTCTTACCATTCGGCCATCTGAGCTATTTACATTGTTTGAAGTTGCTTTTAAACTTGGGAGTTAAAGCAATAACATCGTACAGTTGGGTCATTAAGCCCCTGCGTCACGCGCGGTTGCACTTCATTGAAGCTATTGGCTGGGTTGAATTGACGTAGCAATTTTCAACACCAAGCCCTACTTTCACTGTGAATAGATCGATAGAAGCAGAAGCAACGAAGCAGAGCAAATAGACTGAAGATCAAGCTAATACGAGCAGCAAAATGGGATTCGGAGCGCAACTTTAATAAAAAGGTTATAGCCAGTATCATAGGTGGCGGAGGCGGGGGAGCCGGGGAATCAAATCTTCAAAATCAATGCTTCCGCCATCGCTAGCCAGTATATTTGTAATCGTTTTGCAAACGCTTCGGAAAACCTTATCGCATGATCATTGATCAGTGCAAACCACAGAGGTACTATAGGCTGGGAGTGTTTCTGTAATTTTACGTTGACGATGCCATGATGGTATAAGTCTTTACCAAAACGTTTGTAAAATGGTTTCAAACACGCTGGCTATAGCTTTTCTATCAAACATGAAGTAAGGAACCCAGTATTACAGCTATATTTCATTATCTTAAGTTGATAGACAAGAAATTTTCTCAACTGAGCTTGTCTAGTCAGGGCCGAAACTAGGCAATGCGGGGCCCCCCCCCCGAAATCATCTTTCGGAGTCACCTAAAAAATTTTTCTTGGATGGTGACGCAAAAGAGCGAGCCCCGAAGGGGCGATGCCAAGCTAGGGGGGTCTGGGGGCATGCCCCCCCCAGAAAATTTTGCGGAATTTGACCTTATTTTGGAGGCTTTTTGTGCGTTTTGAGCCTTTAAAATTCCTCAGTTTTAACAAGGTCTAGTAGTCTGTTTTACTAGGTCCCTTCCAAACCCACTAAAATAACGCTGCAAGCAAATTCTACTCTAACATTTCGCTACTTATGCGAAGAAAAAACGTTTTTAAGGCTTATTTTTGCGCCTTTCACTTGAGAATGAGGGGCCCTTGGCAGGAGCGGTGGGGGGGATGTGATTTTAAATTAGGTTGAATGTTAACTAAATATAAAGACGTTTAGACCCGGAAACGGGCGTAAATGAGTCCTCTCAAAATGTTTCATGTCAGGGGCGTCAGAATTTTTTTCAGGGAGAGGACACCAAATTTCGTCACTTTTTCAAGCGCAATTTTTTTCCGGTAGAGTTATTTCAAGCAACTTAAGTAACAAAAACGACTTTAGGGGGGTCCGGGGGCATGCTACCCCGAAAATTTTTTGAAAAATTTGCATACTGTAATGGTCATTTTAGCGCTTTTCGAACAATTCTCAGGCAAAGTTTGTTCATATTTTTGGCCCCTAACTTTGAGTGCTTTATCAAATATGATGCATTTTGTAAGCACAGTTTCGATTATGCGTGCTTAAGGCGAGTAAGGTTTATTGTTATGAACAGGGGTGCAAATCTATGTTAAGCATTGGGGGAGATGATTTAGCAAAATCGACCATTTTTAGATATTGGGGGGGGAGATGATTGAGCTAAATTGACACGTCTGCAGATGTCCAATTTTTTGCTCACTATGAAGTGAAAACCAAAAAAAAAGGTCATAACGTTCCCAGATGCCAATTTTTTTGCCCAAAATGAAATGAAGGCCAAAAAAAGGTCATCACCTGCGCTGACGCCCAGTTTTGGGACATGAAAATATTGGGGGGGATACATCCCTCCATGGATTTGCACCCATGGTTATGAGAGGTTCGAAATTATAGAAAAACTTTATTTATCCAAAGCATTGTTGAAAATGGCTATCCCCCTGGATCCGCCCCTGGCCCTTGGTATGCTACTAAACGTTTGTTTGCTAGTTTTGCGACTGCTATTTTTCGAAAAATTTGCAGGAGCCCCCAAGGCCAAAAGCATAAATATGGTATGGGGGCCCCACATCGCGCGAGTTAAGACAAAAAATATATTGAATCTTAGAATAGGCTTATTTAAGGCACCTTTATCATACGTTGATTAAATGGTACTACGTACTGACTATTTACGGGGCCTCCCTTTTTGTGCGCCCCCCCCCCCCGTTTGGGGGGTTCGGGGGGCGCTAGTTTCGGCACTGTGTCTAGTTGAATACAATCTGCTTTCCTGGTTGAGTAATGCTGTTTACATATCGTAGAATACACTTTTCTAGTTGAATTTTAATTTCGAAATATTTTTACGGGGTCAGCAACCATTAACAACGTCATTATACTCTATTTTGTTTTGACGTCATTCAAATTGCAGCCTTCTAAACATAAATATCAAGTTGACGGTAAAGGGATTAACTGCTCCAACCGCCGCACAGGGCCCGTATTAAAACATTGAGAGGTGATTGTTTGGGGGCCACGCTTTTTTGCACATGTAATTTCGATGCTTATAGCGGCACAACGTTTTTTTCTTTTTGGAGAACTGGAATTAACAATCTTTCCTTTAAGTATGTTTTGATTCGGAGCTGAAGAAATGAGACAACTCAAGTTAAATTATGAACAAAGCGAGATATTGTGGTAAATCTGGGAAGACTCACTAAATAAACGCTCAAAATCCCAACTCTACGACTAATTTTGCGTTTGGTCGCTGTTCAGGTAGAATCAGGATGGTGATTGAAAGTCAACCTCTCTAACCACTCGGCCACCGGGCTTACTATATTTTGAATACAATTTTAGCTATACATACCCAAGCCTCTGCAAAGTAGGTGTTGTGGCCTACCATAATATCTTTCTATATGTTCATATACAGTGTTTTTTAAGGCGTTTTGAGGAACCAAAACCGTCTCTCAAAATTGTCCAGCCGTCTCTCGAAATCTGCTGCTGCGATAGTGTAGAAAGCTGTGTTTTACGTTATAAATTCAATTGGCGGTCTTTCAAAATTGCTGAATGGTTTACCAAGCCAAACCTTGAAAAACACTGTTCATAACCTTACATCGGCTTCCTATATTTAAATTAAAGTAATGCAGTCGGAGCTGAGAAACAAGTTTTATTTGAAGAGTTGAAGAGGAATGTTGTAATCTTTACTTCAAACCGAGGAGTGAAATTTGTGGCAAAAATCAAAAATTTTAATCGCAACATTATAAAAAAGTCTGTTTTTAGAATAATTTGCGACTCGGTTTTAAAGCCTCTTAAAATGTTTTTTGTTTGTTGTTGTTCTACTGTTGCCTGCTATGTTGACATTTTAATTTGGTTTCATTACCACAGTAAAGAGAATAAATTAAATTAAATAACTCAGGTTATTTTCAAATTATGTTGAACAGAAAATTCAACAGTAATTGAGGGAGATTGCGAAGTGAGCTTGCACTCTTCGAGTCAGCAGCCACCCGTTATATATGTCAAATGCGATCGGCTCCAGCCGCGAATCGAACCCGTCACGTAGGATCTGTCACCTGCGCGTGGTCCCGCTAGGCCATGTCGCTGACTCTTTGAGACGCTTTGATTTCTACTCACAGCATTATCAGTCATCTTGAAATAGAATGAAAATTTACATTATTTTTGATTTCTAGCTTTTGTTTCGTTTTTATTTTTCATGCTCACTGCGATATATTCTGACAGAGATAGTTACAACTCGAAGACTCTGTCCGTGGTGTTTACTTTAGTGTTTTTCAACCGCTGTACAAATCAAATGTTTGTAAATTAGTGTTTTGTAAACAAATTGGAAATGAAGTCATGTTTTACATCGTTTTAGCGAACTTTTATCGCTTTACATTTGAAACTTCTCTCTCAGCCAATCACAGCCATCAGCAAACAAATAATGTTTACAAAGTTCAATAATAATTGCTTCAGCATTTCACGGGTTCCGCCCACATAAATCTATTTGACAGCTCTACAGTCTCACGTGATATAGTTTGGTAGTTTTCCTACTGCGTATGTAACCCGAGACCCATGGCATTGATTTGGGCCGCATCCTACGGCCCGGGATATTTGGATTTCTTCCTAGATTTATTTTTTATCGCAATTTTGTTTAAACTTTTTCTTCTTTTCGTCTTCACAAAGTTTCGGAGTAATTCGGGTGAGTGTACGTGGTGTCGCCGATGTTTTTGACATTACTTTTTATCTGTTTTTTATTTTTATGTTTGCATTTTATATTGATTTATTGTATGAAAAGATTTCTGTTTCCCCAAAAATGCAAAGTCCAGGCCTGGCATTGAAGCCAATCTATCAGCATGTAGATTTATCAGCATGTAGATTTATCAACATGTAGAATCAAAATCAAATCTTCATTACACTCGCGGCATTACGCTGAAGCGCGTAACAAGTGGCGGGGTCCATCTCCGCGACTTAGCGCCTGGGCAACACAGCTCTGAAGAAACGTCGCAGCGGTGGCGAGCCGATGGCAAGACAGCGTTTTAATTTGACCGGCCCGGGAATCGAGTCTCAGACCTCTGGTTCCGATAGCGGTATCTTTAACGACTTCATCACCAGTTTCAATAAAATTGTTTTCTTTCAATTTACAGATTCGAGAAAAGAGAAAAAGTTTGTTTCACACAAAGCAACTCAAACATGTAAAATACACACAAAAAGTGTTGGAGTAAGTTGGCATAATATTTGCTGTGTAAATTGTTTCAAACTTCTGTGTTATGATTGCGATTGCGCTTTACTGCTGTTATGTTGAAGTGTGACTTCTGTCTACTGCACATAATAATTTGCAACTTCAGATTTCGACAAACCTTTTAGAAGCACTTGAGGTACATGAAGTGGTTCCGCTCCACCAGTCATCATCAGGTAAGCTTAACCACGCTGCATTGTTTTTATATGATAAGATAATAAATCCGTCAGATTCTTGCATGGTTAGCGCATTAGTGCATCGAAAAACAAACAGGTCAGCGATTCAAGCTAGACGTTTGATGAAAGTTCAAAAATACTTTAATTAGCGGTTAAACATATGACTATCGGCGCCGTAGGTTTAGGGTTCGACTCCCAGGTCGGTCCAATCGAACACCGTGTCGCCAACGGCTCGCCAGCGCTGCTATGTTTCTTCGGAGCTGTGTTGTCCAGGCGCTAAGCCGCGGAGATGGATCCCGCCACTCGTTACACGCTTCGTCATAATACCGCGAGTATAATAAAGGTTTTTTTCCAGAACTTTGCCTGAAAAGTGTTCAGAAAAACTCAAGAACAAAACAAAACTTTGATCAAAATATCACGACAGACGAAAGAAGGTTTTGTGATTGTTACGTCATTATGTTGATTTTGAAACAGATTCGTCATCAACGCGCCGGAAGCCGCGCGATGACATCACCTTCACGTCCGGGTGGAGGAAGGTTGTAAAATTGGTGGATCTGATTCGCGCAAATCTCATCAAGGAGTCGCGCGTTTCGGAATTGGAGAACTCGAAGGTATTTTGACGTAATGATCTTATCTGCCGCTGCTCTCGCGCGAAAGTTGTCGCTTTAACGACCAATTAGGCTTTTATAGACCTGTAATGACACAAAAGTGATAAACGTCGAAAGAGACGAAAATATGTTGCAAAATTATTTAGACTTTTCTTAAGTTGCGGCACTAATTCAACCAGGAGCACACGGTTTTTGATTGAACGGAATGTTTTTTTTACTGTATTTTCACCCTTTTGTGACGAGAAAGCGACGGAGGCGCTATACATAGGACAAATCCAGACTCGCTTAGCGAGTTGTCTTTGTTTCCGAGTTTTGCGGTTGAGATTTGCTTCTAACTTCTTTGATTTGCTGCTTGTTATGTTCCACTGTAAGCAGAGATAATTATCTTCAAGCATTTTATCGAAGGACGCAATAAGGAGACGTGGTTGAGAGTTGAACCAACATCCTTGCGATCATGGTCGCTTTAAACGATATTTCCATAAGATTTACATTCCAGCTGTTGTTTGTAATGTAGGCAGTTCATTGGTTGCTTTGATTTTTATGAACGATTTTGACTGGTTAGATCAGCAAGAAGGAGCTCGAAGAGGAGCTGAAACCTTTTCTGGTTGGTCAATATCCAGTGGCAGGACTCTACGATGAAGAGAGTAGCCGAAAAATGTCTGTGTTTGAAGCTTATCGAGTTGGAATCATATCGAAAGGTTCGCGTCCTGACTAATGACCTTTGGATGAAATACTTGTTACGAAGCTGGTTCGATCTCGGTAAAGAACCACATAGGCAGTGTTTAAAAACAACTTCATTGGTGCGGGAGGTTTGGGATTCGATTCCCTGGCTGGTCAAATCAGATGCTGTGTCGCCAACGGCTCGCCACCACTGCACCGCAATGCTGCGAGTCAGCAGCCACCCGGTATACATATCAAACTCGATCAGCTACAGCCGTGAATCGAACCCGTCTCGTAGGATCTGTACGGTAACCTGTGCGCGGTGCGCTATGTCATGTCGCTGACATTGACGGGGACCAAACATCACAATCAAGTTTGTTACAGGAACCGCTGTGAGTTTACTAGAAGCTCAAGCGGCTGTTGGGAGCATCACAGACCCCATCAGCGGAGAACATTTGTCATTGGATGAAGCTGTGTCACGTGATTTATTGGACCGCGAGTTCGCAACTCTGCTCAGTCGAGCGGAACGAGCAGTGACAGGTTTTAAACCCAAAGGATCCGACCAAACACTTTCACTTTTTCAAGCGATGAAGAAGGTAAAATCCAATTTTTTGTGACGAAGTTCGTTCCTGATGGTTGGCGTAGTGGTTAAAGACATCGCTATCGGTGAGAGTGGTTGCGGGTTCGATTGCAAAGTGTTAAAACAGCTCTGCTCGAGAATATTGTGGGAAACAAAAGATAGTTTTGTGTTGTTCTGACATTGTTCACAACTCCCAACATCAAATTTATTCGCATTTTTTTATTGCTTAGGGCCTCGTCGTCGAATCTCACGCGATCCGATTGTTGGAAGCGCAGATCGCCACTGGAGGCGTCATAGATCCAATTGCCAACCACCGGGTGCCAGTAGAGGTCGCTTTTGAACGAGGCAAGCTTTTATTTGTTTACGATTTTTGTTTGTTTGCATCCATTTAATTGCGTTTCTTACTCCTCATAAACTCAGTTTTTTAGAAGTGAATGCAAAATCAAATCTTCATTACACTTGAGGCCGAAACGTGTAACGAGTGGCAGGATCTATCATCTCCGCGGCTTAGCGCCTGGACAACACAGCTACGAAGAAACATCGCAGCGGTTACATTGAGTCCGATTTCACGGTTCTTAAAATTGAACTCCGTACCTCCCACACATAAAGCGATGTGTTTAGCTACTATGCTGACCTGCTGGTAAACCGAGCACTCTGTTTCTTTTTAACGCAATTTTGGAAAAGTGACTGACACCTTACGTTAATTCCCCCATTTCAAAATCTTCAAAACAACTGAATCCTTCAACACAAAGGGTATTCAGTTTGCGATGACTTTATTTGAAATAACCGCCAGGTTGGCGTAGTGGGGCTCCACTATCGGCGCAAGAGGTCTGGGATTGGATTCCTGAGTCACTCTAATCGGACACAGTGCCGCCAACGGCCCACCACCGATGCGACATTTTTTCAGAGCTGTGTTACCCAAACGCTAAGCGCGGAGATTGGCCCCATCACTCGTTGCAAGTCTCGGCATAATGTCGTAAGTATAATGAAGATTTTCAATGATGGTTTTTGAAATGTAACTTCACCGCAGGATTATTTGACGAGAAACTGAATCGGATTCTACAAAGCACGAGCGATGACACGAAAGGATTCTTTGATCCGAACACGAACGAAAACTTGACTTACCTCCAGTTGATGGAGAGATGCATCAAGGACCCGAACACCAACCTTCTGCTCATCCCACTTACGACACAGTTGCATAACAAGAGGATTCTAGAACGTCGCAAATCGCGTGATGACATCACATTCACTTCTGGTTGGGGGAAAACAGTGAAATTAAGTGATCTATTACGCGCGAAAATAATCGAAGAATCCAAAGTTGAAGGACTTGAAGCGTCGGAAGTGAGGAAGTTGAACTACGAGCAGCTGTCGCGAAGCTAATCAATTGTTTTGTTAGATCACAGAAGAAGAAGTCGCGCGACACTTGCAACCTTTTCTCATTGGAAAGTACCCGATCGCCGGCATTTATGACGACAGAATAGGAAAAACAATGACCTTGTTTAACGCTTACAAAGAGCGATTGATAACTAGGGGTAAGTTGCTCGATCTTCAACCTTTTATCAGCGAAAGTTGTCACTGAGGGCAGAGCCCTATTAAAACCTTGGATGGGAGCCAAGACTAATTTTTTTGGGGGTACTGTGATAAACTCTTTCTTGTGTAGTCGAACTCAGGGTTACAAAATGAGCTAATTATCAATCCACAAAATTGTTTTCCTGCGACGTATATCTATTATCTACCGCGCGTTGCACGTCACTCTAGCTGCGCTTTGCTGAATGTTTTGCGTTTGCCAGTTAAATGTAAACTGTTAGAGTAGCAGTGACCGTTATGTTGAGAGTATATATGGTTTAAATGCACATACTACTGTACCATAAGCTATAATGTGAATTTTTTAGAGTACTTGTGTTTTGTAGTTAATTAAAGCCTATTTTGCATTTAAAGCTAACGTGTGAAAGCGTTAGGCGTGACAGGGGCATTTTTTTTTGACCTGGTTCTGACCTTATCAGCAGACCTGTTTTTTTCAATGGTGCGATTTACCGGTGGTCCTTGAGCCCCCATAGCCCCTTAAATCGGCCCTGACCTGGTGGGTTGAAATCGGTGCCCCTTGAGCTCCCATAGCTCCTTAATCCGGCCCTGGCCGAAGTCGTCGAAAACTATTCCCATGATTTTTAGCCAGATTTTTAAATTGCTTCTCCAATGTTGCCTTAAAATGCTCATTTGACGTCATCATTGGGGTAATCTCACATTCAGCTTGTTCTGAACCGACTGGATAAGCGCGGGAAGTCGCGACGTTTCGCTCGATCTTGAATCGTTTGTCAATTGTTTCGCAATGTTACATGATTGACAGCTCATGACCAAAAACGCAGCCAGCGAACGATTTATGAGGGGAGAGGGGGGCGGAATGTAAACAATGAGATCCCCGCTTTTATTCGTCTTTAGTGATCAATTTCTAAGAAAGTCTTCATACGGCAAATGGGGGGTAGTGCCCCACTTCTATGCCACTGCTGATGACATGAGGTTGATGACGTCCGGCAAGGATGCTTGCTTTTATTCCTAAAAGGGAGAGACCTAACTTTTTTCCGCGATTATGATTGTTACGTCACTAAGTTTGCGTCTACAATCTCTGCAATACATCGGCGACTTGTGTCGTCATCAAATGCGTTTTTCAGGAACAGCTTTGAGTCTTCTAGAAGCTCAGGCTGCGGTCGGAAGCATCGCCAACCCTATCACCGGTCAACACATGCCGGTAGATGACGCGCTGGAGCAGGGACTGCTGGACAAGCAGTTTGCAGCGGTGTTGAAACGAGCAGAGCGGGCCGTGACGGGATTCAAACCCAAGGGTTCGGATGAAACTCTGTCGCTGTTTCAAGCAATGAAACGGGTAAGTCAGTTGTAGCAGCAGTGTCTTTTATTTCAGCGCGGTCAACGCGACAAAGAATGCGACAAGATGAAGGAAATAAACCAACGTACTGAAAAAGAAGCAACAAAACGATTAACGTTATGGCATGCTGGTCAGTGTTGGGCGAAGTCTCCAAAAATTGACTCCGAATCCACTACGAGTCCGAAGAGTAAGAGTACGAATCCGCTCTAAAACCTTTTTAAGTGCTAATTGACAAACTTAAAAAACTGAGTGACATCGTGGAAATTTTTTTCCAGCGTTAAATTTCATTATGTTTCAATCCGGATGCGGCTCGAATCCGGACCCGACTCCGGTTCTTCAAAATATATCCAGATATCCTGCTCCGCTCCGGATCACGCTTTATGCCAAACTCTGATGTAGGTAGGATAAGAGGAATTAAAAAAAAAAGAGTATGTAATAGGTACGGTTATAACATCCAGGTTGGGAGCAGATTTTTGATTTAAAAAAAGGCGATAAAAGGGACGGTCGGACAAAAATGAAACAAAAGCGTCACAGCTACCAGCACTTTTTAGCAACGCAACTTGCGAACCGCAAACACAAAAAATAATCTAAAATTCTATGTTTACAAGAAAATTCAAATCTGCAATAATGAGGTTTCAAAGCGGCCAAAAAAACGTCGTTCCTTCGACCGACAAGTTCGTGAAGAAACTAACCAGGCTCAACTTACGGGAGGGCCGTGATTTTCACACTTATATGTTTGCCTTAACATGCTTAACATGTAACCCTTAACATGTCATTTTTAGGGTCTCGTGGTTGAAAATCATGGTATCCGGCTCTTGGAGGCACAAATCGCCACTGGAGGGATAATCGATCCGATTGCAAACCACAGACTGCCGGTAGAGATCGCTTTTGAGCGAGGTAATGCACTGAAAACTATCTGAGTTGCTTGGGAATGAAACCCGGGTCTCTGATTTAAGGCTTGTTGAAACTTCTTTGTTTCGATAACTCAGTAACATTTCAAGGAGGAAATTTGAAATCACAGTAATTCTTGAAACTAGACGTTTCGACAACATTGATGATGATGACAGCTGAATCTACGTTGTCGAAACGTCCAGTTTTAAGATTGACTGCAACTTGATTTTTTCCTTGAACTACAGTATTTTCGTCCCATACTTATTGTGTTCATTATCTCCTGTGCTTACATACAAAGATAGCCTAGTTGTTACGGCGCTTCAATGATGTTATTCGTATTCAAACTTCATGGAACCGACGTTTGATCGATTTTCATTCAGGTTTATTCGACGAGCGACTTCATCGAATTCTCGACGACCCTGATGACGACACAAAGGGCTTTCTTGACCCCAATACCAGAGAAAATCTGACGTATTTGGAGCTCATGGAGCGTTGCGTCGAAGACCCTGCTACAAAGTTACTCCTTGTACCAATCGTGAAGCAAGAAGATAAGATATTGTATAAATCCAAGTAAAGAATTTCAATTGATAAATTGAATCTGAATCTAACTCACCGAGATCTTAGGCTTAATCGAGCGTAATCGGAAAAATCTAACCATGAGTGGGATTCAAACCCACGCCTGCTCCGACCAATGACATGTGTCGCGTTACTAGCCCAATGTTTGCGGCGAGTCTTTACCAAGTAATGGTCGTTTGAACTCATGCTTCTAGACTTTCAATTTTCTAAAGCGATCGTACTCGCGATATTACATCGAACTGTGTAACAAGTGACGGAATCCCTCTCCGCGGCTGAGCGCCTGGACAACACAGCTCCGAAGAAACATCGCAGCGGTGGCGAGACACTGCATCTGATTTGACAGGGCAGGAAACGAACTCAGACCTCCCGCGCCCTTAGCAATGTCTTTAAGCACCATGTCGACGGGCCGGTTTGAAGCGATGATTTTGTCGCTTATTTTTTGTCGCGCAGCTGCTTGTCTTCAAGTTTTCTCAGATGTTTTGTGTCAAACTCAACTATTGAAGCTGAGCGATTAGAACTAATCAAGTTCTGAGCGCGCAAAGCATCTTTTGAGACATCTTTTTGATTCCAACGCATCCGGAAGACTGGGTTCGACTCTTGATCAAAACAATACTAGCGCCAAGCACTTTGCAGAGGAACTTGTGATCTATTCACTACTCATTTGATGGGAAAGAATTGATGGGATTTTTCTTCTTCATTTTTCAAACTGCATCTTGAATTTTTCAGAAGCCCAAGCGTTTCGTCGTCGATCCAGAGTCGGCTTTCACCAACGATGGAAACAAGCGGATCGAGCTCGCGCACTTCTCTCAGTGACTGAACAATTTGCATTTGTGTCGTCATTAAAAAAAGCAAAAAATCTGTGTAACATATACTTGCTCTGATGACGCATGCGTAGGTCTGTACGTCGTGAAGTGACGTAAACTTCGGGGAATTTGTAATGATGATAAAAAAATTTGGCCAAGTCTTTAGCGTATTCGCAGATGTTTAGACAAAGTGAAATACATAGCTTGATAAGGAAGAAAAATAAAAATACAGTAGGTCTATTGTAAATCCTAACTCTAAACGTTTCGACAATATAGATTTAGCCGTTATCATCAGCAGAATATGCAAGGTAGCACAAAACTGATAGAGTTGTACTGCCTTGCTTACACTGCTGATGAAGACAGTGGAATCAATGTTTTCGAAACGTTAAGCTTTAGGAATGCTGTGTTTTTCTGTTTCCTCTCTAACCTGTTCTTATCCCATGGCATGTTTATTGCGTAGCCTGGTTGTGTGTGGGGGGGGGAGGGGTGATTTTACTCTTTCTAGTAAGAAAATTATGGAATAAATTTTTGTTTTTGATTTGATTTACGCCAACACGTTGACAATTTCTTGACGTCCTACTGCCCCAATTTATTTGTCCGTGCAGTCAGGCGATTAAACTAGAATTTAAATTCACTGTAAAAGTTCAAATAAAACAAACTTTTAGCTTGTGATACAAGTGATTTTTCATAGCATTGTAGTATTGGGTCAAGGTGGAAACGTGTAATGAAAACAACTTCATTATTGGTGAACATACTGTACAAAGAGACATTGCGTCAGGCTTTATAAAATTCCTGATTCCGAGCCGGGTCAAACCAATGACTATAAAATTGCAATTCACAGCTTCCCTACTTGACGCTCTACATTGAAGGGACAGTGTGGAAAACAAGCCGGCAAGTTTACTCGTTGTGCCATTGGGAAAGGCACTTAGCGGGATTCCCCCATGTTGGTGTGGTAGACAGATGGCTGGCAACTCCTAAGCGAGCTCATTATAGTACTTTTTTGTGATGGGAGGATGAATACACAACTAAATAAAAATAAATAAGAGACTTACTGATTGGTCGCTGTAAGCCCAGTGGCCTAGTGGAATAAGAACATGGCGTTCAATTACAAGGTCCTGGGTTCGAACGTGACTCTACCTGATGAGCGGTCAAACCATAAAACTATAGCCGTCGAATTGGTTTTTACAGCGTTCACTTAGTATGTATCTTAAGGCTTGACGTAACATCTCTTTATATGTTCAAGCATATACTTGCTTCAGCCCCACATATTTCAATGCATTATTATTGGTGTTAAGTTTTGAAGAAAAACCCGTAAAGAGGGACAGCGCTGTTTCGGGCTATTAGCCCTCATCAGCCGCCCTCAGGTAAGATACTTTCATCTTCCAGAACTTTTAGTTTTTTTTTTACTTCCATTCATTTACAGTATAGTTTTGAGAAAGAATATGGTACTTGTCTTGCTTTGTATGCGGGTACAATCTCGCGATGAATCGGCACAATCTCGCGATGCGGGCACAATCTCGCGATGAATCGGGCGGTCAGCGCAGTGAACAAAGACATCGCTTTCGGCTCCGTAGATCGGGGGTTCGAATCCGGAGATAGGCTGATCAAATCTGGCAAAATCAGACATTATTGCGACACTGAGCGTCACGATTCTTAAAATGCAAATTTCTTGCTAAAATTAACGAAAAAAATGGTATTTCAAAATTCAAAATTGAGTTCGAATAATCACGAAATACTTTGAATTCACCAGATCATTGTATTCAAATGTCTAATCACGGGTTCCATTCTCACTCGTGACTGTTTGTGCGAGCTCTCGTTTCCTCGGCGGGAAGCGTTGTAATTTCATCTATTTCATACCACAATTGTCTCAAATAAATGGTTTCATGAAAATGGCGACCGTCCCAATGAAACAAACCCCCGTGAAAATAAAAAGAAATAAACGGTCGATCACCATAGCAACGTATTTCCAATCTTCCCGCGCCTGCAATAAAATGGTCACATCACAAATCAGTTTATCAACCAATCAAATCAAATCTTTATTATACTCGCGGCATCACGCCAAATCGCGTAACGAATGACGAGATCCATCTCCGCGGCTTAGCGCCTGAGCAACACAGCTATGAAGATACGTCGCAGCGGTGGCGAGCCGTTGGCGACAATACATCTGATTTGAACGACCCGGAAATTAAACTCTAAACCCACCGCACCGAAAGTAATGTGCCCATATTATAGAATGTTGACCAGCAGGGCCGCAACTTCGTGTGGCGGGACCTGGGCGCAAACGACGCCCCTTTTCAGGGTATAACTGGTAGGTGCAGGCCTACTCTAAAAAGAGTTTTCCACTGTTATCTGCAGCCCACAACAGCGCGTTGCCAGGGGTTGCCCCTTTCCCCCCACCTTTACACTAAATTGATAGCAATGTGGGGCCTTTTTGGTCTGCGCAGAGCACCGTCTGCACCCCCGAGCGTTATGGTCCTAATCTTGACCAAAAGTTCGCTTTCATGCTTCTCCCCTGAAATACTCACGCTTCTCTTGGTATCCTCTTCTTTCATGTGGTTCGCAATAAAGTTGACCCCTTCCAAAGCAGCACGAACTTCCGTACTGAAAGTGACGTCATTTCCATCAATTTCGCTTCGCAGTGCGTCACTACCTGACATTTTGATAATATCTTCCCGACAATCTACATAAAGTTAAGGCCTATCATTTTTCTTTATACATTCTCAAACAATTCTCTCACATCCACTATACTTGCCTATGTGTGCTGCTGAAATAGTAAAAAATCAATACAGAATCAACTTTTCATTATACTCGCGGCATTAAGCCGAAGCTTGCAACGAGTGGCGAGGTTCGTTTTAGCGACTTAGCGTCTGGATACCACAGGTCCGACAAAACATCGCAGCAGTGGCGACCCTTTGGAAATATACATGTTCGATTTGACCGGCCTAAGAGTCGATCTCCTGACTTCCTGCATCCCTTGCAATGTATCCAATCACAACGCTAACCGTCTAGTTATTTCAATACTAGTTAAATCAGGCTTGTCACTGCCCACATATGCCAGACTGCTCAATGCTGAAGCCTGCAGTAGCAAGGGGCTTTAGTTTTTTAGTTTTTAGTTGCATATTTATTCTCCTATCACGAGAAAGCGATCAATGCGCTATACGAGCTCGCTTAGGAGTTGCCAGTCTTCTGTCTATCACACCAAGATGGGTAATCTCGCTAAATGCTCTTCCCCACGGCACATGAAATAAACTTGCCGGCTTGTTCTCCACACTGTCCCTTTAATGCTGAGCGTCAAGCAGGGAAGCTGTGAATACCAATTTTGACTTCATTGGTTTGACCCGACTCGGAATCAAACCCGAGTCTACAGCTCCAGAGGTGGACGCTCTATACCACTCGGCCATCTGAGCTGTTACTCGGCCATCTGGGCTTGTGTTGTATTGTTAAAATTACATTGAAGTCAATGTAAGCACGGTGCCGAGTGGTAAGAGAGCTTGACGTTTAATCGCAAGTTCCTGGGTTCGATTCTGAGTGTGTTTGATGAGAGGTTAATCCGCCAATCTAGACGAAGAATTTGTTGTTTGCAGCTCTCATTTTGTGAGTCTGCTATAATACCGCTTGTAGGTCATCACAAACCAGTTTAGCCTGTGCAAAGTCAACATCATTGCATCATTTTGAAAACCGTTGAGTTCAGGGAGAATAAAACTGTAAATTTCTGCAGTATTCGTTTGTAAATTTGATCTCTCGCAGCGAGACTGCGCTGTTTCGGGCTATTAGTTCTGATCAGCCGTACTTATAGTATTGCGTAAATTATGATTGACTCACCACTAAAAAACGCGAAAAACTTTATTTTTTTTGATTTATTTTCATTTCAAAGCAACAACAGCTATTTTCAATGGGAGATATGGTCACCTCTATGAGTAATCAACTCCATAACTCGTTTTGGCATTTTTCTCAGTTTTTCGCAGTTCTGAGTAATTTCTAGGTCACGGTACCACACGTCAATTACAGCATCAACAAGCTTCGTTTTGGTTGTGTAATCCCTTTTTAAGAGCCGAGTTTTTGCTGTATTCCATAAATTTTCGATCGGGTTTAGGGAGGTCGATTTCCCAGGCCAGTCAAGGACCTTAATGAGATTTTTTCAAAATTTTTTTCACTTTTCTGCAGTATGGCAGGGAGCGAAGTTTTATTGAAAAATTCCTCCTCCGTCGGGAATACCATCTCTACTGTCCCTGCACCATAAAATAGCTTTAAAGATATTTGATCTTTCTTCCCTGTTTAAGGGATGATGAATGCCGACAAATATATTGAAGTAATTTAACGTAAAGTCGTGAAAGACATGGAAAGAGCATTTCCCAACGGAGGAGGAATTTTTCAATAAAACTTCGCTCCCTGCCATACTGCAGAAAAGTGAAAAAAATTTTGAAAAAATCTCATTAAGGTCCTTGACTGGCCTGGGAAGTCGACCTCCCTAAACCCGATCGAAAATTTATGGAATACAGCAAAAACTCGGCTCTTAAAAAGGGATTGCACAACCAAAACGAAGCTTGTTGATGCTGTAATTGACGTGCGATACCGTGACCTAGAAATTACTCAGAACTGCGAAAAACTCGCACAATAAATGCCAAAACGAGTTATGGAGTTGATTACTCATAGAGGTGACCATATCTCCCATTGAAATAGCTGTTGTTGCTTTAAAACGAAAATAAATTGAAAAAATGAAGTTTTTCGTATTGCTTAGAGGTGAGTCAATTAATTTTGCACAATACTGTTGGTGAATGGTACACTTATCCCTCAAAATGCTTAACCGTCATCAGCAATATGCTCCTCTGAATTTATATACCCAAGGAAATTTAACTTTTGTAGTACGTAACAGAAAATACAGTTATGTATCATTCCAGCCAAATTTCCTTGCCTGGCCATCGGCCCAGGTACCTCCGTAAAACAGAGATTTGCTCTCGTAAAGGTCAAGCACTCTGCGTCAAACCGTTCAACGAAGCAAACGATTTACTCAGGGAAACAGTTCATAATCGCTGGGATTTGTTTTTTATGAAGTGCAATGTTTGCTGCCTTGCCACAGAATGAACTCACTTCCATTTATCAATTTTCCGTATCCGCTTCTTCTATCCGGTCTCTCCATTCCAAGGATTTTTGGGAGTTTTTCCAGGAACAACTCTCTCATCCATCGTGGCATGGAATGAGTACTCGGAGAGCGGTGATGGATGTTGAGGACACACACACTTGCAACGATGGACAGAGTTACGAGCACCATCGTGAACATTAAGTACTTTCCTGTAACAAAAAGTATTCCGCAAAACAAAAAATACTACCAGCGCTTAAAAGGCATGCCTGCTCGGTGTATATCGCCATTCCATTCCAAGTCCACAATTGCAAGGTTGATGGTTCAACTCCCAACCAAGCCTCGTTGTTGCCTCCATGGATAAGATGCTTCACGATAACTACCCCTGCTTAATTTGTGGAATCTAACAAGCAGCAAATTAAAGAAGTCGGAAGCAAAACTCAACCGGAAAACTCGGAAACAAAGACAACTCGTAAGCGATTCTGGATTCGTCCTACGTATAGCGTCTCCGTCGCTTTCTCGTGACAGGAGGATAAAAATGGAGAAATGGAATCAATCAATGAAGATTTTTTAATCAAGTAAGTTTCTCTCAGAAGAGACAGCTCACCGATGAGAGGAACATCGAGCGAAGTCGGGGGAACAATCTTGGAGATAAGAAGTAGGAAGACAGTCAGAGCCAGGAGGACAGAGATGCAGAGCGTCATTTTCTCCCCACAATCAGAAGGAAGATAAAAGACAAGGATCGCAAGAGAAGTGATCAGGACGCACGGTATGATGAGGTTCACGGTGTAGAAGAGAGGTTTGCGACGAATGATCAAACTGAAAATAAAAATCTTCTTCACAGTGGATGGATGGAAGTGAATGCACGGAGCAAAATGCGATTAAACCCGCGCGAACTTAAAATAATTGCAACGCTAAAGGTGCGGGAGGTCTGAGGTAATTCTCGAACCCGTCAGATCAGTGTAGCCAACGCTGCGATATTTCTTCGTAGCTGTGTTGCTCAGGTTCTGAGTAGTCACGAAGATGGGTCCCGCCACTCGTTACACGTTTGCCGGCGTTCTGATTTAATAGTACAGTATGCATTGCCGAGATATGCCAGCTTGGGTGATTACAAAGCCTGCAGTATAGCATGATTTGGCTTGCACAGCTAATATTGCATTCGAATCGTTTGACAGGCAATGGTTTAGTAGTAAGAGCACGCTCAATCACGAGGTCATTGGTTCGAACCTGAGTCGACCTGATAAGCGATAAAATTGTGAAACTAGTTGTAGAATGGTTTTTACAGGATTTGTTTAGTAAGCTTTTTCGAAAGACTACCATAATATCTCATTGTATAAATAATAAATAATTGAGGTTAGTTTCAAATTATATTGAACTGAAAATTCAACAGTAATTAAGGGAGAGTGCGAAGCAGGAATGCGAACTCGCACTTGAAATTGAATTTGAACTCGAAAGAACTCAATCATTTTGCCAAACTTGAACTTGAACTTGAAAAAATATTTTTTCTGAACTCAAACTCGAACTCGAATAAAACTGTTCAAGTTCGAGATCATTAGAAAGATATACAAATTGTTGAAAAGAAATAAAAGATCTCTACGAAATGTAGTTTGTTGTTCAATTGTGACCACAACGCTGACAATTTCGATGTTACTGAACAGCCTGAGGTATACAGGTTGTCTTGAACCTACTGCACGAGCGAAATATTTTTATCTTTTTCATTGTATGAGCACAGGCGGTGAAAAAGTTGTCGCAATTTTGGATATTCAACTGCCTGAACTCCAACTCGAAAAAGCTTATTTTTGTCGAACTCGAACTCGTAAATAATTAAATTAGAGAACTCGAACTTAAACTCGGACGTGCTAAAATAGGTTGAACTCGAACTTGAACTCGAATAAATTTCGATCGAGTCGAATAAAATTCGAGCTTGCGCTCTTCGAGTCAACTGCCACCCGTTATATATGTCAAATGCAATCGGCTCCAGCCGCGAATCGAACCCGTCACGCAGGATTTGTCACCTGCAAGCTTTACCGCTAGACCACGTCGCTGACATCTGCGGTTGATCGTTGCGATGTATTCTTGATATTGACACTTACCTGTACAAGAGATACTGGTAGTCGTCCCTAGTGTTTTGCTTTCCCGGAATATCAAGGATATCCCATTCTCCGCTGGGAGTGAAGTCATCCAGAGTTGCGCTGGAGTGTTGAAGATGTAACGCGATGTCTGTTCTGTACAAAAGAACATCACCAAAACTTCGAGATTCTACCAGCACTTTCGTGCAGTGCCAAAAACTGCGCAGCTTACTGAAGCAGGTTACCCAGGGCTACTTAAAGGGGGGGGCTATGAAGGCTGCAGCTCCGGGCCCCCCTGGTGGATCACGTCCTCAAAAAAAGATCTGATGCTGTCGTCACAATCAAGTCTGCAAAAACACATGGGTCCCCCAGAAAACTTAGCTACTGGGTCTCCAAAGTCGTAGTACAGCTGTGCAGCAGCCACCTATATTTGCCATCTAGATTGTGAACCACCTGTACCTGCCACCTACGATGTGCAGCCACCTGTACCTGCCACCTACGATGTGCAGCCACCTGTACCTGCCACCTACGATGTGCAGCCACCTGTACCTGCCATCTACGATGTGCAGCCACCTGTACCTGCCATCTACGATGTGATTCAGATTCAGATTCATTTTATTTTATCGCAAAAGCGAGAATTGTACAACGTCATCGTAAAAATAATTATAAACAAATAATTACACATATCTCGTTCAAAAACCAAACCTGCACCTGCCACCTACGATGTGCAGCCACCTGTACCTGCCACCTACGATGTGCAACCACCTGTACCTGCCACCTACGATGTGCAGCCACTTGTACCTGCCATCTACGATGTGCAGCCACCTGTACCTGCCACCTGCGATGTGCAGCCACCTGTACCTGCCATCTACGATGTGTAACCATCTGTAGCCGCCATCTAGGACAGCAAAATCATGTTAAGTGTTTTGCCTTCACCACAACGTTTATCGTGGTGGACAGACGCTGACTTTCAACGCGGTCAAACCAGCTGGTCTCATAGCCAATAAAGCGATGGCCTAGCCATATGCAATTTCTCAGTTTTCAGAACGGTCACGAGCAGTTTCAGTAGAATGAAGTTTCAGGAAGATAAGGTAGATTAGATTAACTTCTAAAGTTTGAAATTTTCATTTTTCAAAAAATTTTTAGGAAATTGCTAATTGGAATATTAGAAGAGCGACTGTTTATACATTATCGAAAAAGGACTGCAGGCTTGTTTATTAAATCAAGAATCATGATCTGGAAATTTAATTAATTTCTCTTCAGCTTCAATGTCAGCTATTAACACCCTGTCTTCAGCTTAATTGCGAATTTCAGTCAAAGCTCTCGCGTTTTCGCTTTGTCTTTCTGCGCGACACACCCAACCGTGGTCTAACTCCCACCACATTTGTCTAAACAAGGTCAGACAAAAAAATTATTCTATCGGTACTCTAGTCAACCTTGTAATGCATATAACAGCTTTTGATGGCCTAGGGGTAAGAGTGTCCGCCACTTAAGCTGTAGATTCGGGTTTGATTCCGAGTCGGGTTTAAACCAATGACTTTAATATTGCTTTTCACAGCTTCTTTGCTTGACGCTCTGCAAAAGGGACAGTGTGGAGAACAAGCCGTCAAGTTTACTTGTTGTGGTTGGGAAAGGGACTTAGCGGTATTCCCAATCTTAGAGTGGTAGACAGATAACTGGCAACTCCTAAGCGACTCGTTGCAGCGCTTTGATTGCTTTCTGGTGATAGGGGGATAAATCTGTAAATAAATAAGATAACCTTGCATATGTCCATGATCGAAACTCCATTGTGCAGTTTTGTGTGTCGAACGGGAAATGACTGACTTTTATCTTGCAAGCACTTTTGTAGATGGCCGGTGGCATCCACGAGACAGTTCCGTTGTGCAGAACGATCGCGTTTGATTGTAAAGACACTTCGTAAATTCCATCAGCGCTGAAGAATTTTCTCGTCAATAGTCGGCAAAAACTAGACTATGAGGAAGGAAGTACGGTTCGATTCTCACTACGGGGTACGGACAAATGTTCTTCAATTGAGAGATCGTAAAACTTAACACCAAGCAAATTTAATTGCGGAACTAATGGTTAAACACATCGCTATTGGTGCAGGAGGTCTTGGGGTTCGATTACCGGGCCGATCAAATCGGATGCAGTGTCGCCAACGGCTCGCTACCACTGCGACGTTTCTTCGGAGGTGTGTTGTCTAGGCGCTAAGTCGCGGAGATGGGTCCCGCGACTCCCGCCAGCATATTTTGGAATGTTTGCATAGAAAATTTCCTCTTTGCTCTTCGGCGATGTGATTGGCTACAGCAGTTGCGCAAGCATGCTGCGAGTGATAAAATGTTTCATTTATTCTATTACCGCTGCTCTTCCTCATCCTGATTACACGTTAAAGAAACCAAGTTCGTTGAGAACAAAATATAAACCGAGAGCACCGTCGAACCCAAACCCTGTGAATAGCAGCCCAGCGTACTACCCGCTACGCCACATTGCTGTTGCCGATTTTTTGTCCAATCTTTCTACTTGGGCTATACTCATTTCGGTCGAGCCTTGTTCTCCTTGCGCTCTCCTCGCAAATTCTCTAGCCAATCAGATCTCTCTAGAGCAGAGTAAGAGCAAAGTGGACAATTTTCAATGTAGCCATTCTGAAATATGCGCCCTACTACTAGTTACACGCTGCGACGTTGGCCTAATAATATCGCGAATATAATGAAGATTGGATTTTGTTATTGCTTGGTAATCGCGAAGCATTTCACGCGACGACATTGCGATGCAGCGTTGCTTCACTTCGTTCAAACAATCACCACCATTTTTATGAGGGAAGAACGAAGCCACCGCAATTCTTGAAACCGGACGTTTCGACAGCATAGATTCAGCTGTCATCATCAGCAATGTAAGCAAGGCGGTACAAACTGATCGATGACAACAGATGCTAAATCTATGATGTCGAAACATCCATGTGTAAGAATTCCTGCGGCTTTCTTTTTTTCCTTTAATGACAACCACAAAAATAGCAACTTAAACCCTTCCGGAACGTACTTGTTGTAAAGCACGACGTCAGGCAACCAGATTTTCTCGGAGGGAAACTGAGCTTTTGTAATATTCTTGTAATCTTCCGGGTTCCATTCCAGCCGCTGGTCTTCCCACACTTGAGGTAACCAAACTTTTGTAGTCATGTATTGCTCCCGCTCATTCTGAAAAAGTGTGTGCTTCGTTTGGTCGCCTACCATTCATGCTCAGGGACCGATCAAGGGAAGGGTATAGCATGGGGCCCCCACGATAGAGGCCCCCTCGTTTAGAGAATGTCATACTTAATGTCACAGCGAAAAATCATCTGGTGGTAACGTTAATATTAAGCCCCTTCCGATGAATTGGCCCTGGGACCCCCCCACAGTCTGATACAGCCCTGTTCATGCCCACTGGTTACAAACACGTCTTCTCTAATTTAAGATCTTTACTTTGCAGTACACGAGCTCGCATCATGTTCATAATCTGCATCGCCTTTGTTACTCTTCCTCATACCTTATAGGCTCGTACCTTGATTTGATTGATTGATTTCTTTCTTTTTATCCTTCTGTCACGAGAAAGCGATGGAGACCCTATGCGTGGGACGAATCCAGACTCGGTTAGGAGTTGTCTTTGTTTCCGAGTTTTCCCCTTGACTTCTTTAATTTGCTGCTTGTTAGATTCCACCACGCACAGACATTTTTCCTGAAGCATCTTATCCAAGGACGCAACAACAAGGCTTGGGTGAGAGTTGAACCATCAACCTTGCGATTATGGCTTTCGTTATATCGACACTCCGAACCACTCGGCCACGCTGCCGACAAACAATTCCAGGTGACAGAGGAAAAAAGCGCAACTGGTTCGTGCAAATGTGAAATTTTAAGAAAAGGTCAAGGGATAAAACTTTTATCAAGTTTGTTCGACTACTTTACTGAATGACCCATATGGCTTCAAGCATTGAAATAACCAGCGGATGAATACATGAATGGCGTGTTCGTCACCTGCTGTCATCGTGTTGTTACTTTATATCCGTGGTGAGGTCGATTTGTGGGCAGCGTGACCGAGTGGTTCGGAGCGTCGTCTTCACAACGGCCATGATCCCAAGGTTGATGGTTCAACTCCCACCCAAACCTCGTTGTTGCATTCTTGGATAAGATGCTTCACGATAACTATCTCTGCTTAGTTTGTGGAATCTAACAAGCAAAAATTATAAAGAAGTCAGAAGCAAAACTCAACCAGAAAACTCGGAAACAAAGACAACACCTAAGCAAGTCTGGATTCGTCCCATGTATAACGCCTCCGTCGTTTTCTCGTGACAGGAGGATAAACATGAAAAACTCATAAATCAGGTCATTTGTTCATACAATAAACGAAAAACAACGGGCACCACCATCAACTTACCACTCCTATCAGTTGGGATATGATGAGGTCGAATCGGACCTTAACCTGATCATCCAGCGATCGAGCAGGACGGATGAGTTTGTTGTAGTTGGAGTTTTTTAATTTGTCGCGGAGCAACAGCTCCTCAGCGTGCTCCGATCTGCTCGCTGTTCAAAACAAATATGCAGCTATGACGTAACAGATTATAGTCAATTGAAACTACACAAAACAACGCTATTTTTCGAAAATCTGCCGTTCGGCTATGCTGGCCGGTTGTATCGTCCTCTAGGAGGCCGCAGGATCGGATTGAAAGAGGGGTTGTAGTTTCAGGCCTCTTTTAAACCGCATCCTCCTCAAAAACAGGGTCTGCTGCTCACGTGAAAAAAGCATGGGGCCGCTCAAAAATCAGGTCCAGGGCTCTAGTCTTAATCCGTCCCTGAGAACCGAACCCGCTTTAGCATCGTGAACAATTCGTGAAACCATGCCCATGACGTGAAAGTTTAGTGCAGGAATACCAGGCTGAGCATGGCCAGCCTCTTGAGACAAATGTGAAAAATCAAATCTTCATTATACTCGCGGTATTACGCTAAAGCGTGAAACGAGTGGCGGATCCATCTCCGCGATTTAGAGCCAGAGCTACACAGAAACGTCGCAGCTGTGGCAAGCCGTTGGCGATTCTGTGTAAGATACGACCGGACCGGGAATCCAACCCATCACCTTCCACGTCTAAAGCGGTGTCATTAGATCAACTTCGTTTGAAACAAATCCACATTCTAATCTACCGTAATCTATTGACCATATGGTAAATGTGACGTCACAGTCTCAGAATGAGTACCTTTGACAATGAAGCAGAGCAAAAAGAATAATTGTTTTTTCATCATATCCGGTTGATAACGTCACAGTGCAAATCTTGAAAAAGCAGTACTTGTTTTCAGTTTGTTATTCAGTTCTGTAGATTAAATAAACATGCAATAGCAGCTACGACATGGCTTAGTGACACCGCGCGTAGGTGACAGATCCTACGTGACGGGTTCGATTCACGGCTGGAACCGATCGCATTTGACGTATATAACTGGTGGCTGCTGACTCGCAGAGCGCAAGCTCACTTCGCAGTCTCCCTCAATTACTTTTTAATTTCTTCTTCATTGCTTAAAAATGAATCTTCATTAGTTCTAATAAGTTTTGGATCAAACACGACCAAGCACGTTTTGCGTTGAGACAAGTAGGTTGCCGATGTCACGCGTGAAAAAAGAAAAAAATCCAATCAAAATCCTCATCATTAACGAGCGGCGGGGTCCATCTGCGTGACTTAGCGCCGGGACCAAACAGCTCCGAAGAAACATCGCAGCGGAGGCGAGCCATTGACGACACTGTGTCTGATTTGACCGGCAAGGAATCGAACCCAACACCTCCCGATAGCCAGTACTCGAATTGAGGGGGGATGCGGAGGGGTACCATCCCACCATAAAACATTCTAGCGTAAACCATCCCCCTATAAATAATGACCCTCCCTCCTTTGCGTCTGCGTGAAATGCTTACACCAGAGGTGGGCAAACTACGGTGGGATCATTTCATACGGCCCGCGGGCACTTACAGAAATATAAACCTTGTTCCTTGCTGATATTGCTCGAAATATAGGACATTTGCGGACGTGATGACCTTTTTTTCTATTCACTTGATTTCGAGTGAAAAATAGGACATCTTCGGTTGTGATGACCTATATTGCTTTGCTTTTCCAACTAGTGGGGCCCTCGGCTTGCCCACGTCTGGCTTACACCATCCCCATAAGTGTTTTTACAACTCGAGCACTGCCGATAGCGATGTCTTTAACCACTACTACGACCGATCGATTTTACCAGCGACTAAAAATTTATCAAGCGAAGTACCTGGCTTGTCCTAAGCTCATCCTTGCCCGGCCCACATGTCCAACTTCAGTGGGCTGTAGGGCGCGGTCCTTACTTCTGGTTTCTGCATCATAATTTAATTTTGACGTCATATTCACTTTTTTGAACCATCGCATCAAAAAACTGATTATGATGCAGAAACTATGGAACTACGCACCGCGGGCTAAAGCTCACTGAAATTGAACATGTGAATGGGAGACTTATGAGTTATGACGCACCATCGCACAACCTCAACATGCTTCTTGTACATTAACATGACGATAACGGTCTTCACTGACGATAACAGTCTAGCACAGAGCTGTCACCAACTTTCCACATCGCTTGCTGTGATTGTTGCGTCATGAATCATTGACCTCTCTGGTCTCTTGAGTAATCACGTGAAGAACGTTTAATCAATTTAAGACCATCCCGCTTGCATTATGACGTCATATTTCAGAGCTGAGTTGCAGCGAGCAATGTTGGAACGTGAAGTAGAGAATTTGCTTCGTCAGTTAGAATCAAAACATATCCATGTGGTTGCCCACTTTTCTATCTGATTCTTTACCTTTTGTCGCCTTTTCTGTTGAAGCAAATTTCTGCTTCCGACCTGGACATAGCAAACATGCCTACTCTTGTTTTTTAACTCCTCTTCTCCTACCTGCATTTCATGACGTTAATCGTTTCGTTGCTTCTTTTTTAGTACCGTTGTTATATTTCCTTCATCTCATCGTATTATTCATCGTGTAGACGGTGCGGAAAGAAAAGACACTATCCTGCTGCTTGACCTGCTTTTCAACAATTCGTTCCGGTTCGCCGCAGTTATCCACCCGTTTCAATCGCTTCATCTTTCCCTCTTTGCTGCTGTGACGGTGATAAAGCTGTGACGAAATGCTTGGGGTAGAAGTCGTCTTGGGTTTACAAGCGAAAGCACTTGAGAAGATCCGGGCCGCATGATGACGTAGTTGGGCCACAACGCCCCAGGACTGATTTTCGCGGGCCCATGCTCTGTTGCAGACCTGATTGTGACGTCAGCAACAGATCTTTTTTTAGAGAATGTGAGTCACCCAGGGGGCCCCTTTCACGGGGAATACCGGGGCCATAATCCCCCACTCAAAATACGACCCTTAAGATCAATAGATTGGCCCTGGACCAATGTTCCCTCTAAGTTTTTGTAGTCTGTGTGCGCAGAAATTTTGGCGAGTGCGCACTTTTTTAGAAATGACTAACGTTTGTGCAACAATCCATAAATAAAAAAAAAGGTCATCACGTCCGCAGATGTCCAATTTTTCGTTCATCAACCCCGCAACGCGGGTTAAGAAGCCCTGTTTTAGCAAGTCCAAAAACAATTTTCCCAACTTGCCAACCGAGAACACTGCTTCATCGTGATATGTTTGTGGGCAGTAAATTTATGCGTGTGCGCAGTCTCTGAGAGTTGTGCGCGCGCACACGCGCACAGCTTAGAGGGAACACTGCCCTGGACTTATTCGTCAGCCCAAAAATATTGTCTCGTGAAACGGCAGGGCGTAATCGTTTGGCTAGTTGGTCGTATGCATAGACCGGACCAAACACACCGCTTGTCCAGTCAACGCCAAATTTTTGTGCGTGAACTTTTAATGGAACTCCAAAAACAAGCACGATAATGGGACGAAAAGCTGTTTGATAATAAGATATACGATGAAATCGAAGAAAATCAAATCTTCATTACACTCTCGGTATTACGCCGAAGCTTGTAACGAGCACCGGGATCGATCCCGCGGCTTAGCACCTGGCCAGCACTGCTTCGAAGAAATATCGCAGCGGTGGCGAGCTGTTGGCGACACTGCATCTGATTTTATCAGCCCTGGAATCAAACCCATGACCTGTTGCACTGATATCGATGCCTGTAACCACAGTTCAGATCCAACACAAGGCGTGAATAACGTTTTTGATCTCATTAAACTAAAATAACAGCCATGTTAACGACAAGCTGCTTTTTTTAGTGTAGCTTCAAGTTTGAGAAAAGGTAAAGCCAGCCACTTGCTTGGGAACAAAAATTTACAAAATGCATTGTAGGATGCTTAGAACTGGAGCTGCTAAAAGGAAGCTTAAGGAGAAAAATAAAGCCGCTGTAAATCTCAAAACTGGACGTTTCGACAACATAGATTTAGCTGTCATCATCAGTAATGTATGCAAGGCAGTACAAAACTGTAGGTTTTGCACTGTTTTGTTAGTCCTTACAGTTTTGTTCTGCCTTGCATACTCTGCTGAGGATGACTGCTGAATCTATGTTGTCGAAACGTCCAGTTTTGAGATTTACAGCGGCTTTATTTTTCCTCCTTAAGCTATTTTCGTCCCATATTTATTGTATTAAAAGGAAGCTGAAAACTTTTAAGTTCAGGGGCAACCAATAACATTGAACTGGTAACTAGTAGAAAAGCAAAGCTGGAATCTGTAGAATTTGAGGATGGTTTTCAGTTCGTTTGAACAAGTTCGAAAATTGTAGAAGTAAGAAGCAAAGATTAAGACCACAGCGATAGCCCCGGCGCTAGACACGGAGATGGGTCCTGCCACTCGTTACACGCTTCGATAATACCGAGAATATAATGAAGATTTGGTTTTTGATTTAAAATATTTTTAAAAAACTACAAATCTGTTTAGGTTTTTTATGCAGAAAATTGGCCAAGACCAAAGCGACTCGCGCTGCGGAACCAGCTCAGAAGCATTCTGTAAAATACTTCAAGTCAATTCAGCAAAGAAGATGAACAGCGGACACAGCAGTGCAGAAATGATTTGGTATGACGTCGATGGAGGGGAAAAAGATAAAAGAAACAAACAGAGCACATAATCACAGAAAAAAAAACGCAGCGCAAGACGTCATCAGCGACTAAAATAAAAACAGCAGTGACATGATTTGCAATCGTGTCAGGCCGCTATCTCAGAGCTTGCGGGTGATAACACGGAGGAAATACGAGGAAATGTCGTATTTGAAAATGATTTGTTATCATCTGTTTCGGCAAGCAGATTAGAACCACAAGCGTTCGAACCAAGATTATCAAATTAAATGGGAAATCGCGACGAAAACCGAATTTCGGCGATTCGGATGCGAAGCGTTGTAATCTACGCCAATCAGAAGAACTCGCTGCTGTTCGATCGGATCCAAATCATACTCTTAAATATAGTTTCGGAAGAGAGGTTGATTTTTTATACCATAAAGCTGCAAGATACAGCAACCATACTACCGGTATCAGATGCATTCTTTATTTACATATTTACAAAATTACATTACCACGAACGTTTTCGGCACAACTTTTGGCCCTCTTCAGGTATATCTAAATTAGTTAAGTAACTTTAAGTATTAACAAAACTGACTGAAAAGAAATTATTAGTAAACTCAAGCTGAGAACATTACTAGAACATTACTAGGCTATCAGCTTGAGTTTACTAATAATTTCTTTTCAGTCAGTTTTGTTAATACTTAAAGTTACTTAACTAATTTAGATATACCTGAAGAGGGCCAAAAGTTGTGCCGAAAACGTTCGTGGTAATGTAATTTTGTAAATATGTAAATAAAGAATGCATCTGATACCGGTAGTATGGTTGCTGTATCTTGCAGCTTTATACTCTTAAATGTTCAGAAATTTTGCACAAATACAGATAAAAACAAATTCATTCTCAAATACAATAACTTCCACTGTGTTATTCTTCTTTTATCGCAACACAGCACGGTTGCGTACCACGTCACCACCGTGTATAATGACGCGGTTGTTAAGTGCGTCACTATCGGTGCGAGAGGTCTGGAGTTCGTTTCCTGCGCCGTTCAAATCGACAAAGTGTCGCCAACGGCTCGCCACCGCTGCGCCGAATCTTCAGACTTTCGGAGTTGTGGTGCCAAGGCTCTGAGCCGCCGAGGTAGGTCCCTCTTCTAGTTACACGCTTCGGCGTAATCCCTCGGGTATAACCAAGATTTGATTTTGTTTGCTGATCACGATCTGTTTGTTTCTTTAATCGTCTCTCCTCTGTTGACGTCACACCGAATCACCTTTGCGCTACCGTCCCGCAGTTCATCGAACCGTTGCAGGGCCAACCGCGCTCGAGTTTCCGCCCAGCAGTGCTTGATTTTTTCTGGCCTAGACAGTTTTACACCGAGATTTTTGAACTTGTGTCGAGTATTTATCTTCACATATATCCCGACGTTCACGCTGTTAATAACTCGCATTAGATTTCCAACTAGCGTCTGTTCATTTGGTGTCCCAGAAACAGTTCCTGGGTCTTCGCTATTTTGCTGATCTACAGCCTATCAAGAAAATCAGCAGAGCGAAATTACTCGAAGTTGGCCGTGAGTACCCTTCGCTGACGATTCAGCTTTTTGAAACAAATGCAAGATATCAGAAACCAAAATCGTTGCTTACTCTTCGATGAAACAAGTTTGTCTAAAAACTCAAAACTTACAGGGAACAAACCTTAGTCAAAAAAAATAAATAAATAAACGAAAATAAAGGGTGCAGTTATAATCAAGAGGTGAAGTATCGACTATGCGTCAAAAGGTTGTGAAACGAGCTTTTTGAGGTTTACTTACGATCAACTTGTATCCTACTCAACATAAATTACCAGCAAAACGTGGGTGTGGGCTCGAACACCAAACGAAGCGAAAAACAAAGATCGCGCTGCAAGCACAGATAATTACCTGTAGCTGTACCTATGTAATTATAGCTGTACCTATGTAATTATCTGTAGCTGCAACACACGTCAAACGTCATAAAACGGGCTGACGAGGTTTTCAATTCCAATTCTGATTTGAAACCCTTTCAGTGACTTCAGCGTCTTAGCGTTTTGTCTGGATGCACGCGTAAAACATGGCTATGCTTCGTCATTGTGATGTAATAACTGCGATCACAAAAATAAATTACTTTGATTGTTTTTTTGTTACGTCACAATTATTACCAAGTTGTAAGTGTTGTAAGTTTTGCATGAGTTATATGCATGAAGGAGAACATTGGAAAAACTTGCAAAAGTTGATAAAAAGGAAGAGATAGCGATAATAATGTCTATCTAATGACAACCAATTCACGACTTTCGCATGCTTCTCGTGGACGGTGGCAAAAAGATTTCCATCTGCCATAAGGTAAGATATGTTATTTCCAAGAGAAGACAAAGTTTCGCCCAAGCAAGAGACTAAAACAACGTTAGGACCTAATTACCGGATCAAAACCTTTTTCTTTTGAAGTTGATCTTAAATAAACTTTCGGATTATCAAATTAAAGAAAATGGAACATAATTGTGAGGTCAGGGTTGGTTATGAACATGGAGACAATTATAGTAAGCAGCTTGAAAATCTATTCCAAATCTTTGACTTTTTAAAATAAACTGGGTTGCTATGTTAAAAGTAACTTGCTTTACATTTGCTTTCCAATATTTTTCGTCAAAAATTTTCGTGCTTCGAAGTTTTGTTGCAAGATTCGTGAAGCTGGCACCATGGCACTGTAGCTGTAACGTGTTTGCAGTTTATTACGTCACAGTCATTTTGTTACAGAGTGAGTCATGAAGCCCTACGTCATCAGCATCTTACTACTAGCAGGTAGGTTTGTTTGCACAGAAATCATCGTCGCAATTCTCATTTGCGCCGTCTGGTCCGCGTAGTGCTTAAAGACATCGGTATCAGCGCTGGAAGGTCATGCGTTCGATTCCCAGACCGGTTGAATCGGACGCAGTGTCGCCAACGGCTCGCCAGTCGCTGCCGCTGCGATGTTTCTTCCGGGCCGTGTTGGCAAGGCTGACCAATTATCGCTTAGCGGCAAGCAAACAACGGCGAACACCAATTTTAAAGTCATTGGTTTGACCCGACTCGGAATCAAACCCGAGTGTACAATTTTAGATTAATAGCAAACGCTCTTGCCATTCAGCTATCTGAACTTTTAAACCTTTGCAGTTACCGGTACCAATATTTCCGCGCAAGTGGTCACTGACTCTCAAGGAAAAATTGAGTTTTCGTCCAAAGAAAATTGCAACGATTCTGCAGAAAATTCTACACTCCAGAAAACTTGGGTGTTTCCAGTGTATTCGGGGAATGGGGTCCATCTGACGATATACGGTCTTCATGAAGATTTGTGAGTTATCTGCCTCCTTGTTAGTATCAAATTTAGCTTAACAAAGACCGTCACTGTTTAGCTTAACAAATTTAGCTTAACAAAATACCGTCACTGTAACTTAAAACTGGATGTTTCGGCAATATAGATTCAGCTATCATCAACAGCAGTGCTTTGCACTGCTATACTTACACTAAAATAGATTTATTTTGTCGCTGACTCGGCGAAAACTAAATCCATCAAATGCGAAAGATATTACTATTGTGACATATTGTGATTATGTTTAGGTGCAAATATGCTACATTGTTAATTCACAATAACAGCACTTCGACCAATTACTGCGAAGACCTGGAGTCGTTTTCAGCGGAACCGGGATCCACTGAAGCGGGATCGGCATCCAATGATCCGATATCGGTCTCTAATGAGTCGGGATCAATGCCTTCACATTCTGGATTAGCGACAACTAATTCCGATGTTCCGCCCACTGCCTCGGTTTTACTTTCTCCTAATTTGAAATCGTTACCTTCTGGTCTAGAATCACTGCTCACGGTCATGAAGTTTCACCCTTTTATGGTGACCGTGATTTTGCAACCGATTCGTTGTGGAATAAACATTACGATTCACTACAAACATCTCGGTGAGTCTAACTTTTCCCATATACAGGATTATTTGGTGCAACTTGCGCGTTGCGAACGGTCGGTCGCTATCGGCTCGAGAGATGTTGGGTTCAATTCCATGGTAGGTCAAATCGGACACAGTCTCGCCAACGACTCGCCACCGCTGCGATGTTTCCTCGGAGCTGTGTTGCCCAGGCGCTAAGCCGCGGAGATGACACGCTTAGGCGTAATAGCGCGAGTATAATGAAGATTAATTTTTGACTCAATATTTGTGCATTGCTATTGTGGAACTCAAATTCACCAACCGTTGCAATCGAATCTTAAACTCAAAGAATGAAAATTCCAGAACTCGAAATCGAATGTGGATGATGAAGTCGAAGAATTCGGACTCGAATTGAGAGTTACTTTCATTTAATCGCATTAATATTGTTTACGTCATTCAGGGGTATAGTAAATATGGGACGAATATTGCTTAAGGCGGAAATTCAAGCCACCGTCAATCTTAAAACTGGACGTTTCGACAGCAAAGATTCAGCTGTCATCATCAGCAGTGTAAGCAAGGCAGTACAAAACTTTAAAAAATTAGCAACTTAGTCTCATAAAACTGAACAAAACAATTAAATTGTTAACTCATTTTATTGACCTTATTGCAGAGATTCGCGTTCGAACCTCACCCACAAATATCGTTGCAGTCAAGCAGGACGTCACTTTTCAATTAGCACGATTTAGATTTGATGACGTCAACGAAACGAATACTTGTTATATTTTGTTTACTAACATCAAACATAAACAACCGTTCGACCAAACATTTGAGCTTCTTCACGCCTTTTCCTTCCCTGGTTCCCATCGATTCATCGCGAGTTGCTATTTCTTTCATTGGAACGACGCTGTTCACACTGATGGTATCATCAAAGTCGAAACCCTTTTCAATCTTGAAGATCTAGAAGTTTCGTTTGAACCCCGAGGTTTCCCTTATTTCAACGATTCTGTTATCACCTTCGTTCATCGGTTCGCATCACCGGTCAATTACTCCTTCGCGATTGGGCCGCACATTTTCAAAAAACGACAAACGCGGGTTCGAAACCACTTGCGATGTTTTGTTGAGTTTATTCTTGAAAACAAAACCAAGCGTTCAGTGGGCCCCGGATTGCTGCCGTTCTCACTAACGCTGTCGAATTCACTTTCATCGGCTGTCTACCGCAACAATCTATCACTTAATCAAGACTTTAAAGGCGTTAAGATCACTACAGAGCGCTACGTTGGGGTAAAACCTAGTTATTTCTTTGTGAACATCACATTAGAAGAAGGTGCCCCTGTGTTTATATCTTTGCGATTGCGCCGGTTTCATGGGATAGCGATTGAAACACAAATTACCAGTTATTGTCCTTCAAAGTGCGATCGAATAATCACAAAAACCCAAGTTGAAAAAGGTCTTTACATCATCGATGCATCGGTTTATAACGATTTTTATGGTGCTTCTTTGTTTTGGGGGCCCTTTGAGGCGTTACCCCAGGTCTATGACGTATACCTTACGTCATTAACAAGCGTTCAAGTCGCTCAAATGATGACTGTGTTAGTTTTCATTCAAAGCGACTTAGGTCGATTCGTTCTAGAGTTAATTCACGATTACATAAAGTACGAGATACCATTTGTTTCCGAGGCAATGAATTACGGGCATAAGGTGAACATGAGTCTTCCTTTCAATCCTTTGCTCTTTCGTGTGGTTGAAAAACAACTGTTGTTTTCAAAACCTGGAATAAATCGCATAAAGATTTCAGTGAAGAATGACGAGCAAACGTTCACATTCCCCGATGCTGAAGTGTTTGTAAAGCCGACCTTGTCGTGTTTAAAAGAGGTTCAAATCACTGGGATACCAGCTAGCAGCGATTACGCGATAAACGTCACCAGTAAACTTGTTCTCCGAGCAAATATAATCACTCGATGTCTCGAGCGCAATAAAGTTGTGTTTGAATGGAAAGTTTTTCGAGTTGAAAGCCATTTGAAGGTTCCCAATCTCAACAGTAGACCTTCGTTGATAGGTAGGATGCAAGAGTTTGTTCTTGATCCTAATCACATCATCCCGGGTAATTATGTTGTCATAATCACCGTGACCACGAAAAAGCCGAAGACATATTTGTTGACAAACATGATGAAAAAATACCTTCTCGTGTTAATCGAAGGAAGGAAGATGAATGTCTTCATCGAAGGAGGTGAAATCAAAGAAATTGGTGAGTCATTATTGCTATATTGCAGTCTCATGTTCAACAACTCATGTGGCCGAGTGGTTAGAACGTCTGTCTTTGGAGCGGCAGACTCGGGTTTGATTCGCGTCAAACCAATGACCTAAAACTAGGTTGACTTTAAAAAATTAGGTTGACGTTTAAATCGACGAAATATCACAGTTTCCTTGCTTGATACTCAGCATTAAAGGGACAGTGTTAAGATCAAGCCGACAAGTTTACTTGTTGTGACGTTTGGGAAATGGAATACTTCAAGGAATGCTTTTTTTATAATGTTATTTTAGATGAAGAAGATGAAAATATTATATTAAAAGCTTCCACCAATGAAATTCACCAAGATTTATCGTATGACTGGTTTTGTTCAATGAACCCGAATCTACTTAGACAGTCAAGTTTTGAAGCTATTTCACGTCACAAAGGTACATGAGTGCTTGGTCGTGATTTCTTTTTGATGATATGGCCGCGTGGTAAGAGCGTCTGTCTCTGAAGCGATATTCTGGAATTTAATTCCAATTCGGGTCAAACCAATGACCATAAAATTGCTATTACAGCTTCCCTGTGTGACGTTCAGCATTAAAAGGCAGTGTGGAGGACAAGCCGGCAAGTTTACTTGTGCCGTTGGGAAAGGCACTTAACGGATTATTACTAGGGAATTGTTATTAAGTTTTTATCGATAAAATGCAAAACCGTTTGAGTTTTAAAACAGTGGAAGATGTTTTCCGTCAACTGTTCACGTTAAAAATCGGATGAAATTTCGTACGACAACAAATGGGATGAAAATCGCTTTAGTGTAAAAAGCCCTTTGATGTTATGTGATTGCCAGCGCGCATTTACGATATTTAGTTTTAATAATTACTATTAAGTTTTATTATGTAGTTCTCAATGTTTAGTTTGTCTAAGTTGCTGAATGGACTGCCTCAATGTTTGAGTTGCGTAAAAATATTCTTCCATCAAAACCATTAACATTATGACAGGTTTCATCAAGCAATTAACCACCAGCTTTCTTTGAGCTGTCGTGTTTGCAGCTCATCCATCGCTCCTTCGCTTGCTGCTGGCGCTAACTAGTAAGAATGAAAACTATTAAAATTTTTCGCAAATTTTGATCGGTTAAATTTCAAACCAAACCTTTATTATACTCGCAATTATTCATACTAGGTGCAGCGAGCACGCTTTTTTTAGTTTTTAAATTCATTGCAGGGTTGTATATTGTGTGCTTTAACGGTTAACGCTTTGTCGCTGATACCTTTTTTTCGGCCGTATCTTGTGATATGCGTTGTTTTTACGTACTTTGATGGTCGTTGAATAAAACATACTACTACCACTCGCGGTATTACGCCGATGCGTATAACGAGTGGCGGGGTCCTTCTCCGCGGCTTAGAGTCTGGGCATCACAGCTCCGAAAAACATCGCATCGGTAGTGCCACTGTGTCCGATTTGGCCGGGCAGAATTCGAACCCCAGACCTCTTTCGCCAATAGCAGTGTCTTAACCACCTCGCTAACCGTCAAAGATCGTTTAAAAACTAATAAATCGACAACCTTGCAATGTCATTATGACGCACCTCCAATGCAAGTTAATCATAGAGCTGCTCCACAGATTCCTGTTTTCGTACCAAGCAATTGTGGATGTCTCAAGGTCAAACTGTCATAACACCACGATCTCTAATGATTGCTAGCGAACATTATTACGTCAGGGTGGTTGTGTCTGGGCCGAGAATCAAACCTGCGGTAGCTGATCAGCAAATTCTAGTTTCAACTCATGGAAGACGCGAAATGTACTTGAGGTGAGTTGTTGACAATTCATGTTCACAGCACAGCTCAGACGGCCGAGTGGGTAGAGCGTCCGCCTATGGAGTTGCAGACTCGGGTTTGATTCCGAGTCGGACTAGGTTCAACCCTGTGTCGCCAACGGCTCGCTTAAAATTGGTCTTCACAGCTTCCTTGATTGACGCTCAGCAATCAAGGAACAATGTGGAGAACAAGCCGGCAAGTTTACTTGATGTACTGCTGGAGAAGGCTCTTGACTGGATTCCCCCGTCTTACAGTGGTAGACAGTTGGCCGGCAACGTCTAAGCGAGCTTGTTATAACGCTATGATCGCTTTCTCGTGCTAGGAAGAAAAACATGCAACTTCATGCGATGAAGTACGACCTCATTTAAGGAGTTGATTTCCCGAACAAAATCCTGTTGTTCGAGTACTGGCACTTACGCCATTATGGCAGCGAATATGTCTGTGAGGAAAGTCTAGGATCCGATTCCCGTATCGTTCAAATTGAACACTGAGTCGCCATCGATTTGCCACCGCTTTTTCTTCGGAGCTGCGTTGTCCAGGCGCTAAGCTGCGGAGATGGATCCGCCGCTCGTTACAAGCTTCGATGAGGGCTAATAACACGAGCTTAATGAAGATTTAACAATAGAGAGGAAAAACCTTTTCCACAAAACTTTTGAAATATCTGTTTGTAGATGCTGGCGTAATTGCAAATCTCCCATCTCCACCCAGTGGCCGATTATCTACCACTTGAAGTGCTCTAATTGCACTTTTTACAACTGGACTCTGGGGGTTCGAACCCTGGACCATTGCATAAACATTAGTGTATGCAAGATATCAGTGGCGATGATACGACGACTGAAAAGCAATCAAACTTTCACGTTACGGGCAATTGGTAAATTTGTTTTAAGGGACAACGTAATTTTCTACTCTAAGGAAGGTCTCGTCGTGTTGGCCTTGCGCAGCCAGTCCAAGATAGACTCTTCCAGACTGCAACGATCTTTTTATCACGTTGCTTATCCTAAACCTCTGAACTTCATTTCGTTTCTAGGTTATTTCCTGCCATTAGCAGACGACCAGACACAAACAACAATGCCCAGTAAAAAAGTCTACAACTTCTAACCCACAATTAAGTTATCGGTAGCCTAACTACGTCACTACAGCCCCTCTCCAGGCAACCCACTCATGTGTTTGACTTTTGTATTGGTTTATCGATAAAGAGCGTCCGATTACTAGCTGGGAAACTGGGTTTTATTACCGGTTGGGTTACACTAGGACTGAATACTAAAAGCAATATTTGCTGCTAGCTCGGCACAAACGGGAATTGCGAAGGGTTAAGTGTAAGTGTGTTGTTTGTTTTGTGAGTCCACTAACACCGTTCAATCATTCATGATTAATATTGGTAATGGACCGTCAATGGTTTGCACAGGGCCGAATCTAGACAATGAAATTCTAGTTATTAATGATCAGACCCATCTCCACGTATAAAGGTCATAATACTCAAATTCCAAAAAAAAGAAAAGGTTTGCGTTATTTGTAACGAGCTCTCTTATTTCTGCGAGATCCTGCCTAGCTTATTGGTAACTGCGGCCCTGGGCTGTTATATGCGTGCTTGCGTGCTTGAAGCGCCCGCTGCCATGCGTGCTTGAAATATTACTATGCGTGCTTGAAGCTATGCGTGCTATGCGTGCTTGAAGCGCCCGCTGAATACTATGCGTGCTTGAAGCGCCCGCTGCCCCGTACACTATTTCTTCTCACAAAAGTTTTCTGTATCTTTTTCTTTTTTCTACTTGCGGAAATACGGCTGCTGATAAAAGTATCTTCTCTAATTACGCTTCAAAATTTGCATGAGATTTGAAGGAAAACCTTTCAATCGGGCTTGAAACTTTTGCACGGTGCTTCCCCTTTTTGCCGGCTTCGTGCCAAGTGATTGCAAAATGGAGCAAGCCGGCAGCGTGAAGTAGCTGCTTGGAGCGTTGTTCTTACGACGACTATAATTGCAAAGTCGATGGTTTGACTCCCACCCACGCCTCCTTATTGCGTCCTTGGATAAGATGCTTCACGATAATATCCCTGTTTGGTGTAAACTAACAAGCAGCATAAAAAAAGTCAGAAGCAAAACTTTAGTGAAAAACTCGGAAACAAATGCAACTCGTAAACGAATCTGAATTCGTCCCGTCTACAGCGCCTCCGTCGTGACAAGAGGATAAAAATAAAGAAACTATATAAATAAATTAGCATTCTAAACCATGCTAATTGTTTTGTTTTAAAGGACTTGATCATGGCGGCACTGAAAGATCAGTTGCGTCATCAATCGTCACTGGAAGACCACCCCGAGGAGGTTCCTGTTTATTATTCCCTGATTCTGGAGAAGCTTATCTGACCAAATTCACCGTGACGTGCCTGGGATTCGATAACAGCTCCGAGGTCTTGAAATATCGATTTCAACTTTTGAATTCAGGCAAGCAGCTCGAAGATGAAAGCAAATAGATCTGAGTGGAAACCGACTGGTTGACGTAGTGATTGGAGACATCGCTGTCGGCGGGGGTGATTTGGGTTCGATTCCCGGGTCGGTCAAATCGGACACGGTGTTGTCAACGGCTCGCCACCGCTGCGATGTTTCTTCGGAGCTGTGTTGTCCAGGCGCTAAGTCGCGTAGATGGATTCCGCCACTCGTTACACGCTTCGGCGTAATATCGCGAGTATGAAGATTTAAGCTAGTAATGAATCAATTTTGCGTTGAATATGAAACGAGTTCATACCCAAATATTTGGTTGAGGAATACTCACCGAAAAAGTGCCAAATTAACTTAGAAACCGCAAGAACTATGATTGAGCAGGTTTCAATTTAAAACATAACATCAAAAAGATTATATCTTGATTATATTCGCAGTATTACGCCTAAGCGTGTAACGAGTGACGGGATCCATCTCCGGGACTTAGCGCCTGGAGTACACAGCTGCGAAGAAACATCAACAGTGGCAAACCGTTGGTTATACTTTGTCCGATTTGATCGATCCGGTAGTTGAACCCCAGATTCTCCGCACTTAAACGATGTGCTGATAACTAAACTAACCTGCCGATGCCTTTCAATTCAATACAATGTAAATCATTTCCCGAACTTACAGACCATCGCCGACCCCTGTTGCAATACGGGCTTTCCCCATTCATCTGCGATATCGTGTTACCCGCTATAACAGGAAACACCGCAACAATTCGCGTGGAAATTTGCAAATCATCCTTCTTGTGTACCACTCGCGACACCTCCGCTACCGTATCCCCTCCACTGCATCTCCCATTGATCCATGACTCCGCCAAGATTCCGGCACTATTGGAGGAACACGATTTACAGAATCTCACATTGTGGATTACTTCTCTGTCCGCTGATGTGCGACTATCCAAGACTGAGGTGAGCACGTTGGTTAGGAAGTAGGCAAGACAAGGCAGTAACGCAACGATGGTAGGTGCAAAGCATTATTTACAAATAGGCCTATAAATATTTATAAACACTTGCGTAATTGCATTGCATGTTTATTCTCCTATCACGGGGTCCGATTCCCAGGTCGGTTAAATCCGACATCGTGGCGCCACCGCTGTGATGTTTCTTCGGAGATGTGTTGCTTAGGCGCTAAGCCAAGGAGATGGATCCCGCTACTTATTACTCGTCTTGGCGTGATACTGCGAACATGATGAAGATTTCATCGATTTTCTCAAGTGTTTTTTTAATTGCAATGAATAGCGGCAGTTTCTGGGTTTGATCAATTGTAAGTCTGCAGCTGCTGCAAAACTTTCGCGATTCAGGGTGACGATTGTTGTTATTTGTAACTCAGCTTCATTCGATTATTGAAAAGATGTATGACGTCAGCTTAGTTTCCATGGAAATTGCCAAGACGATTACTGACGTACTCAATTACATCAGCGATTACGTCGATCTGATTGATCACATTTACAAGGTTTGATGGATTTTTTTCTCATCAAGCGATCGAAGCGCTATAACGAATTTGCTTGGGATTCGCTGGACATCTTTCCACCACACGAAGATGTAATAATCCCTCTAAGTGCCTCTTCCAGCGACACAACAAGTAAATTTGGCGGCTTGATCTCCTCACTGTCCCTTTAATGCTGAGCGTCAAACAGGGAAGCTGTGAATAGTAATTTTAAAGTGATTGGTTTGACCCGACTCAAAATCAAAACCGAGTCTACAGCTCCACAAGCGGACGCTCCCTCCACTTGACCATCTGAGCTGTTGAATCACGTGTAGATTGAAACTCTGTTCTCACACCCGGTTATCTTGATCATTTCAACATGTTTGCAATCGAAAATGCTTATCGCATCGCAACAATAAATGATAATACATTTCATCAAGCAATTAAATATCTTTGACAGCTACGTGACGGAAATTCACATCGAAAGCGCTAAACAGTAGAAACAATAGAATGAAAGACATAAATGAATGTAATTTGTTATCGTAAAATCAATGATAATATTATGATAGGTTTGAAAAAGTTGTAATTTCCTGCTCAGTTCACGTTCAACTGCTTTGCAGGATTTTGTCTGGACCAAACTGCTGTCAATCATCGACTACGTCAAACACTCAGGTCATACCTCATCAATTGATGACGTCATCGACTTCCTACAAGAATGCATGCATACCATTTCGAATTTGATGAAATCTCCGTACGTGACAATCAATAAGGTTCGATTTCACTCGAGTTTTAACGAGATTCATATGCGGCGCCGTTTGGAAAAAAATAATTTAGATTTTTCCACATGTTTTTTCGGCCAATTTAAGCTACATTTTGTCCAATGTATTGTATAGAATATTTCTTATTTATATATAAGACAAATTATTGCATAAATGTGCCAAAACAGCAGCACCAAACATCCTATACGTTTTGCTCCGCTTTTTTTGGCAAATTTATGCAATTATTTGTCGTATAAGTTTATGTCATTATATAGGAAATTTCTTATATGTTTTGCGCTGCTTCTTTTGATTAATTTCTGCAATAGCTTGTCTTGTATATTATGTAGGAAATTTCCTATATATTTTGCGCTGCTTTTTTTGTCAAATTTATGCGATAGTTTGTCTCATACATTATGTAGGAAATTTCCTATATGTTATGTGTCAGTTTTTTTCGGCTGTTTTAAATCACATATTTGTCTTGAATATATAGGAAATATCCTACATAATATATTGGACAAAATGTAGCTTAAATTGGCCGAAAAAACGTGCGGAAAAACCTAAATTATTTTTTTCCAAACGGCGGCTCATAGATTCGGTTTCGAATTTGCTGAAGGGATTTGGCACTAAAGCAGTTGACGTAGGTTCAAATCTCGGCTAGTTTGTTGTGATAAACTTTGAGGCGCTTACTTATTTCAGCGACCAGCCGGTTAGCGTACGTAGTTGTCAAAAATATCGCTACTGGTGCGGGGACCTGGGCCTCGATTCCCGGGACGATCGAATCGAAAGCAGTGTCGTCAACGGTTCACCAACAATGCGACTTTTCCTCGGAGCTGTGTTGCCAGGCACTAATCCGTGGAGATGGATCCTGCCACTCGTTACACGCTTCGGCGTAATACCGGGAGTTTAATAAAAGTTGATTTTGTATTGATTTTTGATTATATTTCAGCAGTACACTTAAGCAAATACAATGGATGTAAATAGTTTCTTGAGAATTTGCAAGTTTCAGATTCTGTTCTTGACGAACAGGTAACGGAAGCTGTACATGCGATGGAGGTCGGTCGAATGCTGATGATGTTTCACTTTTTGGGGAGATCACCTATTGTTCACATAACGTCATCATACACTGCGTTTCTTCGTCGTCGAATCAACAGCGAAAAAAAACGTCCGTACTGTTTGTTACGTCATAGATTCGCGTGACTAACGTATTGTTGTAATAGATGACGTCATCGTCGGAAGCAATCGCGTTTCGTTGCCACAAGTCGTGACCACTAATGACGTCATCAACGAAGAAGTGCGCACTTTGTCGCTATTATGTCGTTTCAAACTTTCTCACTACAAGTTTTTAATCAGGTTTACATCTTCAACGCCTCCAACGGCCATTTTGATTCGGGATCGAAAACTATCCAACACGTGATGGCGCTCAATATTACCACTGGGTGGCGCACATTTGTCCCTTTAATGAGTACAAACGACCGAAACAGCACAGTGGAGTTCCCGCTTATCCTACCAAATTCATTCGATCATTTTTATTCAAAAGTAATGTTGTTACACAACTGCAGCTCAAACCCGTGTCATTATGAGGGGAGTGTGGGAATCACTCTCCCCCCTGAGCATAACAAGGAATACGTGGGAGTGCATTGGATACTCCCCGGGTTGAAGCACGAAGTTAGGATTGAAGTTGTGATGCGGGATGAGAACTCCACTATTGCGGGCAGTTTGATCAAGAAACTAATAGAGGGAGGTGAGTGACCCCCTATTGATCCTCTTGAGTTTTATCCACACATCATGTTTCCACATTAAATATCTTGCGGTATTGGAGCTTGGTGAATTTTAAAATATAAAAATAAAAGAAATCACCAGAAACTTTTTCTCTTTGTCTCGCTTAGGGAGTTAGACTCTCTTAGGGAGTTGTCTTTTGTTTACGAATTTTCCGGTTGAGTTTTGCTTCTGACTTCTTCAATCTGTTGCTTGTTGGATTCCACCAAGCAGAGATAAGGATCGTGAAGCATCTTATCCAAGGATGCAACGACGTGGCTTAGGTGGAAGTTGAACCATTAACCTTGCGATCTACGTCACCGATGTTGCAGTTGAACTGTAAGTGAGGATGTTTGTAGCGAGCTGGGTGAAGCAGGTTGTGAACACAACACGAAAATGCAATCTCGCCAATCTCTCATCGCGCGACCTCGCTGTTAATTGTTAATTTGTTTACAGTGATGTCATGCAACTGGATCACCCCTACGTCACATTTCCGTAGCAACACCACCAACTACTTCTTCAAATTAATTGTCTTCGACTTCGAAGATGAAATCGACGAACATCGCTTTGTGAGCATTATGACGTACACAGCAGCTTGCTTGTCGTGGGATCACGTCATTCAAGGTTGGCAAAGCAACAATTGCCAGGTGACTCAGTGTAAAACAATTATTACGTCATTAAACAAGTTATACTGTTGTTGTAAAAACTAACAAGTGATCGCAGTTGTGACATCAGAATTCGTCGTGGCGTAAACAGTACGTTATTATTTCTTCAAAACATAACGCCATGTTATGTTCATTGTAACGTTAGCGAATGTTATTCAGCTTGTGACCGGAAGTACTACGTCATGTCGATGTCAATTTCCGGTTTTGCGCGACCACTTGTCCTGGGGAATCACCGATCAAACGAGTTTCTACGCTAGTCAATTGACTCCTCATGATGACGTCATTAACGCACAATACGTAAGCAGAGACGTTTCAAGTGTTGCTAGGCTGTTGTTGCTAGGCGAACCAGTACCAGGTCATGAGAAGTAAGAATTGATGCAATATTATGTTAAATCCAGTCCGTTTTAAAGAAAAAGATTAAATTTTTTAAACAACTGGCGCCTCCTTCTGCTTTTAACTGATTACCGTAGAACGTCGTAACGTCGGATTTCCGAAACACCTTTTATTCGAAAACGACTTTAAGAAAATAAACTAACAAAATGCCATGCTGCGCTTCCAAAAATGCTATGTTAGCGTCTAAAAACGTCAGAGGCTAAAAGAGTGACCTGAACAAAAAAATGAGTGATTACTATACTGCCAGTGCTGATAATATACAATAAACCACAATGTATGTGTACTTATGATGTATATGATGTAATTTTGTAATATTGCATGTTGTTCGATCATCCGAACAAATCGCTTGTCCGAACCACACCTGGTTTTAATTACTTTGCATAATCGACGTTCTACTGTATCATATTTTACTGAGCTTAGACTGCCCGCATGTACATGGAGTTGTTACATCACAATCCCATTCCACTCATCGCAGCAGTTACGATAGTAATGTTGCACGTGATTGTGTTGATCTGGGGAAGACGAGCCGACTGGAAAGCGTCCGATGAGGTGAAGAATAATGACGATTTTGTATAGCAAAAATTCTTGAAATGCGCATTTTGATCAAGTGAGGAAGGAAATAAGGTCAGTGAAATTCTTAAAACTAGACGTTTCGACAGCATAGATTCAGCTGTCATCGTCAGCAGTGTCAGCAAGGCAGTACGAAGCTGACAGCTGAATTGGTCGAAACGTTCAGTTTCAAGAATTGTTGTGCCAGTGTTTTTCTCTTGAAGCTATTTTTGCCCAATATATTCTCTATTGTCGTCCAATATATTGTCTGTCGTCCCATTATTCCTATTGGATATTGTCATTCTTTTGTATTTACCGTAGAGCGAGACAGCGCTGTTTTTGGCTATTAGCCTTCATCAGCCGCCCTCAGGTAAGAAACACTCATCATCCAGGACGAATGATCTTGCCAAGATCACTCATCCCTTCAGATAAATATTTCTTAAAGAATTTAACCTTTGTGGTCGTCATGACTTCCCGAGGAAGTCGTCATGACTTCCCGTCCGGTAGGCCAGGAAGGACACTGCTTTTTAGTTGTTTGCTCTTCACCCTGGCCACGGAAAGAGTTTGACTGGAATGGTGACGTAGCCACACGAGTGGATTGCGTACCACAAAGGTTAAATTCTTTAAGAAATATTTATCCGAAGGGATGAGTGATCTTGGCAAGATTATTCGTCCTGGAAAATAAATGTTTCTTACCTGAGGGTCGCTGATGAAGGCTAATAGCCAAAAACAGCGCTGTCTCGCTCTACGGTACGATTTACTGGAGTGCTTTGCGCTGTTGGTGATGGAGTGCTGTTATTGCCTCTGACCCAACAAGAGGAAGTCGTCATGACTCCCCGTCCGGTAGGCCAGGAAGGACACTGCTTTTTATTTGTTTCTTTTGTATTTAGTTGCATAATTATTAGAGCGATTTTTTATGATTTAATAACTTGAACATATGACTTTATTTTGGCAAAAAAGTTACCAAAATGTGACTTTATTTAAAAAAAATACTGACGACGAAAAAGCAGCAGCTGTTTATCTTAAAAAGCAATAAAACAGTCGTAATAGGTGCTCACATTATGGTGCACGCACACAAGAGTATTCAACTTTTCTTGAGTCAAAAAGTTTCTGTCGTTAGCAAGTAGCTTCAACATAATAAAACTGTTTACTACGGCAGTATACCACTGAGAAGGGGGAAACCGGTGCAAATGCCTAGAGGCTCATCCTGGGAGTGGGCGAGAAGGTGCTTATTAAAGATTTGTTTAATTTTGTAGGAGGGTGCCTTATGATTACACCTTTTTGATTTTTTTGCCTGAGACCTCAAAAATCATCTCAGCGACCCTGATGCTTATGCATTATTGGAAGGTGTAGAATTTTGTGGGCTTTATAATTAGCACTTATACACTTTGATGCAGTGTGCAGGTCGTAAATCTGTTCCAATGGGAGCAAAAAAAGACAAAAAAGTTGGAAAATTAGGCAAAAATTGGAAAAAAAATCCTGTTACCTAAAAAATAAAATGCAATCGAAAAACACGAAATGTAACTTTTTGCAACCTTATAACTTCTTAAACTGACCCCATACGTGTGAATTTTGTTTCCACGCTTTTTTCGTTAATGGGGGCCAGCGAAAATTGTAACTTTTGTGAAAAAATTGCCCTTATAATTATTTATCGTCCTACCACGAGAAAGCGATCAAAGCGCTATCACAAGTTCGCTTAGGATTTGCCAACCACATGTCCACCACTATAAGTTGGGGGAAATCCGGCTAAGTATCTTTCCCAACGGCACAACAAGTAAACTTGCCGGCTTGCTCTCCACACTGTCCCGTAAACGCTGAGTGTCAAACAGGAAGCTGCAAATAGCAATTTTAAAGTGATTGATTTGACTCAACTCAGAATCAAGCCTAAGTCTACAGTTCGTAGGCAGACAGACGCTCTCACCACTCGTTCATCCGAGTATAGAGTGCATTCGATTGAAGTTGATTATTTTGTAGAAAGAAGTGCACCATTTATCTGACAATCATCCTCGTCATAATTACAGTTATTTGGTCACAATCTTCACTGGCAATCGACCAAGGGCTGGCACCACCGCTAATGTAGCGATTCGGTTACTGGGCACAAAAGCAAAAAGTGACGTACATCTTATACAAGTTAGTAATAAACACGTTTCGGTTGTCATCAACATAAACATCTGCGAAACAATCAATCAAATCTTTATTATTCTCGTATACGCCGAAGCGTGTAACGAGTGGCGGGATCCATCTCCGCGGTTCAGCGCTAGGGCTGTACAGCTCCGAAGAAAAGTTGCTGCGGTGGCAAGCCGTTGGCGGTACTGTGTCCAACTTTAACCAGCCAGGAATCAAACCCCAGACCTCTTACACTGATAACGATGTCTTTAAGCACAACGGCAATGGGTAGGTTAGGGTTCGAATCGATGGACCACCGGCTGAGCTAAATTTGGCACGTTTCTCTATTCATCCTTCAGGTTACAAAGTTGCTTCTTCCGTGGAGTCCATTCGTCCATTCTTCATGCGTCAAAAGATTGTTAGCTTTTTTTGATATCGAAATGGAGAGCTTTGTCGAAGAGGTTTCTGAGCATAAATTCACGAATGACTGATTAACTGAAAACACATCAAAACTAAACTTTGCAAAATGACATTCTGATGAGTTTAAAACGTGTGGAACAGCCAGATTAGATCTGGTTTCAACTGTTACCCTTATTTTTATGTTTGTTTATTGTAGACCGCTCAAGACTTTTTTCTACATCGAGATTCAGTCAGAACTTTCCGAGTCATGACAGAGAAAAGCCTGGGTAATTTGACAGCTGTTCGAATCTGGAGCGACAACACTGGATCCAACCCACAATGGTGAGTAACGTCATAAGACGAGTAAGCAGTAGGGCTGCCAATTGCCCCAGAATAACCGGCACAGTCCCGAAATTGACGTCTGGTGTCCCGTGTCCCGGGATGGCTGACTTTTGTCCGGGAAGTGGGAAATTAATGGCATTTACTTGTACTAACGAAGCCGTTGCGCTGAGGTGATGGGTGTCTTTTTTTAAGATCTTTAAGAATTTTCCCAGCAGCTAGGCCTTTAAGAATCCCACTAAGTTTTTGCAAAAACTTTTGTTTCACCAATTTCGCTACTAACTTGTCCAGGAATGGAAAAAGTTAGTCGCCCTAGTGCCTAGTCAGCAGATTTGTGGGAATGTACAATATGAAAATTGAACAATAATTGAGGGAGATTGCGAAGTGAGCTTGCGCTCTTCGAGTCAGCAGCCACCCGGTGATTATGTCAAATGCGACCCAGCCGTGAATCGAACCCGGAAATGTCGCCTGTGCGTGACGCATTACCTCGACCAACCCTCTGTCCTCTGCATATGAAACAAATTTAAGTCGAAGAACATTGACGTTTTGAATAAGCTTGTTGTGGCAGGTACCTCCACAGGTTGTCAGTTCGAAACCCACAGAGTCAGCATTGTTGGTTATTTTTGTGCAAGGCCTGGTTTGATGAAAAAATTGATTATATTTTTATGACGAGAGACATTGAAAAACTGGATAATTTCTTCGCCATGTTTTTGATCAAATTGGAAAATAATTTCAAAAATGAGTGAGTTTCCGGATTGGTGCAAGCTCAGACTTTACAACATCAATCTTTGTTTTTTTGTTGTAATCTTTGTTTGAGCAACCTTTTTACTCACTAACAGAAATAACAAAGAGGAAAAAGTAGAGCAGCCCAGCAGGGCTTCGAATTTTCATAATCTAGAATTTGTCGGGGTGGTTTAAGCCATTGCTATTGGTGCAGGAGATCTGGGTTTGATTCCCGGGTCAGACAAATCGGGCACATTCGCCAACGGCTCGCCACCGCTGCGATGCTTCTTTGGAGCTGTGTTGCCCAGACGCTTAGTCGTGGAGATGGACACCGTCACTCGTTATATACCACGAGAATAACGAAGATTTGATTATTTTATCGATTTTTTTTTTCTTTCCTTGGCTTCAGTTACTGTTACATTATTCTCGTAAACGTTGAACAACTTTGCAGACATTTGTTTTATTCGATTTATGACTGTCCGGCTTGGCAACTTGGCCAGATGTCGAAAGTGGAACGAATTCTCTTATCTTTGTTCCACTTCAGCACCCTGATGGCGATCACGACATTATATTTGCGAGCAAGCGACTTCAGCAGGTTCCACGAAGTTGATTTCTATTCATTAGAATGGACGCAGCTGTGGAACGGTGATTGCAGTCAAAGTTTTTTATGCAAATGTTCGTTGTTTGTACCGACCGGCAAGCGTGGTGTTTAGACATCGTTATTTGTTCGGGAGGTTTGGGTTTCGATTCCTGAGCCGGTCAAAACACCACTACGATGTTTGTGGGCCTGTGCTGCCCAGATTTACGTCAGATCTGTGAACTCGAATTTGAACTCGTATTCGCTGTACTTTGCCTTTTGTTCCAAACTCAAATTGCAAAATAAACTCAAAAAACAAAAGTTACGGTAGGCGGCTTCTTTTGCCGAACTCGAATTCAAACTCGAACTTAAACTCGATCTTGAAAAAAATTGACCTAGGTTTGAACTTATCCTAAACTTGACAAAAATTATTTGAACTGAGTATAAACTCGATTAAAACTTTTCCACCCGAACCTGGACTCGAACTCGCAAAATTAAGAAAGAAGAACTCAAACTCGACTTGCAAATTTGTAGTGAATTCGAACTCGATCAAATACTGCTTGCGGGTTTGTATCTCTGATTGCGTCGACGAAAAATATTTATCGCTGCGCAAACTATCTGTGCGCAAGTTTCAAGCTGTGTTTGAACTAGCGTCTGAACAACTGCTTATAACTTGGCAACCTGAAAGCGCTTTCACTGGTGAGCGTTCACCGTCTTTGCCTCTGGGAGCTACTTTCAGCGATACAGCGCTTGCGTGGCTTTCGTGCTATTTCGTAATTTTTTCCTGTGCTGTGTTTCCCATTCAAAACCAGTGAAAAGCGTTAAAATAAAACTTGCCAATGTAAACAATTTTTGCGTGAATGCAGTTCACAGGAAAAAATTGGAGGTAATTTTGATCACATTGCGTTCGTAAATTGCAGTCAGTTCAACCGATCTCGCTTTCCTGGATTCTTTCCTAACTCCACGTGAATTGATATTTTTCAAACAAAAGTTTTCGAATCGGCCTGTTGTGGTGGCAGTAACGACATCACCATCGGTGCTAGGTTCAATCAGATACAGTGTTGCCAACAGTTGTGTTGTCCAGGCGCTAGGTTTCGGGGATTGACCCCGCCACTCGTTACACGCTTCGGCGTAATATCACGAGCATAATGAAGATTTGATTGTTTTTTGTTCATAATTTTAAAGTGGTTTAAAAACCTCGTGTTTGCTCTGAATTGAACCAGGTTTCGTCTACTCCTTCCTCAGTCAACCGATCGTTGTGTTGGTCAGCTTTTTCTTCCGCTTTTGCAAACCTCGACGAAGAGAAAATTTGTTTCGTGACGAAATTGACGCAGTGAGAGATGATGTCACGATAAGTGATGATGTGAAACCACCTTCGAACCATGACGTCATTGTTGAAGAAAACTCGAGCGATTTTTACTTTTCCTGTCAAAGTGGTGAAACCAAAAGCAATGAAAGTGGTGCCAATATGGTTCCTCCAACTGGTTCCCTGGAACAAGTTATAGGCATTTCAGAAGACGATATTTCTGAGCTTTCAAATTTTCGATCGATTTTTAAAATTTCTGACGTCAACTTTTCATTTTCGGAATCGTCCTCCGTTTTTACTATGACGTCACAAATCACCCCGCATCCATCTGGCAGGTGAATTGTTGTTTCCATAGCGACAGTACTTCGTGTTGTAGAATGGCAAATAATGCTGATTGTTTTTAACAAATCGCGTTTATTGTGTTGCTGGGACACCAAAAATATCCTTTGTATTAAATCGAGCTAGATCCCTCTCGGAGTGGAACTTTGTTCGGTCGGTTAAGATATTTCGAGGGTTAATTTCGTCATCAATCTGTTTAGATTGGCTGCGCTCAGTGACGTGTCAAACGCGCTTCGCGTATTTCCAGACGTGGAAGAAAGTGGGGAGGATGAGAAGTTTGATTCGCCTCCCCACACTCCCCCTCCCATCAGTACCCTGAAATACAAAAAATCTTGCCAAATGTTTCCTTGGCTCTTCCGCGTTGTCCCATGGTCAATTTGCATTGTTGGGTCTCTTGCTCTATGCTGCTATATAGTGGTCATGGGATTGGAACAGTCTTTGAGGTTTTCGAAGCAATGGTGGGTTCCACTAGCGTATGTTGGGGCCATAGCCCCCTCTTGAACTGCCGTTTTGTAAAAAAAGAACAAATGTCGCTAAGTGACTGAAATATACCAGACTCTTTTGATGGTCTTTGTAATTTATGCCCCCGCCCCCAACCCCCCTTTAAATTTTTCGCTACGATCCTGGTGGGTTCTCTATTAATCGATGGAATCACACCCCGCGATGTCATGTTTGTATTGTTTCTGCCGCGCGAAATAAGCGGAAGCGCTGCTAAGAGATTGCTCAGCAATTGCCGACCACCTGTCCATTACTCTCTGGTTGGGAATTCCGTTAAGTGCCTTTTCAGACGACGCAATGAGTCAACTTGCCTCTATCCCCACTGGCCTCGAGTTGGTCGGCAAGTAGAAAAGTGTGGATTGCGGAAGGTCTTGGGTTCGATTCGCGGACCGCTCAAATCGCACACAGTGTCGCCAACGGCTCGCCACCGCTGCGATGTTTCTTCGGAGCTGTGTTGTCCAGGCGCTAAGTCGCGGAGATGGATCCCGCCACTCGTTACACGCTTCGGTAGGATACCGCGAGTGTAATGAAGATTTGATTTGATTTACTTTCACTTGCACCTGATCAAGATTTGAACCAAGACCCCCTTGTCCATTTGACCTGCTCAATATTACCAGACGACTAAATTTCTAACAAGAATTTAACATCACTGCTTTCTCGTGATTTTGGAAATATTAAAATATGGAGAATTGTTGCAACACAAAAATTGGCGTGAGATTCAACCCCCATCGCTTGCCTGATGTTTTCATCGCAATACTGAAGAACTTAGTTCGGAGTGTCGTTTTTATGACGGCCATGATCGCAAGATTGATGGTTCAACTCCCAACCGAGCCTCGTTGTTGCGTTCTTAGATAAGATGCTTTAAGATAATTATCTCTGCTTAGTGGAATCTAACAAGCAACAAATTAAAGAAGTCGGAAGCAAAACTCAACCGGAAAACTCGGAAACAAAAACAACTCCCTAAGCGAGTCTGGATTCGTCCTACGCACAGCGTCTCCGTCGCTTTCTCGTGACAGGAGGATAAAGATGAAGAAATCAACATCACCTAAATTTATTGACTGACTGTAGCACAAGTCCTAAAAATCAATCAAAAGCTTGTCGATTTTTCAACCAAAAAATTGTGTTTTTTGTGAGATTATGTATTGTTTTTGTTTAGGGCTGCCACTTTAGTGGTCAGTATTGTGTGTATGATCTCAGTGTGCGAGTGCATCAAGGCGTTGCTGGTAACACTCGCATACACGATAATGTGTTATGCATACAAACAAATCAACCTCAAAGATTGGATTCCACCCATTCACCGCCCCAGTGAGTATTCAAAGTTATATTAAGCACATTTGTATTTAGTGGCAAATGTTTATCCTCCTATCACGAAAAAGCGATGACAGTGCTATAACGAGCTCGCTTAGGAGTCGCCACCACCAGTCTGCTATTGTAAGATGGGAGAATCCCGCAAAGTTCCTGTCCCAACAGCACAACAAACAAACTTACGTGATTGTTCTCCACACTGTCCCTTTAATGCTGAACGTCAAGCAGAAAAGCTGTGAATAGCAATTTTAAAGTCATCGGTTTGACCTGATTCGGAATCAAACCGGAGTCTACTGCTCTACAGGCACACACTCTTACCACTCAGCCATCTGAGCTGATAAATAAATGGTTGCACGCTACCATGTTTGTAGAAGTCTAACTAGACTTGAAGTGAAGCTGCGCAATCACGAGCTTGTGTTAAAGTCATGCTGTACGAAGAACTGTTGAAAGTAGAACAAGCAGAAGTTTGAATTCAAGCACTATTGTAAAATCAAATCTTTATTGTACTTACGGCTATACGCCGAAACACGTAACAAGTGGCGGGATCCATCTCCTCGTCTTAGCGCCTGTGCAACACAGATCCGAAAAACGTCGCAGCGCAGGCGAGTCATTTTCGACGTCGCAGCGCTGGCGAGCCATTGGCGACACAATCTCCGATTTGACCGGCCCGGATTTCGAACTCCAGATCTCCCGCTCCGCTAGCGAAATCTTTACCCACCACACCAAAAGACCGGTTCACATTTTTAATTGAGGTTGGTTCATTTGCTGCTTTGTAACGTCATAAAAACTTGACTTGGTGATGAACCATCACTCTATGAAGCTGCACTAACTTCGTTTATCTTTCAGTTCCGCATCCATCTTGCAAAGATCCGGAATATGAAATACTCCGTTTGGCCGAACAACGCAAATCGAACCCTGCGTATCGACCCACTGCCCATGACCAGTCCACGAAGGATGACACAAGACGACGTCACCAAGCTCTAAAACAAAGGATTAAGGTGAAACAAGGAGCTGCATTTCTTTGTGTGTTTCGCTGCGTGTTTCTCCCAGGGATGCGAATCGCAAGTATTGTTTATATAGTTCAAGTTGACTGACAAGTTGCAAGCCGATTTCAAGTTCTTTATGTTTTATTTTTGCGAGTTCAAGTTTAAGTTCAACGATTTGTATCGGGTTTAGGCCAAGTTCAAGCAATTTTTCCGAAAAAGTTCAAACTTCCATTTACTTTTTTCGAGATTGATTTCAGGGCTTTTGCTTTTCGAGTTCACAGGGCTGGATGTTCGAGTGTCGTCGGTTTTCGTGTTTTGTATGATCGAGAAAGCTGCATGGGAATGCTTCCCAATGGAATCAGCTTCATATAGCACTTTTGTGCCTTATGTTCATCTTTAATTGATGAACCGAGTTTGGATTGATGGCTTGCCTCATTCAGCGAATAGTATTTGACGACAGTTCCAAGGGCCGAGTGGTAAGAGCGTCTGTCTCTGAAGCTGTGAGTCGGATTTGATTCCGAGTCGGGTCAAATCAATAACATCAAAATTTGTGCAGGGGAAGTGTGCAAAACAAGCCGATAAGTTTACTTGTTGTGCAGTTGGGAAAGGCACTTTACGAGATTCCCCATCTTAGAAATGCAACTGCATCAAAAATAAATAAAATTTTAACTTCGCGATTGCAGGAGATCGGCGTTCACTTTCTCAACTTGTTTCTCCTCATCTTTTCTTCTTTCAATCAACGAAACCACACCATGTCCTTCCACGATAGTCTTCGACACTGGCTTGTGGACCCGGCCAATCAAGTAAGTGACGTTAATTCACTTATTTTGTGGAGAAATAATATCGTTCCGACGAAACTTCGCAGCGATGGCGACACCGTGTGCAATTTCTCTGACTCGGTACTCGAACCCAAGACCTCTCGAGGCGAAAGCGATGTTTTCAACCAATTCGCCAACAAGCCATGAATTCTTTGACTTTACATGGACTTACTAATTATTGAAAATGCGGATTTAGTGATTTTGTTGAGTGTTATACAGTGTTAGTCAGTATATACATCTTGCTCACTTCACATTGTCGTGATGAGGAGGAGGGCGAGTAGTCGGTACATGTTGCTTACTTCATAGTGCCGTAATGAGGAGGAGGGCGAGACCCTTTCGTATAGGACGTTTATTGATTATGAAGTTATATAATCGCTGCATTTTTCAGATTTCTACCCACGATGACGTGTATATTTGGCTTAACACGTCAGTTGCGACCATGGTTACTGAACGATATCACAATTTTTACTTGGACAATCAAACCTTGTTACTCACTACTCCCACCCTCAGGCAGAAACGGATCCAGTTAAGTGAGTTGCTCGTGTCCGAGTTGCACTCAGCGTTTTGACCATGCACATGATAGCGACATTACCTATAGCAGGACCACGCGCAGGTTACAGAACCTACATGACGGGTTCGATTCACGGCTGGAGGAGATCGCATTTGGCAAATATACTGCGTGGCTGCTGACTCGAAGAGCGCAAGCTCACTTCGCAATCTCCCTCAATTACTGTACAATTTTCAATTCAATACAATTTGAAAATAAATTCAGTTATTTTTAATATTTAATTATTTCAGATCAATCCTGCTATCACACTGATGCTGTTGTGAGACTAAAGCTAACGGAGCGTGACGAATGCAGGGATGTGTTAAACGATTTGAATGAAGATCAGGAGGATTACGGTCCCGGATGGAGAAGCGGTCCCGATGTTGCGAATCCTTATTATTCACTTGATAGTAGGCAAGTACTACGACGCAACAATGATACACCTTCATCCTTCTCAAAAGTTGAAATCAAAATCTTCATTATACTCGCGATATTACACCGAAGCCTGATGCGACTGGCGCGATCCATCTTCGCAGCTTAGCTAGCACCTGGACAGCACAGCTCCGAAGAAACATCGCAGCGGTGTCGAGCCGTTGGCGAGACTGTGTGCGATTTGACCGACCCGGTAATTGAACCCCAGACCTCCCGCAATGGCAGAAGTGTGATTAACCACTACGTCACAATCCGGTTAGCCACTTTACGAAGGTTTTTCTTTGTTTCAATTTTGTTAGATTATAAACAGAAACATTCGTTGTTTTTTTTTTTGCCAATACAATTTCCTCACAGTCTGTGTAGTCTTTAACTCGAAGCAATACGCTGCCCCTCGCAACTTTTCATCTAAGACCAATTGCATTGTCGCTCGAGTAATAAGCTTGAACCTCGATTTACTCGTCAGCATTTTGTTTTTGCAGTCCCTGGAGTTTCCTCGTTGAGAATGTCCCATGGTTGGTGCGCTACCATGGCAAACATGGCGTGTACAATGGGGAGGGTTATTACGTCACAATTCCAAGCAGAAATCCGGAGCAATTGCGTAATTTGTCCGGATATTTGCGACGTCACAACTGGATCGACAGTCACACTAGAGTGGTTTTGATGGATCTTTGTGTTTTGAACATTCCCACCAATCTGTTTGCTGTCGTTACGGTTGCTATAGAATTGACAAACGTTGGCGTAGCAACGGTGTCGTCATCAATAGCTTTCACGGTCTTTTCAATTGTCCAGTGAGTTTTAGAATCTGACATAAAATGTTTGAATTGCGATAAATTACTTTGTACCTGATCGGCCTGATGACGTAGTGGCTAAAGAGATTGATATCGGCGCGGGAGGTCTGGAGTTCGATTCCAGGGCCGGTCAAATCGGCCACAGTGTCGCCCCATCGCTGCGATGTTTTTTCAGATCTGTGTTGTCCAGTCGCTACAAAATCGCGAAGGTGGATCCCTCCGTTCGTTACTCGCTTGGGTGCAATACCGCGAGTTCGATACTCGCTTGGGTGCAATACCGCGAGTTCGATACTCGCTTGGGTGTAATACCGCGAGTTCGATACTCGCTTGGGTGTAATACCGCGAGTTCGATACTCGCTTGGGTGTAATACCGCGAGTATGATACTCGCTTGGGTGTAATACCGCGAGTATGATACCGCTTGGGTGTAATACCGCGAGTATGATACTCGCTTGGGTGTAATACCGCGAGTATGATACTCGCTTGGGTGTAATACCGCGAGTATGATACCGCTTGGGTGTAATACCGCGAGTATGATACCCGCTTGGGTGTAATACCGCGAGTATGATACCGCTTGGGTGTAATACCGCGAGTATGATACTCGCTTGGGTGTAATACCGCGAGTATGATACCGCTTGGGTGTAATACCGCGAGTATGATACCGCTTGGGTGTAATACCGCGAGTATGATACTCGCTTGGGTGTAATACCGCGAGTATGATACCGCTTGGGTGTAATACCGCGAGTATGATACTCGCTTGGGTGTAATACCGCGAGTATGATACTCGCTTGGGTGTAATACCGCGAGTATGATGCATGCGAGTATGATACCGCGAGTATGATACCGCGAGTATGATGCATGCGAGTATGATACTGCGAGTATGATACCGCGAGTATGATACATGAAGATTTGATTTTTGTTTGAATTCTAGCTTAAATTTGGGGTGGCCAGAAATTGGTCTTTTGCTTTTGCAAGACGATAATATTTCTATTTCAAAAAATTAAATCATCTAATTAATTTTTTGACAAGTAATTGAAGTTTTCAACTGTTTCAACCAGCAGAGACCTAAATTCAAATCATGAAGCTTTCGCCGTGTTCAAATTCGCATTTGCAGTAAATAGTTTTTACACTAAACGTTTAACAAGTGAGACTATTCGTAGCGAAATTTTGAAAAAAGTTGCAAATTTTTGACAGAAATAAATTTTTCCGGCTGGTGATTGGACGATATATTTAAGGTTGTCTGCTATCGCAACAACAAATTCATGCTCTCTGCCATCCCAACGTTAACCTCATATTTCACAGTACACCCTTGCAAGCGATCAACCGCATCTTTCTCTACTTGATCCTCATCATTCTTTTTTACAACACTTCTGCCATGATTGGTCAAATCCGTGAGCGGAGCTACCTGTTCTTTCACAATCACTGGAACATCATACTCCTGCTGGCAACCTTGCTAACTGGTATTGAAGTTTTCTTGTATCTTTTAAGGTGAGGACTAGGAATGAGGTGTGCATTGTGACGATTGTGCTGTGCATTGTGACGATTGTGCAGCGCATTTTGATGATTGTGCTTGAATTGTGACGATTGTGCTGTGCATTGTAATGATTGTGCCAGCATTGTGACGATTGAGCTGTGCTTTGTGACTGTTGGGCAGTGTATTGTGACAATGGCGTTATGCATTGTGACGATTGTGCTGTGCATTGTGACGATTATGTGGCGAAGGCGTTGTGCAGTGTGACGATCGTCCTGAGCATTGTGACAATGGCGATATGCATTGTGACGATTGTGCAGTCAAGTGCATTGTGACGATTGTGCTGTTCATTACGTGATTATATTCACAATTCCCAACTAGCCTTTCCATTCAGGCTCTTAACAAATGAAACAAATTCAAATTTATAACGTTTATGACTGGTAAATCAAGCTATGTAAGGACTGCTCGCATCTTCAATGTTGGTGCTGAAACGATTTCTAAAGGCTACGCGATTAGTACCGCAGCCTAACGTTGTTCCTGAATCATAAAATTAGATTTTCATCCAAGAATTTCATTCTACTTCATACAAAATTATCCATTGTGGTATTGCTGCTATGATGTGGAGAACAAGCCGGCAAGGTTGCTGTTTGTGCTCTGGGAAAGGCACGCAACGAGATTTCCCCACGTTAGAGTGGTAGGTAGGTAGGAACGGTTGCTCCGAAGTGATCTCTTCGCAACACATTTGTCTTTTTTTGGCGACAAGAAAATAAACTAAGAAACAATCAGTTTTCAAATTTAGTGGTGCAATGGTGGATACTGGAATCCATGCAGTAGAGTTGGGGAATCCCCGTCCCTTCTCTATCTTCCACACAGCTGCGCATTTTGCTTACGTCATTTCCTGCCTCCTCGCCCTCGCGATCTTCTTCACGATGATCTACACCGTCAGGGTGGGTTTCATTGTCCACGATGATGTGTAACGCTTTATCGCGCGAATAAAAGTTGGATTGATTTAGATTCTTCAAGGTCATCCCATATTCGATAAAATCCACCACACGTTTCGACACGGACGTCCCGACCTCGAGGGCCACACTTTCCACTTGGTCGTCATCTACATCGCATTTTGCCACTTGGGTAAGTGTTGCGTCACTAATTAACAAAAGTCTTTTCAGCCTTGCTATGCCCAGCCATTCCGGGCTAGATCATTCGAGACTGCGCGGAACCTTTGTTGCATTACTCATCCAGAACATCCTGACTTCATTTCTTTTTTCAGTTGTTTCCTCTTCAGCAGGCGGAGTGTCATTAACAAATCCCAGTGAGAAAAACAAAGATCTAACCCAAAACTTACATGTAGAGAGTTTACCTGTTACTATAAGCCCTCAAGGCAACCTTTCCATCTGCGTAGCTGCAGACGCGTTTCGACCTTATTACGGTCTTTTCGTTTTTTCTTTTTTATTCTTTGAGTTTTGTTTATGGATGGCCACCTAGATGATAATGTTTTGCCATAAAAATGTAAAGCAACTTGGTGTTCACTTTGTTGATTATTTCGGAAAAAATTGTTGAATTTTTGCAAATATTTTTTCTTTGATAATAATGTCATGCTAGTATAGATAGCTACATGGACAACATAAGTGTGAATGACGAAGTTTCTCGCTTTGCTGTAGTTGCCATGGCAACAAAATAATGCAGTTGATACTGTTTGCGATTTTTTTCTTGTTTCAATTTTGTTACTAAGTTCCAGATATTTTTCTGCTTGTGCATGAAATTTTTATCTTTTGAAGATGTTTTCATTCGTTTTAGCATTTTAAGTTTTTTCCACATTTTTTGATATTAATTTTAGGACTTCTGCTGTTTTCTGAAACTTTGGATTTCAGCAACGTCATGAAAACGATGCAGACAGTGAGTATCGAACCCGGGGTACAATATTCTCATGATTGTCGGAAAATGCATAAACAGCAAACGACCTCCATTAATCGAGGGTGTTTGGGGGCCCGCAATAAGCAAGTGCGGCGAGGGTGTTTGGGGGCCACAGTAGGCAAGTATGCTGCTCAGATGGTCGAGTGGATAAACCAACCGCCTCTGCAGCTGTAGACTCGGTTTCAGATATGCCAGGCAAGTTTACTTGTTGTCCCGTTAAAAAGGTAATTAGCGGGATTCCCCCATCTTGGAGTGGTAGACAGAGGCTGGCAACTCCTAAGCGAGCTCCTTATAGCGCATTGATCACTTTCTCGTGATAGGAGAATATATGTGCATCTACACAAAAATATATAATACAGTATTCAGCGGACCACGATGGCATTTTCCGCACTATAAAATGTAAGGGTTTTTGAAAAGAATCGGGTTACCGTATGAAGCTCATTAAACGAAAAACTTAATATTTTAATGGCAACAAAGCATAAAGCACTGCTTGACCCACACATTAGGTGCACTAGCTTAGAAGGCGCTCGATAAATTTTTGAGAAAACAAAAGATTTAAAGTGCGTCTTATGGCCCGTGAAACACGGTATTCAAAAAAAGTTTTGTTCTTGGGGTTTTTGAAATTTTTTCCTACCACAGACAAGACGATCTTAGAAAATGTTTTGTCAGCGACATAGGCGCGCTGTCCCCCTCAATTACTCTTCAAATTTTCGTTCAACATAATTTAGAAATCAAATCTTGATTACACTCGCGGTATTACGCCGAAGCGTGTTACGAGTGGCGGGTTCATCTCCGCGGCTTAGCGCCTGGACAACACAGCTCCGAAGAAACATCGCAGCGGTGGCGAGTCGTTAACGGCACTATGTTCAATTTGACCAACCCGGGAATCGAACCTCAGATTTCTGCATTGATAGCGATAGCCACTACGCCAACAGACCAAAATTGTTTTTGTACGTATTTAAACTCTCATATAAGCACCTACAGCGTGCAACCAGTATGTTGCAGCAACGTTGCACGAAGCCAAACGTTGCAGCAAGCCCTGTATTGCAGATGCTGGCCTTATGATGACATAGCAAATTTGAAAGTTGGTTGCATCTTCGGAATATAGTAAACATGGAACGAAATAGCTGAAGGAAAAAAACAAAGCCGCAATAATTCTTAAAACTGGACGTTTTGACAACATAGATTCAGCTGTCATCATCAGTTTTGCACTGGCTTCCTAACACTGCTGAAGATGACAAGTCAATCTATGTTGTCGACATGTCCAGTGTAAAGAAATACCGTGGTTTTATTTTTTCCTCTCAGGTTTCAGTTTGTTTATTCATTAACTTCAGCTTTTCGGATACGCCATGGGGGCCTTCACCTCCTCCGATCTTCTGGACATCTACCCGAGTTCTGGAACGTCATACCTCGCAGTGTTCTTGGCTTGTTTCATCATAATCTTTGTCAATTTCTACGTCACAATTCTCGAGAACTCGTTTAGAGAAGCGAAATTGTTGCGACGCGATTTCCAGAAAAAAATCAACGTTTTGTCGCTCGGACACAAATACCTCAGGTAAGTAGTTTGATGACGTCACAAACCTTGTGGAAGTAACAAATCGAGATTACGAGTTCGATTCTGGTAGTGGTTGGACCCCATCGTATCAGGACTAGGGTTGCCAACTGAACTAGTTCATTTTTTTTTTCAAACTCAAAAAACAAATAACTCTGAACTCGAACTTGAACTCCATCTCAAAAAACGTGATCGAGTTTTGAACTCATAGCCTACACACGGTAAAAATCACTGAACCTGAACTTGGATTCGCAAAACTAATAATGAAGAACTCCAACTGGACTTGCAAATTGTAAGTGAACTCGAACTCGATTAAAACTCTTGTGAGTTCGCTCGGGACACGTGCCAACGGGTGTTAAACCAATAATCGATCCATGCACTCCCGGGTTGTAGATCTTAATTCTAGGAGCTACGAAATCTTGTGTATAACGAACTCGAGAAATATGAAGCTTGGAACTCGACAAAAATTGATCGAGTTCATTTATTCGGGAATTTTTATTCGGTTATAATTCAAATGCAATGTTGGGCGCATTTCACTGTTTCTCTATAGTTTCGTGGTGGGGAACCATCAAAGCTGACTGCGGGCCACATTGATTGCATATTTTTAGCGGGCCCCATTTACGTCAAGTTTTTAAAATTACCTTTAAAAGTTATACAATCTTATGTCACAACTAGCCATTCATGGTGAGTCTGTTTTTTTTCACCGTAAAATCACAGATTTTTGCGCGGTTTTCATGTCACAAATATCGCATGTACTTGAATGTGAAGCAGTTTGTAATTAATATTTTCTATTCCAACAATTTGCTGTAGACTTAACAAAATTCTGACGCGAGCCACTGTCAAAACTTAAACGTTTCCTCCAGGTTTCCCACTCCATGTTCTAGGACGTCTATGGATGGCGTCTGCTGGGGTTGCTGGAAATTTATTGCTAATAAATTTGCGAAAAGTTTATTTACACTTTGTTAATTGCAACTTTATTGCCGCGATAACATTTTGCTCCAGTTCACATTTCGAGTGTTCGCGTGTCATTTTGCTCCTGTTCTGTTCACATTTCGAGTGTTCGCGTGTCATTTTGCTGAACTCCATAAACAAGTTTAAAAACTATGAGCACGCGAAAATCGATCAAATATGTTGTGAACACAAACTCGAACACGATAATATACTTCGACTTGAGAGCAAACTCGCTGAGCATCAAGTTATTGTTTTGAACTTAAAATGTCGAAGTGAGATTAAACTTTTGAAGATCAAGCAACGAAGACTTTTATACCGAAGTCTATCCAGTTCGGATATGTGGCTATGAGATTGGTTCAAGCTTATGAATCAACATAAAAACTTCAATAATGAATTAAACTTGAATCTAACCCACCAAGGTCTTAAACTAAATCAAGTGCAATTAGAAAAATCTGGTTACGAGTGGGACTCGAACCCACACCCGCACCGACTAGTGACGTGCCTCCAGCCCAATTTAAAACTGAAGTTTCTGATAAATTTGCAGGATGCAGGTAGTGGCAAATGTTATCGTGTAATCAGTGGTGGTAAGAACTGCAAGCGTGATTGTATTCAGAGAGGAATTTAATATGAGAAGATGAACCCCGTCACTTATTCCAAGTAGCGGTGTTAATCTAGGCCAGCGGTTTTCAATTGGGGGTGCTCGCACCCCTTGGGGGTGTGAGAAGAGACTTCTGGGGGTGCGAGAAGAACTTGCCAATTTTACCGCTGATGAACGGTATCGTTGATTCTCCCTAGCTGTGTGTTTGTGACGTCTGAAATGTGTCTGTGTGCGATTGGGCCATGCCCCCCCCTCTTGATTCTGCCTTTTAGTAAAAAAAACAAAATTAATGGTGCCAAGTGACTGAAATATGCCAGACTCTTTTGATGGTTTCTGTAGCTTATAGCCAGGGGCGGATACTGGGGGGATAGAATGGTAGGATGAGGAGCATGCATCCTCCCACCAGCCATTTTCAACAATGCTTTTGATATAAGTTACACAATTTTCCATAATTTCCTGTTTGATAGCAATAAGCCAAACGGCTAAGCACGCATGATCGAAAATGTACAAACAAAATGCATCATATTCGGCAAGCACTCAGAATTAGGGTCAAAAAGTATAAACAAAATTTACTCGAAAATTACTCAAAAAGCACTAAAATAGTCATTACAGCATGTAAATTTTCCAAAATTTTCCGGGGGAGCATGCCCCCGGACCCCCTTAGCCTCTTTCTTGTTTCTCAATCAGCTTCAAATTTGTACTGCCGAAAAAAATACGCCTAGAAAATGTGGAAATTATGCCCCCCCTCTTTTAAAATTTCTCGCTAAGCCATTGTCTGTACAGAAACAGCTCGTGAGTGAAGATGACTGTACGAGGGGTACGAGAATGATTTTTCCTTGCCGAAGGGGTGCGAGCTTTAAAAAGAATTGGAAACCACTGATCTAGGCATTTGCGTCGAATTATGCCCGAAAAGAGTTTTTACTCAACGTGTACTTCAAGGCTCTTTTGTGGACCGTCCTGTTGGCAACGGAAGAATTCATTTATCCTAGTAATTTTTCCCCTCTCCTTCCCCTAAGTTTTGAACTGACTACCTCACTGCGTGCAGTGAATATACTCAGAGCAAAATCCTCTCTTTCCACCCATTGTATGTAGTAGTTGCATATTTATGCTCCTTTCACAAAGCGATCAAAGTGCTATTGCAAGCTCGCTGAGAAGTTACCGGCCATCTGTCTACCACTTTAAGATGGGGGAAATCCCGCTAATTGCCTTTTTCAACGGCACAACAAGTAAACTTGCCGGCTTGTTTTTCACACTGTCCCTTTAACGCTGAGCGTCAAGCAATGAAGCTGTGAATACCAATTATAAATCGATTGGTTCGACCCGACTCGGAATCAAACCCAAGTACACACAGCTCCACAGGCGGACGCTCTTACCACTCGTCCATCTGAGTTGTTGATCTTTACCTTATTTTCGTGACTTTTCCAGGTCAATGTTTGCGATTCAAAATCAGAAATTGAACGAAATGAAAAGTGAAGAAGAAAAAGAAAATTACATAAGTTACCTGGAAAAATATAAAAAAGATTCTCGGAAAAATTAATCGAAATAATTGAGAAATATAGATTTTTCGCAAGAATTCTATTCGAATCGCTGCTTCTCCAACTACAGAGATCGAAACTGCTTTGGTTATGGACATTTGACACGAATGTGCCAGAAAAGAACAGTTAAAACACTGTTCTGTTCAATTTCGATTGGTTGAAGGCCCAAAGGCTGTTCCAGAACACGATGGCGAGATTACGTTGAAGATCTTAGTTAGTCTCGCCTTGGCATCCCAGCAGAGCATCTATCCTTTGTTGCAGAGGATCGAGATGCTTGGAGGCTCCAACTCGAGCAGCTGCTACGGCTCCCAACGGTATAAACGGGTCTCGAAAAGTTAGTTAAACGAGCAATGACAGCGTTAGCTGTTTTGGCTTCGGGCGTTCTGACATTGTCCGTGGCTGACGATGGATCGCAGCGGCCGCAATCAAGTGTTTGACGTTCGATTCTTAGCCAAGGTGTTGTATTGCTTCAAACTGCCAGGTTAATTTGAACAAAGATTGAATTTAAGGTTAACCGTATATTAGACATTGGTGCACTGGATCAAGACATTGCTATCGGCGCGAGAAGTCCAGGGTTCGATTCCCGAGCTGGTCAAATCGAACACAGTGCCACCAACGGCTCGTCACCGCTGCGATGTTTCTTCGGAGCTGTGTTGTCCAGGCGCTAAATCGCGGAGATAGATCTCGCTACTCGTTACACGCTTCGGCGTAATATCGCGAGTATAATGAAGATATGATTTTGAACCGATCAGCGCTCAGCAACAGACCTCACAGATTGCCGGAAAATAAAATGAAAATAGCTGAAGAAGGAAAAAGAAGGTCTCAGGAATTCTTGCTTGCTGACAGCCTTGCTTACACTGCTGACGATGACAGCTGAATCTATGTTGTCGAAACACCAGTATTAGGAATTACTGTAGCTTTTATTTTCCTATCTAAACTATTTTCGTCCAATGTTTATTGTATTTCAAAATGACAATGCACGATTGGCATACTCTGTGGGGAAGTCCCGGTGTCGTAATCTCGCAGGCGATTTCACGAAGTTCCTGAATCTTTTGACAAAGTTCGCTCTGTCAACAAATTGTGTGATCAAGATGTGAGTAAACAGTAACTGCCATTCACGCGCGAGTTTCATTTTACAACGTACAAACTACATAAATATTGATCTTTTTAATTCGATTTATTTGGCAGCATTTATTAATAAAACTCCAACGGTCCGTTTCACTCTTACGCGATCATCAGGGAGCCTTATTCAAATAGAATAATATAGCATTTTTTCTACTATTAATACAGCATTTTTTCTACTATTGAATTGAATTCAAATAGAATAAATATAGCATTTTTTCTACTATTGATCTTTTTATATATTTGGAATGAAATACTCAGTTCTGTCAAAATAAACAGGATTGAACAAACCTGCAAAAACAGACCTTCCACTTTGATATAAAAATGACTTTTGCCTTGCCACTTTCACCGTGTCCGTGCTATCAGATGTCGGGACAGCGCTTCAATAGAAAGTATTCAGCAATTGTTGACGATGTATCGCTGTTCCGGATTTAGTAAATTTGGTAGACTATCTCGTGAGTAATTTAGATATCAAAAGAAATTTAACTTTTGTGGTACGTAACAGAGCTACAATCACCGTGTTACCTGGGCTGTGTGCTGTGAAGCTCTCACGTGGTTGTTTGTTACAATTTTGCAAAACTTCGAGACGCTTTTAAAATTCGATGTCCGGTTGAATGTTTTTTAATATCGGGAATGAAAAAAGTCAAGCACTGCCGTAGATTGAATCTGTAATTACTCCAAGCTTGCTAACCTCGTATTCCTGTAAAAAGGAACTTTTTTGTATTGGTGTGAGGGGCGAAGCAGTGCATAAAAGATTGAGAAGCGCTGTTTTATGACTCAATAATAGTTCCGCTTTTCGATTCATCCACTTAGCCCCCAATTACATCATTGCTATATAACGGGCTCTTGTTTTTAACACTGCTGAGAACTGAAATTAAGTTTATTGATTCTGGGTCAACAGACGCCATTGAAGTGCTGATTTCTGTTTAATGAAAGCGCGACGAAGTTCCTCTTTCCTTGAACAAAGCGGACCTTCGCTGCTCGTTGACTGAAACGGTTCCGCATTTAAACTCAACATTTTGTTGTCTCAAAATGTAGATCAAGTTTTTAAAAAAATCAAATCTTCACTATACTCTCGGTATTACGCCGAAGCATGTAACGAGTGACGGGGCCCATCTCCGCGGCTTAGCGCCTGGACAACACAGCTCCGAAGAAACGTCGCAACGGTGGCGGACCTTTAGCAATACTTACCCTGTCTTTTTTCAATTATGACATCAAAATTTTGATTATGATGCAGAAAGTTCGTGGTTTCTGGCCCAACCAAACTGGGCATGTGGACGGGGTACCTGTGTCAGACTCCGATTCGACCGGCCCGGTAATCAAACCCAGGCCTCCCGCACCAATATCGTGCGTGTAACAAAATTACTGAGCTTAAACAATGACAATTTGTGGATTAACACAACTACACTTTTTGTCCCGAAATTGCGACTAAACGAGTCTCGTTTGCAAAACATCGATAAAAACTAGCTGCAATTAATTCAGCCGCAACTATCGTGAGTTCGAATCCTGGACTAAAGTAGACGAGCTCCAGCAAATTTTAAGGACAAGGCTAGCAACAAAGTTTGCGAAAGTGAATTTCTAGCAAGTACCGACGTCCGGCTGCGTCACTGCCATTGTTAATCCTCCAATCACGAGAAAGCGATCAAAGGTCTATATACTTTTTCGTATTTTTTTGTATTTTATTGCATATTTATCCTCCTATCACGAGAAAGCGAACAATGCGCTATACGAGCTCGCTTAGGAGTTGTCAACCATCTGTCTACCTCGCCAAGATGGGGGAATCCCGCTAGTTGCTTTTCCCAACGGCACAACAAGTAAACTTGCTGGCTTATTCTCCCCCTCTCCCTTTTATGCTGAACGTCAAGCAGAGCTGTGAATACCAATTTTAAAGTCGTTGGTTTGACCCGACTTGGAATCAAACCCAAATCTACAGCTCCAGATGTAGACGCTCTTTCAGTCATCAACTTAGGATTAAAAAAGAAACGATCTGGAAAAGTGAGCGGAGGAAATCAAATCAGAAAGTTGTCCATAGAACTGAACTTCCACTACTCGTGTCCTCCACCAAGGCTCGAACTCAGGTTTTATTTTTTAATTTGCGATTATGGTAGCGTCGCTATTAAAGTTGCAACAAGCAAAGTTAAAAAGTTAGCTCTAATTAAGAAGATGACGCCATTACTGCAAAATGCAAAAAAATCACGAATAAAAATTCGAAGACCATCAGGGACGCTTTCGAATGATCGCGAATTAGCGTCGCACTCTTGTTATAATAAACAAATAAATGACATGAATTCCCAAAATGTCGTAAATCTTTTGCAAGTAAATAACGTAAACCTGGCAATTTCAACCATGAAATGACGCAATGAGTTGGTTAGTGGTTAGCCTGCGCTTAATAGAGCGGAAAGATCCATTTCGAAAAGATATCAAGCAAATTCTCAATCTTTAATTCATGAATTGCTATTTTTTTGCGGTAGTGGTACCGATAATGTTCTTTATCTCCGCACCTCCAACACGATGAAGATTACGATGAGATGAAGGAAATATAACAACGGTACAAAAAAAGATTGAAAACAACGATTACCGTATGACATGCAGGTAGGAGAAGAGGAGTTAAAAAAGCAAGAGTGGACATGCTTGCAACATCCGGTAAATTCAGCTGCACTTGCGAATTCGCGTTTTCGCCTTCATTCCTCCTCAACGTTCCATCGCTACCACAAGCAAAGCTCGTCGTTCTGGTTTGTCAGCAATGACATAATCGACGCATTTCGTTAGAGCATAAAGAGGCCGAAGTAAGTTTCTCTGTCTTTTGTTCCGACTTCAACATAAGGGGGATTGTGGTAGTGGACGGTAAGTTTATCTCCCTTTTCTAGCCGATGCACCCCTTTCGTGTCGAGGGTGTGGAACCCCATGTTTGAGGTGTTGAACCAGTAACGGGGCACCAGATATTCTTTCGAACCAACATCCCCACATGAACGACGCGCTTGACTGCGCATAATTGTTTTTCCGCGCTTTTGATTCATTTCATTATGACGTTTGACCTCATGAGCCAACCGGCAACTTCTGAAAATACAAATTTTAAATTAAAAAAATAATCAAATTTTTATTATATTCGAGGATCACACCGAAACGAGTCGCGGGATCCATCTCCGTGGCTCAGCACCTGGGCAACACAGCTCCGAAGAAACATCGCAGCTGTGGCGAGTCGTTGGCGTCACTGTGTGCGATTTAACCGGCCCAGAAATCGAACCCATGAACTATTAAGCTGACAGGAATATGTTGAACCACCGCGCACTCCTCCGGTTCAATGTTTACTTCCTGAGTTGATTTGAATCTGGGACGGGGTATGTTCCGGATCTTCACCGGTAGTGTGCGCAGGGGGGGGGCCCCTACCCGCGTGGCCTTCTCCGGAAAAATTCTTATTTCTCGGATTCTCTTAGAAAAATCATGTCATCATCTTAAAAAGTTTCTTTAGCCCCCCCTTGAGAAAATTTGCGCCGCACCTCTGTTTGATCCAACCAGCGCAAATTGAATAATGAAATAGATGTCACAATCATAATCAAAAACCTGTCTACTTAATCCTCTTTCGCCCACCCTTCAGAACCCTCTTTCGACTGAGCGAATACTTTTTACTTACACTTTATGACCAGCGACATCAGAGAAGAAAGTGGTGTGTACGTATAAAAAGTATGATCCTGTGTATGGAACCTCCAGTGATTCGCTCGTTTGGTTGAAACTTGTTCCGTATCCAGTTTCATAAGTTTTCCACTTTGCATCTCTGCGCTGCTCCTGGTGGTGGGACTGGAGGGATTTTTCTGAAGAAACAAACACAAATTATGGACTAGATTTATTATCGCAGAACCGACCAGACGGCCAAATACACACAGCGCCTGCTTTTGGAGAGGCAGATTCGCCGTTCGGTTAACAGCTCAGATGACCGAGTGATGAGAGCGTCTGTCCCTGGAGCTGTACACTCGGGTTTGATTCCGAGTCGGGTCAAACTAATGACTTTAAAATTGTTATTCACAGCTTCCTTGCTTGATACTAAGCATTAAAGGGACAGTGTGAAAAACAAGCCGCCAATTTTACGTGTTGTACCGTTGGGAAAGGCACTTAGCGGGATTCCCCCATCTTGGTGTGGTAGACAGATGGCCGACAACTTCTAAGCGAGCTCGTTATAGGGCTTTGATCGCTTTTTCATGATAGGAGGATAAATGTGCGACTAAATAAAAATACAACACAAGTCGGGTCAAACTTTTTTTATTATTATTATTGGCAAATTTATCCTCCTATCACAAGAAAGCGACGAAGCGCTGTACGAACTCGCTTAGGGGTTGCCGGCCAATTGTCTACCACACCAAGATAGGAGAATCCCGCTAAGTGCCTTTCCCAACGGCACAACAAGGAAACTTGCCGGCTTGTTCTCCACACTGTCCCCTTAATGCTGAGCGTCAAGCAGGGAAGCTGTGAATACCAATTTTAAAGTCACTGAATTGAGCCGACTCGGAATCGAACCCCAAGTCTACTGATCCAGAAGCAGACGCTCCATACCACTCGGCCATCTGATCGGTTTTCTAATGGTTCAAAATTTTGTATTTTCATCTTCCTGTTTGACATGAAGCAAAACTTTAAATCAAGATCTTGTTGTGTACACCAAAAACGAAACAGCCTACCTCCGGTATGCAGCCAACCCTTGTGTCCTCCCACATGAGCAACTGGCTTGGGGGGCCTCAGCACCAATGTGCTTAGCCCGTACAGATTGGCCCTCACCTTGTCGGCCCTGTCTCCATACTTCCCTATAACTACAAAAAGATTATGTTATTTACCTTGCCTAGCAGGCTCACGCAATGCAAATGGCGGTCAATGAGCAAATTATTCATTGTTGCGTGAGTTTGACCTGCAACTGTGGATCAAATCTTCATTACACTAGCTGTATTACGTCGAAGCGTGTAGTGGGTGGCGGTGTTCATCTCCGCGACTTTGTGCTCGGACAACACAGCTCCGAAGAAACATCGCATCGGTGGTGAGCCGTTAATGACACTGCGTCCAATTTAACCGGCCGGAGAATCGAATCAAGACCTTCCGTACCGATATCTTTAAACACCACGTCAACTTTTGATGTGCATAATTAGCTTTAAAAGAACTGAGGATACCAGCTGCAGTTTTAAATTATTAAACTGAAAGTTCAACAGTAATCGTGGAGACTGAGAAGTGAGCTTGCGCTCCTTGAATCTGCAACCACCTGGTGTCGTACTTATAGTGGTTACTACGTCATACTCACTATGTGTATTTATGTTTTCTGTCTCCAAGTTTCGCAGCAGTGTTGCCTTGACGACCTAGAAATAATCTCTGATGTCATAACGCAATCAGCTGAATTGATGAGTATTGAAAATCCGGAACAGCATTTCGCATCCATGTTTCAGCAGATGCACTCAGACGATTTGTCGTTCATTTTTATACGCTGCAAGCAATCCGCAGCGACAGGGGTTGTCGTCGCAATCCGCTGCGGCAGGGGGTTGTTGTCGCAATCCGCTGCGGCAGGGGGTTGTTGTCGCAATCCGCAGCGGCAGGGGGTTGTCGCAATTCGCGGCGGCAGGGGGTTGCTGTCGCAATCCGCAGGGGCAGGGAGTTGTTGTTGCAATCTACAGCGGCAAAGGGGTTGTTGTCGCAATCCGCAGCGGCAAGGGGGTTGTTGTCCCAAGTAAGGTTTCGAGTTTGATTCTCGGGCCTGGGTCAAATCTTGCGTAGTGTCGCCAACGGCTCGCCACGCTGCGATGTTTCTTCGGAGCTGTGTTGCCCAGGCGCTGTGCCGCGGAGATGGATCCGTCACTTGTTACGTGCTTCGATGTAATACCACGAGTATAATTAAGATTAGATTATTTTTTACTTGATATATTTTATGTAGGTTTATCCGGTAACCCAGGAAGGACATTGCTTTTTAGTTATTGATCTTCACACTGGCCACGTAAAGAAATTGGCTGGAGTGGTGACGTAGACACAAGCGTGGCTACGTACCATAAAGTTTAAATTCTTTTAGATATATTTGTGTGAAGGGATGAGTGATACTGGCAAAACCACTCGTTCTGAAAGATAAATGAATGTTACCTGAGTGCGGCTGATGAGGGCATATAGCCCGAAACAGCGATGACCCACTCTACGGTTGAATTATTTTCTTATGTACAGTGACATTGATGAAAATGACGTCCCTCACCTGCTTCCAAGTGATCGCGTTACTCCGGCTTGCGTTGTGATTAGCGATTATGACACGATTACATACGTCATCATCAAGCCTAAACAAGTTAGTCACAAATCGAATATATTTTGCTAATAAATTTTGGCATCCTCATTTGAAGAATTTATGTCATGGTTTTTTGAATTTAACTGTTTTTATTCATATCATGGGTTCGGTACTGGTTGACGGCTGTGACGGCAGCGTGCCAGATCTGTTATTGCACCGCTGATGCCAAGAGGTCGGTGCTGCAGTGGTCCAATTCATTTCAAAATTGTGAACCCGTACAAGCAAGATCGCTAAGGTCACTGAAGTTTAAACCCTGGGTTCTTTTCTCATAACGTTGCTCGTTTTTAATCAAATTTTCAGTTATTCAATTATAGCTTAGATGGGCGAGTAGATAGATCTTCCGCCTCTACATCTGTACACTTGGGTTCGGGTTTGGTCAAACCAATGACCGTCAAGTTGTTATTCACAGCTCCCTGCTTGAGGCTCAGCATCAAAGGGACAGCGTCGTGAACAAGCCGTCAAGTTTGCTTGTTGTGCCGTTGGGAAAGACAGTTAGACACTTAGCGGGATTTCCTCATCTTGATGTGGTAGGCAGGTGGTCGACAACCCCTAAGCGAGCTCGTTATAGCGCTTTGATTGCTTTTTAGTGATAGGAGGATAAATGTGCGACTAAATAAAAAAAATTGTGTTTGGTTTTCCGAAGATTTTAACTTCTCGAGTTGCGCGTAAGTCAAAGCTGACTCAGAGCGTCATTGTAGAGGAAATTGACAAATTACTTGACTTACCAAAAGACAGCTAAAATTTTTGCTGTATTTTGCCATCCTAGTTCTGTTCATGGCCTAGCTGCACCGCGCGCAGGTTGCAGATCTCACGTGATGGGTTCGGTTCGTGGCTGGAGACGATCGCATTTGACTTAAATATCCAGGGACGTGCCCAGGAATTTGAAAGAGGAAGGCACAATTTAAAGCCATGCCAGCAGGGCCGGATATATTTTCACTGAGCAAAAAAAGGATCATCACGTCCACAGATGACCAATTTTTCACTCAAAGTCACAACAGAAGAGCAAAAAAAGGTCATCACGCCCTCAGATTGTCCTTTACACGTATATCCCCTTTACACCACGAAGGTTTTGTGCATTTATCTTCGAGGGGGGCGCGGCCCCATCGCTCCTGGTACCTGGATGGCTGCTGACTCGAAGAGCGCAGGATTCAATCCGTAAAAATTTTAGTTCAATAATTCAAAAATTACGTAGTTGCTCCCCACCTTCAATTATCATCCCCCCCCACCGTATTTATGCTCCTTACCTTCCCCTGCACTTTTCCTCCGCCGCGCATGGATGGTTTTGCATGCAACATAATAAACATTGTTTGTTTGTTTGTAACTCTTCAAGGTGAAGTTGAAGCGACATCGTTTTCGTATAGAACACAACCGTCATTACCGCGCCAAACGCCCCAAGCATTATGACGCACAACACATATGCAGCACGATGCGACATTTTATCTTACTCTGAATCTAAATATTTTAATTGGGTCGGAAACATCGGTCGATGCATGCGCGGTTCAATACTTGCTTTATGTCTGCAGTAAAGTGCCTTTTCTATTTTCCAATCTCGTGCCTTTGCTATGTGATATTTTTGCCTTCAACCTCTCCTGTTTCTGCGAACTCGATACTGAAAAAAAGTCCTTCAGTGCCAGCCATTGCGATTGGTTCAGTTCCGCTTTTCTCAGATAACAAAATTAAAGGTTGTGACCAGGGTCATGTGCACTGAAGCGGATCAGCTCTGTTATGAACAAAGTAATTTGCTGCTGGCAAAACTAAGAAGTTCTCAATTTCAAATTTTTTATTAACAGCCTAAACTCGGGTAGGAAAGGAACTTTTCGAATACAAGAAAAAATAGCTTGGGGAGGAAAAATTAACCCACCACAAATCTCCAAACTAGACGTTTCGACACCATAGATTCAGCTATCACCATCAGCAGTGTAAGCAAAATGATAACAGCTGAGCTTATGTTGTCAAAGCGATCAGTTTTGAGATGAACCTTTCGATTTTTGACTTGCCAAACTCTGAACGTCATTTTCCAATGCTTCAAACGTCACTCACATTTCCTTGTCATGAAAGTTAATAAGTTTTTTTCCAAAATCGCATAATTCAGCTTCCAAGTTTTCTTGAAGCAAGCCATCACTTAAAATGCGATGTTGTTGTCATAAATTTCAAAAGTAACCATAGGCGCAACTAGGGGGGGGGGCTAAGTGGGCTGAAGCCCCCCCCTTAGCCTTATGAACGACAGTGGATAAAACAGCTGTAAAAAATTATAAGTACCAGTACTCGTCGTAATTTGTCAATATTCAACAGGCAATAGGGGTGGATCCAGGGGTGTTTGGGAGGATGCATCTCCCTAAAATCCGATTTTAAAACTGTTTTAAAAAAAATACAATTTTTTTTCATAGTTTCGAAACTTTTCGATAACAATAATTCTTACGCCTTAAGCACGCGTAATCGAAAATGTGCGAACACGTGCATCATACTTGGTGAGGCACGCACATATAGGGGCAAAAATTTAAATAAAATGTACCTGAAAAATGTTCAAAAAGCACTAAAATGGCCATTGCAGTGTGTAGATTTGCAAAAAGTTTCCGGGGGAGCATGCCCCCGACCCCCTAGATTCGTTCTTCAATTTGCATCAAATTCTGCCAGAAAAAATACGCTTGATTACAATGTCAAAATTTAATGCTCTTGTCCTTGAAAAAATTTCTGAATACGCCTTTGACATGAAACATTTTCAAAGGGCTTATGTTATTTAGGCCCGTTTTTGGGTCTAAACGCCTAACGAATTTTTACGTAGTAAGCATTCAACCTAATTGAAAACTGCATCCCCCCGCCAAAATTTTATTGATCCGCTCCTGACAGATAATATAAATTTAAGTTTTACTGAGGCATTTTTAACAATTAATGAATTTCTATGTCCGAGAATATTGTTAACTGCGGTTACGAGCAAGGTTAAAACAACAAAAATGTAATCTTTTAAGCTGATACCGGTATCTGTAAATTAAAATCATTTGTGAATTAAAATCGTTAACCGGTCAGAACAACGGTTAACCGGTCTCGCTTTGCAACCGATTCACCGAGAACGATCAGTTGATAAAGAAAGTGTTTTAAATAAATATGCCGCAAGTGCCAGTGAAAGATCTCATTTTATTGTTTAAATCTGCTTCGATGACGTTGACAACAATCACCGAGTCCAAGATTGCTGCAGTACCAAGACCTCTCTCTTCCTAATTGAAACTTCGCAAGTTGAACATTGTCGCGCAAGTTTTTTCAAGTAATTTGCATAATTTTTCTTCGTTGAAATAGATAGCAAGATAAGCATACCTTGGTTGAAAAAATCTTAAAAGACTCTTCATGTGCCGCTTTGGGATAGATTATACACTAAATTTCACAAAAACTTCGCTTGCCTAATGCCTAGTGAAACTAGTTTCGGACATAACGCTTAGCTCTCTTCTGTTTTAAGGCACAGATATTGATTTGAGCAAAAAATATAGCCGTGGCTTTTCCTTGTTGAAATAGACGATAGACCTACGTCATCTCGCGAGCCAGTCAGACATGATACCAGAAAATTACGAGCAATAAGGAACTAATCGTAATCACAAAAATGTATCAGCCCCCCCCTTACAAAAATCCTGGTTGCGCCACAGAAAGTGACCGAAGTGCAACAATACAAATTTACAAAAGCCACTTGTTATTGAACCGAGTTCTTGAGCCTCGCCCATCAAACGCCTTTGTTTGAGCTCGGTATAGGTTGGCGCAATGGCGTGTGACGGTCGTGGCTCAAGCATGGCTGATCAAATAAACACAACATGTTTTGACCAAATTGAACTCGTGGTTAAAACATGCTTCGAGTTCGCAGCACTGTTCGTAACGCAGTGTCAACCGATGGAAGAACGAATTTGTATCTCGAGTTCGATGACAGATCAGGAAACAATCCCAAATTGTGGCTCCAAATAAGTCGACCAGTTTTTGAGCTGAATTAAAAGCGAAATCGTCGATTACTACGCGCAAATGTCCAAGTTTCTGATTGTTGGCGCGTTGCAGTTGCGTTTGTAAATGGTGAACAACTTCTGAGGAAACACCAATGTTCTGGGTTCAAAGCCTTGCAGAGTCACTGGTGAGGTCACCGTTCGTGCGACGTCATTCGAAATGAGGAACCTGATATCCCAAGACCAAATAACAATGACGTCCTTCGTACACAAGCCAAGCGAAAAAAAATTCGAAAAAGAGGAACTACTGGTTGTCAACAGCAATAATCTTGAGTAAATTCGTTAACTACGCACGCTACGAATTCAAGTTTACATAGATCGAAAGCTCTTGGTCGAAGCAATGAATTTTAAGTTGCCAAGGAGTCAGCAGTTTCGGGTTTGAAACTTCAGTAAGCTTTGTTTCTGACCAAAAAAAAAATTACTCGAAGTCGGTATTTTTTTTGCTAGATTAAAATTGGGTGGTAAAACAATCGTTTTCAAATTGAGTGAAAAAATCAAAGCAGATGAAATTTTGAGAAAAGTTGGGAGTTGGTGATGAAATTTCGAGCTCGTGAGTTCGAACCTTACCGTGCAATAAGACGCAAAGTTTTGCATTATATCACTTGTATTTTTGACAGCAACCGGCTAGTAAGCGGAGTGGTGGAAGCTGTATGTCCCATCGGTGACAGCTATAAATCGTCGCCAGGTCGCCGGAAGTGCGTGAATTGTCACTGAAGAAAATTTTTCGTTGAGTGACAATTTAATTTGTTTGTTAGTGGTGGAGCAGCCAGTGACAACTTCATTTAGTCGATTTTTGTGTCAATTATAGTGACAATTTATTAAAAAGTTTTGATATTTTATCACGGAAATAGTCACAGGAATGAAATGCTTTATGTGTATGCAACTGGAGCAGAATAAGTTTTAAAAACTTTAAAAAGTCTCAATAATTACCAGCTCTTGCTTTGCTGCGATCACTGTCTCGTCAAAAACTAACCAAAACAAAAGTGACGACCAAAACCTTCAACGTCAATGCACTTGCTGGAATAAGTACCCTGTCCACATGTCCAATAAAAGTGGGTCGAAAAGACCGTGCTTTTGATCTGTGCTTTTAACCCACTTTCATTGGACATGTAGACAGAGTAAGGATGCTCTGAAAAGTTATTTCTGCTACCAGAAGAGGAAGTGGAACGCGAGAATGCTGCCGCCCGAGCACGACGCTGCCGTCTGCGGGTGGAGCGCCACAACGCGATTCTTCACACGGACAGCCGCCACAACGTGATTCTTCACACGAATATGAACGAAGCAGAGCAGCGAGCCCGCAAACACACTCAGTTGAGTTCGAGTTTACAAAAACCTTGCAAGCCGAGTTTGTGTTCAACTTCTTGATTTTGATCACGTGACTTCAACTTCGAGTTCAGAACTTTCCACCGCATTCACGCTGAGTTTAAATAATTTTTGTCAAGTTTAGGATAAGTTCAAAACTCGATCAATTTTTCTCGCGATCGAGTTCTAGTTCAGTGATATTTGCTTTTTGAGTTCGACTTCAGCAAAAGGAGCGAGTTCAGCGGGTTCGAGTCTGAAACAAAGCAGCAAGTTTTTCAGATGTAAAAAAATAAGCGCCAAAAACACTGCGGTTACGGCTCGTTCACCTAATTTTTTTTCACTCATCGATTCTTCTCCAACTCAGGGGTCGATTCTTCTCGAACTCAGGGATCGATTCTTCTCCAACTCAGGGGTCGATTCTTCTCGAACTCAGGGATCGATTCTTCTCCAACTCAGGGGTCGATTCTTCTCCAACTCAGGGGTCGATTCTTCTCCAACTCAGGGGTCGATTCTTCTCCAACTCAGGGATCGATTCTTCTCCAACTCAGGGATCGATTCTTCTCGAACTCAGGGGTCGGCAACCTTGTGAGCGCAGCGTGCCATTTTTTATTAGTGTCAAGATAGAAACTTCTTCGCGTGCCAAACGGTTGCCCTATTTTCTTCTGAAAATACCAGTACAGACCAAAAAAAAGGTCCTCACCTCTGTAGATGTCCGACTTTTCTCTGAAATTTTTAGTGCAGACCAAAAAAAGGTCTTCACGTCGGTAAATGTCCTATCTGCTAAGAAATACCTCAATAATTGAGTGACTTTTGAAGCCACTACACTGAAACTCGCTCATAGATTCAAAAGTTAATTAATTTGTTAAATCGTAAAAGCTTAAAATTTGCTTGCGCATGGAATCGCTTCGCATGCCATGTAAAACACTACGGAGTGCACTTTTGGCACGCGTGCCAGGGGTTGCCGACCCCTGCTCTAACTAACTCATTGCAGACTTTGCTTTCCAACAAATGCATTTTTCACCACATTTAGAGCTTTTTTGAGAGGAAGCAAAACCTGTGAAAACTATAGCATGATCTGTGTACTGTGTTCGATACAAGGTTAATGCGCTTGCGGTAAAATGCACTGTAATTAGTAGTTTACGCAATCCGCCTCTACACTCAGTGCAATCATGTGACAGCCATGTTTCTATGTAACAGTTGCGTACTACCTTCATTCTTGATATGACTGCTTGGAATAAAAACGTGTTAAGCTTGCCTGATACAGTAGTTAGCACAGACTTACGCGACAAAAGCGAAACTGTGTTGGCCCAAATCTTGGTTTTTCCGGAGTTGTTCTGCTACGCAGATTTACGGCTTTCACATTCGTTAAAAGTTGTTTGCATTGTGCTCGTGAAGTGTCGTAATCCTGCATTACCAAAAAATAAAGATAAAAAAAAGAAAGATATAGCACAGTACGACATAAATTAACGGAAAACAAACTTACGAGAGTTAGGCACGACAGCAGAATCAAATGCAACTTTGTCGGGTCAACTTTCAGATCTTCGGTCCATAAAAGCATACAGATAAACCGGCCAATAAGGTGCTTATTGAAACAGATGCAATACATAGGTATTTTAATTCATCTCCAGCGAAATTGTAACAACTTTCAAGCCTTAATTTGCTCCAGTCACAATTGTCTATTTCGCTGTACAACTTTTTCAGTGACGAATATTTCAAGCCAATTTCGTTGCTCCATTACGGACAATTTTTGCCAAAACTAAATCTCACAGAACAAATTGTGAGCAAAAATAGCAAATTATGATTGTGACTGGTAAAGCCATAGCTTAGGGTGCGATAGATCTGGTGTTCAATTCTAGGGCCGATCAAATCGGATACAGTGCCATCAACGGCTCTCCATCGCTGAGATGCTATTTCGGAGCTTGCCCAGGCGCTAAGCCGCAGAGATGGATCCCGCCACTCGTTACACGCTTCGAGGTAATACCACGAGTATAATGGAGATTTTCACTTTACTTTTGACAGCATCGTAAGTCAGATAATATTGGATAAATTAGCGACGTGATTATGTGCAAATGTTCCAAATCGTCGACTGCAATTGAGCTTGGGACGGCCGCCTTTACTGTAGTCACTCTGTCCATCGCCACCGTTGTAATATTTTTCAATCGTGAATCATTTGAGCAACACATTGGTAGGTGAAGTTTGTCATCAGATTTTGTGTGCAGGGTCGGGTTACGAGAGGGACAGGGGCTTCCCCTGTGAATCACCTTCTCTAAATCTGCTGTTAACGCCAAAGTCAAGCCCGCAAAAAGCATGGGATTCCCCTGAATTGTAAGCCCCGAAGGCATATTTTGGAACGATTCTTCAGTAAAAGATAGGGCTCGATCGAATGATGATAAACGGAAAAATGTTTGTAAAATCAGACAAGCGGCGTGGTGTAACTGTCAGTACGCTGGGCTGTTACTCATAGGGCGTGAGTTCGATGCTGTTCTAGGTTTTGATTTTATTCTCTACGTACTTGGTTTCTTATGTGTAATTCGAGATGGGGTCAGAGGCGCAAATCTATGTTGAGCATTTGGGGGGAAGATTCTGCAAAATTGACCATTTTTTGCCATTTTTCGAGATTGGGGGGAAGATTTAGCAAATTCGCCATCCCCGCGCGGTTGCCCAAATTTTTGCCCACTACAGTGAGTGCAATGAAATGAAGACCAAAAAAAGGTCATCACTTCCCAGATAACCGATTCCTTGCCCAAAATGTAGTGAAGACCAAAAAAAAGGTCATCTAGTTCGCTGAAGTGGGGCATGAAAATATTGAGGGGATGCAGCCGAATTTTTGGGTGGGAGACATCCCCCCCCATTCCCCCTAGATTTGCACCCATGGATGGGGTAAAGTGGAGGTAATAGAATAAACGAACAATTTTCTGTAGAGTCATTCTGAAATGAACGTATCGCGCCAAGCCAATTTCTTAGTTCTGCTCTGCAAGTAGATCGGTGGTTGTGTAGTTAATTGTTGTTTCATTGCTTCACTGTGTGTTGTGTTGTAGCGCAATTTATTTTGTGGTGCACTTACTAAAATCTTGGTCTAGGCTGGAAATGGCTGCGTCTGTGCGATCAAAGGTAAAAGTAATTCATCCTTCAAAATGATTAATATCCTAATCGTTCCATTTTTTCGATTCCACGTGTAAAATTGAGTATTTTGCACTTTTTAGCAAAGTTGGAACTCGATTACAAAAAACTCAATTCGAGTTTGAGTGTTGAGTGGCGAGGACGAGAATTACCGAAACATCTTAAACACGTGAGTATTGCAAATCGTGACTCAAATCTCCGAAGACTTTTTGTGATTTGGAATCATTTAAAAGATGACCCTCATAGCTTTGCATCGACGAGAAGCGAACACTGACAATGCGATTGGACCAGGTGTTCGCAACCAGGCGACCACTAGCGCAAGCTTCATTAATGGCAATCAACCACATACAGCCAGCGGACGACTGTCAATGAAATACCGACAAATGTTTATTGCTGCGCAGGGAGGCGCTGGTTAGAGTTTCTAGCAAGAAGCCGCAAACCATGGAAAGTTGAGAACCATTGTCCTGGTCGATTCACCAATGAGTAGATTTCTAGATTGAAGGAACCAGTAGCAGTAGCTGTGTGTTTTATTCTGCATCGTCCATGCGATCGAAGATGTGCGCGATACTCAGTTTATGACTTAATCGATATCGATACACGATAGTTGTATTGCCGATACAAGTATCTCGATACAATATCAGGAAAAAGGTTAGTTTGCAATACTTTGCTGAAGTCGACTTTGCTGGATGACCAGCGTCGTCACCTCAATCACTTGCAAAACGATGATGCAAGCGTTTGAATGCATTGATAGTGCGTTATTACGAAAAACAAAACGCTTGCCTCATGCCGAAAATATAATGACACATTGCAGGTCAATGTTTTGCTTTGTACTAGAGCTGTCAAGCACGCAATGAGAACCAATACTTTCTGCAAAATTTGAATCCACTGGCAACCAGCTAACCCCTCATCACATTTTTTATTCTTCAAAATTTGAAGACAGGGAAATTTGAAAATCAGCCGAACACTGCACGAGATTGACAATCAAAAAAAAAAGCCCATGAGACAACGAAAACAGTTACAAAGCGTTAAAGTAAAGAGGCATTCTTCTTAAAAAAAATCAAATTTTCAAACAGTTGGTCTGATAAGTTTCCTCGACGATACGAAAAAATGTGTCCGCCGAAGCTAAACAACGACTACACATTCTTCAGAAACCGTTAATGAACACGCACTCAACACCTGGTAAGATTGCTCGTGCTCGAAAACGGTATCTAGATACTTGCATCGGCGATGCACAAAAACACGCTTAATCGATACCGATACGCGATGCTGTGGTGAAGTGCTAAATTGATACCGATATCGATACAAAATAATAACGCGATATGTATCACCGATACAAGTATCTCGATATTGCCCATCTCTGAATGATAAGACATACGATAAGATGAAGAAAATATAACAACTGGTTTTCCACCCAAACCACTCTGTTTCCACATTAGCCACCGTTGATGTGCGAGTATTGATCTTTTTCAGCCGTGACTTTTCGGAGGATTGAACCCAACTTTTTTTTTTCAGAAAATATCGAACGAAGTCAAATTTGAATCTGCGCAATGCGACTCTGTGTCGTCACCGTTCAACAACATTGAAGGTAAACAAAATGTGTAAATATTTGGAAAACTTCAAGGTGGACAGTTTACAAATAAGAAAAGACGAACACTTATATTTGGCCAAGTGGTTTGCGCATTTAGCTCCGAAGCTAGTTTTTCGGGTTTGATGCTCGGCTCGCACATCTTCCAGGATGCGTATAACCCACTAACATGAAAGCCTGACTCGCAATTATAAGACTTAAAAACAAGATGAAGACAAAAATACTATTTTCAATGCAACCAGTCGCGAATCGAACCCGCAGCAAAAAACAAGCAAAGCGCGATGGCATTAGGCCAGCGGTTTTCAAACTGGGAGGGGTAGGCTACGAGTGGGTGGGAGGGGGGTGGGTGGAGAGAACATTAGGGGGTGGGTGGAGTGGAGAGAACATTATCTCAGTCTTAAAAACGCGGAAATGACGTCAGTTACGAAGATGTTGCGTTAAATTATGAAATGCGCTTTTAAGTGGCGTTTTTTGGGGGGGTCGACTATTATTAAAATTATTTCAAGCTCGCCCCTTAACTAAATTTCCTTGATGCCCATTGCAGCAATTTGCATCACAATGATTTCTATTCCAGCAATCTACCGCGTCCAGGCCGGTCACGTGACCGATGCATCCGATCTTTACCTGAAGGCGCGAAGACCTTCTGCTTACGTGGTTCCAGCCTCTGATACGTCATACAAGCTGACGACAAGTGAGAAATGACGTCATGAGCTTCAGTGAAATTGCATTTTATTATTTTGTATTTAGTTTCATACTTATCCTCCTGTCACGAGAAAGCGATCAAAGCGCTATAACGAACTCGCTTAGGATTAGCAAGACATCTGTTTACGATACCAAAATGGGGAATCTCGTTAAGTGTTTTTCCCAACGGTACATTCACTGATTGACTTGTATCACGGAGCAGGAATTCGAACCTGCTGTGTTCTGAGTTTGCTTTTGAGCAGCAGATGGCTTTAGTATACACGTGGTGCTTCGTGCAAGCGCAACACCAGAACCAACAACAAACTAAAAAATATCAAACCTTCATTATACTCGCAATATTACGCGGAAGCGTGTAACGAGTGGCGGGATCCATCTCCGCGGCTTAGCGCCTGGACAACACAGCTCCGAAGAAACATCGCAGCGCTGGCGGGCCGTTGGCGACACTGTGTCTGATTCGACCGGCCCGGGGTTCGGGGAAGGTCCCCGCACCGATAGCGATGTGTTGAACCACGACATCAACCGGACATAAGAACAAGTTTTTAATTTTTGTAGGAGGATCTATAATCACGTTCTGGTCGCACCTCCTTGCTGGGACTTCCCACCTGTGCGGCGACGTCAAGATTTCAAACAATTCGCTTCTTATTTCGAAGAACGGATATTATTACGTATACAGCCAATTAACATTCGTTTATCCGGATAGCGGTAAGCACTTATATGACATCACAATCACGTTCCATGTCGATTTCGCTGTTTTTTTTTGCAGAGCCTCCCTCCCATTATCGTCACGTGACGTATCGATATCAAACGGGTTACCCAAGGGATGTACCCATTTTCGAGAATTCTTATATCTTGGGAAAGTCCCTCACCCCTACCGGAAAAACTGAAGAACAAGTTTCCCACCAATCAGGAGTAGTTAAACTCTTGGAGGGTGATCGGGTGTTTGTGACGTCATTGGGCCCCCCATATTCGAGGTTAGCATTGAAAGACTCGGACACTTTCTTTGGTTTGTATCTGTTACCATGAGGTGCCATGTGGTAACTCTTCAGATGGTTTTGCAATGAAAATAACCGGTAACCGGCAACCAAGAAAGCGATTAACCGGGAAAAAAACGGTCTGGTAAAAAAGGGACCGACGGATCAAGAAAATAATTCCCCCGATTAACCGCGAACCGATTAACCGGAAATCGGTTAAACGGGAACCTATTAACGTGAAACATATTTCTCGAGATCCACGAATGGCAGATCATGAGGAAGCAGAAAGCAAATTATTTATGATTCGTTAAGTTGATAAAAAATTTTACTTCAGCTTCTTAACGTTCAAATATTAAGTTGTGCGCTGCTCGTTCTTCCGGTACGGTAAAAACGGAGCCATTATTCTAAACATTATTTTAAAGTGAACAATTATTCTAAACGACTCATCTCGGAAGCTTGGTTCATCAATGCCCATCCTAAGGTTATGAACAGGTCTGATGGCGACAGTCTCCCAAATGTTTATCGTTCATTGGCTAAATGATTTTAATGCAATTTAATCACTGTAGTTTACATACTGGTTTTTACGTATTACACATAACAATTTGATGATTATTCACGCATTTCGCCTTTTTGTGACGCAATAGTTAATCGGGTTGATACAATTTACACTTCGTAACTTTTTAATCAGTTCAGTTAAATCAGTGCTACTACGTTTTACTGTTCTCGACCTGGGTTGATTTCCTTCCCAGGTCACTGTATTTTCTGATGAAGCTTGGCGTTCATTGCCAAGCGAAACGTCAAAAATAAAACTTGGAGAGTAGATTTTTCTGTCTCCGTTGTTTTACCGTACCGGAAGAACAAGCAGCGCAGAACTTGAGTTAGCCTAGCTAGCCTAGACTACGATGCCCGGTATACAAGTCCAACAAAATTTTCCCCACTATGCAGTGTTCAAATATTAAGGTAAAATATGAAACATTTGCCCTGTCACATGCCCGGTTTAAATGGGCCGCATGGGTCAAAGCCCACGGGTTTTCTGCGTCATAATTAAATTTTTGATGTCACAATTTCAATCCTTACACTCACTTAATAAAGTGCTTTAAACTACTTCATCTACGAAGCAACTGAGTTCGCTCATTGGCTGCGCAGTTGGAGTTCTAAAGAAGCGCTTGCTTGCTACCAGTCTCATTCGTTTGTGTGACAGGTTTTTATGTTTCGTGTATTTTCATTTTTATTTGTAATTTTTGTATATTAATTTTGCACTTGTATAATAATTATCATCGCAAAAGCAAGAATGAATTGAATTAAAAGGTGTCGCATGAGTTGTTAATTTTTTTATGTGTTCACGATTCTATGAAGTCAGGAGCCAAACCGTTTTTTTCCTATCTCTTCTTTACGCAGAACCAATAAGAAACCATTGGACTTGGCAATCACTTTTACATCTATTAATAACGCTGGGTCTGTAGGTACAACGCTCTCATCGATTAATCGTGTCAGCAGCTGGCCCGAATTGAAGAGAGGCTACAGCCCCCCTCCCCTCCTTGGTTAAGTGCGACATCTTTTCAAAAAAGATATGCAGATAATTTCTGTACTGGCCGGTGATCGGTTGGTTAGCGAATAGCGGTGTAAGATATATCGATGTGAAAGGTTTGGGGTTCGATTCTTGTGAACAAGTCAATGTTTTTGTTCATCAGTTCATTGTTCATATGACTCGTTTCACGCTTCGATGCAATACCGCGAGATGAAGATACGATATTATTTTTACTTTGCTGCAGTAACAGCCTTTAAAACGGTTTGATTAAATTATATCGTTTACGTGGCCGCAGTTTTATAAATGTTCAAGCGACAACGTATGGAACAATTCGCTAGAGCGATTTGAAAAACGGCCTTTTTTTTAAGCCACATAATTGCAGCTTGGGTTTTTACGAGAGTGAATTATATGCATCATAGAAGATGACCTAGCTGAGCGTCGAACCTGTGAAACCAGTTCCGGAGCCCTACACAACAACCACTCGGCCAACTCAAACGACGTTTTTTTAAAAATTTATTTGCGATAAAATTAAATAACAAAAAGCAAATAAAGCAAAATTGAACCAAAATGTCTATCAAACTCAAACGACGTTAGCAAGCTTGATTAATCCTCAAACAAGGCGCCCTCTCGTGAACAAAATGTCTCATTTCAACCTCACGCAAGAATGCACTAAACTTAAAAAAAAACCTGTATTTGCCACATGCTTATTCTCCTGCACATGGAGTTGGCTGAGTGGCAGCAACTTCAACTTTAGCATTTATTCGCATACAAGCACAGCACATACACAGGAGAAAGTGAAAGAGCCTATGCTCGTCAAGTCACTTACACCCAAGCAATGAAATGCAGTTAAACATTATCAAATGAAGTTTAGTCAAGTTAGTTCGATAAAAACAAGTAATAATCAGGAAACAAGTAAAACACACACGTAAAACAAAACCTTAGTCTTTTATTAATTTGCAGCTCGCTAGCAAAATGCTTTCAGAAAATGATACGGCAATAAAAGTAAATTGCAGGTATTACTCACGTAATTGGGCTCCAGAGCTGGCTTTGTAATTCAGGAGTGGTTGTTCTTGTAAAGAGTAATTCAGGAGTGGTAAATCAGGAGCATTGGGCTCCAGAGCTGGCTTCATGGGTTCGATGCGCCACTAGGTCATCATCCATGATGCGCATACTCATCTAATATGATGACATAAGCTGCAGAAGAACGACTTGTATTTGTATTATAAAAAAAGATATTAATAACTTGTACAATTTGTATTATAAAAACGTATTGTAAAAACAAGATAAGCAAAAAAAGGACTTGTTACACGCTTCGTTGTAATACCGCGAGTATAATGAAGATTTGATTTTGGAATCTGGTATAACCTCCTCTATTTACTTAAACCAATCTTGGCAGGTCACAGAGTTATGTAATTGTAGACATAAACATGTAGTAAAAATAAACAAAGCAACAACCTGTAAACATAGTTGATTAATGTTCTGAACCTGCACAAACGACCTTAACCTTTCAGTAACCCACTTCCCATTTCCACCTGTTTGGGGTCATCGCTCCATGTCGTTTCATGCACCTGCTTCACACTCTCATATTACGTCACAATCTCGCGATTAGCTAGGGCTCAAGATAATCACGTGACTTGTTAATTGTAAAAGAAGACTATTCAACCTCGCGTAAAGAAAACGCGAAACTAGCAGGACTCAGCTATAAAAAGGAAATAAGCTTTAGTTGAATATTTATCCTCCCATCACGAGAAAGCGATTAATGCGCTATAACGAGTTCGCTGAGGAGTTGCCAGCCATCTGTCTACCACACCAAGATGAGGAATCCTTTTAAGTGCCTTTTCTAACGGCGCAACAAGTAAACTTGCGGCTTGCTCTCCACACTGTCCCTTAAATGCTGAGCGTCAAGCAGGGATGCTGTGAATAGCAATTTTGAAGTTATTGGTTTGACCCGACTCGGAATCAAAAATCAGGTCTGCCAGCGTCAAAAATTTTCCCTGTTGACCAGAAAGCGCGAGTGGAACTCATCAGTTACTTTCTTCATAGCAGGAATTTTCATTTCTTTTCTACTCATTCCTATCAAAAAACTACAATGCTTGAGAAAACAAAATGGCGGAGTTAAGCTTTTAAGCCAAAAGTTTGAAAAAAATGTGACGTGTTGTTCAGTTCTTAGCCCTGTCAGGAGCCGCATTGAGGGGGTGTACAGCTACCCCCTACGGTCAAGGGTGTGACACACAGAAATGGTCGAAAAAAGAAAAGTCTGCTGCTAACGTCAAAATTAGGTCCTCAAAAAAGGCGAGCCCTTCTTCCCCACGACAGGACAGCCCAGACCTCTCCCCCCGGGCCCCCTCGAAGTGTTTGACACGGCTCGGGCAGAGTTTCGTCCCGTGATTAATTCGGATTTCAGTTTCTTCGATCGACAGTTAACTTTCTCCTCGCCCTCTTCATATTCTCGAGCTTGCGAAGGACAGATAAGCATCAAGCGGCTCGAATTACACCGAGATTAACGTCACCGGATCCGATCTAATCGCGAGATCGCGGCCAAGATTGCTACTTTTGTCAAGAATTTGTTAAACTCTGAGTCAGAATTGTTGCAAGCAGCCAGGACGAGCTGTGTTGCGTTGTTCGGAGCGTCGTTTTCACTACGGCCATGATCACAAGATTAATGGTTCAACTCCCATGCAAGCCTCGTTGTTGCATCCTTGGACAAGATGCTTCACAATAATTATCTTTGCTTGGTGGAATCTAACAAGCACCTGATTAAAGAAATCTGAAGCAAAACTCAACCGGAAAACTCGGAAACAAAAACAGTTAGTATTTAGCTGCTTATTTATCCTTCCATCACGAGAAAGCGATTCTATGCGCTCTAGCGAGCTCGCTTAGGAGTTGCCGGCCACCTGTTTATCACACCAAGATGGGGGAATCCCGCTAAGTGCCCTTCCCAGCGGCACGACAAGTAAACTTGCCGGCTTGTTTTCCACACTGTCTCTTTATTGCTGAACGTCAAGCAGGGAAGCTGTGAATACCAACTTTAAGGTCATTGTTTTGACCCGACTCGGAATCAAACCCGATTCTACAGTTCCAGAGGCGGACACTCTTACCACTCGGCCATCTCAGCTGTAAAAACTCCTAATGGAGTCTGAATTTGTCCTATTTAGCATTTAGTTGCATATTTATCCTCCAATCACAAGAAAGCGATTGAAGCGTGCTTTGACAAGCTTGCTTAGGAGTTGCCAACCATCTGTCTACCACATCATGATGAGGGAATCCCACTCTAAGTGCTCTTCCCAACGGCACAACAAGTAAACTTGCCGGCTTGTTCTCCACACTGTCCCTTCAATGCTGAACGTCAAGCACGGAAGCTGTGAATAACAATTTTAAAGTCATTGGTTTGACCCGACTCGGAATCAAACCCGAATCTACAGCTCAAGAGACGGACGCTCTATACCACTCGGATATCTGAGTTGTTGAGGAGGACGCTCTTTGTATAGCGCCTCCGTCGCTTTCTCGTGATAGAAGGATGAAAATAAAAAAATCATCATCAATCACAAATAACAAAGAATCTTCTGATGAATTACCCCGAGCTGGTGGTGGCTCGCACTCGCTCTGGCAGCTATTCGCGCGAAACATTTTAGCAATTTTTTTCACGGTTTTCGTTTTTGTTAAATTTGATTTTCACTAAAAGACATTGTCTATTGGCGCGGGAGGTTTAGGGTTCGATAATCGATTAGAGTGGCGCCAACGACTCGCCACCGCTGCGAAGTTTCTTCGGATCCGTGTTGCTCCGGCGCTAAGCCGTGGAGATGGATCCGCCGCTCGTTACACGCTGCGGAGCAATACCGCGAGTATAAGGAAGATTTAATTGTTTTGACCAATTTTAAATCTTCGTTGAATTTTTTCTCCGAAACTCGAGAACTCATGGAACCTACAGTTACACGGATTCAACTCCGCAACTTTTCCGACTACACACAATACAAAGAAACTCGAGAATTTATTTCTCCCCAAACTCACACGGCCATCTGTGTGTGACGTAACACTGCTTACACATTTGGCGAAAAAACAACTGCGACGTGGCGGCATTTCATTGGCTAGCCATTTGATTGTCCTAACCAATCGATTAATGACACGATGCAATTTGATTGGTTGACTGAGTCACGTGCTCAAAACCTGACTCAGAAATTATGAGGTCATAATCTCAAAATAAGAAAATTGCACGAATTGTGAGGAGGGCCCACGACCCGGAGCCCACGGGAACTAGAGATAATCTTGTTCGAGAGCGTGATGGAGGGCCAGGAGATCAGAATGGGAAGAAATCCTCCAAAAAGGAATGTTGTGCTGAAAAAAACAAAACACGTCATCACTACTGACGTAACAGCGCTATGTGACGTTTGCGAGCATATTATGTAGTTTAGAACATCGTTATCGATCCTGTCGTAAAACGGAGGGCAGAGAGCAAGTACAAGCCGAGACAGGAGTAGCCCTTCTACATCAGTATTGCAAAGGATGGGCAGCTAAGCGCAAGCACATGAACTTCGCAAACACGTCTCATTATGACGTCACAGTCGTGCTATGACGTCGCAAAAACGTCATCATTCTAGTGCATAAACTTCGCAGGCACACTCTCATTACGACGTCGCAGTAGCATCTCATTATGACGTGACAGAAACATCACGACTCACCGCTTTGGCGGCTTGTTCTTCATCTCTTCCATCGCCGATGCACACATACGTCACATTCCTCCCGAATCGCTGGATGATCCGTTCGAAGCAGCTTTCCTTTCCGATCTTGGTCGCGCTGTACACATTCTCGATTCCGAAAACCTCGCCCAGACCATACAGGAATAACTTGGCCAGGGCCGGAACCAACTGGGTCGTGGTCGCCAATACGTTGACACAATTCGGTCTGAAAATATAAAAAACTGGGTTGAAACCTCACCACGTCCTACTCATCGTCATGGCGACTAATGACGCAGCTTCTTGGCTGCTAGTTACGATGAAAGGCAGTGTACTTACACGTCGAAGCGTGTAACGAGTGGCGGGGTCTATCTGGGCGAAACAGTTTCGAAGAAATATCGCAGTGGTAGTGAGTAGTTAGCAACCTGATTCGACCGGCCCAGGAATCGAACCCAAGACTTCCCGCGCTGAGATCGATGTCCTAACTACTACGCTAATCCGTCGGTGTTGTCATAGTAATATTTGGGGGCGGGGCATCGATATTATTTCGGGTGTTTGCATAAATTGGTAGTCTCGGAAATATCAAATCAAAACAAAGAATTCGCAGCAAATCGAGCGAGGCCCGAAGCTGTTGCGCATTGACGTCATAATTGTCCTCATTATCGTTAATTTTCTACTTAACTTTACAACTCTCAAATTTCAATGGCAACACTGTATTGGATTTCAATTTAATATCAATCGAACTTCGATCGATTCAGCGAATTCCGTTCGCGAGAAACCATTACGTCACACCAATATTGGTGCTCATAATTGTGACCTCTGAACTTTCAGTGCGCAGCAATAAATTCCGCCCCCCAGGGCTGCGTTAACACTTTAGGCGCTTCCGGAACTGATTTTTCGGGGCCATGCTTTTCGGGCAGCCTGATTATGACGCAAGCTGCAGACCTTTGTTGTTTTTTATAGAGAACGCGCTTCACCATGTCATAACTTCCCCCCTCTCACAATTGGACTTACCGGAACTTCAATTTCGATTCTCAGTAAAGTGGTCGACAAAGGCGAAAATAAATTGGCAAACTAAAACATGATGTAAAATCAAACGAGAAAGTGTAGCAACTCGATGCGTTGTGCGTGGAGAGCAGAAGGTGGTAACAACACTCGGTGTCACAGTCGAACAGAAATGTTGCCAAAATACCAGTGATTTGCCAGCGCCGAATAAAATATTAGCAGAGGTTGGATTAACAACTTGTATGGCCGAATGGTTAAAGCGTCTGCCTCTGGAGCTGTAGATTCGGGTTTGATTCCGAGTCGGGTCAAACCAATGACTTTAAAATTGCTATTTACAGCTTCCCTGCTTGACGCTCAGCATTAAAAGAGCAGTGTGGAGAACAAGCCGGCAAGTTTATTAATGTGCCGTTGGGAAATGCACGTAGCTTGGAGTAGTATGGACAGATGGCCGGCAACTCCTAAGCGAGCTCGTTATAGCGCTTTGATCGCTTTCTCGTAATAGGAGGATGAATATCAGCTTTCCATCATAGTTTCATTCAGACCTCACCTTTGGTGGATGATATTCAGCGATTTCATGGCCAGAGTCAACCAGGAATCCGTGGCGCTCTCCAGATCCACGCGTAGTTGTCTCCACGCCTCTCTAGCGTGAGCGGGTAATATGGCCTCCACGTTTCCAGCGTAAGTTTCATAAATTTCCTTGATCCGTCGATAACGGAAAGCTAATTTTCGCATCCAATCTACGCCGCCTCGGACCCCCGTGGCCATGCACACGTTGCCAGGGGCGGAGCGGAAACCATCCGTTGCAAAATTATATGACGTCAGATCTTGACCGTTGTCGTCAGAGGACACGTCATCAATGTGAACCTGGTCGCATTCCTAAAAAGAAAATGACAACACTGCAGCCGATGAAAAAAAATATGATATTTCTTCACTTCCGATAATTAGTTGCTAAGCAACAATCTTCTGCGTCAAGTGACGCGCTACTTTGTCACATGACTAATCCGGCGGCAAGGCTTGGCTGTTTCGCTCCATTCGACCTTCTCAGTTATTGTCCATTTCTTAATCTAGTCAGTCGACAACGAAACGTAGAGGTTTGGAGCGTCGTTTTTACGACGGTGATAATAGCAAAGTTGATAGTTCCACTCCCACCAAAGCATCGTTGTTGCGTCCTTGGTAAAGATGCTTCATGACAATCATCCTGGCTTGGTGGAATATAACAAGCACCAAATTAAAAAAGTCAGAGGCAAAACTCCAGCGGAAAACTCGGAAACAAAAGGCAACTCCTAGGCGAGTCTGAATTCGTCCGATGTGTAGCGTCTCCGTTGCTTTCTCGTGACAGGAAAATAAAATGAAGAAATCAAACCATGTCACCCGCAGTGCGCTCATACCTCCAGATCATTGAAAAACAAATGTGTGTCTGCGAGGTTAAAGATCAGTTCTTCCATGCGTAATCCAAGGGAACAAGTCGTAGCAGCATCCTGAAACATCGATGACATCAGTTATGATGTTGCAATCTCTCTTCATTTAAGGTTTCACAACTTTGAACAGCTCAGATGGCCAAGTGATGAAAGCGTTCTTCTCTGGAGCTGTAGACTTGGGTTTGATTCCGAATCGGGTCAAACCAATTACTTTTCACAGCTTCCTTGCTTGACGCTCAACATAAAAGGGAAAGTGTGGAAAACAAGCTGGCAAGTTTACTTCTTGTGCCGTTGAAAAAGACACTTAGAGGGACTGACCCATCATAGAGTGGTAGACAAATTGTCGGCAACTCTTAAGCGAGCTCGTTATAGCACTTGGTCGTAATAGGAGGATAAATATGCGGCTAAATACAAAAAAAAAAACACAAATCCAGTCAAAGGTCTCTGAACAGGTCTCATTAACACCGCCATGCCTTGCATTAGCAAAGCAAGTAAGCAACTTAGTAAAGATTTGAACCCTAGACGAACGTTTGCTCACGAATCGGTTTTTGAGGATCTCGAGCGTTTTTTTAATCTCGAGGTTAAGCGCTTGTTTACCGACGATCAATGTAACCTGATCTCTGTCGCCTCCGGCGCATCAATTATTCAGCAGCACAAGCGCTGGGCGGCGCCTGATTAAACTCGTCAAAATTATGTTGAAAAATCCGTAAATTTCCCAGCGAGTTCAATTCATCGAGGTTGTGGAAATGTCAAAAAAATTGCTCCACAACCAAGGTCTGAGCGTTTGTCGAAGAACTCGAAAAGCAAAAGGTTAGAATATCATTTGATCTTGGGAATACTGTCGCATATAACAAGCATGGGTCGAAAATAAAGTCGCAGCAAATCTTCAAACTGAACGTTTCGACAACATAGATTCAGCTGTCATCATCATTTTGCAATGCCTTGCTTACAGTACTGATGATGACAGCTGAATCTATGTTGTCGAAACGTCCGGTTTTAAGATTCACTGCGGCATTATTTCGCCCCTCAAGCTATTTTCGACCCATGTTTAGTGTATTCCGAAAAATATTTGATAAGTTTCGCAAAATGCAGCAGTTCGTCAGTCCTTCCCTTTTATACTGGCCTTGACCCTCTACGCGACGAGCCGTCAACTTGACACTGAACTTACTTCTCTGAACGCGACAAAAAAAATTGTTTAAAAAAAATGATTAAAAAATCTGAAAAAAGCAGCTCGATTTCGAGTGAAAGTTTGTTTACGATCAAATCAAATCTTCATCATCCTCGCGGTATTACGCCGGAGCGTGTAAGGAGTGGTGAGATCCATCTCCGCGACTTAGCGCCTGGAAAAACAGAAACATTGCAGCGGTGATGAGCCGTCGGCGACACTGTGTCTGATTTGACCAGGTCTAGAATTAAACTCAAGACCTACCGCACCGATGTCTTCAAGCACTGCGCCAACCGCCCGCTGTATTTATTAACGATACTAAAGTATATTTGGGCATGCTTTGAGGAACTGCTTCATCTCTGCGCATCTGCTAATCTGTTGACTTGAGCAGGAATCGAAACCAGGTGAACTTTCATAAAAGCAATGAAGCCGCTAACGCGGGCTCGAATCTGCCCAAATTTGTCATCTATGTCCAGTTTCACTGCGTTTACATGTTGAAAAGTTTTGCTAGAAAATCACAAAAAGTCTAACGTTTTGAAGGGAGATCCTGATATTTTGTGGGTAATATCTGACATCATGAGAAGGGTATCTGTCATCATGAGGGGGCTACGTCGCGTAAGCAGGTGGCGAGAAAAAATTACTCAACAACAATATTTTATGCCTACATCTCCGGATTGTTCGCTTGTAAGGTATAGCATGGAGTTCGGGGCAGACGCTTAGAGGACTGGTAGCATGGAGTTCGGGGAGGGCGAGAACCACTAAGTTATCGCTTCAACTTTCTATAGAAACAGGAATTTTTACACAAACCAGGATCAACTACGTCACGTAACAGTCATTATTTTGTCACTAGAAAAAAAAATGACAAAAAAAATTGAAATAACCGCAAGAAGCGAGGGCTGTGAGAATTCTGCGCTTGTCCTAATGAAAAATAAATAATTAATCAGGTCAAAACAGCTGAGACTATTATGTGAGAAACTGTTTCAACAAAATCGCGTGATCAACTCATTTGTAGACATTATCTTGGCTCCTCATCAGCGGGGGCGTCGACCGCGCTTTTAATTGTCTCATCTGGTCTCGCTTCGTTGATTTCCACCAATTAACTCTGTGACTCACTCTCCGCTTGTCACGTGATAAAACGTCATGGGAATTTGTTACGGGGAAAGTCACGCATCACTGCAAGTGGAGAGGGGCAAAAAGTGGGGGTGGAGGTCAAAGGTCAAGTCCCACCTGCTGACCTCCGAGAATTGGCCACAAAATTTAGGCAAAAATCTCCGAAGCGTGACCAGTTGATGCAGTTCCGCAAAGACAAAATAAATCCTCAAAAATGTTTTGTTTATTAAGCCGCATTTTCATTCCCCTATCACGAGAAAGCAATCAATGCGCTATAACGAGCTCGCTTAGGAGTTGCCGGTCATCTTTCTACCACACCAAGATGGGGGAATCCCGCTAAGAGTCTTTCCCTACGGCACAAACAAGTAAACTTTCCGGCTTGTTCTCCACACTGTCCCTTAAATGCTGAGCGTCAAGCACGGAAGCTGTGAATAACAATTTTGAAGTCATTGGTTTGACCCGACTCGGAATCAAACCCGATTCTACAGCTCAAGAGACGGACGCTCTCACCACTCGGCCATCTGAGCTGTCAATGACGTCAGAAAGATTTCTCTTTTGCAGCCTTCCTCTGAAACAAATCTCTTCTCACCTTTCCGTATCTTTGAGCAAAAGTTGAAGTGAGCAGAGAGTGGAAGATTATTATTGTCTCATCTAAATCCCAAACAAAAACTCTCTGCAACAAACAAACAAACAACCGTGACATGACGTCACATCGATGCTGACAAGACTAATGAAACGTGAGCTCATTATGAGGTCATCAAAGAATCACACCGACGTCACTCACATCTTAAATGTTATCAACCGAAGCTCATTCAAATCAAAATGTAAAAGAATTGAAAACACTGTCCCGGCAAGGTCAGCAGTCATGACGTGAAAACACTGTCCCGGCAAGGTCAGCAGTCATGACGTGAAAACACTGTCCCGGCAAGGTCAGCAGTCATGACGTGAAAGGCAAACTTCGTCACGTGAAATGTGCTGACAGAAATCAAATCAAATCTTCATGATCCTCGCGATATTACACCGAAGCGTGTAACGAGTGGGGGATCCATCTCAACGGCTAAGCGCCTGGATAACACAGCTTCGAAGAAACATCGCAGCGGTTGCGAGTCGTTGGTGACACTGTGTCGGATTCGACCAGCCCTGGAATCGAACTCCAAATCTCTCGCACCGTTAGCGACGACACTACTCCAACCGGATGATAAAGACAAAGTCCCATTGCAAACTATTTGATTGTCGGGGGGACTCTGTCCCCAGTCACGTGATTTTGAAGTAGATTCGCTTGATCGTAAACTCAATCAAATCACATGACATCATCATCCTCAAGTTTTGAGCAGCCCCCCTGCGTCCATCAACGCTACAATTACGTGCAACAAGTGCAGTGTGACGTCATAATCACCTCGAGTTGAGCGTCAGGTCCGGGAGAGGGGTTCTTACGGTTGCTCCTCGCTTTCGCCTTCCCTCCTGACTTCCGACGGTCCAGGTCGTCGACCGTGTATTTGATTCCTTCCGATCCGGTTGAATGATCTGCAACAAAATTATGACGTCACCAAAGTGAAAGGGGTATTTCATCAAAATGGGAAGCCAGAAAATGAGGGAGTTTTACAATTAAACAATCTTCAAATCCAATCTTCATTATACTCGCGATATTACACCGAAGCGTGTAGCGAGTGGCGGATCCATCTCCGAGGCTTAGCGCCTGGGCAACACAGCTCCGAAGAAACATCGCAGCGGTGGCGACACTGTGTCCGACTTGACCGGCCCGGGAATCGAACCCACGACCTCTCTCATCCGACAGCGAGAGCTTATCAACTGAGCTAAAAGGCCGATTTCTTGATCAAAAAATTTGAAGAAATTGATTTTATGCAGAGCTGCTTCTCGAATTAAAACATTTGGCCCCTTAAACATAAATATATTTGTTTACAGCACCAAGACGTTAACATTCTGCTCCGGATTGTTAAACCCTTATCAAAATGCAGATCACGTTTAGAGCATTTTCACTTTTTAATCATGAAAAATCGAGAAGTCTTCTTCAAGAGCTGGAATCGAACCAGAACATTTGATGTTCAACTGAAAATTCGGCACCAGGCATAATACAACCCAGCTTAATATGACGTCATATGACAAAACAATCAAAACGAACAAACCTGGAGGGGGTTCTTGCAGCTGATACGTAATAGGTGATGCAATTACCGTGTTGTTGTTGGCATAGTAACCAGATTGAGGATAATAAGGGGAATACCCAGCACTTCCATATCCTTCCTGTTAATAAAACAAGAAACATTGACAATTTTGGGCAGATTTATTGGGGCCGTAATGATAATGAGAAGTTTGTGAGGGGGAATCACCATAAAACAGCGGCATAAAATAATTGAAAATGCAATAAATATGAGGCGAAGCAGTAAAAACCGAGCCTCAGTAATTCTAAAAACTGGATGTTTCGATAACATAGATTTAGCTGTCATCATCAGCAGTGCACGCAAGGCGGTATAAAACTGAAAGATTCAGTTTTAAGATTTACTGTGTCTTCATATTTCTTCTTAATGAATTAATTGGTTTTGATGAAATTCTCTTACGGGGGGCAGGGTGGTTTTCGATTCAACTTTTTACATAAAGTTCCATAAAAATGCTTATAATTAGTCCACTGTATTTGTTGCATAATGGTTAAAGCAAAAAATGAAAATCTTCATATTGAGACGTTTCGGTTCGTTGTTAAGGTTCACAAACCATGATCAACCCCATTCAAGAATTCACTAACCCATAATGGTTAGACCGAAATTAATATCTATTTGAATAAGATTGATAATGGTTAGTGAAACGTAAAAGAAACGTCTCATTTACAGAATATGTATCGATTTGTTCTGGCTTTATTATTTGTGATTAAAGTGCATAAAATTTCCATCAATCCAAAAATCTTCATAAGCTCCAAAAATCTTCATAATACTCGCAGTATTAATCCCAAACTGGGAGAATCAAGATGGGGTAATCCCGCTAAGTCGGGGAACACACCAAGATGGGGGAATCCCGCTAAGCGCCTTTCCCAACGGCACAACAAGTAAAATTGCCGGTTTGTTCTTCACACTGACCCTGTAATGCTGAACGTCAAATAGAGAAGCTGTGAATACCAATTTTGTAGTCATTGATTTGAACCGACTCGGAATCGAACCGGAGTCTACAGCTCCAGATGCAGACGTTCTTTCCACTCGGCCATCTGAGCGTATCCTTTTGCTTTACGCACCACCTTGCGGTTCGAGTCTGTGCAGGACGGGATGAAACGCACTCAGATGGGCAGGGACGGGTAGAGGGGGCTGTAGTCCGGGGAGACCCGTAATAAGGACCCTGATCAGGGTCGTGCCACACAAAAAGATCGCATTAAATCGCGTTCTTTAAATAAAAAGGTTCAGCTGCTGACGTCACAATCAGGTCTGCAAAGATGGGCTGGTCTTATACGATCCTGCGGGTTGGCTGGTCCTAAACGACCCTGCGGATTGGCTGATCCTATACGATCCTGCGCGTGGGCTGGTCTTATACGATCCTGCGGATGGGCAGGTCCTATACAATCCTGCGGGTTGGCTGATCCTATAGGATCCTGCGGATGGGTTGGTCCTATACGACCTTGCGGATTAGCTGGTCCTAAACGATCCTGCGGACTGGCTGATCTTATACGATCCTGCGGATGGGCTGATCCTATACGACTCTGCGGGTGGGCTGATCCAATGCGACCCTGCGGGTTGGCTGATCCTATACGATCCTGCGTGTTGGCTGATCCTATACGATCCTGCGTGTTGGCTGATCCTATACGATCCTGCGGATGGGCTGGTCCTGTACAACCCTGCGGATGGGCTGATCCTATACGACTCTGCGGGTGGGCTGATCCAATGCGACCCTGCGGGTTGGCTGATCCTATACGATCCTGCGTGTTGGCTGATCCTATACGATCCTGCGGATGGGCTGGTCCTATACAATCCTGCGGATGAGCTGGTCCTATACGACCCTGCGGGTTGGCTGTTTCTAGCTCAGTCCAACGGAAATTAGCTTTAGAAACAAAACAGTGTTTTAGAGGCTAAAACGCTAGAAATGTTTGAAGAAGCATAACAAGCCAGCGAAGAGTTAACGGTAGTTGGACAATAATCAAATCAAAAATCATTATCGTACTCGCGGTAGTATGCTGAACTGTGTCTGATTTGAGCTACCCGGTAATCAAACCCTAGACCTACGGTCACGGGCAAAATTTGTTTTAAAAATAATTAAAAAGAAATGTACAAGTGACGTAAACGTTACCTGTGGTGACGTGTTCATATTGTGAGGTGAGCTCAGTGATGCGTGTCCTCCATAACTGTAGCCTCCACCAGGGCCTAAAAGTGCACATCATTGTTACGTCATAATCATGATGTCATCAATTTTGAGACAAAGGTTCAATCCCAGGCTAATACTGATGCAAATTGACTTGCTTGTAAAGCTGCTTCCTGCACGAATTGAAAGTCAAAAATCAAATCTCTATTATCACGCGGGATTACACCGAAGTGTCTAGCAAGCGGTGAGGTCCATCTTCGCGGTTTAGCGTCTGGGCGACGCAGCTTTAAAAGGAACATTGCAGCGGTGGCGAGTCGTTGGCGACACTGGCTCCGATCTGACCGGCCTTGAAATCGAACGAAGATCTCGCGCGTCCATAACTCTTACAACTCCGCCAAATGGCTGGTATGCACATGTTTGATATTGTGGCCGCAAAATGCCTACAATAATCATAATCTTTGACGTCATGTAACAATCACGGATTTGTGACGTCACACAACAAGCGGGTTACGTCAAAATAAATTTTACAAAACATCGAAATTTGAAAATATTTTAAATTGGGCAAGAACTGTGATAACAGGAGTTAAGGCTGCACAAATTTATTAAAAAAAAGCGGACCTAGCCATCCGCAGTCTTCCTACGGAGAGCAACAAGGCTCCGAACTATTCGTCATTATCAGCTCTCAAACTCGACTACTCGTTATCAACGACTGAAAAGTTTTTTCGAACTCAAAATGCAACAGTAATTGAGGGAGACTGCGAAGTGAGTTTGCGCTCTTCGAGTCAGCAGCCACCCGATGTCAAATGCGATCGGCTCCAGCCGTGAATCGAACCCGTCACACAGAATTTGTGATGTGCGCGCGGTTCCGCTATGCCATGTCACTGATAAATTGAAGTTTATTGCATTAATTAAACAACATTGCGCAAAGTCTCCTCGCTAGATTCGCCTTGAACATCCTCACTGGTCCAGAAGTTTTTTAAATGAATTTGAAAGTTATGCATTGCTCATTCAAAGACAATAAACAAAGCAAGTACCCCTTCTTACCGACTGAATTAAGGGACTGTGACCCCGAGACCCACCGGAGAGAGGCGAGCCACACTTAAAAAAGGTTGTTAAATCATAACGTCCTTAAAAAGATGTGCTGTCAACGTCAGTTCTGCAGGAAAAGTTTGGATCCCCTCAGAAACCAGACCCGGGCCTTTCCAAAATTTCACTACGGTCCTGCTCCTGCGTCCTTGCTCCTCCAACTTTATTTTTCGGGTTTTATTGGTTTCCTACGACCAGCTTGCACTTGTTTGCAAGCATTCCTTGACCACTAGATCTCAGCACAGAATTCAATAAATTTGCTGCAGGACTGCTAGAACTCAGCCCGCTCTTGTCACAACGGAATAAACAACTCCGAACGTAAACAAACTTGTTTGTGAATGTTTTCTTACCTAAACTTGACGGCATCAACGCAGCTGCTAAACTTTTCATGAAACTTTTATAACTTCTAGTTAAACTTGTCTAGTCAGAAAAGAGTTAAAATTTTCGCTCAGATGTGCGTAGAGCGAATTCCCCACAGACCTCATTATACGCACTGTCAGTCAAGCATGACAATCTGCTTGTTTATGAAATCACAATGCGGTGTGAGAAAAATAAACAAGTTGACCGTGGGTTTCGACGAGATTTTTATGAGCAAATAATTGAATTTAATGTCGATGTGTTTTTGACGTCATAATCGCGATTCTTGCGACTGCTTGTCACGTTACATCCGGGGTTGCAAATAATTAAAAATGACAGCGGCAAGTTTCGGAGTTGAGTTAGGCAAAGTTGAGTGAGGGCTTAATAGTGCGTGACTGAACCCGGGTTCGATTACAAGATTGCTCGTCTGGATGACGTCATAACGACACAAATAAAGCGCCAAATTTATTTTATATTTTTTTGCTTCAAGCTGCAACAAAATTGCAGTTAAATTGAGTTAAGCAAGCCCATTTGAACCACGAAAATGTTTAAATGCAATTTAAGAGCCTGGGAAAAGCAGGGAAATATTTTTAAGGTCAACTATTTGACCTTGTTGCATTAACTCAGTGTTATGTCAAGTTCTTCAGCGCGCAACAAGCGTGAAGTTGTGGAAACACTGCCTGGTCCGTGAGAAATTGAGGTCGAAAATTTAACAATAACTTGACAAAAACGTGAGTAAAAGTGTCAGAGTAAGATGAGTTTTGGAACTAACTTTAATAGAAATATTAATAATTATTGTCAGCAATCATTTTACAGACGTTTCGGAAAAAGCTATCTAAAACTATATATCTAAAACCATCTTCACTGCAAAACCACAGAGGTACTACACTGATGATGGTATAATTTTTTACAGAAACGTTTAATTACCAGCTATAACCATTTCATTAAAGTCGCGGACACCTGGACTAATACTTGGAGGGTTTATAACCAACTAATCCAACGTTTCGAACGTAAACCCTGCGATTTCAACGCGTTTCAGCGCAAGAAACAGCTGTGAAAATGTTTGGAAATCGGTTATAAATCAAAGCGTAATCGCGTTTGTTCGGAAAGACATCACGATTAGTAATGCAAACAAACAGAAGAACAGACAATGATATTTCAAAGCAATGGACAACACATTAATTGATCACGTGACCGCATTGATAAATGAGTTAATTGTGAACAATACATCGCGCCTTACACGTCACAAAACAATCGATTCGAAAACTTTTATAAATATGTCGAAAAAGCTCAAAAAACATCAAAACTATTCAGTAAAATATGAATTTTGGAAAAATTATTTTGCTCTCTGAGACTCTGAGACCGGCTGTTCGACGCAGTGGTTACAAGCATCGGTGCGGGAGGTCTGGGGTTTCATTCCCAAGCCATTTAAATCGGTCACAGTATCGCCAACGGCTCGCCACCACTGCGATGTTTAATATTTCGCACGAGATCAACTTGGAGAAAATGGAGCTGAAAAAATCGCAGCTCAGTCACGTCATTAAAATTCGATAAACTGTGGAGTTGCCTCGGGTCATTGTGAAGTGACAAAATGATTGTTATGACGTCGTAATTGCGACACTGAACGCGACAATTTGATGACATCATTGTTTATTTTGGTCAAATTATTTACAAATGAAAAGACGAATTTTGTCAGCAACCGCGTGCGTCGCATGATTCACTTCCTGTTTCGCGATTCTCCTATCGCCAAGTAATTGTGAAGTTATAATTTCTCCGCACTGGATGTCCAACACAGAGTCATCTAGTCCGAGTCATTCACTCGAATCAGTCGAGCTGGATGACCCGGTATTCAAATTTAAATGACTCGGTGTAGACCGCTGCGAGATCAAAAAGCGCAAAACGAGATCGTATATTTTGATTCCGATCATCCAACTCGACTGCAGCAAGAAATAAGCAGCAGAGCTGCTGGAAAATTCGCAAAATTTGAAAATAATCCGTGATTTAGCGCGAAGTGACGCCATAAAAGCTAAGACTCGAACTCGCATTCGCCAAGATGTGTCCTTGTTACTCGCCGATTTGCGAACTCGTTACTCGCCTAAAGTAGCATCGAACTGCGAGAAATCTCATCTCGACCGAGTAATGACGAAATGGAACGAGCGCTGTCGCGTCAGGAACGATTCCGCATCCCGCAGCCGGGAAATAATGATGCATTTGCAGAGGGGAACAACAATAATTTTAATCCACCGCGGATCCCTCCCTTTCCGACGTAAATTTTCCCAACTTTCGCAGCAAAAATTTAAGTAGTAAACAAATTCGTCATTCATGTGACGTATTGATGACGAAGGCTGAGGCATTGTTACATTACGAATCGAGTTACTGCGTTTACTCAAGCGTGAAAACGCGCAGCGATAATTAACTTAATTAAAACAAAAAAAGTTCAAAGTTTTCAACCGATCCCTAGCAACCCCCTCAATCCCTAGCAACCCAGTGCAACCCCCTCGCCCCCCTAGCAACCCAGTGCAACCCCCTCGCCCCCTAGCAACCCAGTGCAACCCCCTCAATCCCCTAGAAACCCAGTGCAACCCCCTCAATCCCCTAGCAACCCGGTGCAACCCCCTCAATCACTAACAACCCCTCCATTCCTGCCACCTGAACTTAGTTTCTACACTCCTGCCCCCCCCCCTACCTCCCTCCCCCCCCTCACACACACACACCAAATTTAACATCTACATCCTCTATTGATCTGCAGCAGCGAGTTGAAAAGCTGAATTAAGACCGTGTGTGTCGGGGAGGTAAAGGTAGTGGAGGGGTAACTCAATAGGAGGCTTCGCACAAATTCTTAAAATTAAGAAGCTATGGTGAACAACCGCATCATGAGTCGAACCCGGGTCTTGTGAGTGCCACTCCGGGTAATCAGAGTTCTACATTGTGATGTGTGTTCGGTTAATGGATGATGAAACACGTCAAAAAATACACACAGCACGCATCCGACGAACAAAAAAGTTGTGAATCCAGGGGCTGAGCTGCTGAGCTTCATTCGGTATCGAACCCTATTCGGCATTTCTCTTTTCAGCTTTGTTCTATGACCAGATATTTCTTGAATATTTACAGTAGTTTGAAGTAAAATTAGTTGTCTAAACATTTACTATTTTGTCACAAAACATCTGTGATTGTTACGTATCATCTGAAAACAAAATGGCGACACCTCGGCAGTGTTTGCATGAAATGACTCGAAACCAGCAGCACGTCAATTCTGCTAAAATCAAATGAAACCACAGTATTTCCTGATACTAGATCTTTTGACAACTTTTCAGTTTACTATTTTGTACTGTCTTGCTTGCACTGCTGATGATGGCAGCTGCATCTATGTCGTCGAAACAAACCCGCCACTGATCCTTACACGCTTCGGCGGAATGTCGTGAGCAAAATAAAAATTTGAAGTTCCCAAAAACAATCAAGCCCCGACTGCATTGCTTCAAACAATTCAAACGAAAAAGTTACCACTCAGTTCATTATTTTGTCATAATTCAGCAATCCTGCCTCAATGACCCCCCTCCCCCCACCACAATTTGGAAGGGATATTATTCACTTTTTTTTTTTTTTTTTTTTTTTTTTGAAACGTTTCAAGCCTCTTTTATGAAAAAAAAATAACTTCTGAAAATCGGATAAATTTTATTCGATTTGTGATTGTTGTGGCGAAGTATTTTTGCACAAATCGCACAACAGTAACACAAGAAACACTGCAAAATTCAGCGAGAATTTCTGAAACTTTTCCAAATTTTTAAAATAGAGGGAAATGAGCTAAACGTCGAGGGGCAAGAATTAAATTTCTTCACCCTTTACATAGAAGAAGGGGAGGGGGTGGTTTTCGGGTTTGTTTCAACTTTTAATACATTGACTTACGACACAGCACAGGAGCAGCTGTTTTTCCAAAGTTCGACTCTTGCAGAAGCCAAGCTTATAAATCGTCATTATTAATAATCAAAAAGTGCCACTTCATTTTGTTCTAAATCAAATCTGCGTCCATTAATTTGTCTCCAATTAATCGCGCGTTTGCTTGATTCAAACCAACTTGTCACGCGATGCTTTAAAAATCTTCCCTGCATAGGTTTCGAACCAATACCTCATAATTCATAAAAATAATTTTATAATGTCACCACTTACCATACATATACTGCCCCCACATGCTCGAATACGCCGCCATTCACTCGCTGCTATTTATTACGTAATAAACCAAATAGAAGTCTGCACGATAGAAGCGAATCGACGAGAAATGAAGAAAATCGGAGAAAAAAGCGCGAAACTTGACACCCTGTCACGCTTCGCTTGCGACGTTTCGATATTTATAATGACGTCACAATCTCACCTTGCAAGGAAAGTTGGTAATGAGGGGGAAAGGCCTGGGAAGGGTACGCGTAGGGAGGCTGCGACGCTGGGGGGGTGTTGTCCTCTATTTTCATTGGTCGGTTGCCTGATAAAAAAAACAACTGGTTCTCACCATGACAATATTATGAAGTCATCAATGACGTCACGTACCTGTCAATGGTTGCGATGGCAACCGTGCATATGGAAAATGCGTTTGCATTGTTGCGTAATCAGCTGACGCGGTGTTGCCATGTGAAAACTTAATAAAATGTAAAAATTGAAGATTTCATCTTTCGATCACGAGAAAGCGGCGGAGGCGCTATGCGTATGACGAATCCAGACTCGCTTAGGAGTTGCCTTTGTTTCCGAGTTTTCCGGTTGAATTTTCTTCTGACTTCTTTAATTTGCTGCTTTCCAGATTCCACCAAGCAGAGATAATTATCGTGAAGCATCTTATCCAAGGACGCAACAACGAGACTAGGTTGGGAGTTGAACCATTGACCTTGCGATCACGGTCATCTTAAAAACGACGCTCCGAGCCCCTGCGCCACGCAACTGAAGATTTTAGTAAAACAAGAAACATGTTTTCGTGGCGTACCTGTTCTTGCTGGGTGGAAGGGGGGTGATACTGGGGGGGAACTGGAATCGCAACGGACGGAAACGAAGGGTCCGGTAATCTAAATCATAAAAACGTTTCGCGTTAATCGTTGTAGACTTATAGTGTTTATACGTAACAATAAAAAATTTGAAAGATTTTCTCAACATTTATATTCGGAAAAACAAAATTATTCAGGGGAATCCCCTACACTTCGATGCACGAAGATATAGGCCTACTTCAGCAATCTCATCAAGGAGAAATGCCTTCGCAAGATTTGAACTCATGACGTAAAACCAGTCGCAAACTTTCCATTTGTGTTCTTTATTTTAGTCAAATTTTCTTATCTCATTCAATATTTGTGTAAACTACTGCAGGTACGCAGATATTTTCTAACCAAATCACAGTTTTCTTGGACGATGGACGAGGCCTTTGGATCAGAACTGAACCCGAGATTTTTGCACCAAAGTTCATGTAAGTGCATTCTCGCGTGGATTTTCTGCCTGCATCGAAGAGCATTTGGTGGCGCTGATACTTCACCATTGAATTTCAGAACCTTGGCCGAGTGGTCGGTGCATTGGGCTCCGAAACTGGGTTCGCGGGTTCGATGCTCAACTAGATCATCTCCATGATGCATGTACTTCACTACCACAAAAATCCTAAGCTGCAATTAAGTGGCTTAAAATAAAAAAAAAAAGAGTTGGCGGTAGGGTTCGAAACCTGGATCAAATGTTCTGGGTTCGATACTCATCTAAGTCTATTATGCGATTAAGACTTGAGCTTCACGCTAAGTACGGCTTTAAAATAAGCAAGCAACGCGTTTGTTCTGGCAAAAACTGATGTTGATGTCATTGCAAAGCAAAGTTTGGTTGGTTTTATTAAAACCGGCCAGTTGTGTTCAGTTGTTGAGCGCAACTCTATCGATGCGGGAAGTTAGGGTTCGATTACCGGGCTGGTCAGGTCAGACGCAGTGTCGCCAACGGCTCGCCACCGCTGCGATGTTTCATCGGAGCTGTGTTGTCCAGACGCTAAGCCTCGGAGATGGATCCCGCCACTCGTTACAAGCTTCGGTGTAATACCGCAAGTTTAATGAAGATTATTTGATTTTTGAGTTTGGTTGGATTTCAGATGATTAAAAATAATTTATTTATTTATTTTATGCGTAAAGTTTTTCATCTGTACGCGCAAAGATTGAAAAAAAAAACGAAATAAAGCAATATTTCAAGTTAATCAAGAGCTTGATGTGCTTCAAAAAAACAACTTTTCGTTGCATGTTAAATGACAAACTAAGTTAATTCTTGAAGCTTTGCGTTGGAAAATTTTCAAAAAAAATCATAAGAAAGAAAAAAAATCAAATCTTCGTTCTACTCGCGATATTGCTCCGAAGCGTGTAACGACTAACGAGTGGCAGAACCCATCCACGCGGCTTAGCGCCGAGAAAACACAGCTCCGAAGAGATATTGCAGTGGCGACGAGTGTCCGACTTGACCTGCTCGGGAATCGAACCTCAGACCTGCTGTACCGACGACGGTGTTCGTAACAACCGAGCTATCCGGCCGGTTCCACGTTGCAAGGAAAGTTTTGTCTTTTATTCTCGGCTACAAACAATCCCATTTTGCTGTGTAAATTAGTGAAGTATATGCTTCATGGAAGACGACCTTATCTAGCATCGAACCCGCTACACCAGTTCCGGAGTCCAATGCGCCAACCACTCGGCCAACGCCATGTGCCACCACTCAACTCATGTGGCTTCTAGAACAGAAAGGTGAGCTGTAGCGACCTCTGGCGGTAACGCGGGTAGAAAATGCGACCCAGTTTTTTGCAGGTAGAAAATGCGATTTAGTTTTCATAAATTTTATTCAAGAACAACTTTGTACACTCGCCGTGGACTTTTCGAAATATTTGTGACGTAACAATTATAGCTTTCTGCGATAGCTGTTTTTTGTTGATGGAAGTTTGGGGGGATGACGTGCGCTGGCATTTCAAATTAATAAACGCTTCTTCAAGCACGCTAATGGTGCTGGCACAGTTGAAACAGCTGCATGCGCTAACAAGAAATTAACAACATGCCAGCCATCTACAGCGAATCCAGTTCAATCTGTAGATAAGGCCGTGGTTGAAGGGGTGAATAACCCTGGGGAATAACCCCGCGGCCAGTGCAGGGGCTCCTCGGTGGTTGAAGAGGAATTACGTGGGATATAGCCCCGCGGCCCCGTGATAGGGGCTCCTCGGTCACTCGCTTCTTCTAAAAAAGGTCTGCTGCTCAGGTCCACATCAGATCTACAAAAACATGGGGCTTCCCAGAAAACGGGCCCCGTAGCCGCCCAGAGCTTTGATACGGTTTTGTCAGCACAAGTGAAAATTTTGTGCTCGGATCAGATCGATTGCAGGCTGAGCACTTCACTGGTTGCAAAATGAAAAACCACTTTGTAATTCAGCTGGCTGTTTCTTGTTTCTTTCAATTCTTTCTCATTTCTGATCACAACAACAGAAAAGCCGACAAACTTGCCAAACAATGTTGACAAACTGTTTGTTTGTTTGTCTTCTCTCACAATTTCCAACCTTGCAATGATGACGCATTACCGGTATGTTATTTTTGAACGTTGAAGCCTGCTTCATCTCAAATTTTAACAGCTCAATGGCCGAGTGATAAGAAGTGGGCCTAATGGATCTGTAATCTTGGGTTCGATTCCGAGTCCGGTCAAACCAATGACTTTAAAATTGCTATTCACAGCTTCCCAGCTTGACGCTCAGCAAAGGGACAATGTGGAGAACCAGTTGGCAAGTTTGATTGTTGAGCCGTTGGGAAAGACGCTTAGCGGGATTACCCATCTTAGAGTGGTAGACAGACGGTCGGTAACTCCTAAGCGAACTCGTTATAGCGCTTTGATCGCTTCCGCGTGAGATGAGGATAAATATGCATAAAAATTCGAAAACAATACCGGTACAAGTTTGACTTGAAATGAAATGGTAGCAGAGCAGCCACTAGGAGGATTGTTTTGCAGCTTATACATGTCGAGAACACAAGCTGACAACACGACATTAGAAATACTGCTACACATATATGATCGAGTAGCTGCTCGAGTTCAAACCTATTACAATCTCAACTAAATCTTTCTAAACAAAACTGGCTCAAATATTTGCGATATTCACATCGGTTCATACTCACATGAACTGCGTGGGATGATACTGAGTCTGGGTAGTTGTGAATTGCGCTGGCACTGAACCTGAAGAAAACCAAATCAAATCTTGCTCTTATGACATCACTTTTACATCATTTTTACCTTCATTACTGCTCAGATATCTTGATGACGTTTCACCACCAAACTGCTCACCGATTTCTGACGTCATATGCAAGGTGACGTCACGCATTGGTTGGATCTCGGTATTTTCTGAAATGAAGAAATATTAGAGCTTGGACGGGAGCTTAATTACGCGAGGAAACGCGCGCTTCCGCGAACACACGTCATTTGACACCTTAGTCACGCACCATTGACCTTTTCTTGCATGGTTGCTACGGTGACCGGTGACGTAGTCGGGCTTGATGGTTTCGGCGAAACTGCAACAACACGTAAGTGATGACGTTGGTTTGCAGAAGTGGATCATGCACGGAACGCGTCATCAGCACGTAACAAGTGGGGAATTTCCCACGCAACGTCACGACTCGGATCCTGTTTAAACACGCGGCCTCGTTGTCGCGTTGAGTGTCGTTTATGTTTAAGCTCTATAAGTTGTTATACATGCATTAACGCTGCATCTGTGGTCATAAGGGGCCAATTTCGTGAATTTGTTATTAAGATAACTAATTTTTCCGGTAACTAGTTTGTTAAAACTCTTTTCAAATTAAGTTTCCCGGTCATGTTTTTTTTCCAGTTTTCTTTGATTTAAGTGGACCAGCAATTTGGAGCATTGTATTGCCTTGCTGTCTGCTGGGACGTTTGGTTTCGGACTTTGTCTCGCTGAGAGCCCTGGACCAGTAAAGCACTTTTGTTTTTCCGGGACACGTCTTCGCGTCCATGCTAAGAACTAGCTGGAAAACATGAAACTCTGTTTTTCAAATTTATCTCCTGATCAAGAAGGAAAGAAACAACTAAGGTTCCCTCCACTTCAAACTAGAGCTCAATCATGACATGAACATTGTCATTGACCGGGAATTCTTGAGGTCCTGATGAGTATGAGTGCGTAAAACTCTTGTAAAAGTAGAGTCTGTGTGCGGCGGTCGGCTGAAGACATCGTTATCGGTGCGGGAGGTCGGCAGTTCGATTCTCCAACCAGTCAAGTCATACCCAGTGTCGCCAACGGTTCGCCACCGCTGCGATGTTTCTTCGGATCTGTGTTGTCCAGGCGCTAATCCGCGGAGATGGATCCCGCCACTCGTTGCACGTTTCGGTGTAATACCGCGAGTTTAATTAATGAAGATTTGATTTTTCTCTGAAGTTTACCTGTTTTTGCTCAGCATCAAATCAGAAAACACCCAGAATCTCTGCCACTGTCCCTTAACTCCGCTCACCTGCTTTCGATTGGACGAAAACTTCTTCTGGAACAGGCGTTTCCGCTGGTGACGTCACACCTTCCGCAATGTTGTCGTGGAACTGCGTCATTGTTGTCGTCATGACAACGCACGTGCAAAAAAATCTTGAGCGACTTCGATTCTAACACTAATCAGCATAGGGGAGTTCCCCGATCTAGCAGTAATAAGACTCCGGCTGGTTGGTGCAGCGTGAAACTAAAGACGAGTACGCGAAATCGATGCCAGAAAAGCGAAATCATACACGCAACACTACGTCACAATCAACGTATCCTACACAACACGCAATACGACGTGAAAACTCGTTTGCTGACCTTCATACGCTCATAATTTCTCAACAGAAACTCATGATGAATCTCTGAACTAAACTCATTGTCCAAATTTCATTTCAATTTTTAATTCTTCAACTTGCTGTGTACATTACTCTAAATCTGTGAACACGTCGATCACACTACACTGCTAACTACACACTAAGCTACACATCATAAAATTTGTATTGACGTTACAACAAGAACACGACAATTATACGAAACTTTGCAGTAGTTTGGTGCGATCCGAATTTCGCGTCTACGGATCGCTGAATGGAAACTCGATCCGCGGATATCGCGTTACACGGAGGACAAAAGATAGAAAGGCGTCCGTCGCTTTTCATCTCTGTTCCCGTTCAACAACGGCTAATCAATCTTCGATGACGTCACCGCAACGTCATTGTTCGTCTTGCTGACGTCAGCACCCTCCCATCCCACTTCCTCCCATTCGCTCCACGAGTCCTGACGTGCTGATGACGTGGCGCTCGCTGACGTAGTTGCGGTCGTTCCTTCGTTTAGCCAAGCTTCCAAGTCGACGTCATCAGTGACGTTGGACTTTGCAGGGACATTCTTCGGCTTGATTACGTCATCGAACTCAGTGTGTGTTGCTGCTTTATGATTGGTCGAATCGTGTTCCACACCGAACGTGTACCAGAACTCGGCGTTTACATCCGGGCTAGCAGCATCGGGTCTGAAACATATCGCGGTTTTAAACGCCGCAAAATTTCACGCGCTGCTGGTGTCACAAGTAAGCGGCTCCATCACAGGCCGCAGCGATGGCAAGCACTCTCCTCTCCATTCCTTGACACGACCCCACCGAAAATGAAACTCAACTTTTCCTACTGCACACTGTTTATTTGCCACAAAATGTGCACTGTGTAGCTTCTGCACATCAAGCGGTAAAATTGAACGAGATGAACTGACTGTGCACAAAGCCGATTGTTTGTTACGAAATCATGGCGCAGGGGATTTCACGAGAATGTTCGAGCCACGAGTGAGTATTTCTTATAAAAAAACGACGGACATCATCAATATCATCGTTAAAATGTAGTTCCTAATCCTAGTATTAACTGTGGCAGGCACTTCCCGAGCTACACAAAGCGATGCGACGGTGATGCAACGCTTGATCATCTGCTTAATATGTCACAAGATGTGCACTTGATACAAATCAAATCTTCAGTAAATTCGCGGCATTACGCCGAAGCGAGTAACCAGTGGCGGGAGTGGGATCCGCAATTTAGCGTCTGGGCAACACAGCAGCTCCGAAGAAAACATCGCGACGGTGGCGAGACATCGGCAATATTGGGTGATGGAATCGACCAAGGAATCGAACCCCAAACCTACCGCACCGATGTGATCATCAACTAAGCTAACCAGCCGGTAATACTTAATATATTTCGAGCGAAAAGCAAATTACCAAACCAAATTATTATTACAAATGAGTGGTTGAGGTAAACATATGGGCAGTACTTTTATGCTTTGTGCAGTCAACCAAGAATTCGGTGTAAATGGCACACTAGTCCCAAAGTTTATGCTGCTCAGCTGGGTAGTGCCTCCTCGGGGCAGCACACGTGCAACCTTTTCGACTGGCCAGCTAAACTACTCAGCGACCCTGTTGCCTAGCAGGGCATGCCATTTTAGGCTTAGGGTAGGCCCACTGATTAGAACTGTGATTGGCGCAAGCAAGGGCATGCGGCCATAAAACAAATGCTCCAAGGAAACCTCATGAAGATACAAAGAAAAGTTTTGGCCCCCAGTCCCCGTAAGCCCTTAAATGGGCAGGGGGTGTTGAGAATCTCCGGGTTAAAAATTCATGAAATGAAAGTTGAATAACGAATTGGAGTAAGATTTGGAAGCTGGAATGTTGTAAGTACATCTGGCAGAGGAACTGAGATGAGCGTAGAACTGAGAAAGCGAAAGGTGGATGTACGTTGTTTGCAGGAAGTGAGATGGAGAGGTGAAGGAGCTAGCTTTTTCGGAGTCAAGGGAAGAAGGTACAAACTATGGAAGTGTGGAAATGATGATAAAACTGGAGGCGTGGGTATATTGGTAAAAGAAGAACTGTGCGAGAACGTGGTAGAGGTCAGAAGAAGGTGTGACAGAGTCACGGCCATTGGATTAGTGTTTGGAGAAGAGGTAATGAGAGTAATACGTGCCTAGGCTTATGCACCACAAAGTGGAAAGCCAGATGCTGAGAAGAGAGATTTTATGAGGAAATGGCGCGTGAGTGGAGCATGGCAAACGCTAATGAATTGGTGTTGGGATTGGGAGATTTCAACGGACATGCTTGGAAATGTGCGGAAGGATTTGAAGGTATACATGGAGGGTATGGAATAGGGAAAAGAAACGCTGAAGGAAGATTGTTATTAGATTTCTGTGATCAGAAAGAGTTGTGCGTAGCAAACACGTGGTACAAGAATAAAAGGAAGGTGACTTACAGCTCGGGCGGAAATGATAAATAGACTTTGTTCTGGTTGGAAAGGAAAAGAGAAAGTATCTACGTGATGTGAAAGTTATCTTAGGGGCATTGCAACACAGGCTAGTGGTTGTTGATGTGGAGGAGCAGAAATTGAAGAAGTCAGTGAAGATTAGAAGAATGAGATGGAGGGTGTGGAAGCCGATGGAAAAAGAGATCAAAGAGAAGTTTGAAGGAACAGTACTAGAATTAGTGGACACTGATTCAATGGATTAGTGGGGATCTTATAAGAAGGAAGTTTTACAGGCCTGTGATGAATTGTGTGGAAAGACAAAAGGGAGAGGAGATCGGGGAAACACATAGTGGAACGAGCAGGTAAGGCATGCAATAGATCGGAAAAAGAAAGCGTTAAAGTTGTGGTGCACGAATCGACCAATGGAAGGTGCACGAATCGACTAATTGCAAAAGCCATGAAGCAAGAGGCGGAAGAAGAGATGAATGTGCTTTGCACCAAACCACACGACGTTTTCAAGTTTGTAAAGTTCTTGAGAAAGGAGGGAAGGGGCAGAGAAGGTTGCAAGGATAAAGATGGGAGACTTGTAGTCAGTAAGACAGATAGTGGGAAATTATGGAAGGAACACTTGGAAAAGATCATGAATGAGGAAAATGAATGAGATCAGATGGTAGAAGCAGATATGGTTGAAGGACCAGTTGAAGTAGTAACTGATGATAAGGTGATGGAAGCTATGAATAAAATGAAGTTAGAAAAGGTAACTGGACCCTTGGAAGTAAATATGGATATGATAATAACGAGTGGAAAGTTTGGTGTTGGAGTAATAAAAATGAAAGAAGCTTAGTCAGAGAGTGCTTGATGGGAAAGGTATGCCAAAAGAATGGAAGACAAGTGATGTTGTTCCAATCTTTGAAGAAAAGGAGATGTGATGGATTGTGGGGCACACAGAGAAGTAAAGCTACTGGAGCATGCGATGAAGATAGAGGACAGAATGCTGGAGAATAGCATAAAAGAATTGGTAACGATAGATGACATGCAATTTGGCTTTATGCCTGGGAAGGGCACGACTCATGCATTGTTTATTTTTAGGAGAATGCAAGAGGAGTTTCGAAAAAGAGAGCAAAAGCTGTGCATGTGTTTTGTGGACTTAGAAAAGGCATTTGATAGGGTACCGGGAAATTCAATCAATCAATCAAAATATTTATTTTCATGCAGCACAATCCAACACAAGGTAGCAAGGCAAGATGAAATAATAAAAGATTAGAGGGAGTTTCCTCGCGAAGTGGCTGAATGAAAGGAGACTGCGAAATGACCGTTGAAGGTCTTCACGTCAAGCAGCCACCTCAGTATCTAACGTCTTTCGCTTAAGTCGCAATGATGCTAGACTAGTATTAAAATTTTTACAAACAATTAAGTTATTGCAAGGTTTCAAAAGATGTAATTACTTTCCAAATTGTCAGTAGCAATAAGTTGATTTTTAAATTCAGTTTTGAATTTATTATTTAAGTTTTTAGTTCTGGCGAGATAAAGTTCCAAATTTTGGTTCCTTGGAATTTGACGGACCTTTGGCATCGATTACTAGAAAATTTAGGAAGATGGAGGCTTTTAAGAGATTAAGATCGCGTTTGCCGATTGTGGATTGTAGAAAGATTGACAAAGAGAAAAGAGAGACCAGTAGGGAGATTATTTTTAGAGTATTGGTAAATTAGTTTTCCTGTTTCGTACTAATATAAATCACCAATTTTTAATATTCCTAATTTATAGAAAAGAATGTTTGCAGAAGAATATCGACTAGTGCTGCAAACAATCCGAATTGCTTTGTTTTGCAGGCATTGAAGTCTTTGAAGGTAACTTGAGAAAGTGCAGCCCCAGAGAAAAAGGGCATATATTAAATGAGGATGGATAAGAGCATGGCAGAGAAGAAGTAGGGTGGATTTAGGAAGCAGAGAGCGTAGCTTGCTTAAGATACCCACAGCTTTAGCCACCTTCGATTCAACTTGTCGAATATGATGTAAAAAATTAAGTTTGAAATCTAAATAAACTCCTAGATATTTTACATCTTTCTTGACACGATACTAAGGAATCAATGCAATACACATTTAAATCTATGGGGGGGGGGGAATTTAATTTGGAAGGGATATATAATATGCAAGATTTTTCGGGATTTATTTGCATTGTTCCAATTGCAAAGGTTTTGCAATTCCAGGTTGCATTGTAATTCAAGGTTAAATGGGGACGAGTTGCTAATCACAAAACAGGTATCGTCTGCAAAGTGTCGAGGTTTAGTGAGGGTTGTAGAGGGCCAAGTATAGATAGATCCTTGGGGTACGCCAATATTTATCATTTTAGATGAGGAATTAACATTATTTATTGACACATATTGCTTTCTGGAAGAAAGGTAGCTAGTAATTAAGCTTAGCGCAGGGCCTCGAATTCCGTAATGGTAAAGTTTATGGAGCAGAATTTTGTGTGAAACTGTATCAAAGGCTTTGCGTAGGTCCATGAACAGCATTGCTGTGTGTAGTTTATTTTGGATCGAGTCGTAACATAGCGATGAAACGTCAAGCAAGACATGTGAAACACTATGCTTCTCTCTAAAACCATACTGATATTTATACCAAATATTGTGTTTATCAAAAAATTTAACGAGACGACCTTTAATTAATTTTTCCAATATTTTGGATAGGGTTGTAAGAAGGGAGATAGGACGGTAGTTGCTTACTAGGCTTTTATTGCCGGATTTAAATATGGGAATTACTTTACAATAGTTAGGGAAAACTCCTAGTTCGAAAGCACAGGAAAAGTATTATGATAGAACTGGCGCTAGCACTTCATTACCTAATTGCAAAAAAGCAGCAGAAATGTTGTCAAAACCACCGGCTTTATGAGGATTTAAGGAATTGATGACATTGAAGATTTCAACTGGTTGTGGGGGATCTAAAACAATCGAAGACACGGAATTTTTAAGAAAGGTTTTAAAATCATTACTTCCTGTAGGGTTGGCAAAATTCGCGATTGTTAGCCCCATTTCCGAAAAGTAATGATCGCATTCTTCCGAAATTTCTTCATGATTTTAAGAGCTTTCCCATCTTTGATTAGTTTGGGGGGGGGATGGGTTCTTGCAATGTTTATGAGGCATCACCGAGTTCATAAATTTCCACAATTCTTTGGGCTTGTTTTTGCGTTCATCGACTGCATTATTAAAGTACATTTTTTTAGATAAGGTGTTAACTCCAGCGAGCTTATTTGCGTATTTTTTGTAAAAACATTTATCAGTGAAATTTCCATTTAAAGACTGAATGTGACGGAATGGGCATTACGTGATGGAATGAGAAAAGTGATGGAATGGCATTAAGAAGGATCGGCAGAAGTGTTGGTGCAAGCAGTGATGAGTTTATACGAGGGTTCAAGGACGAACGTTAGAGTAGGATCAGGGACATCGGAAGAATTTGGGGAATGGGTTGGTGTGCATCAAAGGTCTGTGCTATCACCACTGATATTTGCTATTATGACTGATGTTGTGACACAACATGCAAGAGAAGGATTACTGAATGAAATTTTGTACGCGAACGATCTGGTGCTGATGAGTGAAAGTTTGGATGATCAAAGGGAGAGGTTCCAAAGACAGAAAAGTGCATTGGAAGACAAGGGATTGAAAGTAAATGTTGGAAAAACTAAGATGATGGTAAGCGGAACGGAAGGATAAATGGTTTTGAGCAAAATAGATCCTTGTGGAATATGTGGCAAAAGAATTGGGTCTAACGCTGTGCATTGCACACAGTGTACGAAGTGGATTCATTGGAGATGCACAAAAATGAAAAAGGTAACCTGCAGTTCTGCAAGACATTTCGTTTGTAGAAGATGCACAGATGTTGAAGGTGGCACAGAAAAACCAGTGGAGGTATTACGCGATGAAGTGGAGACCGTGAAGAGATTTTGTTACTTATGAGACAGGCTGAATGCCAGTGGTGGATGTGAAACTACAGTGACATTAAGAGTTAGGATTGGATGGGTGAAATTTAGAGAATGCGGAGAGTTGCTACGTGGAAGGTTTTCTTTCAGAATAAAAGGGATGGTTTATCGCAGTTGCGTAAGATCAGTAATGTTATATGGAAGTGAGATATGGTGTTTGAGGGAGAATGAAATGGCAATTTTAAGAACTGAAAGAGCCATGGTGAGGGCAATGTGTGGAACGAAATTAGTGGATAGAAAGAAAATGGAGGAGCTGATGAAGATGTTGGGTTTGAAGGAAACGTTGGATAGAATGGCAAAGGCGAATGGAGTAAGATGGTATCGACATGAGATTAGAAGGGATGATGATAATATATTGAAAAAGGCAATGATGCTCGAAGTGATTGGGAAGCGAAAGCGAGGACGGCCAAAAATGACATGCAGGAGGCAGGTGGAAGAGAGTGTGAAGAAAGTCGAGTTAAAGATCGAGGAAGCTGCAGATCGAAAGAGATGGAGGGAAGATGTAGATGTATCCGGCCACTTTCGATAACGAGAAGAAAACCGGATTGAAACCGGATAGAAGAACTGATTCCACGCTAGGAGAGTTCAACTACTGACCCCACGACCCTACCACATCATAACCTGCCTCCCCCTCCCTACACTCACCGTTTGTTTTGTATCATGTTAGAAATTTCGTCGAAACCAGACTTGCTGTATGCGGACAGCTTTCCTGCCCATGACGTCACACTGCTCGTGATGTCATCGACCACGTGACCTTCGGCAAACTTCTGCTGAGTTGGCTTAACAACTTTTTCGGAAACTTTTGATCCAATATCGCTGGCGAGCACGGAGGCTTGTGATCCTAACTTCACAGCCTAAACAACAGTCACATGTTTAATACCACGCAGTGGCGCCAGAGATCATCAAGGGGGAGGGACATGCTACCAAGGGGGGGGCATGCACCTTAATAAACATCAGGAGTTCAAAGCACAATGAGAGAGCTAATATTACGATGTGATCCAACACATGAAGTCCACAAGGATTCAACACGCGTTGCCGGAAATACTGTATTAAAAAATTTCTGATAGTTTGCTGAAGATTTGAAACAATTCATTGCTTAATCTCATTGATGTGGAATCATTGCCAGTTGTTACGGTCATAACAGGTGAATTGGCTGGCTGCATATAGTTGGAAGATGAAGTAGTCTTGACATATACAAGAGAAATTAGGCTGCTCCGGCATCAGATTACGATGGCCGAGTCTCCGGTAAAGATTCGCCGGAACCATTGGCCAGGCGACCCGTTACTGATCGGTGAGGGCGTGGGTTCAAATCCCACCCTGATTTTTCTGATTACGGGTGAGTTTCCAACTAAATTGATTTAGCGTAAGATCTTAGCGGGTTACATTCAAGTTCAAAAACTAAAAATCTTTTATATGCTTTGAAACCTTATGTGGCAACATATCATTACAACAGAGCTGCATAAGTCGCAGCACTCACGCTTTCTTTCGCTGACGTCGCAGCAGATGAGGTCCATTTCGCAGCAGCCTGCCACCCAGTGGAAAGAGAGGACATGGCGCCGGCAAGGAAATCGTCCTCTTTCTCTGGCGGTGGAGAACTCCCGAACCCAACATATCGAGGGTCTGTATCTGCGACAAGAAATTCGAAGTTACAACACAGAGAGCTGTAGCGAGGCCATCGCCACACGGATCACATGAATTATTATCTTCCGCTCTTATCGACTTCTCGACGACGTTGCAGCGCGACTAGCGCATTCACAAACAAATCAAATCGATTTATCGAACGCGTGATTCCGCGCAAGATCCCGCGCAACGCGTGATTCCGACAGCAAATTCTTTTTCCATCACAGCGAGCCAGGACGATCGCATCTTACTTTGTTTCTTTGATTGTGGGACAAATGAATCATCGCTGGCCAGCCACGACTCGAAATCATCAGCATCTGTGCGACTTTCATTGTTCGTTTGATTTGAAGATCTAGACAGAAGATAAAAACAACATGGGGGTCAAGAATATTAACTAAAGACTAGTTGCTTGTTGTTGAGTTTTTAAATAATGCAAAAAATCATTTAAGCCCAAATAGACCTAGATCGAAAAAAAAAATCAAATCGTCATTACACTCGCGGTATTACGACGAAGCGTGTAACGGGTGGCGGGATCCATCTCCGCGACTTAGTTCCGGGGCAACATAACTCCGAAGAAACATCGCAGCAGTGACGAGCCGTTGGTGACACTGTGCTTGATTTGACCAGCTCGAGAATCGAACTCTCGATCTCCTGCACCGACAACGACGTCTTTAACCCTGAGCTGACCAACCGGTAATTACAATCAAGGTTTGACATTTTTAGGCCCGGTTAGAATCGAGCGTTCATTATTTCTCCAATCAGCTTCGTAATATCACGATGTTGACGCCCACGAACTTGTAATCATATGATGAGGTACTGCACCTGTGGTTGGTGGTCAGTTGATTTGATCGTTGGCTGGTTGGTAAATAACTCTGCGCAGGGGAAGTGTTTTCATCCCACACTTGTCCTGATGCTTCCGTCGTGACCTGGTGGAAATGCAAGCAAGATAGAAGTGCGCGACACGACCGAGTGGCAGAGCGGGGCAAGCGACGATTATAAAACAATACCTTCATTATGCTCTTGATATTACACCGACGCGTGCAACGAGGGGTGGGGTCAATCCCCGAGGCTTATTGCCTAGACAACACTGCTCCGAAAAAACATCGCAGCGGTGGCCAGACACTGTGTCTGATTTGACCCACCCGGGAATCGAACCCAAGACCTACCGCGCCGCCAGCGACGTCTTCACCACTTCATTAACCTGCCGCTGAGATTACAAAAATTACCATTTTTCACGCGAATTTCAATCGAAGGTTTTGTCAAGAAAGTGGGGGCTATACCGCAGTGCCCCACGCCATGTTACTGCCACATGGCACCGCGCGCAGCTTATAAACTCCTAGTGCCACACCTGATCACATCTGGCATACATACCGAGTGACTGCTGGCTCGAACAGCGTAAGCTCACTTCACCGCAACCATTTATCACTCATAATTCCTCACTTACTGTTGAACTTTCAATACAATAATCAACACTCCGTGCGCTCGTTTCACACAGGTAAAGTTATCATCTAAAGTCACGTGATGTCACAAGCATAATTGTTGAAAATACCGAGTTCAGAAGTGATGCAATAAAAGCAGCCACGGAGATCGAATACAGACCTTTTGTAGCAACAAATCATTTGCTACTTCACAATTGGGACGTTTTTTTTAAACAAACAAGCGAGAAATAAGAAAACTTTGTCGAGGAGCTGAAAGTCAGAGATAAAGCAGTACGAATTGCAATTGCTAATGAACAACTTGGTTGCTGCTTGGCTCAAAGACTTTGTCCCTTCGCAGCGACCTTAGTAATTATTAAATGAACCAACTTCAACAATCCACCTTATCACGAAGCAATGCAGCAGTCTTGCTCCCATATTTCTCCTGCAAAGTCCAGTTCGAGTTGAAATCATCGTGAGATGAAAAGAATTCCCTCGCAGGCTCGTTTCCACCAACCTGAAATCAACAAACATCAACAACTAGAGTTTCGTATTCACAAAACTTTTCGTCCAACACTTGTCAAGGAAATGGTCAGAAAGAAGAGAATAGAACTGTCAAGTGTCAGACGAAAAGCTTTGGGGATGTGAAAGCCCTCCTAGTGGCCATCTTCAAGTTCCGTACCACCAAGCAGCTGTTTAGATTTGTATCACGACCAAGCTCCCCGCAACTAACCCAAGCAATGTACAGCCTATTTTGTTACATGACGTAATCGCGGCGAATTGGCAACTTGATTGCGTCATAATATAATAAGGCACCGAGTGAACCCCTACGCTCACAAAAGTGTTCTTCCAATTTCAAAGCACCAGCCTGCAAGTCCACCCACAGAGACGCAGCTGCAATTCAAGCATCAAACGCAGCTTTACACCGATTGTCCGACTGCTGGAGGAGAGTTTTGTGTAATTGTCACTACAAGTCTCTATCCAAAACATTAAAAACGACCAGTCTGTACGCATAGCATCTAGCAGCGCCACTGCAATTCATGGTCAGAGAGACGCAACCTCACAAGGAAAGAGACGAACGAAGTTTTTGTGTTATTACTCATTAAACAGATTCAAACGCACGTGGAGCAGGTCGAGTGGTCGGTGCGACCAAGATGCATCACTATCTTCCACAATGCATCAGCTGCAAATGAGTAGAGCCAAAAAAATTCGCTTGCAAATCTAAAAAATCCAAATAATTCCTGGGTTCATCAAGGGTCAGCGAAATCTTACGTCAATTTTATCATGACGTCATCACCTTCATCTTCTCCAACTCTGATTCCTTCCATTTATCCATCGTAGTGGATCGAACAAAACTCAAGTGGACCCCAAGTCCCCGGTGTTTCCCCGAACACTCCAAACATATCCAGATCCCATACGTCACCGAGACCCACTGGGGGTTCAGTGCCCCACATTCAAAGCAGTTCTAAACAAAATTCAACTATTTTAACATGTTATAGGCAAATTTTATGCGGGTTCGATTCCATGGCGGATAGCACTTCTTACACCTCTCGTCAGCATTTTGCCTTAACCGCTCCGTCGTCTTGATGAGAGCCGAGTTGAACCTGAATATTAAGCGAAAGTCATTAAGTAAATCAGGAGACAAATGGTGAAGGTTGTGAAAGGACGATGTTGGAAACAGATTTGATTCAGTAGAAACCATGCAGCCAGAATAACTGAAAACATTTATAACAGCGTGACGTTGCTTATTCCATAGTCAAAAGTAAAATGAGGGTTATCAGAGATGGGCATGATCTTGATCTTCAAGATCACGTATCTTAAGTGATCTTGATCTTCAAGATCAAGATCACCATCTGCTGTTAAACATTTCTATTGAAGGTAGACAGCAGTCTCAGGTATAGCCATCATATTTTAGGCAGTTTCGTACTGTCTGTCATCAAATGGAATGGATCTTGATGTTCAAGATCACCAAAAGTCGTGATCTTGCCCATCTCTGGGGTTTATGATATTCAGACAAAACCATAACATATTTTCAGTTATTCTGGCAGCGTGTTTTCTACTTAGAGAGAACTTCATGCTCCGAAGGCTTAATTCAATTCTACAATAACAAAAACCTTCATTATCCTCGCGACACCGAAGCAAGCAACGAACGGCGGGAACCATATCCGCGGCTTAGCGCCAAGGCAACACATTGCAGCGGTGGCAACCTGGTTTTTTTTTCGATCAAATTTCGGTCGTAGTCCAAATTAAATTTGTAAAAACCGAAAAAATTAAAGCCATTACGGTCAATTGACCGAAGTAAATATCTAGCCAATATGCAAGCAACAATTGCAAACGGACTGCTGGTGTCACAGTGTCAAGTCTTTAAAAGAAACATTTAACTGATCCTAGTAGTTGTTATTTGTGTTGCGGTTACAAAGAAGTAGGTGTATATTTCGTTCAACGTCTTGTTTCTTCAAACATGACCGAAATGTTAGCAGGCAGTTGGGTCAATTGACCGAAATCAATCTTTGAAAAAATAACCCAGGTGGTGACAATGTTCGATTTAATCAGTCCGGGAATAGAACCAGAGATTATCGCTGCGATCAACCAAAGCGCAAACCGCTCGGTTTCTATAAAACAATTCGAAGCGAATCGATCTGCGCAACGGAGCAACGCTCCTTACCTTGTTTCCATTCTTTAGTTTCAACTCCTTCAAAACTCGTCGCGACCTTGGACTAGACATTTTTTTTAACAAACATTTTTCAATTTACAAACAAATCAACGATACACACTCGCTATCTGTTCGCACAACAATAAGGCAGCGAATCAAGTAACATCACAACAAATAATCAAATCTTCATTATACTTGCGATATTACACCGAAGCGTGTAACGAGTGGCGGGATCCATCTCCGCGACTTAGCGCCTGGACAACACAGATCCGAAGAAACATCGCAGCGGTGGCGAGCCCTTGGAGACACTGTGTTCGATTTGACCAGGCAGGGAATGGAACTCACACCTCCAGCACGATGTGCTAACAACCGAACTAACCGGCCAGAAACATCACAACAAAAAAAAAGTATTTTACCATATAAATAAAACTGATTCATGTTCGATAAAACTTTCCGGATATGAGCGGAGTAGGAAAGCGACAGAAGGATCAGGATTTAGCATAAAATTCAATCGAAGATCCAACACCGGAGTAAAAAATCCCGCAACCAAACAATCACCAACTACTTTCATAACCACAAATATCTACCCAGAATTTGCTATTTTATGTTGATTTTGTATATCGTGTGCTAGCAGCGCTGTTTCAGCATCATCTTTCCAGCAACGACAACTGCCAAGCTGATACACAAAATGCCAGAAGACAGAAGGATATTTTGCTCGCGATTAAATGCGCTCGAATTAAACCCCATTGCAAATAGAATAAACTTTTAAACAGTGACTTGCTGTAACCGAAAACAGCAGGAAGGCGGCACCAATGACGCTTGAAATTTAGCTGAAAACATATCCTAAAGCAGAAGTTCTCAACCGGGGCCACCGGACGTTAACCATGAACCACAAGGGCAAGAATCATTCACCTGTTAACGGTCCACTGACGAGTAGTGGGCAGCTGTAGCCACTACGAAGGATATTGATAGAAAACTATGATGCTGAGCAGGGAGCAACCGGTGTTGAGAATATCTAAGAGGCCGCAACCACAAAAGGTTGAGAACAACTGTCCCACAGTATCTTACTACATGACCCATCATGGCAGAGCCAGATGTAGCATAGCAAGCAAATAAAAACTCGTTTTTCTATGCAGTGTAACGAGCTGACCAGGCGAGGAAATATCTGCTGCATTACGTAGAGTGTCGCTCTACACGAATCCACGTCAGCGCAAAACAAATGCCAGAATTAAACTTGGAAAAGACTTCCACTACAAATCAGCCCACTCTTACGATAAATTCTTAAATTTTATGTTGAAAAAAGTTAACTTAAATAGTCACTTTGAATAGAAACTGCTTCTGGATTATTGATACTTGCACGACTTTTCGTTTAGGAAATGGCAATTTTGGAAATTTGAAAAGCAGAAGACTGGCTTCTCAAACTATGCTTATTTCGAAATACCAGCTAATGGATGAAATGAAAAATGCTGACAAGTACGAATTTGGCTCAAAAATTTCATGTGGGAAACGTCGATTTCATTGCATTGTTTCTTGGGCTAAGAATTGAGTCGAATTAAAAATTTGTCCGTTTTCAAAAATCGGACGACTATTGGTAAGTTTGCTTTATTTAAAGAGAGGCCGATTTTTGCAGGATGACGTTGCAAGGTGCACCAAGATGAAGTTGCAAGGTACACCAAGCAATGGTGCACCAAGCAACTATAATTTCCTTGCACAAATCCAAATAAACGTTTGGGTACCACATTAACCATCATCAGGTAATTTCTTTTAAACCAATTTAATTCGACCTTGGCCATTCTACAGTAATGGTAACGAAAAATGTTTGGTCAGATATCACATAAATATATTTCCATTTCATGTTCAACTCCGTAAAATTTCAAGTCATGTTCAGAGTAGAACCAGATTAGCAAGCCACAAGAACTACAAGCGATCACACCACGATAACATTACCGTATTTCACAAACCATAAAACGAACTGTCAATAAATTGCATCGACTTTTTCATAGACAAGGCGCACCGGGCAATAAGCACAACAGGTTTTAAGAAGTATCGGGATATCGCACAAAGCTCAAACAAAAATATTTTAGTGGCAATACAGCACAAACCACTACCTGGTGGTATATATTAGGTGCATCAGCTTGCAATTTTCGAGAAAAAAAGGTTCAAAGTGCGCCTTATGATCGGTAAAATACGGTGAATGCTATTTGGATATTCTCGTAATCTATTCTCCAAACGTCTTTCACATAAACACGTCATTAGTCAATAACAATAACGCAAAATAAACAAATATGTCAGATCAAGAAAACAATGAATTAGATGCTCTTGTAAAATCCATGCTAATGACCCAGTTCAAAAACGAATACAAATAATCCAATAAATGATGCAAGAGCGCATTAATATAACTGTGTTGGTCAAGTTGCTGCGCAGTCGTAACATCATCGATCGCTTCATTTTGTCGATTATTATTAGTCTATTGTGCATTCATATTTTCACTGGGTTTAACAAATACTCCTTCCATAGCTTTCCATTGTTTTTGCGAACCACTTGTGTCGCTATACGAGGCAACAACTTCGTGCTGTCCATGTATCGGACGCCCATACGTCCTACCTGAACAAGCCAAATATGATCCGGTTTCAACATGTTTGAACCTGACATACTGGTCCCTCCTCCAATATGCTCCCGAGCAAACCACTGTCCAATCATCAAGGTGGTCTCCCTCTCCATCCGATCCATAACAACTAACTTCTTGTTCATTGGACAACGGTGATGAGACATGGTGGCTGTGTAAGTTGGCCATGGTTCGAATATGCGTCAAACGGACAGTTTGACCACATTTAATGGGAGTTCCCCTCATCTGCGGATCGGACGCAGAGCTACGAATTTGCCAGTAACTATTTGCATCAACTTCTGAGTTCATCCCTGTCACGGATTGCTGACCGCTTCCCGATCCGTATTTGATGTCATGGGAATGGAGACGAGCTCCGTACGCCTTGTTCATTATTTTTACAGCGGATCCGATCGTGACGTCATCCTGCTCATATCGCAGACACATTGAAGTCGTGATGAAACCGATGATGAGGAACAAGCAGGTAGGAAATGCCATTTACAAATTTGTGTCTGCGTTAAATGTCAAAATCTAAAAATTACCTAAAAGAACACCAAAAATTCTGAACAAAAAATATTCATTTTACCAACCAGTCGTTTATCACAAAAAACAGCAAGGTACAACAAACTTGTTGCAAGCTTAAATGCTAAAACAAAATTTTCTCATAAGTTTAAGTGTAGAGAATCTCGGATTGTCAACAAAAACTTTCTTTAACACAGTGAATCAAATAATAAAGCTTCAATCTGTTTCAATTGAATTTAGGCAGTGGCTGTTTTTTTTTGGGGGGGGGCATGTGGCGGCTCCATGCTCATTAACTTGACTAAAATTTCGCGAGTTCCTTTTTGCAACTAAACCATTGCCACTGTGACTTCCGATGAGTTTTTTGCAACATGCATATTTATTGAAATATTCTCGCTTGTCAGCAAGGAGAAATCGTTTTTGCGTTTTACCACATTTAAGAATTCTGTCCAGACGGTTAGAACAATTGTGGCTACTGCGATATCACGCATAGGCTTCCTGATTTGGACTCCCTCGAGACTTTAATGACAACTTTGATATTTTGAGTGAAGTTGTGAAATACTGAGCTAAAATGGATTTTTAAAAAATGAGGGTAAATAAATAAACAACTGAGGTTATTTTCAAATTGTATTGAACTGAAAATTCATTAGTAATTGAGGGAGACTGTAAAGTGACCTTGCGCTCTTTGAGTCAGCAGCCACCCAGTATATAGGTACGTCAAATGCGATCGGTTCCAGCCGTGAATCAAACCTGTAACACAAGATCTATCACTTGCGCGTGGTACCGCTAGGCCATGTCGCTGTAATTACTGCGTCTTTGGTAGAAATGGTATCAACCTCAATCTTATTGATTACTGATTTTTGAAGTGAGAACGATTTCTAGCATCTATTACCAGCCGGGTCCAATGTACCCGTATGCATTTCATAACGTGTCTGGAATGAATGTGCAAGAAATTCTGCAGCTAATATCAAGTTTGGATTGAAGCTGTAGCTTTGAGTCATTTGTGGCTGACCGAGGTGTTTGTAATTGTGTTGTCTGAATAAAAACCAACACATATCTCGTAAAAAATTCAACAACAAAAATATTTCCAACTTATGGTTTTGGATGACCAATATTCAGCAAATCAATTATAATAAGCTTATCGATTTTAGGAAATGGCCTAGTTGTGAGGTTCAATAAGGCATTAGTTTCGGCACGGTAAAAAAGATCACCTTGCAAACTTACCACCGAAGACCAATTCAAAAGGTAGTAGAAATAAGGAATGCACACTTTTGAAGACTTTGTTTCAACCCCTGTGGATGAACAGCTACTGGCCTTTTGTGGTCAGCGTCCGTTTTGCCAATTCGTACCTGCCAAATCTAGCCAACATGGTGCAAAAATGTGAGGTGTCAAGATTGCTTGGACAAATTTCAATGCCTTTTGGCTGTAAGGTTGTGATGACTGATGAGTATCGGTATACTTTTCAAAAAGGTGCCAGAAAAACGTGAGACAACTTTTGTATCAGCGTGGAGCTTGGTAGGATGCCAATGAAGGACCTGCGGGTTCAAGCTGGAACCATCCTAAAAAATATAAAAATGTTTGGCCAGCTCACTCCAAAATTCGATACTGATAAAAGGAAAGGTAAAAACAACACTCCACAGCTCCCAGCCAAAAACCATGACTGTGTCGCACTATGCTAAGCCCATTAGTGCAATGCAGCTAGCACTGTCTTGGGACTAAGGTGAAGAAAAAATGGTTCTTCTATAGTTCTTCCATACCAGCACTTTACGACATACCGGTATACAACTACACAGTGCACAACTGCAACTGTGCAAGGATCTGAGGATAGGCAACAAGCCTAGATCTACAGATCCTGGATCTGCCACTACATCGTACAGAACGTGGGGTAGAGGGGACAGCTGACCGTCAGCAGAGACTGTTGTAACAGTGACATCAGAGCATGACATTGTCAACGACCAATAAGAAATATTACCAGATTTCCCCAAAAGCGTGTTTACCAGTACTTCATTCTGTCGCCTGGTACTTGGCAGATCAATAATATAGTGACTTCCCAACATTCCAATTTTCCTAATGTCCGAAAATTTTAAAATTAAGTGCTTGATATCAATCCAACTAAAAAAATGAATGTGCATTAGTAGGAAGAAGCTATGCCAAACTTAGGTACCAAAAATTAGGTGTTAACTCCCTTGCAAATTGTCACAATCACCATGTGAACTTTACCCTCACAAAATCCTGTCCCCAAGTACATTGAAAAACTTCCATAGCGCCTCTGCTAACATCCCTGTAACTTCTCTCACTGTTCACCTACAATAACCATTTAAATGTCAATAGATTCAGAAATCAGTTTTCTAGCTACATAGGCCCATACCAACTACTTTTTTCTTAACAGTAAACTGTTGTATGAACATAAAGACTCGGACGTAGGGAAAATTTTTAAGCGTACCAAAATAGCATGGGAAATTCATACACTAATTGTGTTGAGCTGCATAATTCAAGCAGAGGGCTTCAGTTTTAGCTAGTTTGATGAGAAAACCTAAAGCTTGAGGAAATGTGATCTAAAGTATTTTCGAACGAGGTGTAATCAGCAATTACTCAGAAAATGCAAACTCACCGATACATACTTGATCATGTAAAAGTAACATAATTTTAGAAAATAAAAGACGTTATTAGGCTTTGATATTTTCACTTGAACTTTTTTTTAATTTCCAAGATATAGCAAGAAAATTATATCATGCCAGTAAATCAAAAAAACAGTTGAAATAATGGAGATAATTCGAGATTTTAAAGGTGTACGAATTTCCCCAACACTCATACGAACATTAGGGAAATTTCCCGCAGTCTTGAATTATTTTCCCCAACATCTGCATTTCGTTACAATACAAAGAGAAGTTAAAGCTATGATCTGAAATTTTATATGAGTTATTAGTGGAGTCGCTTTTCGACCCCAACCCCCCTGACCCCAACCCCCTCTGATCAAAATGCGGCTTAGTACAAGGCCTACCTACCAACGGTTAATTTTATTTTCTTAGAACTATAATATGAAATATTGGAATTCTGGTCACTTTGCGGCCCAGTTAAATATTTAATTTTGCAATTGCCCCTAATAAATTCAAAGGTTAGACATCCCTGGTCTAACGTAGATTACCATCGAATGCATTGTTGGGGTCGAGGGCGTTGGGGTCGGAGGGTTAAAGTTGTTGGGGTGGAGTCGAGGGGGTTGGGGTTGGGGGGTGGAATCAGGGAGTTGACGTCGGGGGGTTGGAGTTGGATGGATGGACGGAGTCAGAGGGGTTGGGATCAGGGGTTGGAGTTAGGGGGTTGGGGTCGGGGGGGTGGAGTCAGGGGGGTGGAATCGGGTGATTGGGGTCGAGGGGTTGTAGTTGGTTTGAAAGTACCTTAAAAGTCTTGCAGTTGATTTGCAAGTACCTTGCAGTTTCTTGTGCTGTTTTCAACTACCTTGTACTTGGTTTAAAAGTACCTTGTAGTTCCTTGTGCTGTTTTCAACTACCTTGTAATAGCTATAAAAGTATCTTGTAGTTCCTCGTAGTGTTTTCAACTACCTTGTACTTGGTTTAGAAGTACCTTGTAGTTCCTTGTAGTGTTTTCAGCTACTTTGTAGTTGGTTTAAAAGTACCTTGTAGTTCCTTGTGCTGTTTTCAACTACCTAGTAGTTGGTTTGAAATTACCTTGTAGTTCCTTGTAGTGTTTTCAACTATCTTGTAGTTGGTTTGGAAGTACCTTGTAGTTCCTTGTGGTGTTTTAAACTACATTGTAATAGCTATAAAAGTACCTTGTGGTTCCTCGTAGTGTTTTCAACTACTTTGTAGTTGGTTTATAAGTACCTTGTAGTTCCTTGTGCTGTTTTCAACTACCTTGTAGTGGCTATAAAAGTACCTTGTAGTTCCTTGTGCTGTTTTCAACTACCTTGTAGTTGGTTTAAATGTACCTTGTAGTTCCTTGTAGTGTTTTCAACTACCTTGTAGTTGGCTCAAATGAACCTTGTAGTTCCTTATAGTGTTTTCAGCTACTTTGTAGTTGGTTTGAAATTACCTTGTAGTTCCTTGTGCTGTTTTCAACTACCTTGTAGTAGCTATAAAAGTACTTTGTAGTTCCTTGTGGTGTTTTCAACTACCTTGTAGTTGGTTTAAATGTACCTTGTAGTTCCTTGTAGTGTTTTCAGCTATTTTGTGCATGGTTTAAAAGTACCTTGTAGTTCCTTGTGGTGTTTTCAACTACTTTGTAGTTGGTTTGAAATTACCTTGTAGTTCCTTGTGCTGTTTTCAACTACCTTGTAATAGCTATAAAAGTACCTTGTAAGTAAGTAAGTAAGTTTATTTGTTTACGCTGACACAGTTCCATATAGCTGATACAATTTAGCGAAAAACAAGCATTTAAGTCAATACGTTAGCAACCATGCAGCAGCAAAACTGGACAGCGAAAGATCGTTTCACGGTCATGAAAGTCAAGCTGCCCATAATTCCTTGTAGTGTTTTCAATTACCTTGTAGTTCCTTATAGTGTTTTCCGCTACTTTGTACTTGGTTTAAAAGTACCTTGTAGTTCCTTGCAATGGTTTCAATTACCTTGTAGTTGGTTTGAAAGCACCTTGTAGTTCCTTGTGCTGTTTTCAACTACCTTGTAATAGCTATAAAAGCACCTTGTAGTGTTTTCAACTACCTTGTAGTTGGTTCATAAGTACCTTGTAGTTTCTTGTAGTGTTTTCAGCTACTTTGTAGTTGGTTTAGAAGTACCTTGTAGTTCCTTGTGCTGTTTTCAACTACCTTGTACTTGGTTTTAAAGTACCTTGTAGTTCCTTGTGCTGTTTTCAACTACCTTGTAGTTGGTTTAAATGTACCTTGTAGTTCCTTGCAGTGTTTTCAACTACCTTGTACTTGGTTTAAAAGTACCTTGTAGTTCCTTGTAGTGTTTTCAGCTACTTTGTAGTTGGTTTAAAAGTATCTTGTAGTTCCTTGTGCTGTTTTCAACTACCTTGTAGTAGCTATAAAAGTACCTTGTAGTGTTTTCAAGCATTTTGAAGGTTTAAAAGTACCTTGTAGTTCCTTGCGGTGTTTAGTAGGACCCCTTTGAATACATCGGGTAAGTACCATTGTTGCTTCCGTATCAAAGACCTGAATGCTGTTTCAAATCAAAAGTTTTTTCGTGTCTCGATCGAGACATGACCATTTTCCGAGACTTTCAAGGTCCGAGACGAGACATTGGCGTAGCGAGACCGAGACGAAACCAAGACACGTCTCTCGACGTCCAGCTCTGCACAGTATCGATACAGCTTACCTGCCCATAGTCCAATTTCAGAGGGCTTTAGGTCCACGGTCAGGGTTGGCAGGTTGGGAAAATTCGATTGTAATCAATATTCGATTGCGATATTCTTTACTTTTGCTCATCAAATTTACTGGAGCCTTTACTTTTTTGAATGAGTATCAAATGCCTTTACTTTTTTTTTTGACACAATTCCATACCATACCATATTTGATTCTTTTTGTCCACGGTCCAGGATATTTTACCTCACTTTAGCTGTTAAGTAAATTTCAAATAATCGTTGATATGCCATTACCTTATTTTTGCTGATGAATTTTTTTGTGTGCTTAAAACAAAATGATTTGTAATAGCAAAGTTGCTTTGCATATACTACCAGTAATCTATGTCCGTCGTTTGTAAGTTACCACATGAATGTGAGGACATCACAAAAAATGCCTGGTGTACACAGTACACTGCTAAATGCTCAGTTTAATATCGAATATCAATTACAATATTTTTTACTTTTTAGAACTACAATCGAAATCGATTGCTGGTATTTGTTTACTTTTTGGTGAACTAGGCTACCGGTACCGGTAATAAATATCGCTTATCAGTATTTTTTACTTTTTTGGGTAGGCTATCAATTTCCAACTCTGCCCACGGTTCTAACCTAGTCTACAGTCTAGACTACCTCCTACCTAGTTTCTAGGTTTCTGCATCATAGCCAGATAGCCTAACAGTAATCAAATTCTTGATGTCATAATAACTTCTATAACTCTGAACTATCAGTGCCAGGTATGACCTGATGACATCAAAAAGTGATTACCAAATGATGCATAAGCTAGAACCAAGAACTTCTGGCTTATAGCCCGCGTAAATTGAACAATGTTATAGTCTAGTCCAGAGATCTCCTTGGTCAGTTGGTACCGTACCACTTAGACTAGTCTGATTCTACAACCCAGCAATATCAAAATTCAACAAAATTCTTGTTTTAAGATGACGTGGGGACAAGAAAATGAACAATCATTTTGGAGCGGATTCTACGGAGTAGTGATCAAATTTTATCTTACATTGATTGACAAAGATGGCACGGGCCGCTAAGAGACCCGCCAACGAGCCGTTAACCGGTCTTTTTACTGGTCCGTCAGTGACCCGGTTTTATCTTTGTTTATTACTGGGCCGTTAACGAACCGCTAAACACTTTTTAGATCTCTTTAAGTTTAATTAAAGGTTTATAAAAAGAATGGGCTTTGTGCGGGTTGGGCTTTATTTTTAGTATGAGTTGCCGGGCCGGTTACGGGGCTGTTGGCAACGGGCCGTGGGCAATCTGGGCCTAAAAAAAGTCAGCCCGAGTCATCTCTAATCGACACTGATCCAAAATTTGACTTTCACATTTTGTGTCAGTCAAGTTTGCAGCAAAATTTTATATGAAACAGTAACAAAATATTTAGAACAACGAACGAAAAAATGACGAGGCGGCCTATCCTCTGACATATGTGTTCTGAAAAAGTATGTCAGTACTGAATATCAACGTACGTGAGTAAATATTGTGAAAATATACGTCAGTACTTAAGAGTGAACAATAAAGCGATCAATGCGCTACAACGAGCTCGCTTAGGAGTTGCCGGTGTAGCGATCGTGTCATGTATCCTCGTTAAGCTTTAAATTTTCACATAACGTATTCAAACTATAACTACTTTCACATCCGTTATTAGCACATTTAGCGTAGTTTTGATGTAGGTTAAAAGCCGATATGAATTCCCTTCATGCATTTCATACTTCCGTTAAAATGATATTTTGTCAACTAAATGCTTTTACCATTCAGATCAGAATGCTTCATCTTAATAGACGGTTGCAATAAAATCAGAGTGCGTTGTGACAGAAAATTACGATTCTCTATATTATTAAAAAGCTTTATGAATTTAAGTGAAAGAAGCAAATTAATTATCGTAATTCCACTGCCGATAAGTTGAAGTTTTAATTTCTACACTTCATTATTTGAAAGAAAATATATCGCAATAGCCGACTATAATGTAGACGTATAACTGTTAATTTATTAATTTTGTACAATAATTATAATCTATTTTTCTTTTTGTTTGTAATTCTAAGTGAATAAGTTTGTAATTCTATTTGAATAAGCTCGACGTGGATAAAGATGAATTGTTGAATTGTGAAATAAATTAATACCGGCCACCTGTCTACGACACAAAGATGGGGGAATCCCGCTAAGTGCCTTTCCCAACGGCACAACAAGTAATCTTGCCAGCATGTTTTCCACACTGACGCTTCATTGCTAAGCGTCGAGCAGGGAAACCGTGAATACCGGTAACAATTTCAAAGCCATTGGTTTTGAAGCGGTGCGACTTATTGTAGTCCAGTTCGGTTCAAACCGGACTAAAATGTTCTCGAATAGTTCGGAACCACTTCTCTCCACTCAATTGCAGATTTGCAGTTCACCAGATTTCTCAGCACCAATATTTATTAGGGTGATAATCGATTTAAAATCACTTTGTCCACCCTCACGATCCGTCAACATGCGTGCACGTTCCAAGCAGTTCCACATCAAAAGAGACAAAAACAATGACGCACGAGCTTATAGGCTATAGCCTACTAAGGCTCGCACGTGCGCATGATACGTCATAAAGTCCGACACACAACCGGATGTGAACACGTAAACACTGAAATCAGAGTTCTCTTCATCAGAGTTGTCCGACTCTTTCTCATTTTTATTTCGTTATTATAATGGTCACGCTTCAATACTAATTGATCAATTGTCTCAAAGAAACGTTGCAGTGCATAAATTACAGTTGCAGCAGCAGCAGCGGAAGAGTGCTGCAATGCAGTCTTGTAGGCTTGTGGCTAGCAGCAGCATTAATTTTTTTTCATTTGGTTTGAAATCATGATAATTATAATGCATGAATTTGTTTTTAACAACTTAGTGCCAACTTACCACCAAAACTCTGCTACTGCGCTAAGGAAAAGGTAACTTGTAGCCTATTTTGATATTTAACCACGACTTTTCTTAGCATATTTCGCAAAAAATGCTTTACGCATGCAGGCTTATTATACACAGTTGCGCAAAAGAAAGTACCGATAGACTTTTACACGAAAGGCTTTTTCGAAAACGAGTAGGCCTAGCATTTTCGATAACGCGTATATTTAGCATAAAGTAGGCCTAACGCTACCCGAGCAGTTTTATTGCAAAAATCTAAACAGTAGTTTAGTTTTCAGATTTTTAGCAAAGAAAAAAAAATTACGCTGGATAATTTTGAGATTTTAGAAAGCTTGCTCAGCACACAATATTAATATTTGACGAGCGTGTCACGAAAAGCTTCTGGGACGCAACAGCTTTTTTCAAAGCTATTAAGAGTATTGATGATAGAGGTTTTTCCAAATGCGAAAACCAGGGAGTCGAACCGATCCCGAACTGGAGTTTTATAAACCGGTTTTACGCTAATTTTGTCGAACCTCAACCGAACCTGAATCGTCTTTTTCAAAATCGCAAAAAGCGAACCGGAACTGAACCGAATAATGTGAGTACTTGCGAACCTCAACCGAACTCGAACCGATTATAAAAGCGGCTCGCTCCGTGAGGTCACACCCGTCACTTTGATCGGCGTGACCGACTGACACTTTGAAGGTGGCTTATATTCAAAGAACTACATTACTTGCACTGCACTACAAGCTGTACATTGGCTCGTCAATGGGAAGATATGTTTCCTTATCAAAGATTAGGCCGCCGGTGTCGGAGCATAGTAGCAATATAATTATCTCGAAATTGGTTTTACTACAAGTATTTTATGCATTATTGTGGCCTGTTAACGCGAAAAAAATTTTTAAATTGTGTTACTAGAATTATACCATTGTTTACTGCGAACTTGAATCGGAACTTTATAAAGCGGTTTTGAAATATTTTTCACTGGGGCGAACACAAACCGGAGCGTTTCAATCTATCTGAACCTTAACCGGAACTGAACCGAATTTTGAAACCGCTGTTGAACCCAAACCGAACCGGAACTGTAAAAATTAAACGGTTCGACTCCCTGGCAAAAACAGCTTTTTCAAAGCTATTCTGATGTTCTGTACCGATAACCCATTGTTCAAATACCAGGCTAATTTTTCATTTGCTCTGGCAATGATGGGAACGATAGGCTAAAATTTTCTGCACTTAAGCAATAACGATAACCGATGATTCCAAAAAATCCCTGGGCGATACCGATTATAATCGGTAAATTTCAATTTCTTACAGTGATATCGGTAATCGATAAATTTTTAGCGATATCTGTTGCGTTAAATTTCCAATGTGTTTGACGAAGCTTTTTTGGAAGTCAAATTTCAAAAATATTTTTCTAGATTTTTAAGGAAAGAGAGCAGGTTACGGACTCTGCTGTGGCAACAAAACAAAGAGACATTTAAAATTGCAACAAGACTTTATGGACTCTGCGTATTTTTCCGTAGCGCCAACTCACTAACTTTGAACACTGTGTGCATGAAGAACCGTTTGTCTCGATAATTTATCGGCGATAACAAAATGTATTACAAAAGCGATATCGGTAATCAACAAATCAAAACTATATTACCGAAAAATGCCCATCTCTGTGCACAGGTGGTTAAGCGAGTCTGCTATTAAGATTTTAACATTCGTTCGTTTTCCGATTAAAGCAACACTTTTAAGAGACGTTTGCAATTACTTTAAATGGCTTAATTATGCAGCGGTCGGAAGGTCATGACTTTATTGACAAAAGGTCCCCGTGGGGACGTTTGAGTGACATTTTTTAACTGCAAATAAATTTACCGTGAGCATTTGAATTTTTTCGTTTTGGTGCAGAAGAGTTTTATCACAAAATAAAATTCAAAAAAATCAAGCCTTCGTTATACTCGCGGTATTCCGCCAACGTGTGTCACGAATAGCGGGGCCTGTTTCCGCCGCTGAGTGCCCAGACAACTCAGCTTCGAAGTTCGAAGAAAACAACCGCAGTGGCGAGTACCTGGCGATACTGTGTCCGATTTGACCGGCTCAGGGTGCGAACCCCAGACCTTCCGCATCGATAGCAATGTCGTTACAACTAAGTCTAACAAACTAAAAAGCATTTGGCCTAATGTATTGTCCAACCAGTTGCACAAAAAATTGAATTCAGTAAAACTTGTGCAATAGGTCCCCTACTTTCCCTGTTTTTAATGAGATTCATAAGTTGTAATAGCAATGTTGACGGCTAAGGTCTAATAAAAAATGAAAAAATAATTAATGTAAAATATTTTGCATTCAAGAAAATGTCGAATTCAATTTGGATCAAATTCCTGAAAATATTACTCCAAAACTTTTAATGATAGAAATTAATTTCGATTTGAAATGACATTTAGACCGGAACTCTAGTCTATCACTAAACGTAGTTTGTGTCCAACAAAGGGTGTCTTAGTAACCCATGCTAAATGTATAGACTACCTAATCTCTAAAACTATCCTTCAGGTTATTTAAATCAGTTTTGCTAACTTCTAGGCTGCATAATCACTAAAAATTATCTTGCAAATGTTTTTAAAACTATCCTTCACGTAATTGAAATCAGTTTTAGCTAATCCTGCGGCGTTTGAACGCTAGGTGACTTTTCACAATGCAATCTGACTGTAGTCTGCTGAAATCGATCAATAAGTACTCATGCGTAAAAACAAAATCACGTGATAGAGACGGACAACTCTAACAAAGAAAACTTTGCTGAAACAAGGTAATATAATTAAACTAGCCCCCACGGGTGAAGGATAAATAAATAAATACGAGAATAAATGTAAACAAGTAAACCTATAATGTCCAAAAACAGTCCCAAAGTCCATATAAAGATAGGTAGCTTGTTGAGTTTGCACAAATAATTCATCCGCTTCTATGATGTAGTGTATAGTTGTGCGCATTCCTGCCATAGATTTCCATACAATAAAAGCAAAGTGAAGTCTGAAGCTTCCTTGACAGGTTTGCATCTGAGTCTCGGTGTCTAGGGCTGGGGCTTGAACAGTTGGCGTATACTTCCAAAGTCATCCGAAACACGTGATAAAAGGAATGTAGCGAGTATAAGTCGCTACAGTTTGACCCGACTGGGAATCAAACACCAGTCGATATACCGCTACCGTAGCTCCAGAGGCGGACGCTCTTACCACTCGGCCGTCTGAGCTGTCGAGAACATTTACATCAGCGTCACGGTTGGAAGGTTAGCGGTGAGTTAGAAACGGCGCTCGGACGCTGTAGGCCTCCCCCACCCAGCAAATCTTGAGCACAAGGGGTCACAGGATATCACATCGCAACAATCTTCCTCAATCAGCTCCGGCTTCAACTCCAGTGCCGCTCCAAAACCGCTCGAGGTTGATCAGACCTCTATTCTATCCTCTGGAAGACAACACGAGGTAGAGAAGTTAAACATCGGAGTCCGAGACATGGGCGTAACTGCGTAGGGACAAAAGGGGTCAAAAATAACACGAATTTGGAAATGCGAAGAAGCGTTCAAAAACGAGTAGTATGACGTGATGGGTATGGGAGGGGTATCAGCTGCGTACAGTAGGCCTACTAGCACTACTAGGCAATCGTACATGTCAAAACTCAACAGCGCAGCACACAAACGAAAGAAGTCGAAACAGCGGATAGGCCTATTAAAGTGGGATGCAGATACTATCATAAAATTTTCAGAAATATGCAACAGCTATGAGGTTTTGTGGGACACGAGCCATGAAAATAATTTTAAAAATAATGTAAGGGGCAGTGATGGGCACGATAAACCTTTATGCACTAAAGCGATAACGATTATCGATAACTTCAAAAACGCCCAGGGCGATACCAATAATCGATAAATCTCAAGTTTTTAAAGCGATATCGGTAATCGAAAATTATTGCCGATAAATTTTTCCGATAAATGTTGCGGTGAATTTTCGATGTGTTTGACGAAATTTTTTTTGCAAGTCACACTGCAAAAATGTGTTTCTATAAATTTTTCAAGAAAAGAGAGCAGTTTACGGACTCTGTGGTGACCAAGGGCGTCGGAAGTACTTTCAAGTAGGGGGGACTGAAATTTGTGATATCATACCAACGTCTGGGGGGCTCCTTGTTATCGCAACATACATCATACAATACATATCATGCACTTTACTTCAGTAAAAGTCATTTGGAGACTGCTTGATGAACTCAAACTTTTCTCTAGCATAAACAGTAGCTAGATCGACGTTTACAAAGGTGTTTACCTCCTTTAAAATAACTTATTACCCGTTCATAAGCTCCTAGTCTGAAACTACTTGGCAGAAGCGTATTTAGGGGGACATTGTGCCATGCCATTCCCCCTTTTGTTTCTGCCTTTTAGTAAAAAAGAGCAAGATTAATGGTGACAAATATGCCAGACTCTTTTGATAGTTTTCGTAGCTTATTCCAGGAGCGGAGCCGGGTAGGTAGGTTGAGGGATATGCATCCACCCACCAGCCATTTTCAAAAATATTTCTGATGTATAGGCCTACTATTTTTCCATAATTTCGAACCTCTCTGATAGCAATACGCCTTACGTCTTAAGCACGCATAATCGAAAATGTGCGAACAAAATGCATCAAATTAGGTGAAGCACTCAGAATTAGGATCAAAAAATTTAAACAAAATTTGCCTAAAAATTATTCAGAAAGCACCAAAATTGCCATTACAGCTTGTAAATTTTCAAAATTTCCGGGGAAGCATGCCCCCGGACCCCCCTAGAGCTTTTTTTGTTTCTCAATCAGTTTCAAATTCGTTCTTCCCCCAAAAAATACGCTTGAAAAATGTGAAAATCATGCCCCCCCTCTTTTCAAAATTTCTCGCTACGCCACTGCTCCTAGGGTAAGCTAGCTAATTGTAATTTGGTATTTTGTTGTTTCACTGTTATTTGCCCAAAAGTTTCTTTTAAAATTGAAGAAAATCTCCTTGTGACATCATATTAAAGCTTTAAGAGCTTGCACACGAAGTTACCAAAAATCCAACAGTTTTTGCGATTTTGTTCGCCTTTGACACAAAGTTGCAAAAGTTAGTACGTTGGTTTTGATAGTATCAATGAAGAAAAGAAACAAATAAGAAGTGACGCCATAAGTCATTGTTGAAGTGCCTTAGGCTGCGGTGTTACTAAATAGTACATGTCCGCGATGTCAACGATGTCCGCGATGTCAACGATGTCCGCGATGTCCGCGATGTCTGCGATGTCCGCGATGTCTGCGATGTCAACGATGTCCGCGATGTCAACGATGTCCGCGATGTCAACGATGTCCGCGATGTCAACGATGTCCGCGATGTCAACGATGTCCGCGATGTCCCAAATTACGATGTCCGCGATGTCAACGATGTCCGCGATGTCAACGATGTCCGCGATGTCCCAAATTGCGATGTCCGCGATGTCCCAAATAGCGATGTCCAATCTGGTAGAGAACGCAGAGCTCACTGATTTACAGATAGGCTATTTATTTAGAGCACTGAAGCACTGCAGTGAATGTAAAGCAAAGCAAGAAAAAAGAATTTACGGTGGTTTACAATAAGGTTGACCCTAGTTAAGATTCAGAGAGGTTGGATTAGGCCAGTACCCAGGTATCAGAGTACATAGTGCATAGGCCTGGACGATTTGGCTGAATGGACTGAAGTCAATATACAGATTACATTCAAGTAAAAGGGAAGTTATCAAGTAATATTAAATGACAAAAATTGAATGCAATCTTCTTTTTACAAAGTTCAATATTGACAAATCTTAAACTCAGTTACTGAATTAAGCGACCTTTATCATAAATAATGCTGAGTATGTATATGACAAATCCAAACAAAATATTATTTAAATGTTTAAAGGTTTCTTAGTTAGATTGTCAGTATTGAAGACCAGGAAGTAATGGCACTTATCTCTTTGTATTTTTGTAAACAGTATCTAAAAAAAAGAAAATTGCGTTTAATTTTTCTCGTTTAGTATTACACAGGTACTGGGTACATTATATCAATTTTATCTTTTTAAAATTTTATCAAACTCTTCATCGAGCTGTGTCTGAGGCTTTTTTTTTAATTTTACCCACTAAAGGTTTATTGCAGATAATTTTGATTAGTGTAAAACTCAAAGTGGTAAGTGATACATATCATTACCGGTACATTTTTCAGATGTCCTGGATGTGGTTTTCTAAGAATCAGAATTTGATCATTGTATTGCAATAGCCCAGCTGTACTGTAACTGTTAATGTTTTTTTAGCTTTGATTGGATATGTGTTGATATCATCAAAATAGCAAAGTACTTGTGGTACCGGTATGTTTTTTTTTCATTTTATGTTTACATGTATGCCACATTAATTACCCTGCAATAGTTTGCTGTTTTGTGACAGTGTGATCGCCCTATAACAGTATAATGCAGTATCAGATTGCAGAAGCATGTAAAACAGTTGTAAAACATTTATTATCACAGGATCACATCCTTAAACTCAAATACGTTACATTGGAGATTTATTTGTAAGCTTTTTCCTTAATCGCTGTACCAGTGTACCGGTACCCCATTTAATGACAAAATAATCTCTATAAAGAAGTTTAGCAAGCAAACAAACGAATACCTGAATACCGGTTCTTGCTTGTGTATTACAACCCCTTACTTGCCAAAGTAGGTATTGTTGTGGTTAGAAAATGGTTTGTTGTTACACATAGTTGAAGTTGCAAATTATAATAGCTAATAAGTTCAGTTGTAGGCAATTGACAGATTAAGCAATTTTAATGTATCAAATTGTGGTTGCAATCCTTGAAAGAATTATGTTTTGGTTGCAGGTTAAAACTTAAAAAGTGTAATAGCAAGATTACAATGTGAAAATTTAAAGCGTGTTTCCACAGTTGCAAATTCAGAAATTAGTGACAATTTGCCCTCGTTGGCACTGGCAACTACTGACTTCTTTGGCTGGTAACGCAGTATATAATTACAAGTTGTAGAAAGAAGTGAATGCATCAAAACAAGCTAAAACAACACAATGTGCTTATGAAGCAATATCAAACACAAAAAACATTGTTGTAAAAAGATAATATATGTTCTTTTTAGTCTTATGCTTCACAAAAATTAGGAACGAAGTAATAAAACAGTTAACACTTAACATATTCAGACATTGGACTGGTGAATGCAAAAAGGCAGCTTGGATACAGTTTAGCTTTAGGTCATAGCAACATCATTAATCAGTATATATACTTTTTTGCACAATTTGAAACATTAGCACAACAAATGCTGTGATATATAGCAACTACTGACTGACTTTGTTGGCTGGAAATTGACAATTATTAGTTTTAGAAAGAAGTGAATATATCAAAGCAAGCTAAAACAATACAATGCGATTATGAAGCAATATCGAGCACAAAAAACATTGTTGTAAAAAGATAATATATACACGTTCTTTATAGTCTTATGCTTCACAAAAATTAGGAACGAAAAAAAAAAAGCTTTAATAAGGTTTTGCATTAGGTCATAACAACATCATTAATCAGTATGCTAGTCCAGCAACTCTCAACTGGAAGCAATTAGGATATGAGCCATCGGTTTTCCAGTGCAATATTGTTTAACAATAATTAGGAAGCACTTAAAATCCATCAGACTGATGTAGCCATTGCAAATGATGCGCTGAAAGAAAATGGTATTGTGGAGGAGAGGACCATTGGTTTTTAGAGTCTCTAGAAGGGGGCCAAAAACTAACCTTAATTAGTTGACAACTACTGGCGTATGTGCTTGAAAAAATTATTATGTAGTAAACAGTGAGTATTTCTGTACAAAATACACATTGCATAATAAAAATCACATGAAAGTTTTTCTAGTAGCACACAACACATACTGTGCAAATCCATTTGGTTTTGATAGCTAATATCATCCCACATACCAATAGGCTATATTAAACGAAAATTGAAGGGTAGCATTATTTTTTCATTGAAGGTGTTAAAAAGTACGTCAAATTCAAAACTGGCGTTTAAGATCTTAAATGAGCGATCACACTAGCTGAGACGCTGATACCTACAAGCCATTGTACAGGTTTATCTCGTTATGACATCACATCGGCAAAGTCATTTGAGTCGTGATAATATCCTAATAAGGTAAGCATGCACAATGTATCAAAGGTCTCAGCGTCTCAGTCAGTGTGATTCAGTTTTCACCAACATTCTTATGGACAATAACAATGAATACAAAACTTCCAATTTTGAATACGAATACAACCAGGATGAAATGTGATTCACAATTCAATATGGCAACAAGAATGTATACTTGATACAATAGCAGGAGCAACGAAGTGTTAAGTGGTGCTAGATTGCTTATATGTAATCAAAAGAGCAGCTGAGAAAGAAATTTAGGATCCCTGGTTAGGGTGAAAATACTGTTCAACTTGTTTTTTGTGCTGTGTTTTCATTTCAAATTTTTATTCAAGAAATTGATGTGTTTAACCTGCATTAGAGGGTGCTCTGTTTGCTGCAGATCGACGTCTTTGTCCAATTTTTTTTCCAGCAGATTTAGCAGGTCTTCGAGTAATCAAATTGGAGTTGGTACTAATGCTTTGATAGTTGGTCAATCTTGATGTGACTGGCTTGAATGTCATGAAGTTTTCGATGTGTTTTGCCTGCTCAGAACCGGTTTTTGCTTTAAATTCGTCGAAACTGCTGACAAACTGTTTGTAGGCAGGACTTAGTTCATATGGACCAATAGATGCTACAGCTTTGTTCACGTCAACGTACATAGACGTTACCAATTCAAAAATAATCGTGATAAGATCTGGCAGTTTTTTTAGTTTCCACTCTGTTTTGCATTTCAGAACATGATTCATGGACTCGCTATTGTTATTGGTCCATTCCGTACCGACCAAGGAAGAAACTTTCCAAACCTTATCTTTTAACAATGGAAAGAATCGACTATTCAAATAACTTGCTAATCCTGAAAATTCAATATCGCATTCCTTTACAATTTTTCGGCACAAAAGGTCAAAAGAAACTTCGTCAGTGACATCAAGAACGGAAAAAATTTTTTCGCTGAGTAATTTTCTAGCTTTTTTTTCCAGGCCAACTTTGTTGATTAGATACTGTGTCAAATTTGTCTTTAAATGAGAAGTGCACAGTGCGTGCTTGCTGGAAGGGAAAGCCGATAAAGCTGCTTTGTGGAGAGCTTGTTCGTCGTCGGTTCCGAAAATCAATTTTTTGTGATCACCCAATACTGCACGCAAATGAATGAAAAAAAAGGAAAAAGTTTCATAATTAGAATTACAATGCAACAAAATTGGGCCTAAAAAAAGAGGGTGCTCACCAGTGCTGGATTTGACCACACTGAGGTTTTTGAATACCATAACTGTAGCATATACCTTTCCCAAGTTAAAAGTTTTATCGATTCCCAAAACGGTAGATCCGGAACAACAGAATCTTTTGATATCTAATATTTGTTGTGCAACATACAAAATTATTGAAGTGGGACAATTTTTACCATGGTTTACTCTCTGAACGAATTCGTGCGTTTGTGCCATATTAATAACTTGTAATATTTCGTCTCCATAAGTTTTGCCATATGTAAGTCTCTGCTTGGTGTGTAAGTCATTGAGTTTTTTTTTGGCTTGGTTGCTTTTGGCGTTGTATATTAATCTAAGATCACGTGGCTTGTCAAGTAAATTATTGTTATCGGTTTGCAGTGCATCATATAATTTTCTTCCTGTTGCAAATAAAACTTTGTCTTTGACAGATTCCATGGTCTTTTCGCTTGTGCGGATGTAAACATTTCTATTGTGTTTCGAATTACCATGAGGGGAGTGATGAGGGAACTTTCCAGTATATTCAACAAATGCACGTTTTTCAAATTCACTGGAAAAAGATTTTATCCAGGTAATTTTTCTCCGGTACTGAGTGTCGACTTTCAATTTTGAATAATATTTGCTCACAACTACAATCTTCTTTGCATCTGGTTGAGGATCAAGAGGTAAGTAACATTTTTCACGTGTTTTTCTTTTGCAGTACAAACCATCAATAAGATGAATTTCTTTATAAACTTCTTTGTCTGTTTCAAGGTATACAGTTGATGACGTTGTGTTGCATGTCCACGCACCACAATCATCGTAAAAGCGTTTGCAAATTTTTTGTTTACCCCTTTCGTAATTGTTGCTGTTATCAACTACATAGTATACATTTTCTTTCTTTCCTTTGGGTTTTGTGTCTAGAATGCTTTTGCCACTTTTAAGCAAAAGAACAATCACCTGATTGGTGGTTAGAAATTCGCCAAACGGCAAAGAGTTTTTTTTTAAATCATGTTTCATGTAAGTCTCGTCATCATATGGTTCGCTTGTCATAGAGTCATTCGGAGGGTATTCATCATTTTGGGGGTTGTTGCTTGATTTTTTTGGTTTTATAAAGTTTAACAATTCATCTTGTTTTATGTCAATGTCATCAACAAAATCACTGCTTCTTGAAAGAGATGTTTTCGATTTCTTTGCTTCTTTTAACAACTTATCTAGTTGGATTTCAATGTCATCAACAAAATCACTGCTACTTGAAAAAGATGTTAAAGCGGTTGCGATTTCTTTCGATTCTTGCGCAAGTGACGGAATCTTTGTAGGCCGGTTTAGTTTAGGAATTTTATCATCTATATAGGAAAAAATTGCGTTTTCGGGTTTCTTTGCTTCCACTACTGTCTGGTAATGAAGTTTTGCTTTTTTTGTGCTCGTGGTAAATTCAATTACATCACTTTCATCCAAATCTGATGTTAGAATAGCTTCATCTGCAAACACGTTTTCCTGAAAGGATCGTTTACTAGCAATGAGTTCTGATTCTCGTTTTGGTTTTCTTTTTCTCAATGGTAATTTTTTATCGTTCTCCATTTTCATTTTTTCGGGGAAAATGTTTTCTATTTCGTCTTCTTCCATGTGCATTTGAGCGTAGTTGGGTTCTTTTTTCTTGATGTTACTAATGTCCGTTCTGTTGTATTTCTCAGGAGTGGAAGTGACCTTATTGTGGTAGGATGTCGTGGGGAAGCTGAAACTACATTGGTCCCCATCATCTATAATGACTTGTTGGTTGTTTCCCCTGATTGGTGATAAAGTGCTCTTAAAGTAGCCTGCAGTACTCTCTGAGGAGTCCGACTCTGAAATGATGTAGCAGATGTCGTCTTGGTTTCGATTATCAACTGATTCATTATTCACAAGAGGTACGAAGTGATTGGGGGTCCAACATTTTTGGGAGGTAGGACCCATCCTCGTCCACATAATGTAAATAGGGTCGTCATTGGAGAAACTTCTCGCCGATATTGAGCAGCTTAAAATTTCTTTTGTCATATCGTCTGGGCCATTGCACGCTGGATAAACTGATATGATTCTTCTTTCAATCACCTGGGATAGTGCAAGGATTGTCCAGGCAGATGAAAACCCTCCGTTTTTGAAACAATCCCTGCAGCTGTCCCAGTAGTCGGCACTAACCAATTCAAAACCCCGTGCCAGTGAATGGTTGATATAGATGGACTGGTTGTTCACCATCTCAATACCGCATAGTACTTTAAGTGTTGTTGCCAGGCTTTCATCTCCGCAGAGAGCAATGGAAGTGGCGTTGAAGAGGCAGCTACCATCACCAGTAGTTTCGACTGCAGCTTTGTGTGTTATATTTGAATATTTCTTTAATATAGAATCGGAATACTGGTGAGTTCTTAATCGTTTACTGATCTGTTTTCGTGGTTCGCTCGTTTTAAAATTTCCAATTAATTTCTTCTCTCTAATGGCAATTTGTTTCAACACCTTCTCTTCCATGTTTGCAGCCTGTAACAACATTAATTTCTGTTATTATCGGTATTAGGAACGCATATCACAAATTTTATGAATAACGTATATCCCTTTTTCACCTCTAATCCTTCAATTTCTCTGATTTTGTTCACAACAGTCGCATTTTGGTGTTGTTTTGTTTGGAAATAACCGAAAACTTCTTTTCATATTTGATTACATAACTGAAAGTTCATTTTTTGGAAAATTCGAACCGTTTTCATAATGCGCCTACTTGGTGTACAATTATGCTCACGTGGGCTACTCTTACATAGAATATGAGCCTATATAAAAATTATAACCCGAAATGCCAGCAGCTTTTAAATTTAATCAGAAAATTTGTGTTGACATTTTAAAGTTTATTCCACCGCTATGATCTTAAATGTTTTTTTGCAGTTCCTCCCTAGTGATAAGAACTGACTGCACGACAATCACTGCCATAAAGCGATAAGCGTTTTACTGTTAAAACGTAAAACGTTTCCATTAAGCAGGTAAAATTTGTCCTATAGTCTAAATAAGTGCACTACAATATTTGCCCAATTCTTCAAGAACGAAGACGAATTTAAAGAAATTGTATGATAAGCTTCCTCTCGTTGTGACAAGTGTAAGCTCGATGACACTCAAGCAGGTTCCCCGCTGTGTGAAGAACAAGCCGGCAAGTTTACTTGTTGTGCCGTTGAGGAAAGCACTGAGCGGGATTCCCCCACATTGGCGTGTTAGACAGATGGCCGGCAACTCCTAAGCGAGCTCGTTATAGCGCTTTGATCGCTTTCTCGTGATGGGCAAGATAAATAATTTGATATGCAACTCTTGTTCTGTATGCAACGGTAAATTGTTCATAATACAAATTTTACAGCATTTGGTATAGACTAATTAAAAGCCAATGGCTTAACGGAATGGATTTCTAATTATACGTTCGTAATTGCTTTTCAATGCGCGTTTCTCAATGAATAACTGTAGTGTGATAATTTGAAAACAAGCATCACAGCACGAGCTGCTAGTGCTCAGCATTGGCGGCAATTACAGATGTTACAGTTTCAGCATTACAGCTCTTGCATTTACCAAAGCAATTCGATTACAAGCTCATTTATTTTTGAACTAATATCTTATTTATACGCAGGGTTACCATCTGCCTACACCAAGTAATAAACACGCTGCTTTGCGATGAAATTATGATGACGTAAATAGACATGCGATGACGTGATGACAAAGTGCGATGACAATTTTGTTTTAGAAGAATCTTATTTCTGTCACTTGGTATGAATCTCGGCTAGCGATTAACACATTGAAAAAACTTTAAAATAACGGTTCTCAAGTTAACAGAAATTGAGTATTTTTATACGCGTAATATGTATACAAATTGACTGATGTCTGTATCTTAATACAGAGCTCAATAATTAAAATAACCAGAGCATACATTGCTAAAATTCCAAAAGCACTACACGGTGTTTAATGCCGCCACCACGTACGACAATCATCAGCTGCGAGCTTATTCAAATAGAATTCTATTTGTGATATCTATTTATTGATCAAAAAGCCAAAACAAAGTATGCAAATCCTAGATTTATTAACCCATTTTCTAAAAAAACTAATACGGCAATTGAAAATAAGTACATTTTTGCACATAAGTGCATTTATGTTTTGCAAGACATTGTTCTTGAATATAAGCCCAAATCTTAGAAATAAGCACGATATGGCAACCTTGTTTATATCATGTTTAACGATACTTATAATTACATCAGTATGAAATAAGCTTGATAGCATCGACTAGATTTCTTTGTAGTACTGCCAACGTTTAGCAAAGGTGAAACGATGGGAGTCCGCAGAGGGGCAAGAAGAGCCACGTGCTTTCCCTTTAATTTCGCGTAAAAAGTGCACAACTATATTAATTTTAACGGATGGTTCCTGTGTTCACAAATCTTCACGCTTGTGTTAAGAGTTTCCCACCACGATAGAATAAAATGATACTAACTTAACAAACTTTAGTCGGGCGTTATCTCCGAAGATATGCCGGAAAGCTCTAAAGTGCGAATTTATTTTTTGAAGAATTCGAACCGTTTTCATAATGCGCCTACTTGGTGTACAATTATGCTCACGTGGGCTACTCCTATATAGAATATTAGCCTATATAAAAATGCATTGTCTTCAAACAGTCGAAATTGGGGCGAAAAAATATTACTCAAACATTGCCTTCAGAGTTGTTCGAAATGTATTAAAATCGCCACTAATAATTCAATTTTATCAAAATTTTTTCGATGAACCATACCCCCAAAATATCTTACTTTTAGGAGCGCTTTTTTTCGTTTTATATGTGATAAACTTTTGAAAGGTCTGAAAAGAACTGTGCTACAATGCTATGGCAAGCACACTTCGTTCAGCGCATTATTATAGAGAAGTATCAGAATAATTGCTCTCCTTCAGAATTATTGCGGACGCAATTTAGAGTTTTTTAATAACGACCGTGCATAGTTTTTGTTTTTACTATTAAAGATCTGCAGCTCTTTAACTAGACTATTTCCACAAAGGTGTTATAACCAAACGAATTGCAAATATTATCAGGCGATTGGTAGTTGCCTTTTACTTAACCATCTGGCATTGTTATCCGAAAAGATGTAAAAATTTTTCGCCGTTAGATGGCTCGAAAAAATAGTATATTTCGTAGTTTTCACCCAAATAGAATTCGCTAAATTTGTGTTTACACTCAATTGAAGAGGAAGCTAGCGCCAACACATTTGAAAAAAATGTATTTTAATCAGTCCTAAAATTAAGCGCGCTCACGAATAATTTGAATTTTCATGCAGTACATCGCCACGCATCATCGCTCATAAATTATTATGCGCTTCAAGTATTCAAGCTCGTTTCATGTATGAAAATACAATTAAAACTGTTTTACCTGATTCAATCTTGAGGCACTTTTAAAGAAGTCGAATTCTTTGTCGCTGTTTTGGTAGCAAGCAGAACAAACGAACGAGATATCATTTAATAGTTTCCATTGATCCCACGTAGGTTGGGAGGCGGAGACACAATTTTGATGGTACCATGAATTACATGTTTCACATAGAATACAAGATGTATTGCATTCCAACTGACACATACCACATGGAAACATAGGCTTATCAGGCTTATCTTTTCTTTTTGTAGACATTTTATCGGAACGTTATCAATATATTTTCTAAAAGCCATAGTCCATTATTATGATTAGCATAGTTAATGAAATAATTTTTTTAATAATTGTAATAATTTTTTTAACAATGATCAATAATTAATTTTTTTTAATAATTAAAAATAATTTTTTCACAATTTATCACTGCAATAAATTGTTATGGAAACCTCGTTCTTCGCTATTTTTTCGCTGCTTGTTAGGAAAATAAATTTCCCGTGCTAAAAATTATTTTAAACATTTTATCGGAACGTTATCAAAATATTTTCTAAAAGCCATAGTCCATTATTATGATTAGCATAGTTTATGAAATAATTTCTTTACAATTTATCACTGCAATAAAGTGCTATGGAAACCTCGTTCTTCGCTATTTTTTCGCTGCCTTTTGGGAAAATAAATTTCCCGTGCTAAAAATTACTGCCTTTCTACAATTACTGCCTTTCCTGTGAGAATATTTGGTTTAAACATCACATATTTTTATCTTATATCAATGACCAAAAACACCCGTCCAAGCTAGCTGGATTCAAGTCATTATCATTGTGAAATTAAACTTACCCACAGAATCACCTAGCTTTTTATATATCGAAGCTTTTTTATTAAAACATTTTTATTTCTTTCATGTTTCCCAAGAATGTGGAATCGGAAGTTGGAAGATGAAGTGGATTCGCCGACAAAGGTTTCCGACAGCCGGAAACTGGAACCGGATGCAGATAACTTTAGTAGAAGCGGCGGCATTCAAGCCAAAAAAAACTTCAGAGGGAACGCCGCAATGTCTTGCAACTCCAAATATGGTAAAAATAAGTTTGGCCAATGGCCATGTGTAAGGGAAGTTCAGGAACCATTTTTAGATCTTTTTAGGTGTGTCTGCATCGATAAAGAAAACTTAAAAGTCGACTCCTAACTGGATCAACCGATAATTTACAACTTGGTCGACTATTCACAGTTTCCATATCGACGTTCAGCGTTCACCGCATAAGAGACAGTTTGAAGCCGAATAAAAAAGTCCACCGTCCAACAAATATCCTAGTCAATTCAACTGTAGTGGAAGTTACAATTACTTTTCTCCAACTCCTGCGCTGGCGTTACGCCAAACAATGTAAAATTGTATGATTTGACTAAGAAAAATGTGAATGTAGTGGCAGTTGTTGATGCCTCGCGGTAATCCAGCGTGTATTCTGCAAAATATTGGTTGTCAGCTAAAGTAGGGCATCTGCTCCTTTAGTCTTCCTGATTGCGTCCCAGTTTGTGATTTGGGGACATAAGATTCATGTTATCCCGCCTTCGCCAAAACTATAATTGGGCTTTAAGTAAAGAAAGGTTAGAATGAAACAGTTGAGCTTAATTGCATGTTATTTACCTATCTTGTTACAAGAAAGAGATCAAGCGCTAGTACGAACTAGCTTAGGAGTTTCCGGCTATCTGTACCATACTGACAGTGGCATAGCGAGAAGTTTCAAAGGGGAGGGGGCACGACCACATGCTCCAGCAGTTGCTTAATCTTCAACTGCCGTTCCTTCTGGACTTTGTGAAAATCCAATTAAGAGAGGCAAAAGGGGAGGAAGCATGGCATAAAACAATCCCCCGCTGAATACACTACTGGAAATCACGCTGAGGGAATCACGCTAAGTGATTGAAGTGAGGCTTACCCACGAAACCTGCAAGATAACTAGCTGCATTTAATATTTTGCTGGTTCTAGTTTTTGATGCTAAGCACATAACGGTATTTTCATTTTTCAGGATCGCAAGTTCGCACTTTCAATATCAGCGTGCTCTTATCTATACGTTCCTAACGGTCTATTTTATGGCGAACTGGAGGTCTGTGACTCCCAAAAGTCTCCCAATAGTCTATTGATAAGGTAAATTAGATTTTTCTGCGTTGTCATAGACTGATGTTTATTGTCTGGTCAAAGTGTTGATAGAGTTCTTCGATATGTAATACTTAGTTGACCCTTTAAGGGCCAACGGAACACATATGTGCCATGACGTAAATTCCAAATAGACTTCTACAAGGCGTATGTATGAAGCCAAAAGAAAAATGCAGGACCAATCCAATAGTGCACAAACTGCATATATATTATATATGCCATTCCATAACTCTATTTTGGTATACACCATTGGTCCATTTCAATGTTTTTAAAGATTTAATTTCGTGGAACATATCAACCATAAAAATAATGGTGTGGCAAAAATATCCACTTTCAATATTTAAGGTTCTCAGAAATCTGGACTTCGCGATTCATGAGGCATTTTCATTTAATTAGAGATGTAGGTAGGTCTAGTTTTGATGTGTATGCCATGCCACTATCTATGCCTTCATAATTTTTTACCGTTTTTTCATGCTTCATTAATTAGGAATAACTTAATTTCAGAATGATGGGGGTTTGACTAGTGTGACTATAATAGTATTTTTCATGTATCGATATAATGCGATTTATAGTTGTAGTATTGCAGCTAATTGAGTAAGATCTGTATGGCAGGACGCCTATCTGTTAGCTCGTATCAAGTTAGTATTCATGGTTTCGTGTTACTATGGTTGTTATAAAGGGTGTAAGCAGGGCCGGATTTAGACAATGAGAGGCCCTAGGCTATTTGATCAATGAGGCCCTAATGAGCAACGATCAGACTCATCTTTAAGCAGTGGCGTAGCGAGAAATTTTGAATGGGGGGGGGGGGCATAATTTCCACATTTTTTTCAAGCGTATTTGTTTCGGCAGAACTAATTTGAAGCTGATTGAGACACAGAAAAGGCTCTAGGAGGTCCGGGGGCATGCTCCCCCGGAAAAATTTTGAAAATTTACATGCTGTAGTGCAGGGCTACTCAACTATAATCAGGATCGGTCCAGAAAGACAACTTCATTATTTGCAAAGGTCCAGAAACAAATTCATGGCTGATTTGATTAGGGCAAAAAAAATATACTAGTCGGTTGACTAAATAACTGAAGACTTGCTATCGGCGCGGGAGGTTTAGGGTTCAATTTCCGGGTTACCAAATCGGACGTAGTTACCCTGTCCACATGTCGAGTTTGAGTGGTTCTAATGACCAACACGCTTGCGGCATCATAACCATTTTTTGATTCTTAGTCAATTTGTTGAAGTAAGTGATTACGACATGAAAATTTCAATTGTGACGCAAACAGCCCGTGGGCTTTCGGAGCTGCTTGAACTGGACATGTGGACAGGGTAAAAGTCGCCAACGGCTTGCCACCGCTGCTATGTTTCTTTGGAGTTCAAAGGTGTGTGAAGGAGCGGATCCAGGGGGAGGTGTGGGGTATGCATTCCTTCCCACCAGCCATTTTTAACAATGTTTTGGATGAATAACATTTTTCCATAATTTCGAACCTCTTCACAGCAATACGTCTTAGTCGCCTTAAGCACGCATAATTGAAACTGTGCGAACAAAATGCATCATGTTATTTGGTGAAGCACTCAAAGTTAGGGACCAAAAATATGACAAAGTTTCCCAAAAATTCTTCAAAAAGCACTAAAATGGCCATTGCAAAATGAAATTTTCAAAGTTTTTCCTGCGGAGCATGCCCCCGGATCCCCTAGAGTCGTTTTTGGTAATTAAGTTGCTTAAAATTAACTCTGCCGGAAAAAAATACGCTTGAAAAAGTGACATAAATTGGTGCTCCTTCCCTCAAATACAATTTTGTATACGCCTCTGACATCAAACATTTTCAAAAGGCTTATTTACGCCCATTTGCGGGTCTAAACGTCTTTGCATTTACTTAACATTCAACCTAATTCAAAATTACATCCCCCCACCAAAGCTTTCTGGATCCGCTCCTGGGTGTGTTGCTTAGACGCTACTTCGCAGAGATAGGCCCTGCCACGTGCGCTGGTTATCGCTTCGGCGTAATACCATGAACACCGGGGCTCTCCATCGCATTTATCGTTATCTTTTTACTTGTTACCTTCCATTGCGATCCATTATTGTTTTAAAAATACTAAATGAAAAGTGCCTTCAGTCGCTATTTTTGGCGCGCTGTAAGATAAGAATTTAAATAAAATCAAATCTTCGCTATACTCGGGATATTACGCCGAAGCGTGTATCGAGTAGTGGGGCCAATTTCCGCGGCTTAGCGCCTAGGCAATGCAGCTCCGTAGAAACATCGCAGCTGTAGCGAGCTGATGGCGACAATGTGTCCAATGTAAATAGCCCGGGAATCCAACCCAAGACCTGCCACAAAGATAACGTTATCCTTAATCGATACACTAACCAGTCGATTTTAGTTAAAGTTATATCTTAATTAACGCATAACTCTTCGATCGCACCCACGAGAAGGTTACAACAGGACAAACAAAAACCTCGCCTATTTTTAAGGTTTATTCTGTTGTATTTATGATAAAGTTTTACGTTATCACTTGGAAAATATTTGATTGGCTAAAAACTTTATTGGGGTCCAGCTTCAGCATTTGGAAGGTCCAGATTTGGACCGCGGGCCGCCAGTTAATGTTTTAGTGATTATTTTAGTGCTTTTTGAATAATTTTCACGCAAATTTTTTTTAATTTTTTGACCCTATTCGTGAGAGCTTTGCCAAATATGATGCATTTTGTTCGCTCGTTTTCGATGTACGTGCTGAAGGCGTAAGGCTTTTTGCTATCAAAAAGGTTTGAAATGATGGAAAAAATTGTATACATCAAAACATTTTTGAAAATGGCTGGTGGGAGGATGCATACCCCTCATCCCAGTCCCCTGGCCATAAGCTGCAGAAACCATTAAAAGAGTATGGCATACTTTAGTCACGTGGCACCATTAATTTTGTTCTTTTTTACTAAAAGGCAAAGTCAAAAAGGGGGCTAAGGCACAATGCTCCCACCTAAATACGCTCTTGTCTCTACGTTTAGACCTATAAAGGTCTTGTCTCTACGTTTAGGCCTATAAAGGTCTTTGATGGTCGATTTCCAAAAAAAGATCTTGATAAAAAGAAGGTCTTCGTTGTTCGTGACGAGGCCCCTTATTTCTCCGAGGCCCTAGGCTTCAGCCTGCCTAGCCTATTGGTAAATCCGGCCCTGGGTGTAAGTAGCTTTTGTGAATATGCGATGCGTTCTTTTCTTTTTAACTATAAGTGCACCTTCGCTCAGAGGCTTATGAGTACCTGTTAAAAAGGCGAGTTTGATAGCAACAAGTACGAGCTCGCTCATGGGCGAGCAGAGCTCGTTTCAGAACTATGTTTTTTATATATCGAAGCTTTATTACAAATTTTTATTTTTTTGATGTTAGTTTCTTTCCAAGAATGTGGAATCGGAAGTTGGAAGATGAAGTGGATTCGCCGACAAAGGTTTCCGACAGCCGGAAACTGGAACCGGATGCAGATAACTTTAGTAGAAGCGGCGGCATTCAAGCCAAAAAAAACTTCAGAGGGAACGCCGCAATGTCTTGCAACTCCAAATATGGTAAAAATAAGTTTGGCTTGTTACGTAATTCGTTGTTGGAGCTCAACGTTAGAAGTACGACGTTCCTTGGTATGTAGGTATACCACTATACCAGTGAAACTCCGGAGCCTCCTTGACAGTCGAACTTTATTGGTATTCAAATCACATGCATTTTGAATAACTTTTGATTTTATGCCACAGCAGTGCTTCATATGCTTGTTGCTTGTACGTAGCGTTGGTGCTACAGCAGCTGCAAGTCATGTGTAAGGGAAGTTCAGGAATCATTTTTAGATCTTTTTAGGTGTGTCTGCATCGAAAAAGAAAACTTAAAAGTTCGACTCCTAACTGGATCAACCGATAATTTACAACTTGGTCGACTATTCACAGTTTCCATATCGACGTTCAGCGTTCACCGCATAAGAGACAGTTTGAAGCCGAATAAAAAAGTCCACCGTCCAACAAATAGCCTAGTCAATTCAAATCGAACAAAATCTTCGTCACCGAGACTTTGAGCAGAAATTGAACATAAATCATTATTATTCGGCTTTTTTGGTAGAAGCCTAAGCCAGTGGTTATTTTGTTGCTATGTTGGTTCGTTTTTATGTAGGCCAAGTTTATTTTTGATGTTATCAGTCATACAGCCATGCCATATCACAACCGACTGGCATGTCTAAGCATTAATCCGTTTTGCCTCGTGTATCGTTTTCCATAGTTGTTATTTTTGTGTTGATATGAGTTTTCCGGCGTACGGGAATAGAAGTCGAATTGTGCCACGATGAGACGTCTGAAATCAGGCGTTTACAAAAGGTTGTAAATATTTTCCCTACAGCCCTTAAAATCACGTTGTTGAATATTTTAGGGCTGCCGAATTACAACACGCTGTTATACCAAAAGGCTAAAAATCAACAACTAATAAGCTGAGGACAGTCAGCACACAGTTTAATCTGTCCTTTACCTTTCCTCGTATTGGTGCGACTGCCCTTCAGACAGCACGAAGAGCGCCATTGTTCACCAGCATCTCTGGTCAATGATGGGACTACTTTTTTTTTTTTTTTTTGGGGGGGGGGTTGGCATATTTATCCTTCCATCACGAGAAAGCGATCAAAGCGCTATAACAAGCTCGTTTTGAAGGTGCCAGCCATCTATCTACCACACTAAGATGGAGGAGTCCCGCTAAGTACCTTTAACCTTTCCCAACGGCACAACAAGTAAACTTGCCGACTTGTTCTTCACACTGTCCCTTTAATGCTGAGTGTCAAGCAGGGAAGCTGCGAATACCAATTTTAAAGTTATTGGTTTGACTCGAGTCTACAGCTCCAGAGGCGGGCATTCGGCCATCGACAATTCGACATACATTCTTCAACGCCAATTATCGTGTCTCACTTATCACCTCGACCATGCTTCTTTTCTTACCCACCTCATATCCACGTACTTTCGTTGTGTATTAAAAGACGGAAACATTTCGAAATGCACATTACCAATGACATAATATCAACAGAATAATAAGTAACACTTCATAAGTAATTCAAGAACATTTCTGCGTTTTTGATAAAAGCTAATTTATGTGTTAAACAGCATCGCAAAGCTAATTATAAGACCTCAATAGAAAAGAGCCCATTCTGATTGATACCATTTCACCAGCTCCTTCAATAAAAATATCTTTACAACAAAAGCTAGGCAACGAACATCATAACCATGGACACATACCCAACAATGATAACTATGTCATGTTCAACATAAACTTTAGAGACATCAATCCAGAATTTTTAATGGTTGCATAAACGCTAGTAATTCTACATCCTCTATAATTATCAAGACTAATCATGATTTTGATTAGGGTGAACAGTGAGATTATATTACCACAACAATAGAGTACGGTATGCTTTTTAATCACAATTTTTATCGAAGCTACTGTACTGGTACTAGTCGTAATGAACAGCTGGATTTACTTATTTGGCATGGCCATTTTGTTTTCTTGTTTACAGTTTAGCTCACATTGACTCACCCAACCGACAACTTTATCCCGTTTGATTATGCTGCCAACAAATCACTTGCGAAAAGTGAAAGAAAAAAACGTATATACAGTGTAATTAAAAAAGGTGATGGATTGAAAATCAATAACTTTGATGAAAGTAAAATAAAAGATAATAGCTTTGCCTTGAGCACGCAATGTAAAACATACAAATAAACCTATTCAGTTTATTATGATCATATCAATCAATCAGTTTATTTCAGGCTAAATTAGCCCATAGAAAGAATTAATAAAGCACAACAGCCAGAGATAAAGCAAAAAAACAAAAGAAAAAAAAACATACTCAAAACTGCATACAAAAAAAAACAACAACATAAGCAGCAAGCCGGAAAAAAAGACGATGAAAAGCACAGTGACCAAAGCTACTGTGCACCAACAGGCAACAACAAGTCCTGGTAATGTACATAAAACCATATAGATATTGTTGCAGAACATTAGCAAAACGTTTTTATTTTTCCCCAAATCATCCTTGCAAATAATCTTTTCTGTGGGTTCAGACTTTTTTTCTTTAATTTCGTTGCTGACGAGAGGATCCTTTCCAAAACCATAAATCAATAGCTTTTAAAGTGATTTTGACGTCTGAGTTCCCATAACTTCAGCTTTCAAATTCTTGAAAAGATCGTTGTTGAACTACTTATCCGTCATCTACCAAACGTGTCCATACAGTATCCACAAGTTGTTACCGGTAATCACAATTAGCACCAACATTTACTTATGTTGTATAACATTTTCTAAACACCTAATATCTGTAGTCCACTGGGAGAAAGATGCTTGGACCCAGTTCACAGGTTCATTAATTTTTTCACTGTTTTCTCGATGTATGAATGGAAACATATAAACTTTTGTTGGTGTGATGAGCAAGTGAGTTTGCCTCACATATTAGTATGGCAGGCACTTGTTGATCAACACAAAATAATGCATTTTCAAGGGTATATAAGTCAAATTGTTCACCCCTAAAATTTTTATTTAAACATCAAGGACGACTTGAATGCTGAGTATACTTTCAGGGTGATTGGTGAATGCTCTTGCTGTTAATCATGCAATACAACCAACTTTCTATTATGCACAGTTATTCATACTTTTGTGCAAATTCGACCACATTCAGCGTAAAACCAGCATTACCAGATTGCCCCACACTGATATATACTTCATTTGTTTTCTTGCATGTGCAGGATCCATTCTAGTAGTTGTTTAAATATGTAAAAGCAATATTTAGCAACTCCTTATTTGAAAATACCTGCAACAACACAGTACCGGTAAATGTTAAAATATCGTAACCAATACCAGTAGTCTTAAGAAAGGCAGAGAGGAGGGTTGACTTACCGATTGACAATGAGTACTGGTACTTAAATATAATTCATTTTTAAGCTAAATGCTAAAATATTTTTTGAATACCGTTACAGTAGCACTGAGCAGTTTGTTGGAAATTTGATAACCTATCAACAAACTATAAAAAAACACATTTTAACGGTTTAATCATTCATGACTTTTCCTAATAGAACTATTGCGGAAATACCCAGTACAGTACCCATCCTACGTAAACTTTTTGTTGACATGGTAGGGTAGCCTCGCCCTCACACGGTAGCTTAGCTAAGGCAGTTCAACCCCAGATCCAGTTCTGAGTTTCAACTTCCCACCCAATAATTTCAGAGGTACTGATAGCCTATTCCACAATGTGAAGCAAAAACCGCCACTGACTGACTGATAGTATGTTCACATATCAGTATTATTCTTAGTCATTGCCCAACTGACATTGGATTTAGCGATTTAACAACAATAAATAGCCTTCTGTTTGCACTTTGATGCATTGCAAACTGAGAATTATCACCTGGTAATCACAAAGTACAGTATATAGCTTAGTACTCAGGCAGACTACTGCAGTCTCAGTCTTTATTTTCTTTTAAAAGTTCATCTTCTCCATCGTCTGCGACTGTGGTCAAACAAAAGCCCATGAAATCACTTGTCTAACAGTCTGAACATTCTGATTCTGAACAATTTCGAACAATTTCGCACATTTTAATTCTGAACAATTTCGCACATCGCGGACATCGCAACATCGGACATCGCGGACATCGTTGACATCGCGGACATCGTTGACATCGCGGACATCGTTGACATCGCGGACATCGTTGACATCGCGGACATCGTTGACATCGCGGACATCGTTGACATCGCGGACATCGTGGACATCGCAGACATCGCGGACATCGCGGACATCGTTGACATCGCGGACATCGCAATTTGGGACATCGCGGACATCGTGGACATCGCGGACATCGCAATTTGGGACATCGCGGACATCGTGGACATCGCGGACATCTTGGACATCGCGGACATCGTGGACATCGCGGACATCGTGGACATCGCGAACATCGCAATTTGGGACATCGCGGACATCGCAATTTGGGACATCGCGGACATCGTTGACATCGCGGACATCGTGGACATCGCGGACATGTACTATTTAGTAACACCCTTAGGCTGTACTGTTATGATAAATTCTTGAAAGGGAGGGCTGAAGGAGGGCTCAAAATTTCTATTGGGGGGCTGAAAAAAATGTAGGGGGGGCTTCAGCCCCCCTCAGCTCCCACCTTCCAACGCCCTCGGTGGTGACATTAAATGAAACAAAGAGAGATGTTTTTAAACTGCAACAACACTTTAGGAACACAATGTATTTTTTGCATAGCGCCAACTCACTAACTTTGAATAAAGTGTGCATAAAGAATCGTTTATCGCGATAATTTATCGGCGATAACGAAATATATTACAAAAGCGATATCGGTAATCGATAAATCGAAACTATTTGTAGCAATAACAATAATCGGTAATAAATTATCGCCAATAACTTTCGCCAATAAATTATCGCGATAAATGCTCATCTCTGGCAAGGGGACACAATTAAGAAAACTGTTCCTTGAACTTTACAGTAGAACGCCGGACCAGAATTCCAAATTCCCAATGAAGCAACTTTAAAAGGAAAAGTCAAAAATATTAAAACTGTTACCGAATTTAACTATACAAAATTAAACGATCAAAAATTAATCAATCAATCAATCAATTTTCTGGACCCGCTTATCCTTGGGGGGTCGCGGGGGCAGCAGCTCAAGTTGGAGCCTCCAAGCATCTCGATCCTCTGCAACAAAGGATAGATGCTCTGCTGGGATGCCAAGGCGAGACCAACTAAGATCTTCTACGTAATCTCGCCATCGAGTTCTGGGACGGCCTCTAGGCCTTCGACCAATCGGTGTTGAACAGAGCAGTTTTTTGGCTGTTCTTTCCTGGGGCATTCGTGTCACATGTCCATACCAACGCAGTTGCGATCTTTCTAGTCGGAGAAGCAGCGATTCGATGTTTAGAGATTCACGAATATCTGCACTTTTAACCTTGTCCAACAAGATCAAACCGCTAATTCTTCGCAAGAATCCCATTTCGGCTGCTTGAACTCGAGACCTCACTTTCTCATTCATGATCCAACACTCATGGCCATAAGTCAAAATAGGAACATAGACCGATCTGAAAATGGATAGCTTTGCCTTGGTGCAAAGCTCCCGTTTCAGTACCACAGATCGGTGGAGCTGGCGCATTACTGCACTTGCTTTTCCGATGCGGATATCCAATTCGCTATTTTGTCTGCCGTCACTTGTGAATGAGACGCCGAGGTACTTGAATTTCTCTGACTGTTTTAGTGGTACTCCATCAATTTGGAGAGAGCACTGCTTTGGTTGTCTGGACAGGCACATGGTTTCTGTTTTTGTTGTACTGATTTTCATTCCGGCAACAGAGCATGCATCCGAAAACCTGTCAAGAGCTTGCTGGAGACCATTTTGGGTAGAGTCGAGTAGCACGAGATCATCTGCAAATAACAGACGTTGTACAGTGCATTCACCGATCTTTACTCCGCCACAAGACTCACTGTTCTTAACTATTCTATCCATATAAATAAGGAACAGAAGAGGTGAAAGAGAGCAGCCTTGCCGTAGTCCCACACTTACTCTGAAAGGTTTCGTCGTTGCACTGTTAACACGAACACAGATCTCGGAATGCATGTACAGCGACTTAATGGCAGTTAGTAACTGGCCATCAATGCCATACTGCAACAGCACCGCCCAAAGCTTGTCTCTAGGAATGCGATCATATGCTTTTTCAAGATCAACAAAACATGCATTGACCTCTTTTGCATATTCCCACGACTTCTCAAAGATTTGCTGCAAGGCAAAGATCTGATCCATTGTGCTTCGGCCAGGACGAAAGCCACACTGAGCATCTGTTAGCTTAGGCTCGACTATTTCACGGCATTTCTTTTCAAGGCATTTGGCATAGACCTTACCCGGGACACTGATGAGAGATATGCCCCTATAATTGGTGCATTTTCTCTTGTCTCCTTTCTTGTGGATAGGTATTATCACACTAGTTTGCCATTGCTTTGGTGCTTGCCCAGTACTACACGCCACCTTACAAACACGAGTCAGCCAACAAACACCATGTATGTTCATTGCTTTTAACATTTCAGGTCTGATATCATCCTCACCAGGTGCTTTTCCAGTTTTCAATGATTTGATTACTGCATTCACATCTGCTTCGGTTATCTGAATATCTTCCCCAACCTGTTCTTCGTGAATTTGTATCGGTGTAGCATCAACTGGGTTTAAAAGATCACTAAAGTACTCTCTCCACCGATTCAAAATAGCATCTTGATCTTTCAGAGTCACACCATTTGAATCTTCGATAAAGAGAGCGGCTCGAGATCTTTTTCCACGCAAACGGCGAATGGTCTGCCAGAACACTTTGTTTGCCGTTTTGAAATCATCGTCTAACCTTTCTCCAAATTCCTTCCAGGCCCTTTCCTTAGACAGTTTAACTTTTGTGGCTGCCGTCTTACGTGCTTCAGAGTACTGCGAACGAAGTTCAAGTGATGACTTATTTGCAAGCCAGGCCTTATAGGCCACTTTTTTCGCACGAATAGCTTCTTTAACTTCTTGGTTCCACCAAGGAGTTCTTTTCTCGCTACTCTTCGTCCCTCCAACACGCTTACGTCCACAACAGTTAGTAGCGGACGTAATGACTGCTGTTCGAAACAAACACCACTCAGTTTCAATGTCTTCAGTAGAGGTCGGAAGTTCTTTGAACTTAGATGCAATGTTGTCTGCAAATGCAGTTCGTACCTCTTTGTCAGCCAATGATTCCCATTTGATTCGATAAGTTTCTCGTGGTCGAAAAATCTTTCGTTTTTTCAAGGGTTTCAAAGCTTTCAAAGTGCAGACAACTAGGTGGTGATCAGTTGACAACTCAGCCCCTCTTTTAACACGGACATCAGACACGGTAGAAAACAAGTCCGCCGAAACGATACAAAAATCAATCAGGGAGCGTTGTCCCAGAGAGTCTCTGTACCAGGTGTACTTATGAATTCTTTTGTGCTGAAAAAATGTGTTCATTATGCACAGCCCATTGGTGGCACAGAACTGCAATAAGCACCTTCCGTTCTTATTAATGTCAGGGTCACCATGTTGCCCAATAACACCTTTCCAGGTTGCATTGTCGATGCCCACATGTGCATTGAAATCGCCCAAAAGGACAAGGGATTCTGATGAAGTTGCTTTTCCCAATGCAACCTCAACTTCCTCCAGAAAGGCTTCGTACTGTGATTCTATGTTAGGTGCGTACACCTGCAATATACACAGAGATCGCTCCTGCAGCCTTAGCTTTAGAAGACAAACCCTTCCTCCTAGTGGTACCCAGTCAACGACACATTCAGCTATGTTGGGGCTCACAAGTAAGCCAACACCAGCTTGAGCAGACATTGCTGCATCAACACCTGAGTAGAAAATCTTCCACCCATCGTTCAACTCGACAGTTCCAGAACCCCGGCGCTTTGTTGATGAAATTCCCACAACATCAAGGCGATACTGTTGGGCTTCGCAAACAAGCTCCTGCTCTTTTCCTGTCAGTGACGAAACGTTCCAGTTCCCGATAGCTAGATCCCGGCAGTTTGGACCAACTCGAGTACGTTTTCTGTGCGCTGCCCCCATTTGCCTCCCCAAACGCTTAGCGACTGCGTTGGTGGGTTTCCGGTGACGGTCAGCTTGTGGGGGAGACTGTAGCTTATTTTTCGAACGAGTCCCTCTGCCTAAAACTCGAACGCGGACCTTTTTATCCTGCGCGCCGTCCGATGCAGCATGAATATTGTTATTACAACTTTCCATTTAGCTACAGCATTGGATTGCTACTTGGTCTGTTTCTCTCCTTCGACCTTACCGCCATGGGTGACCCTGATGGAAGTGATTAAACACTACCGACGGCGTTGCTCTAAGGATCATTGAAAACTCAAACCTCCCCACCACGTTAAATTAAAATAAAATATCCAATCTCTTTCCCACTTCCTTTTCTTTTTAAAATAAAATTATCTTATTACCCCCTGACTAATTTCGACACATGCTAGCCCTATTAACGAAAGTCCGTATACGTAGGCTACCTAGCTATTAACCTGTTTAAAAACTTCCGCTGCCCTTAGGTTTGCTGTAGGTTTAAGAACAATTACTAGTTACTACCGGTATTCGCTAGCTGCGAATGCAATATTTTATTCGCTTTGTGCTACCAGCATTCGAAGCTAATATGAGCCAGCTAATATTAAAAGCGAGTAAAAGCAGCTAATAAACTAGCCTCGTGTGACTTCGGCTTCAGCTATAAGGCAGCGCATACATTTTGAGTTTTGACCCTCCCTGGCCAAATCCTGGTGACGCTCATGGTCCGAGTCGAGTGTCGGCAGTAGCTGAAAGCGCAGCTGCCTGCGCACTTTAAAGTTTACGCTCAAGAACCACTTTTCTATTCCAATCCCAATTTGAAAACAGCGGGAAAAGAACTGGACTAACATGTGCGTGAGCTTTTGTATCAGCTTCACGGTTGGAAGGTCCGAAGGTAAGCGATGAGCCAGAGATGGAGCTCGAACGCTATGAGTTATCCCGATAGGTACTTTTCAAACAATACAACTAGCGAACCTATAGGCTTGTTTTTCACATCATCTCAAGCTGTGTGTCCTGCAAGCAGAGTTGGTAGCCGAGAATAACAATTTTTAAGTTATTCGGGTCTAATCAGATACAGCCACTGCCCACGACAAACATTTTCACGTAAGGCTACGACTCGGCAATCTGATGTGTTGTTGCTTGGAACTCTATGTAGCACTCGCTTGGCAGTCACTTGACCGATTTTACACGCAGCGTATCGAAGAACATGGCGCCAGCTCGCATCTTCCCACAAAAAAGAATTAAATGATTTTATACTCCATTGAAATCTGCAGAGCCTCCTGGACGGGACCGAAGATCCCTCCGCACACGCTCTTTTGACCGTTTGGATGGGAATAGAAATCGATCTCATATTACAAATCGGTCCGTTAACGTGGTATGCAAGTTTATGACGCCGCTAAATTGGTGTGGGGGCTGAAGTTCTATTTCCGGTGGGCCAAATCGTCCACAGTGTCGGCAACTGCTCGCTTCTGCAGCGACAATTATTCAGAGCTGTGTTGCCCAGGGCCGGGCGCTAAGTGGCCCTTACCGGAGATAAGTCCCGACACTTGTTACAAGCTTCGGCGTATTACCGCGCAAGTAAAATTTTGTTTTATTCTTTAACATTGCAGAGCGAGTGCGCAATTATGCGTACAGTCAGGGAGTCGAACCGAACCCGAATCTGAACCGCGAACCGGCAAAAACCGCTTTTTTCAGTGAACTCAAACCGAACCTGAACCGTTTAAATTTGAGATTATTAAACCTGAACTGAACCCGAACCTTTAATATTTCAAATCTGTGAACCTGAACCGAACCCGAACCTTTAAAATTTTATGCAAGTGAACCCAAACCAAACCCCAACCTATAATATTTTGTGGACATAAACCTGAACAGAAATCGTTTAGTAACATTGTTTGAATTTGAGCTGATTCTTAAAAAATGTTAATAAAAATCTCTAGACATGTGCTGCGATGTTTAATATTCTTTCTGCTTACTTGGAGTTTTTTCTCGTTCTTCCGGTAACTTTACAATAACCTCAACTAAATCTAGTCAGGTTTTTTATTTGTTGACGTTTTGTTGGTTCTGACGACCAACATCATAAATAAGATGAAGCACTGACCTATTCTTTCTGCTTTTCAAAATTTAATGAATTTTTGCATTTTTATTTAACCTTAATTGATTCGGGCATGCAATTTATATTTCGTTATTTGAATGATACAAAACCCTAATTTAGTTTTTGGCCAAATTAAAGATTTTAAAGTGAACCCGAACCTGAATTGCGAACCGGTAAAAACCGCTTTTTTTCGGTGAACCCGAACTGAACCTGAACCTTTAAAATTTGAATTTAGTGAACCTGAACCGAACCTGAACCTTAAAATTTTGGTTTCGATGAACCCGAACCTCTAAATTTTGGTGCAACTGAACCCGAACCGAACCTGAACCCAAATTTTTGAAAAGTTTTGATTCTGAACCGGAACTGAATCGTTAAAAATAAATTTCTTGAACCTGAACCGGAGCGATATTTTAAACGGTTCGACTCCCTGCGTACAGTAGGCCTACCTATGTACCAATAGTAATTGAGCAAACAAAACGAGTGATTTAGTTGCGGGCAAACTAGACCGTATAGAACAGCCTAGCTACACACTCTTGCTGAGCTTGGAGATGAAGCAACACATTCTTGCTGGGCTTGGAGATGAAAAATAAACGGACTGAGGTATTTTGGACGCTAAATCCAATCCAATGTTTTAAACAAAATCCGACCCAGGCCCGGCTCCGAAACAACGATCTGAGATAAACGTCCAGAGTCCGAAGCAAAAAGAAAACCACATGCGATAATTGCATATAGGCCTAGCAAAAGTTTCAGCAGCGAGAAGCGTCTTTCGGTAAAGAAAATCTATGACATGTAATTGTACAGCATGAAATTTGTGCAGGAAACAAATTACCGGTGTTAAAAAGCCACTGCAAAACGATATTTTTCGCATGACATTCATTCCGACTCCAATTCGGCCCATCCCGTTAGCACAGTCTGAATCCGATCCGATCATGCTCAAAGACGTTTTATTCCGGATACGGTCCATGCTCATCTATGTTGGAAGTGAGTGTGGACCGGATCCGAAGCCAGATCGGAGTCGTACTAAACCGGATTTTGGCAGAAACAAATTGGATCTGCGGTCTGAGCCGACGTTGGGTTGGATCAACATACAAGCACCTTCTGGGTATAGGCATTGACGAAGTTTTCTGGTCTGTAGAATAAAGATTTGTCACGTGACTTTCCAATGTTTTTCGGAAATTCAATCAACATGTGTGGAAATCCAGGGGGAATGGGGAGATGTATCCCCCAGTAATCTGGCCCATTCCCCCCAATATATTTCATGAAATAGGAAAATTCCCCATACGAGCCGATTTTGAATTAGGTTGAATGTTAACTAAATGCAAAGACGTTGAAACTTGGAAACGGAAGTAAATAAGCCTTTCGAAAAATGTTTCATGTCAGGGGCGTATTCAGAAATTTTTTCAGGGAGGCGGCATCAATTTTCATCACGTTTTTCAAGCGTAGTTTTTTTCCGGCAGAGTTAATTTTAAGCAACCTAAGTGCCAAAAACGACCCTAAGGGGGTCCGAGGGCATGATCCCCCTGAAAACATTTAAAGATTTCCATACTGCAATGGCCACATTCGCGCATTCTGAACAATTTTTAAGGAAAGTTTGTTATATTTTTGGCTCCTAACTTTGCGTGCTTCACCAACTATGCGTTTTGTTCGCACAGTTTGGTTATGTATGACGTCATTTGAGGCTTAACGGGAGTGTTGTAACCCCCACCCCCGTGGCTACGCCACTGGAGACCATTCTCAATTGGCGGCCCATTATAATTATTAATTATGAATGATTGAACGCTGTTAGAGACAGACAGACAGACACTCTAATTTGTTTGTGAGTGCCGTAACAATAACAAAAGACAGTGACAAAGCATAATACACTATATAATGCAACTGCATAGGAGACTGCGAAGTGACCGGTGAGGGTCTTCGTGTCAAGCAGCCACCAAAGTAGAGACTATTAAAAAAACATCAATGGTACTTGTCAGCAGGGCTGCGAACTTGAACTTGAACTTGAAAGAGCTCGATCATTTTGCCAAACTTGAACTCGAAAGAATATTTTTTCTGAACTTGAACTCGAATAAAACTGAATAGAAAGATATTTAAATTGTTGAAAAGAAATAAAAGATCACTACAAAATATAGTTTGTTGTTTTTATGACCACAACACTGACAATTTCGATAATACTAAACAGCTGAACCTACTACCCGTGGGAAATATTTTCATTTTTTTTGTTGCATGAGCACCGGCGGTGAAAAAGTTGTCTCGATTTTGGATATTCCTCTGCCTGAACTCGAACTTGAACTCAAAAAAGCTTATTTTTGTCGAACTCGAACTTGAAGTCGTAAAAAATTAAAGTAAAGAACTCGAACTTGCTAAAATAGGTTGAACTCGAATCAAATTCGATCAAATTCGCAGCCTTGCTTGTCAGTATGTGTCACATTTGAAAATCGAAAAATCTGAATGTCATGGTACTGAGTTTAGAACGATAGATCGCGACTAACGAACGAAGAGTTTTGCGACGAACGAAACGAATATAGTAACACTCATGCACTTAACCCTTCGCACTTCCGATTGTGCCGAGCGCCAGGCGGGAAGCTGCGAATACTATACTAGGCTACTCTAAGAGGAGAAATTTACTAAGTGTCTTTCGCAAAGAGAGAATCAGAATATTGTATTGTTGACGTCAAAATGCTCGAAGAAACATAGCGAAAACATAAACACACACAAAAAGATAAAATCAGTGGCGCACACAGGTGGGGGGGATTTGGGGATCGAAACCCCCCCCCCCCCCTTTTGAAATCGAACCCTTGTTTTTATGGTGAAGTGTCCGAATTATGCGAGTGCAGAACGTGCTGTTATTTCAAAATAGCTGTGACAGAATTTGCCCCATAAATAGATAGGCGGCAACTCCTGAGCAAGCTCGTTATCGTTCTTTGATTACTTTCCTTTGATAGGAGGATAAATCTGCAACTCAGCTAAATATAGTGATACTATGAAGGTTTTTCCCATTGGAAGTCGCAATTCGCTGCGGATTAGCCTATGTGTTGTTTTTGCACCGAATTTTCGTTTCATATTGAGTTGGGCCAGAGATTTTTCATGTTATAAGAGAACTCTAATAAAAGAACTCTGGTCTGACAGTGACTGCGACCATGCTGCGGCTCTCAGTTTTACTTTCCGTTGTAAAATATCACAGCAGTCAGCTGAGACTGAGCCGCTCATTTGCCTGTTCTGTCTTTGGTGCCCACTGCCCAGTGCCTTATAGGATGAGAACAATGGCCCGGGCCCGCTGGCCCTCAGTGAATAAATAACTGAGGTCATTTTCAAATTACATTAAACTGAAAATTCAACAGTAATCAAGGGAGACTGCGAGTCAGCAGCTACCCATTACATACACCTACTGCATATGTGAAATACCATATATATCGGCTTCAGCCACGAATCGAACCCGTCACGTAGGATCTGCCGCCTGCACGCAGCTTGTACTGCTAGGCCATGTCGCTACTCGCAGGTCTAGACTAGGTTTGTTGCAGACGGGTCCTTAACACCGCAAAGGACTGAAACATGGCAAAGGAGTGACAAAAGATGACAAAGGACTTACTAAACACCGCAAAATAGGACATAGGACCTGATAACGAAGGCGATTTTTTATGACCTATAAAATCGAAAAATATGACTTAATTTTTCGAAAAATATGACTTTATATGACTTTATTCGTAAAACAGCAAATTTATGCTATTTTCCGCAATTAACATCTCATGTGTAAGTCTAAACATGCACTTTGAACAAGAACATACTCAAAGAACGAAGAATTCACTCGAAAATCAGTGAAAAAAATTCAAATGTGCATCTTACAACAAGTAAGATATTCAACTGTTGAACACAATTTTATGATGGAATGCGACGTGTGCATCGGTAAAATTTTGGTTTTCATGAATCATGGATTTTAACATCAAAAATGACCATTCTACTGCAGATGCTGATGTGGGTTAGCTGGTATGTTAACAAATTGGCATGCAATGCTGGAGAAATATTCTAAACTAATTATAAAAAAGTCGCTTCAAATGCTTCGTGAAAGTCGTCATGAAAATTGAAAATTGTCATTGCCCCTCTCAGCGTATACTTATCAAGTTTAAAGTCTGCAGGAACTTTATCAACGGTTGGACTGGGGTTGAATAGTTTGTATTTCACAACAAAAACCAATGGTAATCTTTTATTACCTAAAAAAGAAAATATGACTTTTTATGACTTTACAACCCTTAAATAAACCTCGTATCAACGTAGTTTTTTCGCGATTCTCGGTTTCATAAGTTTTTGCGCAACCAAAAAAAATATAACTTTAATCACTTTTATCCCCCCTTCTGATACCCCTAAGCCTAACCCTAATTTAACCCTAACTAACCCTAATTTAAAGTCCCATGTCTTTCTTTGATATTGTGAGACTCCAAGTCCTTTGTCGTTCTTTGCAATGTTTAGTAGATCAATTTGAAGTACTTTGTCGTACTTTGCGGTGTTTAGCAAGTCCTTTGTCGTCTTTTTTTTATATTATTATTGGCATATTTATCCTCCTATCACGAGAAAGCGATCAATGCGCTATACGAGCTCGCTTAGGAGTTGCCAGCCATCTGTCTACCACACCAAGATGGGGGAATCCCGTTAAGTGCCTTTCCCAACGGCACAACAAGTAAACTTGCCGGCTTTCTCCACACTGTCCCTTATATGCTGAACGTCAAGCAGGGAAGCTGTGAATACCAATTTTAAAGTCATTGGTTTGACCCGACTCGGAATCGAACCCCAAGTCTACCGATCCAGAAGCAGACGCTCCATACCACTCGGCCATCTGATCGGCTCGGCCTTTTATTGCTCTTTTGCGGGATTTAGTAGGAACGGTAGCAGACAACTTGACAGGTGCCGATGTAGGCCTATTGCTGGTTGTGTGTCCTTCATTTAATCTTGTTAGCAGGGAGCAAAGGATGCTGATATGTGCATTTTCATATTTTAGACAAGAATAAAGAAATTCAATGCTTAATTATGCGAATGTATCAGTAGCCTACCCAGGGGCCAGAACAGGGGTCCTACTAAACACCGTAAAAGACTGAAACACTCCAAAGGAAGACAAAGGACTTCAAATTGATGTAATAAACACCGCAAAGAACGACAAAGGACTTGATAACCCTAAGCTAACTCTAATCCAGTGGCATAGCCATGGGGGTGGGGGTTGCAACACTCCCGTTAAGCCTCAAATGACGTCATACATAACCAAACTGTGCGAACAAAATGCATTGTTGGTGAAGCACGCAAAGTTAGGAGCCAAAAATATGATAAACTTTCATTGCAAATTGTTCAAAAAGCACGAAAGTGGCCATTGCAGTATGGAAATCTTTAAATGTTTTCCGGGGGAGCATGCCTCTGGACCCCCTTACAGTCGTTTTTGGCACTTAGGTTGCTTAAAATTAACTCTGCCGGAAAAAAATACGCTTGAAAAAAGTGACGAAAATTGATGCCGCCTCCCTGAAAAAATTTCTGAATATGCCTCTGACATGAAACATTTTTCAAAAGGCTTATTTACGTCTGTTTCCGAGTTTCAACGTCTTTGCATTTAGTTAACATTCAACCTAATTCAAAATTACACCACCCCCACCAAAACTTTCTAGATTCGCTCCTGTGTACAACGTATATGGTCAAATGTGACGTCATTCTCAACCCCCCCCCCCATTGCAAAATCCTGGCTACGCTAGTGCCCTAATGTAACCCTAATTTCAAGTCCTTTCATCTTTGTCGTTCTTTGCGGTGTTTAGTAATTAATTTAAAGTCCTTTGTCGTTTCTTGCTATGTTCAAGATTATAATTCCAAGTCCTTTGTCATTTTTTGCTGTTTTTAGTAGGCTAAGTCCTTTGAAGTCCTTTGTCTTCCTTTGCGGTGTTTAGTAATTAATTTAAAGTGCTTCGTCGTTCTTTTTTGGTGGTGTTCAGTACCGGTAATTAATTTAAAGTCCTGTGTATGAGGCGTCGTTTGGAAAAAATAATTCAGGTTTTTGACATGTTTTTTCAGCTAATTTAAGCTACATTTTGTCCAATATGTTATATATAGGAAATATCCTATATGAGTAGGCCTATAGGACAAATAAGTGGTTTAAATTAGCCGAAAAAACTGAAGCAAAATAAAAAGGAAGTTTTCTATATACTATCTTTGACAAATTATTGCTCCAATTTGCCAAAAAATGCAGCGCAAAACATATACTGATATAGGAGCAATAATTTGTCTTATGTGTCATATAGCTGTATAGGGAATTTTCTGTATGTTTTACGCTGCGTTTTTTGGCTAATTTGAGCAATAATTTGTCTTATATAATACATAGGAAATTTCCTATATGTTTTGCGCTGCAGTTTTTGGCTAATTTGAGCGATAATTTGTCCTATATAATGTATAGCCTAGGAAATTTCCTATATGTTTTAAGCTGCATTTTTTGGCTGATTAAAGCAATAATTTGTCTTGTATAATACATGGGAAATTCCTATATGTTTTGCGCTGCAGTTTTTGGCTAATTTGAGCAATAATTTGTCTTATATGGTAGGCTATATAGGAAATTTCTTGCTTAACTTGCGCTGCATTTTTTGGCAAATTTAAGCGATAATTTGTCTTATATAATGTACAGCCTAGGAAATTTCCTATATATTTTACGCTGCATTTTTTGGCTGATTTAAGCAATAATTTGTCTTATATAATATATAGAAAATTTCCTATATGTTTTGTGCTGCATTTTTTGGCTGATTTGAGTAATAATTTGTCATATATAATATATAGGAAATTTCCTATATGTTTTGTGCTGCATTTTTTGGCTAATTTGAGCAACAATTTGTCTTACATAAATCGTAGGAAATTTCCTATATGTTTTGCGCTGCAGTTTTTGGCTGATTTAAGCAATATGGGAAATTTCCTATATATTTTGCGTCAGTGTTTTCGGCTGTTTTAAACAATATGTTGGACAAAATGTAGCTTAAATTAGCCGAAAAAACATGTGAAAAACCTGAATTATTTTTTTCCAAACTGTTCTTTCTTTACGATGTTTAGTAAGTCCTTTGTCGTTCTTTGCGGTGTTTAGTAGGACCGGCCTATTGCTAAAACCCTGAACCTGCAGGAGCACAAATACCACCTTTGCAAGTGAGTTAGGAGCACAAGGATTGCTAGTGGTGCTAGTGAGTTACCGGTATTATTAAAGATTAGGGTTCGGTTAGGGCCCTTAGCAGTTACTCACTAGCGCCCTTTGCAGTCCTTGTGGTTGTGCGCCTAACTGCCTAACTCACTTGCCAAAGCGGTCCTTGTGCTCCTGCAGGTTTTAGCAGTACCTGAATAGATACGGTGTTCTGCAGGCACTGAGGCAGACTAGCAGTGCCAGTAGGCAGCATACCATAGTCTTAGCAGTTCCTTTGGTGAAAGATGTCTGAAGATTTGGAAGATGAAATCCTTCAACTATCTCGCAATGGATGCCATAAAGAACTAGAAAGTTTAATATCAGAAAATTCCTCGGCCAACTTGAATTGTCAAGGTTGGTAATTTGTGGTGGTGTTGCCAGCTAGCTTAGTCTACCGTTCAAGCTAGTAGTACAGTAGGACTTTGTAAGGAAATTAATCAATGAAGAAAGTAGTAGTGGTGCTACTGGTTGTATATTGGTTTATATATGCTTTGTCGTAAAGTGGTGTTATGCAGTAGGCTAGCATATGATGCTTCAAAATATTTTTTTGGCTCAATGCTATCACAGTATGACCTTGTGTTTGGAAGGAACATGCTGTAATAATTTGGAGTAAAGTTTGCTTAAAAGTTTAAATTCATTGTTTATGTTTGCAACATTTGTCTCTGAGAGATATCTGGATATCATGCACAAGTTGCAAATATTTTTTTTCAACTTGTTTGATTCCCACTTGAGCCATTTTGCATTTGACATGTATCTGTGGCTGCTGACTCTGCGAGCACAAGCTCACTTGGTCTGTTGGTGATCTTCATTATCTGATTATGTACTTTTGAAGTAAAAATTTCAATGTTTCAAGAAATAATGCTCAGTACCGGTAGGTGAACACTTGCTTTTTATCACGATCGCATTTGTGGACTGCTGCATGTTAATCTAGAAATTAACTTGCAGTTAATTACCCGTAGCTTGTCTTCTTTTCACTGTTTATAGTTGTTGATACTGATACTGGTACAGAACTTAAGAGATGACTCAAACAGTGATTTCGTGTTTGTGAGAATTAACCGGTCCTAGTGAACACCACAAGGGACCGAATACACCGCAAGGAACAACAGGTTTAGAAACACCACAAGAAACAACAAGGGAGTTGAAACACTTCAAGGGACTTTAAATTGAATGACAAGGGAGTTGGAAATACCGTCCCTCGATTTATAGTCTCTTGCGGTGTTTCTAACTCCCTTGTTTGATTTGAAATCCCATGTTTGGATCTTATCCCTTGTTATTCAATTATCAGCCCTTGTGGTGTTTCTAAGTTCCTTGTCGTTCGATTATCAGTCCCTTGTGATGTTTCTAAGTTCCTTGTCATTTGATTTAAAGTCCCCTGCAGTGTTTTTGGTCCCTTGTCGTCCCATGCAGTGCTTTCAGTCCCTTGCGTTTTTTTGTGGTCCCTTGTCCCTTGCACTTTTTGGTACGAACCAGAGTTTTCATCTGATTTCTTATCTTGAGTTTAGATGTTTTGTGATTTTATGCCAATGATTTGTGTTTTTAATAGGCAAAAGTAAGAGCAATCGAACATGGACTCCGCTTCACTTGGCTGCATATTTTGGCCACAAGATGGTGGTAGATATGTTATTAAAGAATGATGCAGATCCAAACATGGTAAACCACACGGGCGACACTCCTCTTCATAAAGCAGCGTTCACAAGCAGGGAGGTATTATTATGTATAATGTATTTTGAAGAAATGTCTAAAATTATGTTCTTGCGTTATTTTTATCTGAATGCACCGAAACAGATAGTCAAAGAAATGAGTGACATTAGAGTCGATTTGGTTAAGCAATAATTATTAGTAGTGACTTATTAGTAGTCCACAGTATATTTTCGCGAGTTTAAAGATAATGTTATTTACTCGTTGACAATCTTGGAAAACATTGCTAAGAAACTGCTGCAACGTCAGAAATTTCTGGTAGCAACTGGCCTCTTGAATGTTGGTTCAAGATCTCAAACAAGACTTAAAATTTTTTTAAGCACTGTAATTCAGACTCTGGCTTATCAGATTTATTACACTGTGGGCCCTGAATAAGTGCTTGTAGAGAGCTGGTGCTCTCATTGAAACGATCTGCCATGTATGAGCGGTGGCAGTGCTGAGCAATGCAGCATGTGAAGTTTGCATTGAAAGTTTTGATGATCAAACTTTTTCATGTTATTCAGGATGTAGTGATGTGTTTGTTGAATCATAATGCTTCGACAACAATCAAGAATGATGAAGGAAGACGAGCTAGCCAAGTGGCTTGTGATCCTCGTATCAAGGATGTTCTTGAAGGTAAGTTTGTGCTAGGATAATGGATGTAGGAATAGGCAATGTGATGTAGTGGTTTGGAGCATCGTTTTTACGACGGCTGTAATTGCAAGGTTGACGGTTCAACTCCCATCCTAGCTTCGTTGTTGCATCCTTGGATAAGATGCTTCACGACAATTATCTCTGCTTGGTGAAACCTAGCAAGCAGCAAATTGAAGACGTCAGAAGCAAAACTCAAGTGGGAAACTCGTAAGCGAGTCTGGATTGGTCCGAAGCATTGCTCCTCCATTGCTTTCTCGTGATGGTTGGATCATTAAGAAATCATTATCATCATCATGGTGTTTTTAGCTGCGGAAAAAGGCGAAACTTTAAAAGCTCGCGAACTTTTTGTTCAAGCTGTGAAGGAAGGAAGAGTTGATGACGTTAAAAATATGGTAAGATGACGTAAAAGTTGTTGAAAAAATGCTGAGGAGAATGATTTGCGATGATCTTTCAACTTCGTTGATGTGATCAATTTTTTAATTTTTAACTAGATTGATCTTTCCAACCATGCAACATCTTGCCTTTAAATCTGCTCACTAGATAACATATGTGCTTGTGTAAACCAAGGGAGTCATAACAGCATGCTCGTTAGTCAGTTTACCAGCTGGTTAGATGCTCGGTAGAAAAATCTTTCTATTCTTGTTACTCTAGTTTTTGCCGTCACAGGATTTTTCGACGTGGCAACCTCGTTCCTCGAGTAGCGAAACGCAGCGAAAAAAATTACAATTATTCATGTTGGAAGTAATGATGATTGTGACGTCACTATGTTGTAGCTTTCGTGCAATATTGTTTCGGTGAATATGGGAGATGAACTTGGCAACACTGGGTTACACCATGCTGCGATGAGGGACCAACGAGCAATGGGGGTGGCCTTGCTGCAAAGTGGGGCCGACCCTTCAAAAACCAACAACAATGGTGAGGTCCTCCACCTTAAATAGTGCTTTGGAAAATTAATTTTAATTAGATCTACAGCTCAGATGGTCCAGTAATTGGAGCTTTAGCCTCTGGAGCTGCAGACTTGGGTTTGATTCCGAGTCGGGTCGAACCAATGACTTTAAATTTTTTATTCACAGCTTCCCTGTTTGACGCTCAGCATTAAAAAGTTAATGTGGAGAACGAGCTGGCAAGTTTTAATGTTGTGCAGTTGGGAAAGGCACTCAACAAAAATTTCCTTCTAAGAGTGGTTGACAGATGGCCGCGCCCGGCAACTCCTAAGCGAGCTCGTTATAGCGCTGTGATCACCTTCTCGAGGATAATTAGTCGCGGCAAATTAGTCCCGCAAGAATGTGCGCTGTTTTTCCACTAGAGACTGAACCTCGGCCTGTGATGTGCTCGTGCTCCTTCTATTCCTATGTAGCTTCTGTCTTGTGATGCTTTCGTGCAATGACTCGTCTTCGGTCGAAATTCACCGGAAGTGACGAACACTCACACTTCCGGCTGGTTACACCGCTCATCTCCGCGCGAATGCTGCAATGTTTTCTACTTGTGTGGAACAACAGCGATTAGTGCGCATTCAATTGGATCAAAACTGAATAAATCTCCGTTATGCTCGCGGTATTAGGTCGAAGCGTGGTTTAGCGACTGCACATTGCGCAACATGGCTCCGAATAAGCGTCGCAGCGGTTGCCAGTCGTTGGCGACTCTGGTGTTAGATTTGACCTGCTCGAGAATCGATCTTTAAACCTCCGACACCGATAGCAATATTTTCACCCACTCCGCCGACACGCCTCTCAATTTAATTGAAGTGGTTTCCTTGTGTGTTTTTCGTGCAGGTGACAGACCTGCAGATTTGTGTGAAAGCCAACAAATGCGCCGTCTATTGGACGTACGTCCGCTTCGAACCAACGTGAAGTGCGCCAAGAGGTTTGAAGGACCCCTGATGAAAGTAAGAAGGGAAGTGCGTTCGATGTGGTGGGGGGGACTAAGAGGGAGGGGTCGATGTTAAAAGGGGAGGTTCCAGCACAACTAATAGTGGTTGCAATTAGTGAAATCGATTTTATCTTAACCTTGCTTCAAATTTTGATCTCGAATTTCAGTTTAACAGCTCAGATGTCTGAGTGGTGAAAGCTTTTTCCTCTGAAGTTGTAGACTCGGCTTTCATTTCGAATCTGGTCAAACCAATAATTTTAAAATTGATATTCACTACTTCCCAGCTTGGCGCTCAGCATGAAAGGGGACTGAGTGGAAAACAAGCCGGCAAGTTTACTTATGTGCCGTCAGGGAAGGCACTTTGCGGAATTCCCCCATCGTAGAGTGGGAGACAGATGACCGGCAACTCCTAAGCGAAATCGTTACAGCGCATTGATCGCTTTCTCGTGATAGGAAGTTAAATATGCAGCTAGCCGGCTAAGTACAAAACATGGGCAGCATCAATGCAGTGGAGATTCTAAGGCACGAACTGCTTGTGCTCGTGGTTTATTTGCATGTTTGCGTACTTTACATCGATCACGTGAAACCAAAGTAAACGTGCAGTGCTGACTGTGCTGCTGTCGTCGTGACAATCAATTGACGTCACTTATTTCAGGGAAAACGTTTTTTGGGTCCACGCTGGCACTGGGTGGTGCTAGAAAGAGGTGTGATATCGTTTTATCTCCACAGAGGAGACGCATCCTCAGGTTCACGGAAAAAATCGTTCAAATATTTAACCGAAGCAGTCGTCACGGTAAGTTCTTGACGGGGTTTCTCCTACCATTTCTCATCATTAAGAGGCCTTTTTTTTTTTTTTTTTGACCTAAAAACTATATTTTTGACTTTATTTTAGTAAAATTTTGACTTTATTTTTACTTAACCGCTTCCGCGTATTATTTATGTCATGTTGCACTTTATTAATTAACTATGTTTTATAATCTGCAATTTACATAAGTTTTTAAAGAAAAAGGTAGCCTACTTCGAACATTTTCTCAATTACTCAAGTGTTGAAGCTAATGCAACAAAGCGACGCATGACGTTAAAATCTAGGATAACGAGCCATTGTGTGTACCGGTATCAATTAGTGTGTAATACAAAAATTGCGTTGCTATCGCAACTGTACTGTCCACTAACAGTATGTCTATGATTTTTTTAACGAAAGCCACGGAGTGTAATCACTAGGACGTTTTATTGTAATACAGCATCATATGTTTTTTTACGTTCTTAACATCAAAATTTCTGTCTTTTCTCAGTAATTTCTTGAGCATAGAAAACGACCTCTTAACAGCAGCAGAGGTTGGCTGGGCTTTTTGCAATAGTGCGTAGCTTGTTGGGTCAATTGTCAAGTTAGTACAGTTTATTATTGTTTCTAAATCAGAGTTGGATGGTCGTTTGTTAATGTAGTCTTTAGTTGCGCAAGGATCATCATCGAATTGCATATTCTTCAGCAGTCCGTATGCTTTGGTTATTGTGCAGGCACTTCCTTCTAAGAACTCTACGTTGGCTGCTAGAGTCCGGTATTGATTTATTTTAACCAAGTCCGACACCAAACCTTCGACATTGATAGCGTCTTTTGCTCTGCTGACTAAGAGGCCTGCACTTGTCCAATTGTTGACAATGGTACGAACAGCTGGAAGGTTCTCACTATAGTATAAGGCAGCTCTACGCCAACTTGCCCCATCTTGTAATTACCGGGTCAGGAGGAGATGGCAAACCAGCATCATGAAAATCTTTCTTGCGATCTTTGTTTTTGATTGTTGCTGCCTTGATCGTTGCTATTACTTCATCAATATTTTTAAAATGAGCACGCACTCGCATAGCGCAGTTATGTAGTATGTGCGCAACGCAGGTGACATGCATCAAAAAAGGGTATAATTCCTTTAATGTTTTTCCAGCCGAAGACGTGTACCGAGCAGCATCAGTCAAGAACAATGAAAAATTCTCCCGTTTTATTTCAAGTTGTCGCAATATGTCATCGACAGTGTGCAGAATAATACTGCTATTAACATTGCGACCGCTGTCAAGTGGATGGCAATTAACGAGGAATGTCTGATCTGGAGCATCTAAGCTGCCCACAAGCACACTAATATACTTTTGTTTAGCAACCTCTGCATCATCCACAATCAAAAAAATTTTTTTGTCACGAAGTAATTCTTGAATTTGTTCCTCTTTTTGGGATGCCAATTTAGCAACACATGCCCGGGCTGCAGTCTCCGAAGGCAATACTTTTCCCATTCTAGCAAACAGAGACTTTAAACAAGGATGGTTCAGTTTATGAAATGGGATATCTGCAGCTAAGAATGAAGAAACAACCTGTTCCTTGAAGTTTACTTGATCGAAATGTAAGAAGGTTTGCTTACTTTGAGATTTGCTCTTCGTCTCCAATTTTCCTTGCTGTGGCTTTCCACAAAAAACTTTTTGTCGCATTCGACTAACACGTCGCAAAGGTTGCATCGCAAGTCGCCCGCAGGGGTTGCCGAAAACTCATCCGGATATTCCTGGCAAGTTTGCCTAACTTTCGCTATAGAAGATTTGGCTTGTTTTGGCATTCTTTGCTTTGCAAGCTACAACTTAAAAGACCACGTGCAAAGAGCGCAAGGCTTTTATAGGATTAGATTAACTGCCCAACAATTATGTATTTATGCATCAACAATGACGTTTCATGCATAATAAGTGCTATTTCCTTCTCAATTACCGCACGCATTATTGCGGCGATAGTGCAAATTTTGCAACTATTTCAAAAGTTTAAAATCAAATAAAACTGCACATAAAATTTTAATAGCAGCTCAGAAAAATATTTAAAAAATATGAATTGGTTCGTTTTTGTAAGGAAATTTTTGATAAAGACAATTTTGACTTTATGCAAAATTTTGACTTTATTTTGACTTAAAAAATCTACCGAAACAGACTCCTGAACACCTGAAACGAACGTTAGTACACATTTGATCGTGTAACAAGGTCCTGAAAAATTTTTGATTGTATTGACTTTAGCGGGCCCTACTTATCATGTATGACGTTGCAATGGTGGTGTGTGACGTCACGATTTTAATCCATCTCTGTTTACTACAGGAGTTGCCGTATATTGACCCCCTAGAAGGCCACCGAACATTAACGAGAGAGCCAGATTTGTTAGCGGTGGTTGACCACTTGGACGAGCAGGCTGCTGTGCCTGATATGAATTCAATACTGACAGTTGATATTATTGCTGAGCAGGGAGCCACTGATGTTGAGCGACTCGAGAAGAGTGCCTCTCTTCATAAAAAGTTGAGAACCACAGTTCGAGAATATGAAATTATCGCTTCGCTCTAATCGTTCTAACGCGCGCTTCTGTCGGCATCCTCGAAAACTTGAAGAAATTTCGTTCTACGAAACTCGATATTTTCAGGTCCGGGACGACAATCACTTCGGTTTCACGATTCGATATTTCGATGGATCGCGACACAATCTGATGGTGAATCAGAATGCTGATCCACTTGTACATAGGAAGGTGTGTATGCTTCCCCTTAGTGGTGAGGTCTCTGCGTTAAATATCAACCGTCAAGCGGCGCCAACGTCTAATGTTCGTTAATCGTTCACCTTCAAAATGTAGTTTTTGTTTTTGTACGTGAAGTTGGCTCAGTTGTGGATGCATTGGGCTCTGGCATTGGTTTCACGGGTTCGATGCTCTAGTTGGTCATCGTCCATGCGCTTCACTTACGTAAAACCCTCAACTGCAATTATGTGGCTTGCAAAAGGAAAAAGAAATGTAATTTTGTGTCCGGTCAAACCCGATGATATACGGATTGCACTCGTTACACAGCGTGTAATATGTAGAAATGGTTGGATGCGATCACAGAACACGTTGAATACAGCAACCACTTCGTCGTAGACGATCACGTGGTTATTGAAGATGATGATGACGACACAGAAGCGGTAACGTTGTTGGATGTCAACAACGTTGTTCAGGTAAGCAATGACGTCACTATGTTGTCATAGTCAAGTAATGATTTCGTGTGTAGACTGCTCAAGCGCGCCATCACGCGTTGAAAACTCACATAGAGGAAATGACGTCACTCGTTCAACAATTCGTTACGGTTCAATGTAAGGACACGTCATCAAACGGTTAGTATTTTTGACGCAATACGGAGATGTCAGGTTGCCCTTTATGGATTGTTCTGTTCTGGCGTTGCTCTTTGAGGAGTGACCAGGGGTCGGAACCGTGTGGCCTAGGTGTCCAGAAGCCAGATGTGGAGTGGGAGTTTACTTTAACGTCATAACTGGAGCCGGAGGTTTGATTTTGGCTTTCGTAGAACCCGAAACTTGGTCGCAGTTTGTTTGCTTGGAGCGAGATCGGAACCCTAGTCTCAAAACACTGTCAGCGACATGGCCTAGTAATACCACGCGTGGGTGACAGATCCTATGTGACGGGTTCGATTCACGGCTGGAGCAGATCGCATTTGATATATAAGCATATATGGGAACGTATTATGTCGGGTGGCTGCTGACTCGAAGAGCGTAAGCTCACTTCGAAGTCTCTTTCAGTTAGCCGGCACTGTTCAATTATCAGTTCACGGTAATTCCGTACACCTCTGCGTTTTTTTGTCTCAACTGTCAACTTGGGTTCGCTTTTATTTCATGTAATTTTCAGCACAATTTTTTGTGATGTAATTGAAAAAAAAATTTGGTGTTGATCCAACTCTGCCACCTCGCATGATTCAGAAAGGTTGAAACCTCTTCATTGCATCGAATTCTGGATCACGTTCATGATGCCTAGCGGAGATAATTTGGGAGTTGTGATAGAACGTTGTTGAATTGGACACAAAGATCCGGGCAACTTGTAGGTTATGTTCGTTGCAGGTAAGACGTTGTCGACTCTGGTCCTCGGGAAATGTCATAAAGTTCTGGAAAGTTCTAACGAAATATCGACCTCCCTCACAGAATGTCTCGCCGCGTTGGAACGACATACCCAGGTGAGGTTTCGATTTGTATTCAATTGCACATTCATCCTCCTGTCTCGAAAAGCGATCAAATTGCTATAACGAGCTCACTTGGAGTTGCCATCTACCACTCTAAGATGGGGCAATCCCGTTAAGTGCCTTTCCCAACCGCACAACAAGTAAACTTGCCGGCTTGTTCTCCACGCTGTCCCTTTAATGCTGAGCCTCAAGCAGGGAACTGTGAATACCAATTTCCGAGTCATTGGTTTGACCTGGCTCGGAATCAAACCCGAGTCTACAGTTTCGGAGTCAGACGCTCTGTCCACTCGGTCGTCTGAGTTGTAGATCAGATCGGTATGTAGCACTGAGCTTTCGATTTATGGATAATCAACATTAATTTTAAGATTGGAATTGAATAATCGAACACGCAATATCGCAGTAAAAAGCTGCAGAATTCTGAGCAACGCAGAGCTCTACTATGTTGAAATCAACTTGAAATCCTGGTCTACGCTACACTATTTTATTTTTTTTTTGAGCATGAGTTCATAATCTTCGGTTCCAATCTTTGTTTCTTTATTATCTTCGTTGGAGCAACTCTGTTACGACCAGAAATAATGAAGAAAAAAAAAAGAGATGTTTAAGCGCTTACATTTTGGAAGGTTTGTTAAGGTTTTTTTGTTCTCTCCTGCTCTGCTCCGAACCCTAGCATGCAGTGGTACGCCGAGAGATTTTACCATAAGTTACAAAATCCATGAGAAGAGTCTGGCATATTTCACTCACTTAACATTTTCTTTTTTTCTAAATGGCAAAATCATAAGGAGAGCCGTGGTACACTTGCCCCCTATATGCTACTGCTAGTATGTCTCCTTTCATGATAGGCAGTAAATAGGATATGACGTTATAGCATAGCAGTGAACTTGGCCCAAATGATGATGTCATAAAGCGATGAAGTATTATCAAGAGAATACAATTAAATAGTTGTGTTTTGTGTTGGTTCGTTTGAATAATGTTCCAACTCGCTGAATCTCATCAGCATACACCGGTACTTGTAAATCATGACAAATATCAGATCACCTGGTAGATAAAGCGTCAGCCTCTGGAGCTGAAGAAATAGGTTTGATTCCCAGTCGGGTCAAACTAATGACTTAAACATTGATATTCACAGCTTTCCTGCGAGACGCTCAGCATTAAAGGGACAGTTTGGAGAACAAGCCGGCAAGTTTACTTGTTGTGTCGTTAGGAAAGGCACTCAGCGGGATTACCCCATGTTGAAGTGGTAGACAGATGGCCGGCAACTCCTAATCGAGCTCGTTATAGCGCTTTGATCACTTTTTCGTGATAGGAGGATAAATATCCTACTAAAAACTCATAGCTTTGCTGTAAACAAGTGTTTAAAGTGCTTTTTTAATTGCAAGTTAGTCGGTTGTTTTGCACGAGAATCCTGCTAACGTTGCTCGCTTGTTTTCATTATTGCTTTGTTTCCGTTGCAAATAAATTATTGTGGCAACTTAAAAATTTCATGCTTCACCGAGCTTAGATCCTTTGTATGAGCGTCACGCTTGGATGATCCTGGTGCACGAAGCATCTTGATTTTTGGGTTGAAAATAACTGGAGTTGCGCTGTTTCGCTGCGAGGCCGATCAAGTGTCTAGAATATACGTCGGCTCAGATTAACTTAATCTCGGTTTTCATCTCTTGCTTGGGGCCTTGCGCCAATATCGCGTGTGATGACGTCACCATACTTGCGTATCAGCGCTAATGTGCGTGCTTTCGTCACAATGCGTGAGGGGCGTGCGTGTGCGGCGTCTATTGTTGGACGATCGGCGTCTATTGTTGGACAATCGGTGTTTACGTAGCGGATCGTGTGACGTCATAGTCGGATATGAGCGCGTCTTATAGAAGCTTGCAGTCGTCCTGCTTCGAGTTGTTGAAATTGTGACAAAACATGGCAGATTTTTGTTGAGCAATAGACAGGAAACGTGATTGTGACGTCATCGCGCAGTAGTTGCAAGAAATATTTCGATCAATCGCTGTTTGGAATAAGTGGAAAGTATCTGAACGTGGTGAGTTTTTACACCGCGCTGCTAGTCGTAGAATTGCTGTTCTGTTAGTAAGTTTTCCGTAGCATCTCTTTGTGAGATTAAGCAATGAAGACTTTCACCCAAGTTTAATCTGTCTAGCTGTGTGACTAAGAGAGTGATTCGAGCTTGTAAATCAATATAAGGGATTTCAAGTGCTTAGCCGCATAGCTAGCTGGTAAAGCCTTCATTGCTTAATCACGAAGAGAGATCGTGGTAGGCTGGAATTACTAAAATGAACTCTGTAGAAAGCGAGTAACCACGGTTTGAGCTTCCAATTCCTCAATGGCGTATTAAAATTCAATATAATCTTTTCATGAGATAGTGAGTTTATTATGTACGAGGCAGTGAGAAGAAGTTGAGCAGCAGTGAAGTTATCGTGTTTTGTTCAGTGAACATGTTTGCTGACTTGCTCGTAGACTTGTGAGTAAATATCGATCGCTGTATGAATTGCTCGTGAATAAATTATGAAAGTTGTTGCAACTGACATCTAGGCGCACGAGAACCAGTTGAAAGAAGAACAAGAACGCAATCGTGTGTTGGAGCAAGCTCTGCAGGCGCTCGCTACTGAACATTTAAACCTGGAGCAAAGTATCACCTCACACGGGAATTCCCCAATGCCCCCACAACCTGGATCCAAAGACAGAAAAAGGTAAGTTGTTGGGGGTTCGAACCCATGTACCTGTGCTTAACGTTTAGTGCTTGCTCAAAATATAACATTTTACCTGTGCAACGCTGTGTTTTTTTGGTTGGCAACATCTAGTGCACCGAACCGGTTTCCATTATCAAAACACTGTTTCATCGGATTGCTTGTTTGTTTCTTTGCATTACGTTGGTGTCACGGTGGTATGACATCATCAGCAGTTACTTGTATTAGAGCAGAGTTAGGGATGGAGAGATTGGGGATAAGGTTAGAGACCTAAAGTAATGTGACTTTTGGTTTGGTGCGCGCAAAGAGTAACTGCAAAGGAAAAAGTCTGCTAGTGTTCTTGACAGTGCCGTTTGTTGAAATAAAAATTATTCTTGTAGTTAGTATGAAGTACGAGTAGTGTGGCAGCTACATCTGATAAAACTAACGGTTGGTTGAAAAGTTGCTTGCGATTCTAGGGTGTTCGTACACATTTGTGTCATCATAGAAGCTCTACTTTGCACTGATGTATGAAACAATGACTTCTAGGTCATGATCACAATAAAGCGGTGCGCATTTCGTTGTTAGAGACGGGTTAGGACATCATAATTCAATGTCATTCAAAATGACGTAATTAAACGTGTTTCGATGTATGTGATCAAAGTCCACGCCTGTTACGTCATAATCCACAGACAAGAAGACACTTGCATGTAGTGCACTCACGCTTGATGTATTCTGCAATTTCTTGGCGCTGAACTTGATTTTTTATCTAATCGACAAAAAACTTGTAACAAAGAAAAAACAGAAAACACACGAAGTTGACCAGGTGTCACGTGATCAGTCACTCTCATGTGAATTTATTGTCACTAGTAGATGGTTCTCACTCCACAAGAATTAGCAACGAATAGGACATATTGGTGTTTATTTTGCCCTCATCTTTATCACTTTGCATTCAGTGTCACTCCAGGCATTCTTGCATGTATTATGTAAAGGACTTAAATGAACACCGTCAACCTATTTTTTTTCTTTAAGCCTATTACAACATTATTGTTTTTACCATGTTGTATATTTTTATCTACTGCATATTATATTTATTTGCATATTTACCCTATCACGAGAAAGCGATTAATGCGCTATACGAGCTCGCTTAGGAGTTGCCAGCCACCTGTCTACCACACCAAGATGGGGGTTCCTGCTAAGTGCCTTTTCTAACGACGCAACAAGCAAACTTGCCGGCTTGTTTTCTACACTTTTCTATTAATGCTTTTAATGCTGAGCGTCAAGCAGGGAAGCTGCGAATACCAACATTAAAGTCATTGGTTTGACTCGACGCGTAATCGAACCAAGTCTACAGTTTCAGAGTCGGACGCTCTTACCACCAGGCCATCTGAGCTGTCAAATATTTAGTTCTATTGTTTCCACTGTTATGGTTTTTGTTAAATTCTTTTGACGCTGTGTAAGTGTGTAAATGTATTAATTACCTCGAAATCGTGCGAGCAAGCGCATTCCCAACATATTAATATTTTCGCTATTCCCAACTTGTTTTCAACCATCTTCGCGTTATTTTCTATGTGTTTAAGTTGTGATTATACAGACCGCATCTTGTCCATGAACTAATTGCAATCGTTCTGCTCGCGTTTGAATCTCGACCGAGCTGGACTCGACAAGAGTACTCCTATTGTTTCAACATAGTTCACTTATAATTGCAAAGAAACAGTTCTCAACCTTGAAGTTGTATGCGCGTTGTGATGGTGATGAGGAGTAATTTGGGTCGTCGCATTACTAGGATCACTTCTCGACTGCATCATCCACGAAGCAGTGATCATGTAATGCAGATAACTAGGATCATGCACAATATGCTTGCTTGCCCAACTTCTGCTTGTAGCCACATTTCCACCGTGGAGTTTCCGTTGCCCTCCACAACATGCAACACACGTTGTTATACCTGTTCATTCCCCGACTTCCGATGAGTTTACTTTCATCTTGAACACAGAAATTTCATGTTTTCAGCATCAGTTTAGGATAGAACTAACTTTATTTTCTCGCCCCGTCAAGATCTTTGATTTTCTGTGGTACCTGTTATTGGCTTGCTAACAGTTTGCGTCGGTAGATAGTGCTTTGCCATAGAGTAGGACAGCGCTGTTTCGAGCAAGTAGCCCTCATCAACCTATTAGCTCATCAAGCATGATGTACCTTTATATGAGTGTGGTTGATGAGGGCTAATGGCCCAAAACAGTGCTGTCCTGGTCTACGGTACCTTATTCCTGGAGTTGTTTTGCAACTGATGGTGATAGAGGAAGTTCTATCTTCCCACTCAGCCCTTGGAAGATGTGATGACATCCGGTTCAGCATTCTAGGAAGGGTGGCGTCGTTTATTGATAATTATGTGACGTACATGATGTGTATTGAGGGCAGGATTCCACTGGCTCAAATCTTCAAGTTCATCTGATAAATCATTCGCCAAATTCCAATCTTCATCATCAGAGCCTGAGTTGTAATGATTCATCAATCTTTAAACAATGGAAAGCGGAAAGCTTCCATTTCGAGCGCTATATGCCGTAATCACTGTGTTTATGCTGTTGCTTCGCTCGTCCTGTGATTTGATTGTTTTTTGTAAATATTATTTTCATTAAGTTGGTAAACGCAACATTTCCTGCTGTCATTAGAAAAGTGATGAACTGATGACTTTGTACATGATGATAACACCGAAGATTACCGCAAGTTGTGTGCTGGACATGCTGGGCTGGTTTTCGACAACGAGAGGGCCGAGACTATTTCACATATTCCCCTGTTGACCAATGATCGGACTTGTCTCTGCGTAAAGGTCCTCATGGTTAACATAAAAAGCTTTTCCCGCATTCGTGTCGAGTCTTAGACTTCAACCTGCAAAGCCTATTGGTAAACTCGGCGCTGAACTTGCATGGCAAACCTTACCTTTCTCGTGTCAAAATTGTTGGTCAGTATTGACAGATTGCATGAGGTTGGGAAATAGGTGTGCTTGTTTTGCATAACGTTTTACGCCATTTGTTTGATGAGCCCGCTGGACTAGTGCGCTCATATTGTCGGTCATTGATCTTGGACTTGTTTTTTCCGAGCAAGTGAGCAACGATCTATAGAACTCACTATCAAGTAATGGGGAATGACAACACATTTGTACAGCGTTTTTTGCGAACGGAAATTCAGATCATAAGCGCTTAACGAAAACTGTAACAGTGGAAACAACAAAAGGAAATACAGTAGATGAAAATATGAAGTTTGCGTAAAAACAATTATAATGACATTCAATCAGATTTTAATTATTTTCCTGGCTCCCCATGTTGAGGCCAGCTTGTTCGTTTGAAACTGTTGCAGTTTCTACCCTGTTTTGTGTGACGACATAGAGCAAGTATTCGATGGTTTGTGGGTAAATTAATTATTGTTAATTATTATAATTATAGAAGCGTCTTGTAAGATTCAAAAGTTATTATTTTGACGGAAGCATTTCACGCTTTAGTAATCAAAACTCTCTCACATGCGTCACAATCTTGAATGAAGTTGGCCTCGAAACCTTGTTTGTTTTAATAATTTCGCTTTTGAATGAGAGGATTAGTGCAAATATGCTGCTGATTGCACTCAAATATTTTTGCTTGTCTTTAATGGGGATTACCCTTTCAACTGTCAGTGACGTGGGTTGTTTGTAGGAACAGGTCGCTGTGTGGAGATTCTTATGGAAAACAAATTTGATTTTTCACTGAAGGTTGATGTAGTTGTTGGCGACATCGCTGGTGGTACAGGATGTCGCGGGTTCGATTTTGGGCCGGTTAAATCCACCACAACGACTTCACCACCGCTGCGATGTTTCGTCAGAACTGTGCTGTCCAGGCGGAGATGGAGCGCGTCACTCGTTACGCGATCCGGTTACCTTCACTTGTTTTGACTCGGAACCGTCACGGTAGTTATTGGATTCAATAACACTGCAACAAGTTTTTTTTTTTTTGTACCCTGATCGAAGGCAGGTAGTTTATACTGTCGAAACGTTGGTTTTTTATCAGTGTTTTTAGCGCCAAATTAGCAAATTAACTGTTCTTAACATTTACTGGCCGCATCAAAATATATATGAACACTGCAACAATTTGACACAGTCAGGCTTTTAGTTCGAAAAAACAAGTTTTCATGCTGATGCACACTACCATCATTCCACCATCGTGGGTTTGATTCTTATGCCAATCTCTTGTGTTTCAGCTCGAACCGTCGCGTATCTGGCACCTCTCGAGCGGCATCTAGTGCTGGAGATTATCAAAGCGACAACGACGAATTTTTCGACGCAGTTTCCGGCGAATCCGGTAAGTGACGTCATGCAAAACTGGTAAAAAAGCACTTACACTGGGGATTTCTCCGATCTCTGCGATAAAAAATGTTGGCCTTGCATCGAAGCTGCGTTGCCAGATCTTTTCTACTTTCTTGCGCGTGAGCATAGAACCAAATTAGGGATCACGGCTTGCTCGTGGTCTGCGAAGCAGTTGCAGAGGGCCGCGAAGAAGTTGTGAAATTCTAATTTGGTATTGACATAGTCTATTTGAAATCAAAGCTTAGCAAATGTAGCCATCCCATTGAACTGTGCATGGAAATTTGATCATTTTTTCCGTGCAGCAGTTGGTCCATTGCGCACAACATTTTACGTTAAATATAGTTACAGCTAGGCTGAATTTTTCTGCTGCTGAACCAGAATTAACTGAAATTTGCGGGAGACCGTGAAAAAATGTAGAATACCGCAAAGCAAATTTTTAGAAAGTTTGAGAACCACTGCGGTATGAGAATCCACTTTTTATTTTCCAGAATCGAGCGCCGACGAAATGTCGCTTGTCGAAGCTGGTTATGACGAACTGACGCTGACAAATCCCCTCGTGACGGCCTCTCCTTCTACCTCGAGTCAATTGTCTCAGATGAGCACCACTACCTCCCCTGAGGATCCGCCCTCCACTCCACACCGAACCCGACTTCCTGTCCCTATGTTTTCACGCGAAGAGTTCAGCATCTGGCATATTCTCCGACAATGTATCGGCAAGGTGAAGCTTTGATCATATCTTCATTATACTCGCGGTTTTACATCGAAGCTTGTAACGAGTGGCGGGATCATCTCCGCGACTTAGCGTCTGGACAACACAGCTCTGAAGAAACATCGCAGTGGTGGCGAGCCGTTGGCGACAGTGTTTCCGCTTTGACCGAATCCAAGATTTCGCACACGTATACTAGCCCTTTCTTCAGCTACTGCGTCTTGGTGAAATAGCGCCACTGCGTATGTAAGCATATCTCCCTGCATTGCCTGGCGGTCTTCATTATGATCACTGGTATGTTGTTGGTCTACTGCGTGTGCTGGAGCTTGTCGTTTATTTGGTCACAATAGAAACAAAGAATTCGCGTTCATTAAATGGGCCAACTGCTTGGCGGCTCGTTAACATGACGTCACAATGCAAATAGTGTTATCGCGTTGTGACTATTCAAAAGTATAATAATGAAGTTCCTTGTTTGCGTCTATCACTGTGCGTGTTCGGATAATATGCGCACCACAATAGTAGCCCCATTGAGTGACAGCGATGTTATCGCTGATGAACATTGCTACCTCGACAGTATGATATGCGTGTAGAGAGTGCGAAGTCTTCGAGTCTACAATCTCCCGGTGGCGGTAGATATCACACAGGATCGGCCTCAGTCGCGAATCGAACTCGTTACATAGGGTTTGTAACCTGAACTCGCAGGACCATGTCGTTGCGGGAGCAGCGCAAAACTGCTGCCGAACATTTCATTGATTTCTTCATTTTTATCCTCCTGTCACTAGAAAGCGACGGAGGCGCTGTGCGTATGACGAATCCGACTCGCTTCTTCAATTTGCTGTTGTTAGATTTCACCAAGCAGAGATGATTGTTGTGAAGCATCTTATCCAAGGACGCAATAACGGAGCTTGGGTGGGAGTTGAACTATCAACCTTGCGATCATGGCCGTCGTCAAAACGAAGCTCCGAACCACTCGGCCACGCTGCCGACGAATTTAGTTCTTCATATTGTTTGGTTGTTACCGTCCTCTTATGCAAGCCATAGTTTCATACAAGAAGTTGAGAACTGAATGAGATTGGCATCGAACCCGCGATTAATGCATGAAACTGTCACCAGCACTGGTGCCAATTCACTGCGCAATATCTCCACTAATCTCGACCAAACTTGTCTTCCCTGTTGAACTATCCCGTAGAGTCAGAGGATATTCTGGAAAAAATCGTATTGAAATAACAAGACTACTTGGCCATGCTGTTCGCGCGATGACATCACATGCTGTTTCATGTAAAGGGAAATTTTTTGGATCGCTTCCATTTTAAACGTATGCAATCGCATGACTTGTTCGTACTGTTCGTTTTTTTTTTTTTTTTTCGAAATTTAATTTCCGAGTCTGTTCATAAGCTTGAGACATTCTGGTTTTAGGAATTGTCCAAGATAACGATGCCTGTCATCTTCAACGAACCACTCAGTTTCATTCAACGTTTGTGTGAATATATGGAGTATAGTTCCCTGCTCACTCAAGCGTGTCATGCTCACAACTCCACCAAGCGGATGGAGGTCAGTTATGACGTTATTGCTGCTGCTTCTCAAGTGAAGAAAAAGAAATCAAATCTTCAGTATACTCGTTTTGCGCCTGGACAATACAGCTCTGAAGAAACGTCAAAGCGGTGGCGAATCGCTGGCGACAGAGCGTTCGATTTGACCGGCCCGGGAATCAAACCCTCGACCTCCAGAGCCAATAGTAATGCACTTCACAACTACCCTGCTGAGCAATTTGTTTCCATCATTTCTAAAAACTTTGTTGGTTGGATCACACCGTGCAGGGGGTGCGCACGTGGATCACGCCGTGCAGGGGGTGCGCACGTGGATCACACCGTGCAGGGGGTGCGCACGTGGATCACACCGTGCAGGGGGTGCGCACGTGGATCACGCCGTGCAGGGGGTGCGCACGTGGATCACACCGTGCAGGGGGTGCGCACGTGGATCACACCGTGCAGGGGGTGCGCACGTGGATCACACCGTGCAGGGGGTGCGCACGTGGATCACACCGTGCAGGGGGTGCGCACGTGGATCACACCGTGCAGGGGGTGCGCACGTGGATCACGCCGTGCAGGGGGTGCGCACGTGGATCACACCGTGCAGGGGGTGCGCACGTGGATCACACCGTGCAGGGGGTGCGCACGTGGATCACGCCGTGCAGGGGGTGCGCACGTGGATCACACCGTGCAGGGGGTACAATACTGAAGTTGCATTATTACCTTTTTCAATTCATTTATACAACTGAATATCAGCCGATGAAGCTGAGATTATCATCAATTTGAATTTTAGTTCAAAAGTTTCATGAAAATGTTCTGAAGTGGCCATTCCCAGTAACTTTTAAGTTTTTATCTCAATCGACCTGATAAGTGATTCACTCGCGAAACTTTGTTTGGACTTGTTTATTTGACTAATCTGGTTTTTAGTATGTCGCCGCATTCGCAATCTCTGCGCTCGCGTCGCAGTTGGATCGACTCGGTAAACCCTTCAACCCCCTGCTGGGAGAGACGTATGAAAATATCAGGTGAGAAAGTACGCGTGTGTTATGGAGGGAATGTTGTGGGAAATAGGGTGGGTGTGGGAAGGAGAAGATTGTAGGAAGGGGTATGCAGCGATTATGGGGGACTAGTTAATGGTTTTTTTGCTCGCATCATGCCACTTGGTGTGTCAGTGACGCCGAACATTCACACACTGCTGTACCGCAGCTCAAAATATGATGATTATGTGATTTGCATCACTGCAAGCGTGATCTCTGATGTTATTGTTATTATTGGCATATTTATCCTATCACGAGAAAGCGACGAAGCGCTGTACGAGCTCGTTTAGGAGTTGCCGGCCATCTGTCTACCACACGAAGATGGGGGAATCCGGTTCAGTGCCCTTCCCAACGGCACAACAAGTAAACTTGCCGGTTTTCTCCACACTGTCCCTTATATGCTGAACGTCAAGCAGGGAAGCTGTGAATACCAATTTTAAAGTCATTGGTTTGACCCGACTCGGAATCGAATCCTGAGTCTACCGATCCAGAAGCAGACGCTCCATACCACTCGGCCATCTGATCGGTTCAACACCAAAACAGTCCTATTTCTAACCGACCTGTCACAAACCACAGTGTCATCACGTAGGTGTGAGATTGTCACGTGATCACGTATTTAAACAAGCTTATGCGATCACATCTGCGATGCTCACATTATGACGCAACATCAAAGCGCTCGACACTTGACTGTCGGGCTTGTCGTTGCTAGGGTGACGTGATTTGTTTTCAGGGAGGATTTGGGTTTCCATTGGATTTCAGAGCAAGTGTCCCACCACCCTCCTGTGTCCGCCTTCTACGCAAAAAGCACTCGCCCGAATCCCCCCTTCATTTTTCACGGCAGTGTTTACCCTAAACTCAAATTCTGGGGTAAGAGTGTTGAAGTGGAACCGAGGGGTACGATGGTTTTGGAACTGCCAGGGTGAGTTGATGTCGATCAAGTTTGAGTGTAGTGGAAGTTGCTTTGTGAAGTTGAACTCTGAGCACCTGACCGGCTGCTTCTTTGGTCTGGTGGTTAATCCCCATCGACGCGGAAGCTGTTTGTTCCATTTCCGGGCCGGTCAAGTCAGACACGCTTCGCCACCGGTTTCTTCGGAGCTGTGTTGTCCAGGCACTAGTCCACGGAGATGGATCCGCCGCTCGTTACACGCTTCACCGCGAGTAAAATGAAGATTTGATTTTCCCTGCATCCGATCAGTCGAGTTGATCGAGTCTACTGCTCCTGAGGAAACGTTAATCCTGAAAAGTCGTTGTGATACGAAACTATTATTTTAGACACGGTGAAACTTATTCTTGGACAAACCCCAAAATATCGATCCATAACATAGTGGTGGGGAAGTTGTGGATGGAACAACATGGTATCATGGAGATAATCAATCACAAGTAAGCAGTCGCTCGTGCGTCATCATGGCGTCATCGCTAATGTGTTGTCTGTTGCTAGGAACTCGGAGCGTTGCGTGGTGACGTTCAAGTCATACAGTTGGTTTCGCAATGATATAAACAAAATTGAAGGAGTTATCAAAGATGCAAGGTGGGTGGATACAGAGAAAGTTGTGTTCGTGTAACTTATGTGTGTTATAACAACTGTTCGTGTAATTGACGTGTGTTGTAACAGCGTTCGTGTAATTGATGAGTTGTGATAGTGTTTGTGTAATTGATGTGTGTTGTTGTGAAAGTGTTTTCGGTAATTGACCCGATGTGTGTTGTTGTGACAGTGTTCGTGTATTAATGTGTGTTGTTGTGACAGTGTTCGTGTATTAATGTGTGTTGTTGTAACAGTGCTCGTGTAATTGATAAATTGTTGTGACAGTGCTCGTGTAATTGATGTGTGTTGCTGTGACAGTGCTCGTGTAATTGATGTGTGTTGTTGTGACAGTATTCGTGTAATTAATGTGTGCTGTTGCGACAGTGTTCGTGTGTTGGTGTGTGTTGTTGTGACAATGTTCGTGTAATTAATATGAGCTGTTGTGACTGTGTTCGTGTGTTGATGTGTGCTGTTGTGACAGTAACACGGATGTACAGCATCTGATCGGAGATTGGACGCAGTGCGTGTACTCGATGAGTCCACAAGTACACGCTGAATTCGTACAAAGGACAAGCGGAAGTGAGAGCGCCAGCAAACGGAAACCACGGAGCAAATCTGACGTCAGTCGTGATGACGTATTCGATGTGCTTAAGTCATTGGGCGAGGAGGGAGGTTGCGAGCGTTTGTGGGCCGTCGATGCACGACCCGATATTTCAACGCAGGTGGGTGAACCACCCATAACGAAGCAAACCCCGGTTTGATGACGTAATGTTGCAGATGTATAACATGACGCAATTTGCGATGACGTTGAACGAGAAAGAGGTCAAAGGTTACGACCTTCCTCCCACCGATAGTCGTCTCAGACCCGATATAAGAGCACTGGAAAATGGAGAAATCGGTGAGTGGGGTTCGGTGGGGCTTCTCCTGGGGGATATTTTCACTTATTGAAAAGTAGTTGAAGGAGACTGCGAAGTGAGTGTGCTCTCGACTCAGCAGCATCTGATATACACGTCAAATGCGATCGGCTCCAACGTGAATTGAACCCGTCACGCAGGATTTGGAGTGAGCGCGTGGTGCCGCTGTGCCATGTCGCTGTTAATAGCCGTTGTGCCAATAGAGACATTTTCGAATGTTAATGTTTTGTTAGTAAGTATTTTGTGTGCTAGATGGCGCTAGCGAAAAGAAGCATCATCTTGAAGAAAAGCAGCGTGGTGCCCGGAAGTTACGTCATAAAAAGAAGCAGGAATGGACCCCGAGGTGAGATAGTGATGTTTGAAAGCAGTCGGGGGCAATGGTGCTTGCTCTACGTTACTTATTGGCAGAGAAATTTGAAATAAGATTCTCTACGATGACTTTTTTCTAACTACAAGTTGCGATGATTTGTGAACTTCGGGTTTTAATATGCGAAAATCGGTTCGAATTCTGCTTCAGTGTCGCAGAGAATTGAAGTGGGTTGGTAATTTGTCGCAAGTATTCAAATCCCAGCATATTTGCACCACGATATTATGCTGTGGAAAGAAATCAGTCAACTCCGTCCTGGATGGCACAATTTTATGATCAAAAATTAACTCATCATCAGAAAAAAAGCTGCTCTATTATTGATTTCTTCATTTTTATCCTCTTATCATGAGAAAGCAACAGGCGATATGCATAGGACGAATCCAGACTCGCTTAGGGAGTTGTCTTTGTTTTCGAGATTTCCGGTTGAGTTTTGCTTCTGACTTCTTTAATTTGCTGCTTGTTAGATTCCACCAAGCAGAGATAATTATCGTGAAGCATCTTATCCATGAACGCAACAGCGTGGCTTTGGTGGGAGTGGAACCATCAACCATGAGGTCTGAATCCTCGTATCCTGCGGAACTCAGCTAACTTGTTTCTGTGTTCAGGTGGTTTGCGAAGCACCAGAGTCCGTTCACCAAATCCAGTGAATGGGTTTTTGACCAAAATTACCTCGATCGTGATTGGGCAAACTGTCCCAACATATTCTGACCTCATCCAATTATTATGACCCTGTTGGGGTTACTTCAGATCGCCGAGGAGGTTACTTCAGGTCACGAAAAGACAGCGCTACAGTATTTTTATTTAATTTTATTTGTGCAATTCTATTTTTCAAAAATAAAAACATCCAGGGAGGTATTGCGTCATTTGAACGTCACCAACCACGTAGTTCGTATTTTAGTATTTATTCGCATATTCATCCTCCCATCACGAGAACGCGATCAATGCGCTGTAACGAGCTCGCTTAGGAGTTGCCGGCCATCTGTCTACCACGCCAAGATGGGGGAATCCCGTTAAGTGCCCTTCCCAACGGTACAAGTATACTTGTCGGCTTGTTCTCCATACTGTCTCTTTCCTGCTGAGCGTCAAGCAGGGAAACTGAAATAGCAATTTTAAAGTCAGGTTTGACCCGACTCTGAATCAAACCCAGGTTTACAGCTCCCGAGGCAGACGCTCCATACCACTCGGCCATGTGAGTTGATGTCAGGGCCAGAGAGGCCTGTCCTTCCTAGTCGACATGCTTGTGCCCCCCCCAATTAACAAACTTACCTTTTTGAAGACGGCGGCTTTTGTGCTTACCTTCAAACTTTGCCCTCCCCCAAAAATCGACTGCTCTGATGTATTCACAGCAGAGATGCGAACTAGCAAACGTTACTAATCGAGTTCACTACACGTATTTTTCGAATCCAGGGATTTGGGCCGTATCTAGAAAGATACTTCGGAGGGGGGGTTGATAGGCCTATATTCACTAAAGTAAATTTTGAGAAGTTGTGAACGTTATATTAATGCTTTTTGGCATAAACATTACAATGCTAGCAAAATTTTTTTTTTCTTTGTCACTGCTACAGCTGTTTAGTGGTGCTCCAAGAATTTGACAAAGTGGCGCTGAACCGGGAGTCTAGGGGCGGAGCCCCTAGCTGCCAACAGATTTTTACGGTTTTCACTTAAAAAACACTCATTTGAAACACTTTTTATCAAAAAAGGACGTAGGCCTACCATACCTGCAGTTGGCGCAGACTTTAATAGCCTAGACAATACAAAAATATTTTAGTAGGCTTACCTAAAAGCCTTGGTATGTCTAAAAGCAGAAACTTGGCTAAAATAAATGAAAGGAGGATGCAACTTTATTAGCTAGGGCGCATTTGACTGAATGACGTGTAGGTGTGTTGTATAATCTACAACGACAGGGCCAGCGGAGGCATGGCACCGTGGCTCTCCCTAAATGCGCCTACGCAGCTGGTCCTAATGCTGGGCTTAAACTTGCGTGGTCCAGTGTGCAAGATCCGAAATGAAAACTAATCAAAAGCACCCACGGGATTTTTCAACAAAGGCGTGAGAAATGCGTGAGCTTCGTAGCTCACTGTAAAGATCTGGTTTGCAGTGAGGGTACCTTATTCACTATGCACTACAGTCGCTACTGTATTTGTATGCATGGTTGTTACTTGTTATTATATCAGGGCTGTAAACTCAAGCGAAATCTTAGTCCGGATCCGAATCCAAAATTTTGCGATTTTTCGAACCTTGAGGCGCAAATTTTTCCAAAATTACGAATATTTCTTGTAAAAATATTTTCCTGCGACCAGTGGCGTTGGAAGTACTTTTAAGTAGGGGGGCTAAAATTTGTGTTACCATACCAACGTCTGGGGGGCGAATACATAAGCCTACGTCATGCGTACCATGCACTTTACTTCAGTAAAAGTCCCAAGGAGGCAGCTTGATGAGCTGAAGCTTTCCTCTAGCATATCACGTAGCCAGGCCGACGTTTGAGAACGTGTTAACTTTAAATGAACTTATTATCTTTTTAAAAGCTTCTAGTCTCAGGCTTCTAGGCAGGAGCATGTTTAAGGAGGGAAGCATTGTGCCATGTCTCCCCCCCCCCTTTTGACTCCGTCGTTTAGTAAAAAGAACAAAACTAATGGTGCCAAGCGACTACAATACGCCAGACTCTTGTAGAGATATGAAAGTCTGGATATAAGATGTAATTGTAATCGCAACACTCTTTTGATGGTTTCTGTGGCTTATGGCCAGAGGGAAAAGATGAGGGGCAGGCATCTGCCTCCAGCCATTATCAAAAATGTTTTTGATGTATACAATTTTTCTGTAGTTTCGAACCTCTTCGATAGCGATAAGCCTTTCGCCTTAAGCACGCATAATCGAAAATGTGGAACAAAATGCATCATTATAACAAAAGTCTCGTCAGCCTTGCTACGCACAGCCAATCCAGGCTAGACTCATTCCAGACTGTACAGACTCTCTTTTTCATTGTTTTACCTGGACATCTCGACTTCATCTCTTTTCTAGGTTGCGCCCTATTTTTAGCAGGCGACTGGCCCCAAACAACGATACCCAATGAAAGAGCCTATAACTACTAACCCACAACTAAGTTACCGGTAGCCTAACTAGCCCACATCACTAGAAGATCCCATGGCAACCCACTCATTTGCAGCTGCAGACGCGTTTCGACCTTATTATGATCTCATCAGTGCAGCATAGCAACCTCCCACCTTCCTGAAAAAAAAAAAAAAAAAATTCTAACCTTCAAAAGAACTACTCATCCCAAATCTAAGCCTCCACTTGTTCTGCTCAAGGTAAAACATTTGAAATATAACCTTCAAGGAATTAGTACATGCTGGATTATGATGTCACAGATTCCCTGTAAACAATCGACAAGAATAGAAATGTGCGTAGCAATGTCAAGTGACTACAATGGCTGTGCGTACCGGTGGCAAGGCTGACGAGACTTTTGTTATAGTCGAAACATTAATTTGTCCCTCGCAAATTTAAAATGCGTCATATTTTTTTGTATTCAGTTGCATATTTATCCTCCTATCACGATCGAACGCGATGAATGCGCTGTACGAGCTCACTTAGGAAAGTACGAGCTCGCTTAGGATAATAATTTGGCGAAGTACTCAGAAACAGGGTCAAAAATTTAAGCAAAATTTGCCCGAAAATTATTCAATAAGCACTAAAATAGCCATTCGCAGCATGCAAAGTTTCAATATCTTTCCGAGATGGCATGCTCCCGGACCTCTCTAGAGCTTTTCTGTTTCTCCATCAGCTTCAAATTTGTTCTGCCGAAAAAAATACGCTTGAAAAAAATTTGGAAATTATGCCCATCCCCACCCCTCCTTTTAAAATATTTCGCTACGCCACTGCTCCTAGAATAAGCTAGCTAGGCCTACTGTAATTCTAATTTATTATTTTGTTGTTTCTTTGTTATTTGCGTAGAAGTTTCCATTAAAATTGGAAAAAATTTAACTGCGACATCATAATAAAGCTCAAGGAGCTTTGTACACGAAGTACCTTGAAATCCTACAGTTTTTACGATTTTGTTCACTTTTGTCACAAAGTTGCAAAAGTTGGCACGTTGGTTTGTTTGATGGTATCAATGAAGAAAAGAAACGAATAACAATATGAAGTGACACCATGAGCCGTCGTTGAAGTGCAGTAGGGTGTACTGTAGTTACAAATTTTTGAAAAGGGGGGCTCAAAATTTGTATGGGGGGGGGCTAAAAAATATACGGGGGCTTCAACCCCCACTTTCTAACGCCCTTGCCTGCAACCAAAACTTTTCGAGTTGGATACAATGCAAATACAACTGCATACAGAACCTTGATGCCTACTGAGAGCAAATAGCGTCTGTACAGAGCAAAATTAGACGTACAGCGCAGGAAGTGGCAGACATTTATTAAGCTGACAATTAAATTTTCATGAATCAAATTGGAACAGACTCTCAGCTTGTTGCATTCATGCAGGCTGCAGGGCAGGAACCCTTGGTTGAAGATCACCGTATTTGTATGTAAACTAATTCTCACTGCAAAGGATTCGCTGCAGCTGTGAGGACAAGAACCAAAAAAATTAACGAGTTTCAAAAAAGAGTAAGAGGGAAACTCATATTCTGTTCTGTGAGCACGCATTGATTTTATGTAATACGATAATTTTCTTAGAGAATAGAAAAGCAAATTATTTGTAACGTTTGCACCTTTGATGCATTTCTATTTGCACTAGCCCACCAAAATAATTGCAATTATCAAGCTTTGTTCAGCATAATTATGCAGAATGTGACTTTTTTTTCAAGCAAGCAATATCCTCCGACACATAATCAAAGCTACACTATCTATTAATTAAACAAGACGTCATTGTAAAATTTGCAATAAACTGGTAGTGCATATACGGTGACAGTTGTAGCACAAGCCAGGCGCCTGCTCCTTTCACGCGTCTGACGGGCGACCACTAATAATAGCAATTAATTCAACGAGCAACAGTTTATTCTTAAATCAGCCTGCATGATTCATCGTAATTTATTTGTATGAGTACAGTAGTACACAAAGGCTTCAGCTTTTTTATGGGTTCATGTCTTGTATATTCCAATGCGGTTATACCTGGATTAATAGGCTGCTAGGGCAAATGTACGAAATGTTGCGGCACCCTGTGCATGGAGCGCTAAGCATTATTATGAAGAAACGCATTATTGCAACGATGACTCGAGGGACAAAATGTTGCGTTCTACTACAGTATACTTGCATACTACATTTTTGATGATTATCGAACTTGTAATGTCTTAGTGAAAATTTATAAAAAATATTGTGGAGGGATTGATCCCCCATATCTATCCCTAAATACGGCCTTGATTAACCATATGGCAAACGTACCAAGTGCCTCGGCATCCCACGCCTGGAGTGCTGACCTTTATGATTTTTTAAGAAACGCATACTGTATATTTTGTCAATTGCAGGGCTTGGACTGTCTTAGTTCAAACTTACTACAATATTTCGGGGGGAGGAGGGGTTTGAATCCTCCTCACCCCCCCCCCCCCTAAATACGGCCTTGCCAGGGATGTTTGTTTTTCGAGCTGGCATTCCTGGTCGGGTTAATGCTGTCGATACGTTCATGTTTCGTCACAATCTCTGTACACTATTCGCTTCAATGATTTACATGAAATGCATAAAAAAACAATTAAGGCACACCGATGATTTGTGGAAATCCCGGGCTGACTTCGATGGGGAAATCCCCGAGCTAACTTTGACGGGAGCCAGCCAAAGGAATGGCCCTGGTCGAACTTTTCGATTAAAGTGATATAATAAAAATTTGCGTAGAAAATTGGATTGTCACGATAATCATTCATTCTGACATCATTTTTCAATTTTTTCGATGACATTGTGAGTTGGCAACTGGCTCTGATGCATGCTCATTCGAATGACGTCATTGTGTCCATTGGATGCTGCCGATGACGTGGCGAGCGTTGACGTCACACCGTTGATGTAAGGCTTCTTTTCTTGATATCTCAGCATTTCCGTCAAATAATGCTAAAAATTAAGTGGAAACTCTAAAATCTGATGGCGGATTCAGGCTTTGGAATCTTTTATCCTCGACCTGAACTCGACGAATTCAGCATGTTACTTCAAGTGATTGTAGTATTTGCTTTGTCATGGACAAAGTGAGTTCACTTCCCGGTCAAGTCACATCAAACAAAACTTTAAAAATAAAATTCTTATCCAACCCACACAGCGCTGAAGGATGAAGAAGGATTGGTTATAAAAACGTGTTTCAGAGTCCAAGATAGAGGCTGTGGGGCTGTTAGCCCCGGTATCCCACGATGATCGTGTCCTCTAGTTCTTATTTGGTTTTTTAGATTTGTTTGGAATATAATTTTGAAAATAACTTGTTATTCATTTATCTAGAAAAAAAGCTGCTGCTAACGTTCAAATCAAGGCAGCAAGCAAGCATGGTGCTGGGGTGCCCCAACTGAGGTTACTTTCAAATTACAGTTTATTAAACTAAGAATTCAACAGTTATTGAGGGAGACTGCGAAGTGAGCTTGCGCTCTTCGAGTCAGCAGCCATCCGGTGAATATATCATATGCAATCGGCTCCAGCCGCGAATCGAACCCGTCACGCAGGATCTGCCACCTGCGCGCGATACCACTAGGTCACGTCGCTAACAAATGTCTTAGCACGGTCCGAGTCCAAGCCTTGAACACTTTCAAATACTCGCAGTCAAGCTCCGGTGTTCTACGGCAACGAGTTCGTGTTTTTTCGGAGAAAATGATTTTGAACGCCAAATACAAATCAGCAGTGTTGACGTCACAGTTTGTCCTATCCATAATTTCTTTTGTCTCGTCCACAAACCGGGACGTGAGAGTACTGTCCCAGGAAATCGGGTTCAGCGTTTGCATGACAAACACACGCACTCAAAACTCTTACACTCAAAACACACGCGCAGAAACTCACTACGCACTCGCACAAACTCACTACACACGCGCACAAACTAACTACACACTCTCACCTGCAGAGCTGTCATGGCGGCGCAGATTGCAGGAGTACCGAACCCGTGAGTCGTTGAACTGAAATGGGTGAGTGGACGTTGGACCGAGTTATCGAGTATCGGGTGTGGACGAGTGTTCCCGATCGGGGATCGATCCTGAGCCATCAAATCTTGAATTTCTTTTACAATTTGTCTGCAACCGAAAGTTGTTAACGAAGTGTCACGTGAAGGACTTTCCCTAGCATTCAACAGCTCCAATGGCCAAGTGGTAAGAGCGTTCGCCTCTAGAGCTGTAGAATCGGGTTTTATTTCGAATCGGGTTTGGGGCTGCAGCCAGCCTTCACATTTTGGGAGGCTGAATACATTTGGAGGGAGCTGAAAAATCAACCTAAATTTTTCTAATTTTTGTTGTTTCCCAAACCTGAACAGATCAATTTCAGTCAAGTGAAAAGTTTATGCAGAAAGAAAAAACTTGCTCGCGGAAACGAAAAACGCAAGTAATCAATTTGCGCCGGTGTACTGGCAGTATTTTCAAACTTCAACAATCCTGAGCAGAAAAAAAAATGATAGAGAGAAGTAAAATGTGTTAATCAGATAAAGCAAAAAGCAACAGCAAAAAACGTGATGCATTCCACAGCAAAGTTAAACAACGTAGTGTCCAATTGCCGATGCTTATACTCAATGGTTGTGTTTTGAAAATGCAAACTTCGTTAACGGCGTTTATGCACAATTGTGCAACACTCAGACATCAGTCTGCCTAACGGTGAAATGAATCCCCTTCTGGTTTTAATATCAGGATGCAAATCAGAAATTCATAGCCTCGAGATTTAACCTTAACATTAATTGAAGCAACTATCTTGAAACAAAAATATAAAGATATACCGTCATCATTTCGACGGAGGGTGAGGGTCTAAAATAATTTCTGAGGGACTTGGCTCCCAATAGCCCCCCCTGCCGTGGCTACGGCCCCGGTCGAGTCAAATCAATAACTTTAAAATTCACTAAAATTTACAGCTTCCCTGCTTAACACTGTGCATTATAGGGGCAGCGTGAAGAGCAAGCGGCAAGTTTACTTGTTGTGCTGTTGGATAATTCAATTAGCGGAATTTCCCCATCTTAATGTAATAGATCGATGGCCGGTATCTCCTAAGCGAGCTCGTGAAGCGCTTTGATCTTGTCGTGATAGGAGGTTAAACATGTAACTACATGCAAATACAGAAACTTGATCCACTCACTTCGTGGCAAGAATCATATTTTTTCTCGTGTGCAAAATATCTGGGTCGGAGTGTTGTTTGCACACGAACTCGGCGAGTGGCTTGGCCGGGAATTCAGTTTCGCAAACGTATCCAAAATCACGAGCCAAGTGCACTGCTTCACCTGAAACACAAATCAATTAACTTTCTGCTCCATAAACTCCTCCTTTTCCTCCGTTTACCAACCCCTGACCCACCTTCCACCAGTGAAGTGAGGAGAGTGACGTTGGCCGCCTTCCTCCTCCCCGCCGGGAGATTGAGGCCGATCTTGTCGAGTTTGTCCCGAAGTCGTTTTCCGCCATCTTTCGATTTTGCTCTGATAACATTCAACCAATTAAATCGTGTAATTTATCACGTGCGTGCGTTTCAGCCAATAAGTTGTTACAATGAGTATAGATTGTAAAACCAAAACACGTGATCCAAAACTTCATTGTTTCGTTATAAACAACTACTGATGTTCTACTGCAAATATTTATATTGTCATGAGTGAGATCAGAGAAGACACAAATCACCTCTTTCCCCCTGCAGACTCCATTCATAAAACCTTTTTCTTTGTTTGTTTTATTCAAAGCCAGTTATTGCAGTTTAGTTTTCATAAATTATTATAGAACTACTCGCATTATGGAAGATGACTTAGTTGAGCATCAGACCCGTGATCCGGAACCCACTGCCTCAATCTTTTCCTACCTGCGCAGCACGCCACCTAGCAGCGAAGCATTGAGACATTCCGGGGGAGAAAGTCGCCGCTGTATCTCCGCAACCGTCACTTTGTACTTCGATGTTGAGCTCAGCAGACTTAATCTTCCCGGAACAGAACAAAATACATCACTTGGATTTGCTCCTCCAGTAACTGTGACGTCAAAATGAGGTAATCATACAATGCATTTATATAACAGCTCAGATGGCCGAGTGGTAACCGCCTCTGGAGCTGTAGACCCAGGTTTGATTCCGAGTCGGGTTAAACCAATCACTTTGAAATTGATATTCACAGCTTCTCTGCTTGACGCTCAGCATTAAAGGGACAGTGTGAAGAATAAGCTGGCAAGTATACTTGTTGTGCCGTTGGGAAAGGCACTTAATGGGATTCCCCCATCTCAGCGTAGAAGACAGATGGCTGGCAACTCCGAGCTTGTTACAGAGCTTTGATCACTCTCCTGTGATAGGAGAATAAATATGCAATTAGGTACAAATTAAAAACCTGTCCACCTTAAATCAGCAGCAGAAGGATCAACGTTTTATTTTTGAGAAATTCCCCCATCTTGGAGTAGTAGATAGGTGGCTGGCAACTCCTAAGCGAACTGGTATAGCGCATTGATCGCTTTCTCGTGATAGGAGGATAAATATGCAACTAAAAATCGAGTGAGAGGCCGCAGACTCGACGACCGCTCAGCTCTTCGGCCTGGGCTTCATGGTCGTTTCGCAGCCTCTCAATGGCAATTCAATAACTATGAGTGATTGCTTTTTTCTGTCGGTAATTGTTATTTGCGTATGTGCTTTCCATACAAAAAATAAAATCTACTACTTGAAAAAAATACGTAACAATTTCGAACCTGGTATCAATCCGTTCGGATGATGTGTGACGTAAGGGTGCTTTGCCGCTTCTCGACTCTTGATGGAAATTGTTGCCGGTGAAACGTGATCTGCATAGGATATAACAGATCATGCTTTATGACGCAATAATGGGGTTTGTTTACGTGATTTCACACCGCTCTTCAAAACCTTGTCGTGTTTTCACAATCATGGAAACAATTCGTTTGATTGCGTCGCAGACAATAAATGGCGCGAAATCTGTGTGGTTCCCCTTACTCACCTTTTTTAATTGTGACGACATCACTGGTTGTGATGTAGGTCGGGGTTGACGTATCACTTGGATGGGGCTGGGAGATTTCATCAAGTGACAGCGCACCCTGGTGGATGATCTGTATGGGGGAGAGGATGTCTGCAGCTTGTTCTTGGGTAATCCCCTCCCCGTTCAATATTTCCTCATGTCGGGGGACAAATCCTTCGATCTGCTCTCCTCGGGCCAGGGCGTGAATGGTTTGAGTGGGGAGGGAGGGCTGGAACGCATCGGCCCTGCTCGTGGCCGCCGCTTGAGGGAGTCGTTGCTGAGGACTGTAGGTAAACTGCTGAGTCTGTCGGAAAGAAAGTGATTGTCATATCGATCATCGGACTCGTGCGCGTTGGCGTGGTAGCGGTGCGAGAGGTGCGTGGTTCGATTCTCGGGTAGGTCAGATCGGACACAGTGTCACCGCTGCGATGTTTATTTAAAGTTATGTTGTCCAGGCGCAAGGCAGCGGAGATGCTCCCCCCCCCCACTCGTTACATGCTTCGGTGTAATACCGCGGGTATAATGAACATTGGATTTATTTTTTATTCTGATTATCGAATACATCGCTTGTAATCGATATTAATATCAATGAAATATAAAAAACAATATAACAACCAGGAGCGTATTTAGGGGGGGGGGGCATTGTGCCATGCTCCCCCCTTTTTGATGCCGCCTTTTAGAAAAAAAGAACAAAACTGATGGTGCCAAGTGACTGAAATGTGCCAGACTTTTTTGATAGTTTTTGTAGCTTATGGCCTGGAGCGGATCCAAGGGGGTAGGTTGAGGAGTATGCATTCTCTCACCAGCCATTTTCAAAAATGTTTTTGATGTATAGCCTACAATTTTTCCATAATTTTGAACCTCTTTGACAGTGATAAGCCTTAGGCTTTAAGCAAGCATAATCGAAAATGTCCGAACAAAATGCATCATATTTGGCGAAGCACTCACAATTAGGGTCAAAAAATTTAAACAAAATTTGCCTGAAAATTATTCAAAATGGACTAAAATAGCCATTATAGCATAAAAATTTTCAAAAATTTTCCGAGGAAACATATCCCCGAACTCCCCTAGTGTCTTTCTTGTTTCTCAATCAGCATCAAATTAGTTCTGCCGAAAAAAATACGCTTGAAAAAAATGAGGAAATTATGGCCTCCCACCCCATTTTTTGAAATTTCTCGCTACGCCACTGACCACAACCGATATTTTAAAACCGTGATGCTCAAATTTTGTGAACGAAACCTGAAGAAGTCGCGCGTAGGCGAGCTAAGCTGAGAAGATCCAAACTAATCACGTCAAATATTTACCTGTACGTAGGGGTCAACTGTCACGTGATGACCATTGTGAAACTCGATGTGTGTTGCGGGTTGCGGTGTGTAATGGGGGGCAGTGAAATACGTGGAGTGGAACTCGACCGAATTGGGGGTTTGATAGCGGGTCACCAACGAAGTAGGGGTTGGACTGTAAGTTTGCAGCGCTTCCGTGGACACAGTATCGAGTTGGGTTAGTCGGTTATTCTCGGCCGTGTTGTTCGATTCGGGACGAGTCTGAAATTAATTCCCGTGAAATGAATAATGTTGGTAAAAAAAATTAAAAAGTAAGCAAGGAAACCTTGAAATTACAAAAAATGCAATAAATTTGAGACAAAAATAGCGGAGGAAGAACAAAGACACTCTAAATCTGGACGTTTCGACAACATTGATTCAACTGTCCTCATCAGCAGTTTAACCAAGGCAGTACAAAACTGAAAAAACTGAAATCATTATAATTACGACATGGGTGGGTGCCTTCTCAACCGCCGTCAAATTGTTATAACAATGCTTAGTGTATGAGAAAACTTTAACTTTATTTTCCAGCATGAAGTGACAGAAGGGTAAAAAAGTTCTCTACTTTTGTGGATGTGCCATATGGAGTTTGCCCCCAATTCAAGTGCCGCCACTAGATAATCACAAAACTTTTTCCCTAGATCAACTTGTTTCAGTTTTAACCCTTAAAAATATGTGACTTCTCCCCACTTTATGACGCAATTGTGGGAGTAATACTGACCTCTAGCGTGTGTTGTATGAGGCCGAAGTTAGGGAGGCCTTGTATGGTTGGGGGATGCTGCAGAATCAGCACTTGGTGGTGCTCTTCATCAGGCCGAGATCGTTTGGGGGCTGGAGAGCTGATGCGTGATCCTCGGCGCTCATCATCGATCAAAATAGTGGGGACTTGATCTGCGTGGACAGGGACGGACACAGAGTGGGATTGAGGAGGACGGGGGATGCTGGGGGAGTCTGCACTCCTAACAGTTAAAGTTCTAACTTCGCTCATTGATATGTTTCTAAACAACTATATTTCGATTACAAAGTGATCGTATGTTTCGTCTCGAACTGTGTTTGCATCGCAGCGCACACAAAAGTGCATTTCATGTCACTGCGTTGTAAGCCTGTTGAACGAGTGGTGGCGAACTCAAATATGAATCACAAGGTCCTGGGTTCGAACCTGAGTCTACATGATTAGCGGTCAAGTCGCGAAGTAGAATCGGTTTTATTGTGACTCTGTTTTTATTTTGCAGATGGCGCGAGGCGCTAAATCTCTGACGTAACCGGATCATCGATAAAGACAGTTTCGTCTGATCTTACTGTCTACGTCATAGAACGTTAATTATGCGACACGCGCTGAATCACGCAACACAGCTACACACGCGCACTCGAATACAAACGCACACACATACAAACACGTACTGTATGTACACGTGTCAGTTTTGAATGAAAACACCGACATAAACTGGGCGGTTGTTGCGCTGGTTACAGACATTCCTGACGATCGAGCCATTGTGAGTTCGATTCCCGGGTCGGTCAAATCGGACACAGCGCCGCTAACGGCTCGCCACCGCTGCGATGTTTCTTCGGAGCTGTGTTGTCCAGGCGCGAAGTCGCGGAGATGGATCCCGCCACTCGTTACGTGCTTCGGAGTAATATCGCGAGTATAATGAAGATTGGATTATTTTGACACCAACTTATTGCTGGTATCGAAAAAATCGGTCCAATTACAGATTGTCCCTGTCCAACAGATTGTCCCTGTCCACATGCCCAACTTTTGTGGGCTTTAGGCCGCGATTCTTGGCTCTAGTTTCTGCATCATCATCAAGTTTTTGATGTTATGAAATAATGCGGAAACTAAAAGTGATTATGATGCAAAAACTATAACCAAGAATCGTGGGCCGAAAATCCACTAAAATTGGACATGTGGACAGGGTAATTATAAAAGATTTGGGTAGAATCGAACTCGCAAATTTTTATCGAAACGCTTTTGTTTTATTTTACTAACAACATTGTAAATCTGCTTCTTTTTTTTTAAGTCAAGTATCACCTGCTTACGTTTTTACTTTAGTGAGTTACGTGCATCATGGAAGATGTCGTAGTAGAGTATCGAACCCGAGTAACCGGCTTCGGAGTCGCGTGCACCAACCACTCGCCCATCTCTAGCGAAGTCCAAGAAACTCTACAGCGACTTTGGTGGAAAATCAATTTTGATCATCTTATCGCAAGGTGACGTTGCTTCAAAACATTTATGCTAGTTTTGAGTAAATTGGAAAGGGGCAAGATGAGGCCTGAAACGCCCTCTGCACACCAAAAGATGCAAGAATATATAGCAACACTGTTTTGCACCCAGAACTAAAATTTTGAGGAATCATGAATTTTGATCACCAGTTTGTTCGAGCATTGTGTAATGCGCGTTACGCGGCGAGCTCCGATTGGTCAATATTTTTAACTGACGTAGATATTTAGTGATTCAGAATCAAGTTTTTCAAAAATAATTGAAAAAATTTGAAAAAATTCCGCGCCATTCGCAGCTTCTTTGTCTGCAAGTTTTTTTCTCGATTTTTCGATTTCAAAAACTTCCTTTAAAAAGAAACAAAGTTTTTGTGCCTCAAGCGTTGAAACGTCACAAATACGTCATCAACGCAGAGAGTTAAAGCGAAGCAAAAACTTGAAAAAATTCGAGCCAAATTTTCTTGCAAGAAAATCATTTTTAAAAATGGTTTTTAAATTCTTTTCGTGAAAATTTTCTTAACAATTTTGCAACGATTTCCAAATTCTTGTAACATTAAATTGCTTCGCATTTTTTTTAAATCTTAAAAATATTTTCGTAAAATTGTGATTTATTCAAAGTGATGTCAAGGAGACTCTGGTTCTTAATTGAACAATAACCTCAACTAAAATGTTTTGAATAAACTGCCCTCTAGCTTTTCATTTCTCTAAAACACTTCTAGCCAAACCTGAGGCAACTATCTGCCGTTGGCGCAGTCCTTAGGCGACTCGACTTCATAGTTAATAGCTACAACGAATAAGAACAGGTTTATAACAAGAAGATGCGAGCATTTTCAATCTGCCCTGGGGCGGCAGAGCATCTCATCATGTTTTCAAGTTGGATTTCAAACTTTTCAAAGTCAACACTTCGAAGAAATAATACCTGCTCGAATCAACCCGCTACAGGGCGCCGCCTCCTATTCCCCTATTTTTGCTGCCTCCACCTTACCTGCCCCATCTCAGCATTGTAACTGCCCAGGGCCATCAGAGCTCGCTTGCGTCATAATTTACGTCACGCGAAGGTGCTTATTATCGCGTTCTTTGTTTATAATTAGCGAAACGTGGACATGAGACGAGAACGCCATGGGATCGATTCTTCGTCAATTCTGTCGTCATACTGACGTTACAATCACCCCGATTTATACGTTCTTGTAAAACTAGCTGATGTCATGAACATTAAAAAAAAACGTTCAGAATTTTTAGGAGTACGGAAAGCGATGAAACAATAGTCTGGTGAAACTCTGGTGGTAAAAATCTCGAGAAATGTTGTCACGTGATTTGACGACTCGGACTCTAAAATCAACTCATAATCTCGGCATTAGAACGGTGGCGTATTATGACGTCACGCGAGCACATAATACCAAAAATATTTGCCCCAGGCGATAATTCGTCGAAGCTGAAGTTAGACAAAAACATTTTCGCAAAAATCTGCTTCAATCTTCGGTTCAAACTGCAAGCGATAATATTGCTCGAATTAAAGATGACATGGGCCGCTCGGAGACCCGCTAACGAGCCGTTAACCGGTCTGGTCTGCTAAAGGCCCAGTTCTGTCTCTTGTTTCTTACCGGGTCGCTAACAATTTTTGAAATTTCTTTAAATGGCTGAGAGGTGAAAGCGCCCGCCTCGGGAGCTGTAGACTCGGGTTTGATTCCGAGTCGGGTCAAACCAATGACTTTAAAATTGCCATTCACAGCTTCCCTGCTTGACGCTCAGCATTAACGGGACAGTGTGGAGAACAAGCCGGCAAGTTTACTTGTTGTGCCGTTGGAAAACTTAGTGGGATTCCCCCATCTTGGAGTGGTAGACAGATGGCCGGCAACTCCTAAGCGAGCTCTTTACAGCGCATTGATCTCGTTCTCGTGGTAGGAGGATAAATAGCCTTTGCAGCAACAGCTGCAAAACGGGTTAGTTAAAGTACAGAAACTGGTGGAGAGATTAGCTATAGGTTGGGTCAAAAGGGTTTTCATGGCGTGGAGGTGCTATTTTCCCTGCGGAGTAATTTCATTTTCATAGTTTGACCATAGGCCATCAGATCAAGCTGATTTTCTGAACTTTAGAAGTTTACGACTGTACGTCTTCAACATCAGCCAGAGTAAATTGTTTTTATGGTTCTCAAAACTTCAAGATATCTTATTGTGACCACGATGTCATCTTGCGTGGTGATGTAAATCCCTTCATGTTTTCAATGTTGCCTTGTTAACATAGCAAAGTTTGTGGAATTAAGTAGACAGTTTTAATCGGTTGTCCCTCTTTTTGATTCCTGTCATGCTGCACTGATGAGATTTTTCGAAACAGTTGTAGTCTTCGCAATTGCAGAGGCTGCAGTTGCCTGTATTATCACAATAAACTTATAAAAATATATACCGGTAGTCAGAGATGGGCATTTATCGCAATAATTTATCGGCGATAGTTATCGGCGATAATTTATCACCGATTATCGTTATCACTCAAAATAATTCTGATTTATCGATTACCGATATCGCTTTTGTTATATAATTTGTTATCGCCGATAAATTATCGCGATAAACAATTTTTATGCACGCAGTGTTTAAACTTCAAAGTTAGTGAGTTGGCGCTATGGAAAAAATACACGATGTTCATTAAGACTTGTCGTAATTTTAAAAAAATATCTCTTTGTTTTGTTTAATTTCACGGCAGAGTCCGTGAACTGCTCTCTTTTCTTGAAAAATCTCAAAAAACGTTTTTGAAACTCGACTTACAAAAAAAAAACTTTGTCAAACACATTGAAAATTACCGCAACATTTATCGGAAAAATTTATCGGCGACACTTTATCGATTACCGATATCGCTTTAAGAAATTGAGATTTATCGATTATCGGTATCGCTTCAGGCTTTTTTGACGTTATCGATTATCGTTATCGCTGTAGTACAGAACGGTTTATCGTGTCCCTCACTGCCGGAAATATATGATATATAAATGTTTATGATACATGACTTTGAAAACAAAAAGACGGGCTTCGGGTGGGCCGAGCTTAATTTTTAGATGATTTGTCGGGTCGGTTACGGGGTAAGAGTCAAAAACCAGCAGCAAAAGGTTAGCCCGTGTCATCTTGATGTCAAATGCGGTGGCACGCTCGAGGTTAGTCGGGAGTCTACGGAAAAATAATCGAAAAATAGAGTTGGAGCCTCCATGCATCTCGATCCTCTGCAACAAAGGATAGATGCTCCGCAGGGATGCCAAGACGAGACCAACTAATATCTTCCACGTAATCTCGCCATCGAGTTCTGGGACGGTCTCAAGGCCTTCGACCAATCGGTGTTGAACAGAGCAGTTTTTTTGGTGTTCTTTCCTGGACATTCGTGTCACATGTTCATACCAACGCAGTTGCGATTTTTCTAGTCGGAGCAGCAGCGATTCGATGTTTAGAGATTCACGAATATCTACACTTTTAACCTTGTTGAACAAGGTCAAACCGCTAATTCTTCGCAAGAATTCGATTTCGGCTGCTTGAATTCGAGATCTCATTTTCCCATTCATGATCCAACACTCATGGCTGTAAGTCCTCGAAGCTGTAAGGAGTCGAATCAAATTTGTCATACAGTATATACCGGGTGGCTGCTGACTCGAAGAGCACAAGCTCACTTTGCAGTCTCTCGCAATTACTGTTAAATGTTCAGTTCAATCTACGCCTTATTCAACATAGAATCCAGACTTGCTTAAGAGTTGTCTTTGTTTCCGAAATTTCCGGTTGAGTTTTGCTTCTGACTTCTTGCTGCTTTTTGGATTTTACCAAGTGGAAGTACGGTAATTATCGTAAAGCATCTTATCCAAGGATGCAACAACGAGACATGAGTGGGAGTCGAACCATCATCTTGCAATTATGACCGTCGTAAAAACGACGTTGCGAATCACTACACCACGCTGCTGACTAAAACTGGCTTCTCCTCACTGCAGCAAAACCCATTCAGCATAGAAATAGTGTTTCCTTCCGGTAAGTCGGGACGAAAAATTTCCCGGGAAGTTTGGGGTTTTAAAATGTTTCGTTTTCTGGGATATTTTTGTCGGGATCCACGGAAATTTTTTGCATTTGCAAGGATTTCAGTGGTAGGCCTACTGATATCTATCATTCCGACATACAAAATGCGTTACTGCAAATTTAAAATTTTTTGTTTGCTTACTAAAAATAATTTTTCAAAATTTGCGAAATTTTTTTTATGACAAAATACTTGTGAGATCAAATTATTTCCTCAAATTGTCAAAAAAATTGAAAAACTCAAAACTACGTTTGTCAAAACAAGACCACAAAACGCTAAAAATGAGATCTCAAATGCTAAAATCCAGAAAAAAAGCAAAACAATCAAACTCTGGAAAACTTCCCGGGAAAATTTCGAGGATTTTTGGGATCCCGAAAATTTCCCGGAATTCCCGGGAAAAAATTTCCCGTTTTCCGGGAAGTTGAAAATCCTAGAAAAGGGAAATCCTATCTGTTACTGAACCAGTAGCCTCTTAATTGTTGAATTCATGAGCCAATTCCACAAGCCCTTGACAATTAAATGACCCGGAAGCCGTTGTAAAAATTATGTGAAAGGTTTTATGATCTCGAGTTTGAATCCCAGCAAACGATTTCTCATTTGCGACAGATCATCAAGGTGAGCCACTGAAAGCAGAGTGGTGGGTTTGTGAACGGGTTCAAAATGATTTTTGCGAAGATGATTGAGGAATTGGCTGAGTAACAACCCACTTGTCCAAAGCTACGCTAAGTGATCGTTCCAAGCATGCCTTTCCCCCGGATTGTTTCCCCAAAATTTTTTCAGCCAAACTTACGATTTTGTACGGATTCTCGCCGCCGGACTCCTATTACCGAGTGTTTTTTTTCTCAGATTGACCTGCAGGAAGCAGCTCTAGATTAAGGAGGGCGGCTATGGGGGGCCCTGTGATAGGGGCCTGCAAGAAACATATGTGGCGCATGGCGCTCTCCCTGTTGAGAAGATAGATGTTGGAGGTGTAGGATGACGCTCCTTATTTTACCAGTAGAGTTTTTAATGAAAATGCAAACTTTCGCCAGCTACCAACAACCAGCAGCCAACAGTCAGTAGCCAACAACCAACAGCAAGCAACCAAAAACCATTAGCCAACACCCAGCGGCCAACAACCAGCAGCCAACAGTCAGCAGCCAACAACTAGCAACTAACAACCAGCTGCCAACAACCAGCAGCCATATTATTTTGGCGGGCTTCAGGACTAATTTTTCTGGAGGCTTCGTATTTTTTTGCACGATCTTTTCGTAAAAGGACGCGATTTACCGGAGGGCCTTTTCTACAGGAAGCCCTGGGGGCTATGATAGTCCTCTATTTAATCCGGCCCTTTCTGCCTGAATAACATTGGCTTCATAAAGTGTAGATTAATACATGGCCAACTACAGGACAACCTCCTCATTATGGCCGACAACAGAATAACTTCCTCCTTACAATCATGATTCAAATCGCGATTTCGCAGCAGTCTCATGTTTTTTCCATAGAACTTTTATTCTCTTCAAAATTTTGTCATGGGGCTCGAGAACGAAGTTTTAGCACTTCCATTTGAGCGGCACACCATTGCAGCGTAGGTTCTGTAGTGTTGGAGTTAATGAACGAGAGAAGATCTCGCTAAGTATCGAACTCGCACCATTTGGTCCGGCGGATCAACGCTTGTCCTACTGTAAGTAGTAAATTTTATATAATTTCGTATGAAGTCGTATGGATTTCGCCGTCGATTTCTAAGCCACTCAAGTGCAACATAGTTTTTATATTGGTGAAGTATCATGGAAGATGTTGTTGAGTACCGGTATCGAATACGCAAAATCAGCAACCAAGCCCAGTTCTGACTCATTCAACCGATTGTGAACTCTAACGCCACCTCACGGTTGCAATTTTGCGCAAGGATCTTGAACATCTACAACTTTTTCAAGGCCAATGCCAAGACTTAGCGGTCTCGGGTCAAACCAATGACTTTAAAATTGCTATTTACAGGTTCTCTTCTTGACGCTCAGCATCAAAGGGAGAGTGTGGAGAACAAGCCAGCAAGTGGAGAACAAGCCAGCAAGTTTACTTGTTGTGCCGTTGGGAAAGATATTTTTGGGATTTCCCCATCTTGGTGTGATAAACAGATGGCGGCAACTCCTAAACAAGTTCCTTATTGCGCTTTGATTGATTTCTCGTGACAGGAGGGTAAATGTGCGACTAAATACTAAAAAAATACAAATTTGATGTTTGGCAAACTCTCTTATCCAGAGCTCATCTACAAACAAACTTAAAATTTATTTAGAAGCGAGTTACTGAGGAGTACCAAAGAACAGTATAAAAATTCGTAGCCGAACTGGAGGAAAAATTTTGGCGCAGCCAAATTTTGTGTCAATTAGAAAAAACTGTCACTTCATTTTATCGAATGATGACATCACGTGACGTCAGATATTCATTGCGTCACAATAAAACAAATATATATCTACAGGCAATATTAATTGGGGGCAGCCACCAGACCCGCAGGTCCTTTCCCCAGTTCCTGCCCCCCGATTGTACTTTCGAGGGGTTTGAAGCCCAGTTCTTCAACTGGAATCCCGAAGGCCAGAAGTTTTGATTCATATGTTCGCAAGAGGTCGTTGTGCGCTTTGCAGACGCGCGCTAATTCGTACTGGAGATCTTTAATTGCGCTATTCTTCGAATCCAGAACATCTTCGAGTTTCCTGGTGACGACTGTCAGTGCGGTTGGATCAAGGTTGGATGCAGACAGGACTTCGTTCAACTGCGCTTCTTTCTTCTCCAATGAGTCGGCAAGAGCAGTCAACTTCTTCTCCAGAAGAAGATTTTTAAATCCACTCTTTTGTTGAACTTCGTGGATCGCTTTGACGAACTTCTTATAAAGCTCATCACGCTCCGCCTGTGTCTTCTGGAAGCGCTGCTCCAAGACTTCATGCTCCCACTCCAAACTCTTCAACTCTTTATCCATAACGCGCAATCGCGCTTTCGCGCTGCTTAACGACGCTTTGTCTTTCTGATAATTGGTCAGTTGCTTTCTCAGTTCATCAACTTCTTCTTTAGCGCGTTGTAGCGGTTCTACCAAACGTCGATTTTGTGCTTGGATCTCTGCCATGTCTTTTTCCAACCGCTCTTCCTTCCTCTTCATCTCCTCAATCTGCTCCTTCAAGGAATTGATGAGAGCGAGATTGTTCAAAGTGATGTCGTTGTAGTAATTCTTGATATCCGAGAACGCTTTCTCGTGGTTCTTCATCAATGCATTGATCTGTCCGTTCTTCCGCTCCTCAATCTCGTGGATCTCCGTCTTCCTCCTCAACTCCAACTCATCGCGAAGAACCTTCATTTTCTTCTCATACTTGGCTTCGATTTCGCGCGCTTCTCTTTCGAAATCTTCGCGCAGTCGCGTCACCGCTTCATCATTCTTCATCCGGAGGTCTTTGTCTGCATCTTCGTGAGCCAGCTCCTGCTCCTTGTTCGTAACTTTCAACGACCTCTTATCCTTCCGGAGTTCACCCTCCTGCAGCCGGTGCTCCTCCTGCGCACGTTTCAACGCGATCGAGCTCTCCGTCTTCAACTCCGTGATGTTGTTTTGATGTTCGTAGAGAAGATGTTTGACTTTTTGTTTGTAAACTTTGATCTCAATCTGATGCCGTTCTTCCGCATCCTCCATCTCGCGATCTTTGTTACGTAATTCCGCGCGCGTTTCGTCCAACTGACGCTTGGTGATCTCCCAAAAAGTGTTCACTTTATCCCGTTCAAGTTGGAAGTAATTCCGCTCCTCCCGCTCGCGATCCAGCTCCTCCCGGAGTCTACCAATGTGCTCCTCCAGCTGCTCCTTCGACATTTCCTCCGTCGACATCCCATCGATTACTGTTGGAGTCTTCGGCTTCGCAGATTTCTTCTTCCCTTTCTTTTTTCCTTTTTTCGGGGGCATTTTGTTGATCAAAGCAAAAACAAACAAAAACAGTAATTAACCTCGTTTATTCTGAAACAAAAAACTTTTTTTACTCTTGATGCCGTGAAACAAAACAAAAAGATTTTCATTATCAATGTTTTAATCATCCCCCACGTCCCGATTTAAATATGAGCAACAACAAACAAAATGTCATAATCTTGGTGAAAAGGTCATCTGCTTGCACCGTGATGACGTAATACTTACCCACTCACAAGTTTATTTGATGGCGGATGAGATTTCATTTGATCGAATGGAGTTTTTTAAAATTGATGGTGAACAACTAAAAACATGACAAAGGCCAAAACGTTACAGCACCTCTTGCTTGACAAATTAAAATAACCAAACCACGAATGTCCTTCAGAGCATGGGCTAATGCTTGGAACTTGTCACTACTTACGGTGCAGCTTGCATTGCAGCCATAATAACTGGAAACAGTTGTTAATTACTTGACGTGTTTTTGCTTAACTGTAAACTGTCCTCCTACTCATTTTACTTTTGACAATGAGATGAGTAACCCTGAAGAGTCAAGTAATTAAAAAGTGTTTCTAGTTATCCTGGCGGAGTGGTTTCTACTAATACTTCAGAACGAGAATTGCATAATTGCGAATCGTTATTGCAGCAAGTCGTGGCATGTTTTATGCAAACACCAAATCAATAGAATGGAATAGAATCACCGGCAGGTATAGAACAGGAGGAAATAAATTTAAGAACAATTATGAGTAAAAAATTCAAATCAAGCAGGCCGTTAAACTGCGGACTTATTAGAGCAAATGGCAAACCAATAAATTTACAGCAATGCATTGAAGCCAAAACAGTTTAAAGTCAATCAACTGGTTGTTTTTCAAATGATAGCAATGCATGAAATGCAATAAAGTGGTGCATACCTACAAGGGTGATGCAGTTGCCCCAATGTTATGAAATGACACTGAACCTTTGTCAGGTACTGTGGTTTGGTGATAAAAGCATCTTTTCAAAATTTGGTTGAATTTTATCAACATTTAGGTTAGGCAGAAAGGACATCTTTGTACTGCCACCAAGGTTTCCATTTTTTTGCCTGTCGCATAGATTTTAATTTTTTTTTTGTTGTATAATCAAAACTTAAAAGCAAGTGTATTTAAAGCAGTTAGGTTGAATTTTATCAAAGTGTAGGTTAGGCTGATGAAACGTCTTTTTTTTTGCTAGCAGGGTTTCCATTATTTTATTACTTTTAACATAGTTTTTGATATACTATAAGCTAAAAAGTAAGTGGAATTGAAGGACATACCCGCATGATAAATTTTCCAGCCTATAGATTGTAAATACATGCAGCACTCAACTTCAACTCGAGAAGGATAAATTAAAAGTTTTAGGCAGCGTGGTCGAGTGGTCGTTTTTACGAAGGCCATGATCGCAAGGTTGATGGTTCAACTCCCACCCAAGCCTCGTTGTTGCATCCTTGGATAAGATGCTTCACAATTATCTCTGCTTGGTGGAATGCAACAAGCATCAAATTGAAGAAGTCAGAGGCAAAATTCAAGCGGAAAACTCGGAAACAAGGGCAAATCTTAAGCGAGTCTGGATTCGTCCCATGCATAGCGCCTCCGCCGCTTTCTCATGACAGGAGGATAAGAATGATGAAATTAAAAAAACAGTTGACAATGTATTTAGGTATGCATCAGTTACAATTTCAGAAATTAGCACTTTGACTGACTTCGTCTCTTTCGCTGATTTGGGATGATGTTCCTTTCATTTTCGACAACTTGCAAGATACTCTGCAGATTGCCCTCCTTTTTGGCCATGCAAATGTAGTCATGGGACAACTTAACCCCCCTTTCAGCACCGTCATCAACAACAGCCAGGCTTAAGATAATCTCTATGCTGCTATTGAAGGTTTCATTGTCCTTCCATAAATCAGCCGATTCCTCAAAAAAGCTTGTGTCAATGCCTGCCATAGTAAACAAAGACCAGTTCTTTCAAAAACGAAGAGATTTTATACAGGCGGAAAAGTTGTGAGAATGCAAACCCGAAAGTATCCTTGTTCGGTGTGTGGAAACAGAGAGGAAAATAATTCTTTACTAGGTACAAAATGTCAACGTTGGGTGCACAAAAAGTGCTCTGGAATTCAAGGAAAGGTAGCAAGCATAAATGGCTTTGTCTGTAAAAGATGCCTAGGTTTGGTGGCTACAAGTATGGAAGAAAATATTACGTTAGATGAAGACAACATAGAGATTGTGGAAAAGTTTGCACATCTAGGCGATGTGCTTAGCACGGAGGGAGGAGCTCAAGAAGCTGTGCGTTCAAGGATAAGATCAGGTTGGATGAAATTCAAAGAAGTCTCAAGTGTTTTAGGCAACAAATACATGTCGCTAAAGATTAGGGGGACCTTATACAAAAGCGCTCTTACCTACGGGGGTGAATGCTAGGCTTTGAGAATAGAAGATGAAAGAAGATTGAAAACAACAGAAATGAGGATGCTGCACTTGATATGTGGGAAGACCTTGAAGGACAAAATAACCAATGAGAAAGTTCGCGAATTAAATGGTGCGGATGAAATGAGAGAATTCCTGCGAGGGCAAAGGTTGCGTTGGCAAAGGTTGCGTTGCGTTGGCTAAGAGAAAGAAAGATTCTCTCTCTTGATACATAAGACTTGCATTTTAGTTTACTGATTTCTGACGATCTTCTCCCGATGAGTGTCAGACGAAAAGCTTCGAGATGAAATTACTATACTTTGTTATTTGAACAGTTCAGCAGACCAAAGCAATCACGAGCCTCACTTTGCAAAAGTTAATTTGCTCATTCCAGCATTCTGCAGACCCACCAAACAAGCTGCAAACCCTAGTTTTTGGATATGACATTGAAACATGGTAACTTGTGAGAGCTGGTCCCTCTGCCTAACTGAAACATTGACCAAACTCTACCAAACTTTACAGAGGTGTTTTTATCATCAAACCACAGTACCTGACAAAGGTTCAGCTGTTTTACTGAAAAAAAATATTTTTGTAGGGTAACTGCATCACCCTAATACCTATTACAGCAGTAATAACTCACTATATTCTCTGTGTGGAGCTGAAAGCCAAGCTTAAACCTAATCCTAGAGTGAAACCAGAGAGAACTCTGGTGAAGCCCTTCCACAATTTTGCAAACATCCAATCTGTTTCAATCATGAACTTAGAATTTCATTCACAGAACAGTATTTCAGAAACTGCACATGCCAACAATTAAAACAAGCAAAATAAAGTTGCTTTGCTTGAAGTTTGTTTATATTAATTAGTTTGTCTATGTGACCAGCTTGTTGCTTGTGACAAATGATTACCCAAAAATTATTCATTCAAATCAAATCATTTAGTCCAATTATTGGGTGATTACCCAGTCTATTGGCTGCTCGCATGTCATAGCATGGTGTTACAATTGCAACCATCCATAATGATTGCAGGTGGGACACCAGACCCCAATTTTCTACAGTGGTGCTATTGAATGTGCAAAATCATGACGACATCATTAAGTGGATGAATTATAATTTATAATCTGTTTTATCAAAAACAAAAATTGATATGAACCAAAGATGAAAGTGCACCTGTTCATGAGAAATATTTTATATGGGATCATAAAATTTTTGATAAATATATTTGGACTTTCAGGATGAATTTGAAAATGGTCTTAAGTAGAGATATTGCTAAAACCTGCAGGAGCACAAGGATCACAAGGACTGTTCCTTGCAACAGCACAAGGACCACTAGGGGCGCTAGTGAGTTATTACTAGGGTTATAGTTAAGGTTAGACCCTAACCCCTAGTAATAACTCACCAGCGCTCTCAGCGATTCATGTGCTGTAGCAAGGAACGGTCCTTCTGCTCCAGCAGCTTTTAGTAGGACCCATAAGTAGTATTGTCTTTTATGCCGCACCATCAACCGTATAAAGAATACGATAAGATAAAGAAAATATAACAACGACACAAGAAAAGAAGCAACAAAATGACTAACGTTATGACATGCGGGTATAATAAAAGCGCGAAGGGATGATAAAAGAAACCAAGCGCTGTACCGGTAGTGATAGCGAAAGTACAGCGTTTATTTCCCACACTATTTTCATGTTTTTGTCACAAAATCATAACTTCCTATCTGACACAGTTCTCATCGTTGCTGACTGTTAATGCTTTGCCAAATCGCCCGTCAGTCCTAAACTGAGAGCCGAGTTAATGAGGTGGCTATCGCTGTGATGTACCCAAAGTTTAGCATGTGACTCTGTCATTATATCTGAGATATTGTAATTTCTGAAAATAACTATTCTATTTGATTAAGGTCATTGTACTTAAATAAGGTCATATACTGGTATAATTGAATAATATTAAACTCAAGAAAGACTTGTGCTTATTTATTGGAGTCAGATCACAGCGCACCATTGCAGCGCTTATTCGTACGATTTTGTACAAATAACTACTGCCTAAAAAATAATAAAACATTTGTGAACATCTCAATTAGAAAACCATACCGGTATTCAATCAGTGACTTACAAATACTTGAAATTCAAAATGAAGCCAGCAACCAATCAAATGTAATTGACTGGCCTGATCTACTAATTCAAGTTTAACAAAAATATCAAACGTAAGCTAGATCACTGTTTCACAGGCAACGATAACAACTGCAATCTTTGGCATAACTGATGAAGAAAAGCAAACACTTCTGAACAGTGAAGCAAAGAATGTGTAGTCTAGACATGCAAGAAAGCAAGTAAACCTATGCAAATGAAAATTGAGAGGACAAAAAAATAAGATAACAACAACAGTCTTCTTCTAACTTGGTTATGAGCTGGTGTGTCAAATTAAGCTAGTGTACTCGCTCTAATTCTTGGACAAGTCATTTAGACTAGACCAGTAGATTACCGGTACTTCAGCAATCCAACCAATGCAGCAACTCCAGCTCCTTACGATCATGTTTGGGTGAACAATTAAACTTTAGCAGCACTACACACAAAAATAATGCATGCTAACATATCTACGCCTGGAAAAGCCCAACATAAACTCGCCAAACCTAAACTTGTGTAACGTTCTTGCGTAATCGTGAGCTTCTTTCCGACCACATCGCCCTCACCTCTGACTTGATTATTTTGTCACCATGGAAACTTTTAAAGCAGTGTTGCTTGATGAATAAAATAATTGCTTTTAATCCGTGGGCTTAATCAGTAGCAAAGTCCGTATAACTTCGTATAAGTTGCGCGGACAGGAATGGAGCAGAGACAATGGGGCAAAAAATGTGTCCAAAAAGACAATCGCCTGCCTATCTTTTATAATGCAAAAGCGTTTGAAAGTGTTAGAAAAAAGGTCATAACTTTAGTTACGTTCGTTCGATTTTGAAAATTTCAATTGCATCGTAAAGCTCCTGATTTTAGCTATCGTTTAAAACAAATTTCAAGAAAATTGATGGTGTTTTAAGCACTCTAAATGGTTAATAATTTGGACATACTTAGAAATTTTTGAAGCAATTTTTACGCTAGCAGCATTTCTTGCTGTTCTAAATGCATAAATATAGCACAGATTTGCAAAAAGTAAAAGTTATTGTTTGATTTAAACTAGGTTCAATTACAAAAATTTGAACTTCAATATGAAAGTCGCCTAGCTATTGATCGTAGTTTTCCAAGCCTTCAAAGATTTGTTGCTAGAAAATGATTGCGTAAATTGTTTTAAACCTCGTGTAAAAGTAGGTTTCACTATTCGTGCGTAGAACTAGGTTTTGCAACCATGGTAGATTCACCAGATTGGAGTGAGGTTGTTAACTTCTATCATGATTCACCCTTGGACCATGTGTAAAACGAGCCTCTAGTTAATTTTATTCTGGCCCACAATATTTGATTTTAAAAGCCCGAGGTTTGAAATTCAAGAAGCTGCGGCCGTGAAACGACGTAGACCTATGTTAATGGATATGAAACAGTAAAATCGAGAAGTAAAATAGTACCGGTATATTTTTCCCGCTTAAATTTTGCTTATTGAATTTTTCGTTTAACAAATGGTCCAAAGCCCGAGGGTGAAGCACGACAGAAGTTAACAACCACACTACCAACCTAACACGGTTGTAAAAATTTGTGAAGCCTTATTTTACATGAGGTTTAAAACAATTTATGCAATCATTTTCTAGCGAAAAAGTTTTAAGGGTTTGAAAAACCACGACCAATAGCTACGCTAATTTCATAGTGAAGTTTAAATTTTTGTGATTGAACCTATTTAATTTGAATCAGATTAACTCTTTGCAAATCTGCCCTATATTTATGTTTTAAAATGACAGGAAATGCTACTAGTCAAAAAACCTCTACGAAAATTTATATCTCTGTCCAAATTATTTACAATGTAGAGTGCTTAAAACACAACCAATTTTCTTGAAATTTGTTTTAAACGATAGCGTAAGTCAAGAGCTTCATGATGCAGTTAAAATTTTTAAAATTCAACAAGCATAACCGAAGTTATGACCTTTTTTGTAACACTTTCAAGCGTTTTTACATTACGAAAGATAGGCAGGCGATTGTCTTTTTGGACACATTTTTGCTCCGTTGTCGCTTAACAATGTAACGAATGATTCGCTCAACTTGTACGTGAGTTATACGGACTTTGATCAGTAGTAGTTAGAGATGGCATGGGCAGCTAAGAGACCCTCTAACTAGCCATTAACCGGTCTTTTTGCTGGTCCGCTAACAGCCTAGCTTTATCTGTTGTTTTTTGTTGGGCCGCTAACAAGCCGCTAACAATTTTTGAAATTCCTTAAGTTAAATTAGTGTGATTAACTTTAATTGATCTTTCGCGCTCTCTTATCGAATGTGCAAATGCATAAATGTGCTTAAAAAGTTATACTTATTTTATATTTGTTATCGTGAATTATGTGTTTGCTCTTCAAACAAAAATAAATAAATGAATGATTAAAAGTTCATAAAAATAATGGGCTTTGGGTGCGCTGGGCTTTATTTTTGGTATGAATTGCCGGGTCGGTTATAGTTACTGGGCTAGAGGTTCCGGGCCACGGGCGGTCCGGGCTTCAAAAAAGTTAGCCCGAGCCATCTCTAGTAGTAGTGTCGATTATTTCCGCACCGTCAACAGAATAAAGAAAACCATAAGAAAGAATAACGGTACAAAAAAAAAAAGCAACAAAGCGATTGTTTTCAGAAAAAAGGAAAATTAAAAAATGAATCTGAATCTTACTTTTTAACTTAAATAAAATTAAATCTTCATTATAATTGCATTTTTATGCCGAAGCGTGTAACGAGTGACGGGGTTCATCTCTGCGGCTTAGCGCCTGGAATACAAGTCTGTTCCGAAGAAACGTCACAGCGGTGGCGAGTCGTTGGCGACACTGTGCCAGCGTGACCGACGCGGGATTTGAACCCCAGACCTCCCGTACTGATAGCGTGTGCGCTTTACAACTGAGCTAGTCAATTTAGTAACCAAATTAAATTTGGTACATTTTTTCATTTGGTATTCTTTTTTCATGTTTTATCTCTGTCAACGACATGGCCACGCCATACCGCACGCGGATTGCACATTCTACGTGCTGGGTTGGATTCATGGCCAGAGCGGATCGCTTTTAACATGTCGGATCTCGGGAGCGTAGTGTAGTAGTTTGGAGCGTCGACTTACGACGGCCATCATCGCAAGGTTGATGGTTCAACTCCCACTCAAGCTTTGCTGTTGCGTCCGTGGATAAGATGCTTCTCGATAGTTATTCCTGCTTGGTGGAATCTGACAAGCAGCAAATTATGGAAGCCAGAAACAAAAATCAACCGAAAAACTCGGAAACAAAGATAACTTTTAAGCGAGTCTGGATTGGTCCTATATGTAGCCTACAGCGCCTCCGTCGCTCCTAACAGCAGGATGAAAAACGAAGCAATCAAAAACAAGTCTAGATGGCTGCTAACTCACAATGCACAAGTTCACTTTGCAATTCATCAAAAATTGTTGAGTTTTCAGGTCAATATAGTTTCAAATATCCTGAATTATTTATCACTTTTGCTTTCTTTTCTTGATTTTTTTCTTCTCACAAGCGGTGTTATTTCGCATTTTCCACTATCAAAACACCGAAACTAAAAGGACTAGTAGATTGAGTTGATCAAAACTATCCAAAGTTGAGCTTATAATTTTGTTTTTGATCTTGAGTGTGTTGGCTGCGCTTCAAATTGCAGAGTGATGTAGAAGGTTTGCTCTCTTTTTTTCCCTACATTTTTGCGTTTTCGTTTGTGTTTTGCCGGTCACAATTAAAAGCGGCCGGTTGACGTAGTGGCTAAACAGACCGCTAACCGTGCAGGAGGTTTTGGTTTCAATTTTCTGCCCGAAAAAATTGCACGCAGTGTCGCCAACGACTCGTCACAGCTGCTATGTTTGTTTGGAGATGTGTTAACCAGGCTCTAAGTCGCGAAGATGAGCCCCACCACTCGATCGTTACACCCTTCATCGGGGTAAAACTGCAGGTGTCATGAAGATTTGATACGATTTGAATAACATATAGGTATGGTCTGCTAGCTAACAACATCACTGCTAGATTCTGATTCAGTTATTCGAAAAATTCGGAGTGGAGATCCTAATAGGGGGCTTGGCCTCAAAGTTGTTTGCACTTGATCCGTAAATAGTGCCATTAAGTAAACGCTCGGCCTAACGACAATGACAACGAGTTCGCGTATTTTAGGGAGCTTACCGGTACCACGACAGAAGGACTTTCATAAGGCAAATGCTTGATCCAAAATCAAATCTTTAAATTAAGCATCATAATGGTAGCAAAAAAATAGAGTAAACAAACCAACCAGCCTAACAAATTTGAGAGTTGAAAGTGCTTTTTAAACCAACTGATAGAAAGCAAATTTGTTGGGGTTCGAACCACGTGGAAGATTATGGCGTTCGGCTAACGTCAAAAATTGGATAAAATTTCGTACCAGTACCGGTATGACAGCAAATCGAATTAAAATCGCATTTAGTGTACTGTAATCCAGAGGTGTCCGTAATCTAAAAATTTCATTCCGAATCCTAATCCGAATCCGAAGCGATAAAATCCGAATCCGACTCTGAATCCTAAAAAACTCAGGAAACAGAATCCGACTCCGAATCAAAATTCTGTATTGGCATTATATACAAATTAGGCCGCATGTATATACCCAATAGGCCACTAGTAGCTTATTAAAATCATTGGTTGTCATCCAAAATTGAATCCGGATCCTAATCCTAAAAAAGCAAAAAATCACAATCCCGTTCCGAATCGAAGCAACAGCCGGATCATCCGGTTTTTAAAATCCGGATCCGATTCCGTTGCACACCTGTGCAGTAAACACGATTTTTACAAGTTAATTTTATAAATGGCAACTCTGGGATATAAATCGCTATGGAGAAGACGCGAGATTTATGGAAACTGTCCTTAGACCAGTATGGCACTGGTAGACCTCTAGACCTGGGGTTATCAACCGGGGTTCCGCCAGAACAGCCCTGGGATTCCGCAAGTTTGCAATTTAGAGCTGGGTTCAAGTATATGAGAATTAAATTAGCGCACAGAATAGAATAGAATGGAATTCATCGATTTACCTTGAGCATAATTATGCAGTCTAACAAACACCGAAAATAACATGAAATTTTGCAAGGCCAGGAAGCATCAAAGAACCCAAAGTTTTGATGCTTCCTGATGTTGATGTGACGATATTAAATCAGAAGCATATTAATGAGAAAAAAACAAAAAAAGATACTGACTATTTGTATGCATGTGTGGGCTCATACAAATACTGGTAGCGTCTGGAGTTATTTGTACGTGAGAGTAAAGCATGGGTATATGAAAACCATTATTTGCTAGATTGCCACGACTTTTCTATAGCTCGGTGACTTGGAGCGCAGTGTGTAGTGGGAAGTGCTGCACTAGGCTAGTTTTGGGTTTGATTTTCGTCGTTTCGATTTGTTTCAGCTGTTTAGGTTTGATTCTATTCTAGCTCTGTGACAACAATCAAGTTCGTCAAGATAATAGAATGGAATAAGAATGTAAGTTCTGCTGGTGTTGGGTACATTACATGAATGATAAAAATCGTCACAGTCTACTGGTTATATGACTCTCACATACAAATAACTCCAGACGTTTCTTGTACGGGGTCGTATAAATCAGATAAATAGCGGAGCTTGTTTGAATTAAGCCACATCTTATAACAGGCGGATGTAGCACAAGCCCAAGGATTGCTGGGGGCGCTAGTGAGTTAATAGTAGGGGTTAGGGCCTAACCCTAACCCTGAACCCAAACTCTAATCCAGAACCCTTACCCCAAACCATGGTTAATTTAAAGGTAGTGTTTATTTTACGGTTAACAGCAAAATAGCTTCTAGGTCTATTTTGCCGTAAGTGACGTCGTGGGTTTTTAAGCATCATTTTGTGCTTAATTGTCACGACTTCTCCATAGCTCAGTGGATAGAGCACAGCGTATATTGGGAAGCGCTGCACTAGTTTTGGGTTCAATTCTCGTCGCAACTTTGGTTTGTTTTGCTTCAGTGGCTTCGGTTCGGATCACTTCGGTTCGATGCAGATTCGTTTGACCTGGGGTTAACAATCGGGTTCGTGAAGACAGTAGAATAGAATAAGATGTAATATTTGTTTGACACGGGGTTATGTAGCTGCAGCAAAATAGACCTAAAAGCTATTATGTCGTTAAGGGCAGAATAGACATTAATTTAAACAAGCCCCCAAATAGTCACTATCAAAAAAAAAAAAAAAACAGAGAACAAAACAAAAAATAAACTAACAAAACAAACAGAAAAAAAAACAAGAAAAGAAAGGGCAAACATCAAACAACAGTATAAACAAGAATCAAATTACAATTCTAATACCAGTATGTAATTGAAGCCGGGGTTCTTCGAGTTGCGCACCTGTAGAGGTTCCTCGAGTCTCTGGAATGTTTGATTGGGGCAGGGGGTTCAGCTTCACCTGAACCTGAGAAAGGTTGAAAACTACTGCATGGTTTTCTGGGCTGATGCCAGAAAGGTTGAAAACTTTTAGGAAGTGTCTATTTCACCAAAAATTTCGGTTACCGAAGTTTGAAAAATCGTAGTTGTGTAATCATTTTCGGTTCCTGTAGTGTGACTCTCACAGTAGGGGAATCGTTAGGGGATGTTTCCGGTTCCGCAAACCACGATTTTCGAACTTCGGTAACCGGAATTTCCGGTGAAATAGACGCTTCCAAACTTTTACCCCGCCTACTTGCCCAATTTTTGTTGGGTTAATGCCGGGTTCTTAGTTGCAGTTCTTGATTGAATCAATTTTTTGATGGCATGATCTGTGATTGTGATCCAGAAACTAGAACCATTGTCTAAAAGCCTGCCAAAATTGGGGGTGTAAACAGGGTAATTGTAGCGTACTGCTAGTTTTGCATTGTAGCTTCCAAATAAGCTACAGTAATTGCACAGAAAAAAGCAGACTGTTCTGTGTTTTTTTGGTGTGCTGTGTGTGTTGAAATAATCAACAACTGGTATCTACGATCTGGTTTGGGGTGGTGCACTGTGCAGGGAAAACTGAATAGTTGACTTGTCCAACAACAATTTTATTCATCAGGAGCGAAGTAACTATACAACATTTTCACGCATCAATGGAGACTAGGAGAGTCAGAAAACTATCTCCTGATTGGGGACAGTAAAACAACCATATGCAGTACGATTTACAAAATCAACTGCCCCAGTGGTTTACTTGCAATAACTGAGTAAAAGCCAAACAAAGAGTACAGCAATAAAACACAACAAAAAGCACAAGGTAAAAAGCATTTCTGATATTTTACTGACGTAACAATATTCAGTCAACGTTCTGTAAATATATACTACAGTACACCATCAAAAACAAAAAAGTGCTGTCTCTTTAATGCACTAGTACCATACCAGTTTCTCAGCCATGTCAGCAGACATATTTGTACCGATACCTTCTTTACCTGCTATTGGTATGTCTAATTATCAGACATGCAGTTACCAGTAGGTGGTTGGGCTACTGGTAGGCTAGTCTAGCTAAGGCTAATTTGGTCTCTGAAACAGATAATGGTTGGCAGTAAATCTGGTTAATTAAATGACTGGGGTTTATCTAACCTGCATTTGATTACTGAGTTTTTCTTTTCGAAAATGCTTTAAGTGCACTGTGCATTTCCCAATTACTAAGGTTAAAATTTCTTTTTTATGTGAAAAGAGTAAAAAAAAAGAAGATAGAGGTAAAGAAGTAGATGGATAAGGTCAGTTTTAACATCGCTGATCCTCAAATAGTTTCCAATATTTTTTGATTGATAAATCATTTTGCTGGCTTTAACGGTTTAAAGACAACTCAGGTGGCGAGTGGTCAGAGCGTCTGCCTCTGGAGCTGTAGACTTGGGTTTGATTCCTAGTCTTGTCAAACCAATGACTTTAAAATTGGTATTCACAACTTCCTTGATTAATGCTCAGCATTAAAGGGACAGTGTGGAGAACAAGCCGGCAAGTTTACTTGTTGTACCGTATGTCTAATTATCAGATAAGGCACTTAGCGGGGTTTTACCATCTTGGTGTGGTAGACAGACGGCTGGCAACTTCTAAGCAATCTCGTATAACGCATTGATCGCTTTCTCGTGATGGGAGAATAAATATGCAATAAAATACCAGGGCAACTCTGTAATAATTAATGTATAACCCAAATCCAGTGCACTTGGCACTTCTGGACAACAACCATAACACCATGCAATCATCAATTGACATCGAATGAAGCATATCTGCTGAACACAAAATTTGAAGTAAATCTGCATGCGGAACAGATAATAATCTAGTGCTGTCAAAATTTTTTTTACTGATTTGCCTTAATGCTGCTGTGTTGCACTTTCGTAAGTTTTTACGTTTTCCCTATTGTATAAGCAATGTTGTGAGCTTTTCTTTTTTGGGGGCCTCCTTAGATCACAGTAGATGGTTTACTTTAGGGTGCAGCTTAGAAATCCCTGTTCCTGTCCACAACTGTTTGAGTAAACTGTCCTCTGAAATAAGATGCGCATTAAAATTAAAGAGTCCCCAATTCAGTTGTAATAATTGCTTTGTCTGTTTGTGTACGGATTTACTAATTGTGTTTTGACAAAGTGAATCTGTGGTTTTTTGTTTTACCTTGTTAACATTTATACAACTGATATTTTTCATGCTGAAGTCACCAAGCAACATGCTTAGATTGTCCACCGAAAAATTAAAAGAAACCACTTAATGTAGATCACATGAAAAATCATGGCATAGGTCGCTTGTGCTTTTCTGAAAGAATCTTTACAAAAAACTCAAACGCAGTAAATGTACATTGTGTAGTAACGCTTGGTTTGACCTGCACAATCGACCGTCAGTGGGTAATCAGCCATCCTCACCTTTTCTTGTTTCACCTTCTTCTGAGGATTAACCATAACCCTTAGTCACTTGGTGTCGCCTGACACCAGAAGAACAAGAAACGAGAAAAGTTGTAGACGTTCGATTGTTCACCGGAACCTTGTATAGCGGATTCAGATATTGCAAGCATGGAGAAAGTTTGAAATATCGTCACGTTGGTGCAGAAACTGCGTAGGTCATTTTTTTGTGTTTTGAGAAAAACGCAAAAAACATGTGATTGAATGTATCTACTCTTGCGTAACAAGCAAAATAACAATAGAAGAAAGAATAAATGGTTTCATGGTATACTATGTGTTATTATGATTTAATAATTGTGCTGACTTACGCAATTTAGAAACTGGAGCATAACTCGCGAACGCGTCGACGTATTTTTCCAAAAAGTGTGTCAAGCGTTAGCGCTGACCCTGAAGAACAAGTTGGTGCTAAAAGCTCAATTTCGCCAAAAAATGACTTTTGCACTTACGTGACGATATGGAAAAACATGTTGTAAGCATCCAGTCAATTTTGCGTAAAACTGGCAAACATCGCTGATTTTGGCTATTTTCTTATATCTAAATATTTTTATTTCTCTGCGATGAGTTGTGAATTGTTGATAATCTGGTTATTTGTTGTAGTTATGCTTTTTGTCACTTTTCGCCATAAAAATGCTTAACTTTTCATCCATTTAATGCATGACGAGTTTCAGCATAAACATGGGACGAAAATAAGTTAAAAAAGAAAGCCGCATTATTTCTTGAAACCAAACGTTTCGACAACATAGTTTATGCTGTCATCATCAACAGTGTGAACAGGGCAGTGCAACAGCTGAATCTATGTTGTCAAAACGTCCAGTTTCGAGAATTATTGTGGCTTTATTATTCCTCCTCAAGTTTGTATGGGCAATTACAGTATGTTGATGAAGGCATGTGATGTTTGCGAATGTTTCTTGACGAATTAAGCTTGGTGAATTGTCTCGTGTTTGAAGATGCCGGACACGACTGTTACCGAGAAAAGTGTTGCGAAGTTTGATGTGTTCAAACTTGCGAAACGGCGTAGTTGCGAGTTGGTCAACACTCCTTCGCCATGCGTCAAGAAAGCGCTCTTTCATTTGGAAAGACTGAAGGTTTGTTTTTTGTTCGCGTCGTATTTCACCAATTTGTTGTTTTTTTTTTCAATTATCGACCTAGGAAAACTTTCTTAACCTTTGGAAATAAATTTTTTAACGGCAGCGAGAATTTATTCTTTTTTGTTTATCTGCTTTGGGTGTGAAGATTTGTGTAAATGATGGAAACCAGACTGACCTGACAGTGGGGTGGTGGAATACACCGTTGTCAGCGCGCGAGCTTTTGGTTCAATCACCAGACCAATCAAATCTTACTTAGTGTCGCCAACGGCTCGCCACCGCTGCAATGTTTCTTCGGAGCTTTGTTGCCGAGACGCTAAACCGCGGTGATGGATCCCGACACTCGTTACACGCTTCGGTGTATTACCGCGAGTATAATGAAGGTTACTGTGCATACATGATGATGTTGATATTATTTTTTTAGAAATTAACAAAGTTACCCAAAGATTTTCCGCCGATTGCTGAAGATGTTCAGGTCAAAGGTAATCGAAATAAAATTCTGTTTTTGTCACGCGTTTTTCTTTACAATGTCATCAGATCTGTTTACAATGTCATCAGATTTGTTGTGAGGTTTTTCTTTACAATGTCATCAGATCTGTTTTTTTTTTTTTTTTTTTTTTTTTTTCGGCAAATTTCGGTCATAGTCTAAATTAAATTCGTGAAAACCGTAAGAATTAAAGCCATTTTGGTTAATTGACCGAAGTAAATATCATCTTGCCAATATGCAAACAACAATTACAAACGAACTACCGGTGTCACAGTGTCAAGTTTAACAGACATCAAACTGATCAAAGTAGTTTTTATTTGTGTTGCGGTTACAAAGAAGTAGGTGTATATGAAGTGCCTGCTTCAAATAAGCATCAGAATGATTTTGTTTGCGTTGAGGTTTCAAATTAAAAGATTTAATAGGTTTCGCTTTTTTTTGCCGATCTAAGTGATTGAATTTTCTTTTTCCGTGACATTCGAGTCAAACGGTTGAGTTGGGAACCTAACCATGACCGAAAAAAAATTGAAATGACCGAAATTTTTGTAGACAGTTAGGTCAATTGACCGAAGTCAAATTACTCAGCATCAGATAAATAAACAAGCCGTTGATTTAAGTTTTGTTTAGATTCAAAAAAACAACTTCGTTTTTCCTTCGCTGACCTTGCAGATGAAGAACAGGGATTTGTGGGGGCCGGGACTTTCCCGGTCGAAGGCAGCGAATTTCCAACCCCAGCTCCCGAAGGTGAGCAACTATTGCTCATCGACGTTTGTTCCGCACGGGTCAATGTTCTCTCGTGTGACAATGTCATAAGAGCACGTGTTTTAACAGCTCAGATGGCCGAGTGCTCAGAGCGTCTGCCTCTGGAGTTGTAGACTCGGGTTTGATTGCGAGTCGGGTCAGACTAATGACTTTGATATTGACAGCTTCTCTGCTTGACTCTCAGCATTAAAGGGGCGGTGTGAAGGACAAGCCGCCAAGTTTCCTTGCTGTGCCGTTGGGAAAGGGACTTAGCGGGATTCTCCCATCATGTAGTGGCGGACAGATGATCGGCAACTCGTAAGCAGTAATAGCGCTTTAATCGCTTTCTCGTGATAGGAGGATAAATATGCAACTAACTAACTAAACTAAACATACGCAAGTAACATAAATAACAAAACCAACCACTTACATTTATTGGGTTAATGCCGGTGAGAGGCTGCGCAAAGACCGTCAAGTCCAACCCAAATCGTCGAGTCTGCAAGCTCTCATCTGACAGATTACAAACGAGCTCGTTATAGCGCTTTGATCGCTTTTTCGTGATGGGAGGACAAATATGCCACCAAGAGCAAAACACTTAAGGTATACTAATGATTGCGTGATCGTCTTCGTAAAATAAATGCAACATACATACATGCATACGGCCCCCTGCTGGAACACAACTCATATTTTTAGAACCAGAAGTTGAAACTTTAATGAGTCGGATTCAGTTGTCTCCGCGGGAAGTGTTCACCCAGGTACGTTTCACGATGCGCGTAGTAAGTAGTAGTGTCTTTTGTTTCCGCACCGTCAGCACAATAAAAGAATACGATAAGAGTAAGGGAATACAGCGCGGCACAAAAAAAGGGAAGAAGCAACGAAACGATTTACGTTATGGCATGCAGGTAGGAGAAGAGGAGTTAACAGAATACAGGAGTGAGCATGGTTGCAACACCCAGATCGTGAGCAGAAATTTCGAAAAAAAAAAACAAAGAATAAAGCAAAGGCGATAAAAAATGGCTGTCAGACAAAAATGGCTACAGAAGCATCGCAGCTACCAACACCGCTATGTTATAGTGCAAGGGTAGGAAACATAACAGTGGGTGGTCTATTATGGTTATTCCACCTCCAAGCAGCTCGACAGAAATATAAAAAAAAAGGGGGTTGAGATGGACTAGTACACTGAGGATTATTAAAACTACTTCGACAAAGACGATCACAGAAGACCTGACAGGCAAAGAAACCTACTAAAAGAAATCCTGCCCAGTCAGACCACAGGCTTAAAAATAATCAGTACAATAAAGAGTCCAATCATTTGAGAACCCGTGAGCTGAGCCGTTTCGAGTAGCATGTGATCTCCAAGGTGGCGCGATCTTAAAGGAGGGAGCCTAAGTTACCAAAAGATACAAAAAAAATACATATATATCACCGAGTTACTATGCTCTCAGACGTATATATGTATATGTAGATATATGGCGACCTGTAGCTTCTGCAGTAGAGAATGCTCGATGACTTAAAGCTGGTAATACCAAATATCAGATCAACCGATTTATCATTAAAACTGTTTTATTATTATGACCTCGACAGCCTGTTTCACGCTGAACGATATCTTCAGGAGGTATCTGCAAATAAAAACTCGATCAAAACTAAAATCTCGAAACGACACTGAAATCTCAAATAAAATACATCTGCGGAAAGAAGCTAAATTTTCAGGTTGTGGTTAACTCGGTGACGGTGAGGTGGACTGCAAGGATTGTAGCAGTCAAAAAAGCAAATAATTAGAATGTTTCAAAGCAACGAACTCCAAATCACCATCGATATCAATTTCATTGAAACTGATTTCCTGGACGTCACTCTAAACCTCAATTCCGGAAAATATTGGCCATACAGAAAACCTAACAACCACCCCCTGTATATCCACTCCCAGTCAAACCATCCCACGTGTGTTAAGCGGCAGCTACCGGCAATGGTGGAACAGCGTACATCCAACATTGCTTGTAACCAAGAGGAATTCAATAAAGCAGCAGCCATGTGATCAAACGCCCGAGCATGCAGTGGTTTTTCCGGAGCCATCAATTTCAAGGACGTAGAATCATAGATAACAAGAAGAAACCCCGTAAACGCGAAATACTTTGGTTCAATCCTCCATTCAGCGAGCATGTGACCACAAACATGGGTCGCGGCTTTTCAAAGTTATTGAACTAGCATTTCCCCCATGGACACAGGCTGAGAAAAATATGTAGCCGCTACAACATCATGGTCAGCTATAGCTGCGTCCCAAACATGGCAGCCGTGATCTTCCAGCACAACAAGCTACTTTTGAAGGGCAAAGGCGAAGATAAAGCAGTAAAATCCTGCAACTGTTGCGTCAAAAGTGAATGTCCTCTGAACGGCAACTGCCTTGATAGAGCTGTCGTATACTGCGCATCACTGAATTGCCCCGGAATCGAGAACAAGAAGTAATTTGGATTATGCGAAACGGATTTTAAGAGCTAATTTAACAACCATAAACACCCGTTCAGAAACGAAAACAAAGCTAATGCCACGGAACTGTTTAAATATATTTGGAATTGTAAGCGGTCGAACTTAGATCACCAAGTCATATGGGACGTCGCAGCGAAATCCAGACCTCAGCGCAACGGCGCAAAATACTGTAACCTATGCCAATCGAAGAAGCTCGCAATCATTCAATCGGACTCCAACACCACATTGAACAAACGCTCAGAAATCTTGAACAAATGTGGGCATAAAAACAAATTTATACTGAAGTATGAAAGAACGTAGTGTTTTGTTTTCATTTTCAATTTTCTACAGCGGCTCGTTTTATGTAACTGTAGACCATGCACTATAGTTTGTAATTACGTCATTTCTTTCGGTCGCTCTGTGCCTTGTTTCTTTTATTCGCTCTCCTCCCGTGACGTCATACCCAATCTCTGCTACTATCCTTGCAGTCCACCTCACCGTCACCGAGTTAACTACGACCCGAGAATTTAGCTTCCTTCCGCAGATGTATTTTATTTGAGATTTTAGTTTTTATCGAGTTCTTATTTGCAGATACCTCCTGAAGACCGCGTTCAGCGTGAAACAGGCTGTCGAGCTCATAATAATAAAACAGTTTTAATGATAAATCAGTTGATCTGATATTTGGTATATATGTAGACAAAAATAAAAACAAAAGAAATAATAATAAGAATTAGGAAATAATGGCTCCTGAAGGATTTAGACACGGATAGCTCCTGCCATCTCAATCAACGTAAGCTTTAAAAAATAACAGAAAATAAGCCTATAAATCAATTCCCAAGACCAAGTGCAGAGAAGATAACAGGGGGCAGAAGACCAATGCAGATTTGCACGTTTGCTGCTGAAGAGCGCTGAGACGATCTAAGGTAAAACTTGGGAGAGGATAGACCAGGGGTGGCCAACCTTTTGATTCCATGCGCCAATGTTTTTCACCCTTAATTTAGATGCGCCACATCAAGCATCCATTTCTTTTTAGTTCTTTAAAACAAGGGCGTGCAATATCGGCGAAGAGCAAAAAAAAGTGTCTTCACTTCACGCCCTCAGACAGTGGCGCACCCAGGATTTGGCAAAAAGGGGCCACAACCGGGAGTTTGGGGGTGAAATCTTCAGCATTTTTACGGTTTTTACATAAAAAAAACACTCATTTTAGCACACTATTTTTATCGAAAAAGGGCATGCAGTGAGTGCAGTCACTACGGACAATGCAAAAATATTTTCGCAGCTTATGTCTAAAAGCAGAGGCTTGGCTAAAATAAGTGAAAGGAGGCTGCAACCATTATCAGTTTGAGAAATTATTGGCTGAAAGTTAGGTTTTGGCACCTTATTACAGGGCCAAAGGGGGGCATGGCACCATGGCTCCCCTGCGTGCGCCTATGCTCTCAGACGTCCTGTTTTCCTCTGACAATGTCGGTGGAGAGCAAAAAATAAGAAAAGGTCTTCACGCCCTCAGATGTTCTGTTTTCCACTGAAAAATATTGGTGGAGGGCAAATAAAATAAAAAAAAATTAGTGAGAAAAAGTGGCTTGTCATCAAAAAGGTGCAATGCGCCGCTTTTAAGCAGCCAATGCGCCACAGGTTGGCCACCCCTGGGATAGACCAATTCAGGATTGTACGCTTGCTGCTGTGGAGCGCTGAAGTACTGTACAGAGGTAAGACCTGAAAGCAAACAAGAGAACAGTTAACTGTTCGAGACATATGATGAAGAAGGGCGGGTAGGTGTTTCAATAACTAGAAAGGAACTGGGTACTTTGACAGTAGGGGTGGAGCGGTTACAGTCAGAGGCACAGCAATGGCTGGTCGCAAGTTTATAGGTACTCGAGAGGTGTTACTTCAATTTTCGTTTAAAGGCGCCTAGAGACCGGGATTTTCTAATGGGAAGGGGAATAGAATTTCATATTTTTGGTCCAATATGCCTGATTGATTGTTGACTAACAGTATTACGGCAGAAGGAAGGAATTAAGTGGCTATATCTTCGAGTAATAATTGAAGAGGGTTTGGACTGGAAAATATAATCAAAGACTGGTGGAAGGGAGTGGTTGTGATATTTAACATAAAGACCGCTGTCTCATGTTTAAAAATATCCTCTATCGTCAACAAACCGTGTTGCTTGATCAGTGGCAAAACGTTTTCTTTACTTGAAAGATTCAAGATCATTCTTATAAATTTATTACAGATGTTTTGGAGTTGACTACCAATAATCGCATTACCAAAAAAACAGTTTATGATGCAATATCTTACGTGACTCGCGAATAATGAATGATAAATCACTAACAGAGCGCTTTTGTTGAGGCACGGTTTCACTCTCATTACAGCTCCCAAGGTAGCTCGTAGTTTACTCTTGAACATCAACATGTGGTTTTTCCACGATAAATTCTCATGGACAATTGTTCCCATAACGTGCACTGAAGAAACTCTTTCGATTGGCGTGTTTTTTATAGTTAAAAATAGATCGCTAGAGGGAGACTTAGAGATCGCGGTTCTGAAGTAAACGCATTTGGTTTTGTTGGCAATAAGTGATAGTTTGTTAGCAATTAACCAATCGTTGATGTTACCGAGTTCCTGATTTCCTTTGGCGAAAAGCGAACTAGCAGTTTTGCCACTTGTGAAGATACTGGTGTCGTCCGCAAAGGATAAGCTTGTGCCACATTTCAAGCTATTGGAAAAGTCATTTACATAGATAATTAGTAGGAGGCCAAGGAAGATCCTTGAGGAACGGAAGAGTTTATGTGATTAATATTGCTGGAAGAACAGCCATTGAAACTAACTTGTTGGAGCGTCCATTTAGGTAACTCTTGAACCGGTCCAAAGCTGCACCTCTTACACCGCAATGGGCAAGTTGGCACAAAAGAATTTCATGATGAATTGTGTTGAAGGCTTTTGAGAGATCTAGAAAGATGCCGAGAGTGGACATTTTTTTTTTCAATAGCTGCAGTAACTTTGTCAACAAGCAGACAATTAAAATGGGCAGTAGAGTTGCCCGTTTTAAAACCAAATTGAGTGTTTGACAACAGTTTAAATCGACTAAAGAACGAATGTAGTCTTTTATAGACGATTTTCTTTAGAATTTTCAAAAAACTAGGGAGTAAACTTATTGATCTATAGTTGTTGAAATTCGTGACGTCCCCTTTTTTGTGAATGGGTACTACCTTTGCATGCTTGAACGCAGATATAAATTTACCTTGAGAGAGTGAGACGTTATTGGCTGAGGCAATGATAACGTCATCAGGTAAATGTTCAACAACAACTGTGAGAATCTCATCCCTGCTAGCGCTTGTTTTGGGTGATGAGTAATGAGTTAGTGTTGAATCCGTGAACTCAGCGGATGCCCCGTCACTGTGTTGAACGGATGCAGTTGTAAATGCTGTCAGCATTAAATCGAGCGGTTCTGATAACCCTGTCAACCGTTCCGAAATCGGCGGACCCCGCTTGGACGTGAACACGGTGTCTCCAGTTGCTCGCCACCGCTGCGATGGATGTGAACACGGTGTCGGCAGCTGCTCGCCAACGCTGCGATGGTTCTTCAAAGCTGTGTTGTCGAGACGCTGAGTGCCGGAGATCGATCCCGCCTCTTGTTACATGCTTCGGTGTAATACCACGAGTATATTGAAGATTTGATTATGACGTTGTCTGTGAAAGGTGGCGAACTTGATAATGAGATTGGAGAAGGACCGCGCAGCGACCGAACGCGCGCTCGAACTTGAACGTGGTCGCGTCACATCGCTCATGTCCAAGATCGACAACCTCGCACAGCGACGACTTCTTCAACTTCCCGAAGTCGTCCAAAAAGGTGAATAAGCGTCTATTCTGACGTCCTAAAACGAGCAGTATTTTCATTATGACTCGAAATTTTAAGACATTTTTTTTGTGATCATGACTCGGTCGCATATTTCGTAATGGTTCTGCTGAATATTTTTCGTGTATTCTATTGCTACCAATCTGTGTTGAACGGATGCAGTTGTAAATGCGAATTACCAATCAAAAACCAAACTCAAAACCTAGAGTAGCATCGAACCCGGACCCTACTAGTGGCGGTCCAGCATACTGACCACTACACCACGTCGCTGTTGTCAGTTATGAGTACAGTTTTTCTACTTATAGTCATGTCGAACGAGCCCTATTTTTTTCCTGCAGAACCATTCCGAAACATGTGACGCGGTCCAGCTCTCCTTGTGACGTGCTTCTGCTGATTACTATCGTTCAATTTTGCTCGCTGTCTTTATTTTTCAATCAATTTCTGTGAAAATCTATTTTTCACCCAAACCACGTGCTACTTCCATTTAGGCGAGGCTGTGCGGTTAGAGCGTCCATCTCTGAAGCTGTAGACTCGGATTTGAATCTAAGTCGGGTCAAACCAATCACTTTGGTATTCACAGCTTCTCTGTTTGACGCTCAGCATTAAAGGGAAAGTGTGGAGAACAAGCCGACAAGTTTGTATTATTTATTTATTCGCATATTTATCCTCCTGTCACGAGAAAGCGATCAATGCGTTATACAAGCTCGCTTAGGAGTTGCCACTTGCCAGCCATCTTTTTACCACACCAAGATGGGGGAATCCAGCTAAGTGCCTTTCCTTACGGCACAACAAGTAAACTTGTTCTCCACACTTTCCCTTTAACGCTGAACGTCAAGCCGAGAAGCTGTGAATACTAATTTTAAAGTCATTGGTTTGACCCGACTCGGAATTAAACCCGGGTCTACAGCTTCAGAAGCGGACGCTCTGACTACTCGGCCATCTGAGCTGTTCAACTTGTTGTGCCGTTGAAAAAGGCACTTAGCGCAAGATTCCTTATCTTGGAACGAAGGATAAACACGCTAGCACATAGCATCGTTGCAGGGTTCTTCGTCGAACTGGGTTGGTGATAAGTGACGGCGATGAGCGTACTTCAGCGAATTTCACGCTAGAATCAAGAAAATCAATCATTGGATGACTGACAGGTCGGCGCCGAGCACGTCGCTGTCGGTGCAGAAGGTCTCGGGTTCGATTCCCGGGCCATCAGACGCATTGTCGCCAATGGCTCGGCATCGCTGCGACGTTTTTTGGAAGCCCTGTCACGCTTCGGCATAATACCGCGAGTATAATGAAGGTTTTTGAATCTTTGTTTTTTGACCATTGTGACGTCCTTGTGTTTGAGCCAGAACACGACGCATGCGCAGTAGACATCACGGAGTTGGAGTGGCATGTCGCGTACACCGAGCGTCATCTCGAGCGCAGTCGGGCGAAGATGAACGCCGCGGAAGTGCTGAATACGTCATTGAAGGAAGATATTGAATTCGTGAAGGAACACTGGTGAGATAATTCGATTATCTTCTCGCGTTACTGCGTCATAATCGAGGTCATTGTTCGCAGTCCACTCGTTGAAGATAAACTCGAAAGCGAGAAACACGCAATGGAAAAAATTAAGGAACTGCAAAGAACGACTGATCAGGTGAGTGTTCATGGATGCAGTCAGTGTTATCGGGCGTTGATAGCGTAGCTGAGTTGAGGATAGATTAATTGAGAGTGGACGTAAAAGGCCCATTATCGTATATATATAAGCCTATAGTGTTTGGCGCATTGTGTGTATGGGCATTTGGGTAGAAACCTCTGATGTGATTACTGGGTCCGTGTCAGTTCCAACGCATGGAGGTGATGACCAATTGACCTAAGAAAGCCGTTTGTTCTGCTGCAAAGTGGAAAATGGAATGAAGTATTTAGGAATACAACAAATATGAGATAAAAAATAGTGTAGAACTTAAATTGTAGATTACAGAGGAAAATACAACCGCTGTAATTCGTAAAACTGGACCTTTCCACGACATAGAATCAGTCGTCATCAGTGGTGTTAAAAGTAGTCCAGAAATCAGGTTAAATAAAAGCATTGTTACTGATGGCAAAAATTACTTGAAGTAGAGTAGAAAGTAGGGGATGTAAAAAGTAACCAAGTAAAAGTAAAAAGTATCGAAGCTACTTAAGTAAAAAGTAGCGTTTGCAAAACCTAGGCCATTAAGCTGAGCTTTAACCAAAGATAATTTGCTCACTTCCGAACTTGACATATATTTTGCCGATGCTTAAGTATATTTAGGATAATTAGCATATTTATTTGACGAAAATAGAAAAGTGAATTGTGTCTTAATCTACAAAATGCAACCTGATTGTCCACGCCAAACACAAACAACAAAAGACCACTTAATATCACGAAATTGTTAAACTTATATAAATAAAATAAAACAATACACTTAATACTAATGTTGCCAATTTTATTATCAAGCATGATTATTTATCATTTGCGTGATACATTGCTTAATATTAACTACTTATCGTTTTTAAAGCCACTTAAGTAGCGTTACTTTCTGATTGAACAACGTAAGTAAAAGTAGAAGTAGTCGAAATTTAAATCACTTAAGTAAGTACTAGTTACCAAGCAATAATACTTAAGTAGTCTACTTAAGTAAAACTACTTCGTTACTTCACACCACTGGCCGCCATCATCAGGATGCAAGGCAGTTGCTGATGATGAGGGCCGCTGCTGAATCTACGCTGTGTTAAGAAAATGCAGAAAGATGCAAGCTGTGAGCAGTGATGGCGGCTGGAAACCCTTCGACGAGTTTTACTCCGTTTACCGCGAGTATAATGAAGACTTGAACTGGCTTAAAATCACGGTTACAATTGAAAAACACAACATTCGTCTGTAACAACTCCCAGGTGTCACAGATTCTGCAGAATGAATAAAAGTTAAGTGAATAAAGTTTATTCATTCTGCTGAATCTGTGACACCTGATGAGTCGTTACCGACGAAACAGACTGTTGTGTTTTTCCATTGTAATTGGATTTTGATGCTACTGTTCTGCTCTGGTTTTTATCATCGAGCACTCTGTGCAGGAAATTGACATCACAATTACTAATGAAGACTTGATTTCGATCTAATCGCTTGTTTCCGCGTACTAGATATCGACATCAAAATCAACGCTGGAGATCTGGGTTTGATTCCACGTCGGTCAAATTTGTCACAGTGTCGCCAGCGACTCGCCACCGTTGCGATGTTTCTTCGGAGCTGTGTTGCCCAGGCGAAGCCGCGGAGATAATGAAGTTACACAGTACACACTTCGGTGTAATGTGGCGAGTAGGCCTATAATGAAGATTTCATTGATTTTGGTTCTGTCATTAAAAGAGCTAATGATGCTGATTTGTCGCTCAGAAAGTGTTTAGGGGGTTGGTGACGTCATCCTGGACCGCATATTAACGCAGCTAGTCTTCACTCGCGTCGTAGTCTGGGATTATGTGACGTCACTGCCATGTTGAAACGTTTGTGACGTATGTCAGGAACTGGCTGACGCTCGACTCGTGCAAGAACAAGCCGAAGGAAAATATCAAGAAGCGGTCCGGTTGGCTGACAACGAACGCGACCTGATCCGTCGAGAATTGGACGGCGTCCGGCAACAACTCGGGACCCTCAAGTTCGTTCGAAATTTGCAAGAACTAATATTCGCAGCTTACAACATTTATTTGACAACTCAGATGGCCGAGTGGCTGAGAGCGCCAGTCTCTGCAGCTGTAGATTCAGATTTGATTCCGAATCGGGTCAAACCAATCACTTTAAAATTGCTATTCACAGCTTTCCTGCTTGACGCTCAGCATTAAAGGAACACTGTGAAGAACAAACTGGCAAGTTTACTTGTTGTGCCGTTGGCACAGGCGCTTAACGGGATTCCCCCTATTGGGACAGTCACAAAGTTTAATGCATTGTTTTTAGGACTTCATATGTGCTATGCTAGAATCAGAGGGGCCCAAAGTTGTGCCCGAGTGGGCAGCATTTCACTTTTCTTGAGCATTTGCGGAGGGACAGTACTCAAAAAATGTTTAAAATACTATTATTCGGGCCGCACTTTGGGGCCGGCCCTTTATTCGATTTGGGCTGCACTTTGGACAATTTTTTCGCTCGACTTGATTGAATTTGTAGCAATTCTCACTTGTCATCATAATCGCTTGCTGTATTGCAGAAAGGATTACTCGCATTCCAAATCGATGCATCAAGCATACATGAAGAAGGCTGATGAAAGCAGAGAGCGATTGATCCGTCAGGATGCGGAGTTGGTGGGATTGGAGACACGGATCGAAGAAGTGAAGGAACAGGAGCAGCAGGAGTACGACAGAATTCAAGAACTCCGTGAGACTATCCGGCAAGTCGAATTTGAAACCGGGGAATTAACGAAGAAAAAAATCGAACTCGAACGCGAGTTAGAAGAAATGGTGAGTTGTGACGTAATAACAGCCGATGAACGGGTTGATGACGTCACTTTGGTTTAGAGAAGTTCAATGGAGGAGAAGTTATCCGGGTTGGAAGAGACGTACAAGGAAAATTTGCGTGCTCTGCGTCACTTGCAAGAAACTAACCGCGATATCAAATATGACATTGAAGATATGAGGGAAGAGATGAAAAACAGGTGGGGAATGCCCCCTCATGTGGGCTAAGGAGGGTGTCATTGTACCCCCTGATTGGGTGTAATGGTGCTCTCTGAAAGGTGTCATGGTGCCCCCTGAGGGGGTGTCATGGTGCCCCTTGGGAGGGCATAGGGTGGCCTGAGGAAGTTTCGTGGTACCCCTTGGGGGTATCATAGTGCCCCTGGTGGTGTTATGGTGCCCCCTGTGCCCCTGGAGGTGTTATGGTGCTCTCTGGTGGGTCGTCGTTATTGTGCCCCCTGGGGGAGTAGGGAGCGTCATTGATAGAAAATAATCCATTAACCTTGTGTTCAGCGAGAAAGCGATCGCGAAAGCAGAACGCGAATTGACGCGATTCCACAAAGAACGCGAAAGAATGGAAGAGCAATTAAAAATCGCCAATGATGACGTCAACAACATATCAATGGTCAATGTGGAGTTGAAAAGTAAGATGACGTGATAAGACTCATAATGCTTTCCGAATTGATTGTTACGTCATATTTGTTTCAGATCAGTTGGAGAAGGAAGAAGCGAAATCGCAAGCGCTTGAAGAAGCATTAAAAGTATGTGACGTCATCAGTGATGAATAGGCGATTTTTCCACAAAGTGACGTAAGAGATGGTGAAGATGACGTATTAGTGACGTAGATAATTGTGCAGCATTGCGACGATTAACTGAGGATGATCAAGTGATTTTTCAAGTTTGTTTCTCGACGTGGACATCGTGTGATATTGCACATGTTTGCTGTGTACACGTTTCGGGGAAGTCGCCTTAATCCTCACTTCTGTATCTTCCTCTGGGCGATGCAACCTGACTCACCATCATTCCAATGCATGTGTGATACGTGGTGAAATCATGGTGTCGCATGATATGCCCACTATCTTGTATTGTCAACGGGAAGGTGGCTGGAAATTTTGAGTGACGACTGAAAAGTGACGACTGACTGGTAGCCGCTGACAGGTGACTACTGAAAGTTGATCACTGACATGTGACCACCGACTGGTGACTAATGACAGGTGATCACTGACTGGTAACCGCTGACAGGTGACCACTGAAAGTTGATCACTGACATGTGACCACCGACCACCACTAACGGGTGGCGACCGCTGACAGGTGACTAGCCTAACAGGTTTGGGACAGAGCCAAGGTCCAGAGCACACATGTCTGTGGTTAACATGCGTCCAGGCGATAATCTCAAGTGGACAAGGTCACGTAATGTTTTGTTCAGGAAACTGCCGAGAATTTGCGACGACAAGTAAATGAAGAGATGAAACAACGAACCGCTCTCGAAGCAAAAAGACAACAAAACTCCAAAGCGCTGCTCAGGGGAAAGTCAGGTAGAGTGATTGTGACGTCAATTTGCTGGTGATGCACCTGACATAATAATGACGTAATGACGTTGCAGATAATGTAAAAAAGAAGCAACAGATTGAGAAGACTCTGGAGGAGACAATGCAAGCGGTGATCAAAGCGACGGAAGAGGTGAAGCGGCTGCAGGAGGAACATGATGCTGCTGTGGAGGTAAAGACGTGGTAATTCTCGACCCGCTTCATTATTTTTGCTCGAGACTTGGTCAACTTGACACAGCCGCCAGTGCTGCGTGTCAATATTTAGCGTCAAATCAAAATCAAACCTTCATCATCCTCGCGGTATTACGCTGAAGCGGGTAACGAGTGGCGGGGTCCATCTCCGCGGCTTAGCGCCTGGGCAACACAGCTCCGATGAAACATCGCATGGTTGGCGACGCTGTGTCCAATATGAGCGGCCGGGAATCGAACGCACACCTCCCGCACTGATAGCGATGTTTGAACCACTTCGCCGACCACTCAACCAAATATCCACATGAGAACCACTAGGACAAGTGGCAAGTTAAGTGGAGATGTGGTGAAAAGTGGAAAACTGAGTGATCCACCATTTTGTTATCACGTGATGTTCAGGTGATCGCTGATCTGGAAAAGAATTTGACGAAAGTGAATGCGGAACACGTGCAGGTTGAAGCTGATCTGGTGGCTAGGAAGCGCGAGATAGAACCAGTCGAAGCGAAATTACAGGTATCCCGGATGCAAGTGTTCTCGAGGTGTTCGCAAGAAATGCTCTAGAGATATTTTGTGATGAGCTCGTGTAATGTTTGTGTTGCATTCAGGAGGAACAGATGACACTGAGGGAGCACATCGGAGAGTTGCAGTTTGAAGAAGCTCAGCTGGAGAGGAAGCTCAAAGAGCTTCATCTGACTCAGGGAACAATGCAGAAGCGCTACGCAGCAACCGCCAAAAATATCGAACAGCTCAAGTAATTCTTGCATTCCTGTCTTGTTTTTCTTTTTTTTTTTTTTTTTTTTGTCCAACTATTAATATTCTTTTGTGTTTCATCATTTTTTTTTTCATTAATTTTATTTGTGGAAATTTTGAAGATGCCTTACCAAGACTAAACCAGACTCGGCGTTGCTATCGAGTTCATCTTCTTGAACTCAATTAATTTTTTGTTCTAAGAACACCGCGAATAAGTTTGTCTTCTGCGATGCTGAGAGTCAAGCGAAGAAGCTGTGAATTCTATAGTTTTAGTTCATTAGTTTGACTCGATTCGGAATCGAACCCGTGTTTTACATTCGGTCATCATGACGTACTATCATGATGCGGTTGCTATGACCACTGTGACGTATTTTGCAGAGACGAGTTTGAAGAGTTGCAGATCCAACTGCAAAAAGGCGAAGACACGAACGTGTCGCTGCGTTCTCAACTCGATCAGGCGTTAGGTGAGTCGCTGTTCGCCGAATCGTCAACAAACCTCACTCTTGTTATTACGCAATCAGACTGATCCGGTTTCGTGTTTGCGTGATAATAACAACGCGACTGTGTAATCGAGGTCGGCGAACTCAAAGTCACTTTAGTCGTGTTCGGAAATTTACTCAGTTCCGAGGGCCTGGGAATCGAACCCAAGACCTTCCGCACCGTTAGCGTTGTGCTTAGCGTCTCAGCAAAATTTTTCGAGTTTGCAATAAGGGCCGAGTGCGAGTTCGCAATAAGGGCCGAGTGCGAGTTCGCAATAAGGATGGAGTGCGAGTTCGCAGTAAGGACCGAGTGCGATTTGCTTACAGCATTGTTGATCGCTTGCAGCGCGTGTTGTTGATCGAGAAAAAGCACATGAAAACCTGATGAAAGATCGCGAAGATGTGAAGCGCAGGTTGGAGGAGAGAGTTGCAAGTGAACTCGAGAAGAATCGACAAGTCGCCGATCTCTACAGGTGGGTGGGGAAACCCCTGGTGTGATGAGACAGTGAGGAATTATGATGTCACTGTTTGAAAATTTTCATTTGTGTTCGCTGCTGTTTGTGGGTGTCGCGAGTTGGTGAAATCCCGCTAAGTGTCTCACTCGACAACACAACGAGTGGACTTGCCGCTAAGTGTCTCACCCGACGACACAACGAGTGGACTTGCCGCTAAGTGTCTCACCCGACGACACAACGAGTGGACTTGCCGCTAAGTGTCTCACTCGACGACACAACGAGTGGACTTGCCGCTAAGTGTCTCACCAACGACACAACGAGTGGACTTGCCGCTAAGTGTCTCACTCGACGACACAACAAGTGGACTTGCCGCTAAGTGTCTCACTCGACAACACAACGAGTGGACTTGCCGCTAAGTGTCTCACCAACAACACAACGAGTAGACTTGCCGCTAAATATCTCACCCGACAGCACAACGAGTGGACTTGCCGCTAAGTGTCTCACTCGACGACGCAACGAGTGGACTTGCCGCTAAGTGTCTCACCCGACGACACAACGAGTGGACTTGCCGCTAAGTGTCTCACCCGACAGCACAACGAGTGGACTTGCCGCTAAGTGTCTCACCCGACAACACAACGAGTGGACTTGCCGCTAAGTGTCTCACCCGACAACACAACGAGTGGACTTGCCGCTAAGTGTCTCACCCGACAACACAACGAGTGGACTTGCCGCTAAGTGTCTCACCCGACAGCACAACGAGTGGACTTGCCGCTAAGTGTCTCACTCGACAACACAACGAGTGGACTTGCCGCTAAGTGTCTCACCCGACAACACAACGAGTGGACTTGCCGCTAAGTGTCTCACCCGACAACACAACGAGTGGACTTGCCGCTAAGTGTCTCACCCGACGACACAACGAGTGGACTTGCCGCTAAGTGTCTCACCCGACGACACAACGAGTGGACTTGCCGCTAAGTGTCTCACCCGACAACACAACGAGTGGACTTGCCGCTAAGTGTCTCACCCGACAACACAACGAGTGGACTTGCCGCTAAGTGTCTCACCCGACAACACAACAAGTGGACTTGCCGCTAAGTGTCTCACTCGACAACACAACAAGTGGACTTGCCGCTAAGTGTCTCACTCGACATCACAACGAGTGGACTTGCCGGCTTGCTTTCTTCAATGCTGAGCGTCAAGCAGGAAAGCTGTGAATACCACACTGATTGGTTTGGCCAGATTCTGACTCAAACTCAAGTCTACAGCTCCCGAGGCGGACGCTTAAACTTCATGTGGATTTTGAATGTGTCGCCGTCCTTGAAGATATGAAAACACTCTTCATAAAATTTTGGGTTGGATTCGAAATCATGACCTTTGGAGGATGGACCACCCTTGCCTGCGACTGGATGTTCAAAAGTTTCTATTTTATGCGAGCGGAATGAAATTGCGAATATTAACTCCATTCTCTTTCGTTGCGATATTGACTTTGATCCTTTTTGTTTCGAATAGTAACTCCATTCCTTGTCATTGCGGATATTGGCTTCATTCCTTTTCATTTCGGATTTTTTTAGGAAACTACAAAGCGAGCACTTGGATGTGAAGAATCGCTTGATGTCGCTGTACGACACAAAAGTGAAAATGGAAGTGAACATTAAAGACCACAAGCAACTTCTGGCTCTACAGGGGAAGCTCAATCTCGCACTGGAGGAGTATTATCGCAATAGGAACGCTTTCAACAAGGCAGGACTCAACAAATTCCGACATAAATCGCAGGTAATGACTTGCCAGCGTTTCTGATTGTCACAGAACGCTGCAAGCGCGATGTTCGTTTTTTACTCATATTTACAGTTCAACTTAACAAGAGCATTTGATACTCAGGATCATGATATAATCATAGACTCTCTATAATACACTAGAAACTCAGCGCGAGAGAAAAAGGCGTGTATGATAGAAGTAACAAACTTTGCTCCCAGACGGAGCCTTTTTTTGCACGCTCAGTCTATTTTGTATACTTTATTCGCTGGCGCTGAATAAGCTCTGTAAAACAATCAGTTATACTGCATAATGTACAAAAATAACGATTAAAATTTACCTGATAATGTTAGTTCAGTATTTAGTATTTGTGATGACTGATGAGTAGAAAAGGTGTGGCAGTGCTGCAAACAAATCGATGTTGTGTAGTTGATCAAAAAATATAACGTTAATTTCTGTTTCGTTCGAAAACAAAAAATTTTTAAGTAAAGGCAACGTTATATTCACGTTTAAAAATTCTAAGAGTTTTGCAGAAACGTTAGTTTGAAATTGAAAACTTGCTTTAGCTTATTTATTGTATATACCCTTGGTAAGGGTTTTTAAGAAAATTTTAACTGCAATGTAAATACAAAAGGTTTCAATTTCTTTTGCGAATTTAAGCATGCATGGAATTTTTTTCAAAATTTTGCTTGAAGTACTGTATTTCATGTTGTGGTAAACTGTTTGAATTTTGTAGGCTAATCTAAAATATCACTGATGACTTTTTCGCATATTTGGTGACACATATCCGAAGAGATTTTACAAACCTCTTCATGTATTACAAAATTTCATGAAGTATAAGCCTTGGCAAACTGTATTTTAAGCCCGTCCTGGCCCCTTTTGGCGCCGGCCCTGCTATCACGAATTTACAATATAGATAAATTGTATAGCTAAGAGGACGGTGATCATTTTTTCTTATTATTTTTTATTGTAGAGACAAAAAATCAGTGGTAACATTGTCGTTGTGTGCATGAAACGAATTCAGACTTGCGAGAAATTTCTGTCATATTCAAGCTTTCTGATAAAGTTCATATCTTGCTTTAGTAACTCTGTCAAGCCATTGCAAAAATCATATCCAAAAATGCAACAACAAAGCTTGGGGAGATTAAATAATTATTGAAGCAACAGTTTTCTGATCATTGCTGAAGCGTAAACGATATGCTCCAGCCCGCAATACCTCACCTGCTGTGCCAACAACGGGAGCCTATAAATAATTATTATAATCGGAGATAATTAATCGTACTACAATGATTATGACTACTTCAGACATAAGTGGCGGAAGCGGGGGGGTCGGGTGGGCCCTGGCCCCCCACTTTTTATTTTTCAGGGAGGGCCCTGATTTACGCGTTTATTTGTAAAATAATATCTCTGCATCACTGTATTTGAAACTTAATAGGCCTACCATCGAAATTGAAACCCAGAACAGCTTAAATCCAGAGATGTTTTCTCAATTTTGTTTGTGGGGTGGGGGGAACAGAAAATGTGTCTAATCTTCTTGTAGCAAAAAAAAATCAACTTGCGGCTGGTAAATGCCAAATTGAGCATCCTAACATATGCAGGCAAACCAGCATAGATGGGCAAGTTAATGCAAAACGTTAGCTTCGTTAACCACTGCTTCGTTAACACAGTTATGTACTTCCGTTAATGTTAATTCTTTAAATTCAGCTCCAATTAACGGAAGTTAATTAAATTCGTTAAATCGTCAATTTTGACTTAAAAGGGCATTTCTTTTAAAAAAAGCTTAAAATTTTTTAATATCAATGTTTGCGTTAGCATTTAAGCAATTTTTCTGTTAACAAGCAATATGTTTTGTTGTTTTTATCTCCATTTTTGACCTCACTGGTCGTTTTTTGCTAGTTTATCGATGTCAAACGTAGCCAACAATAAGATAAATAAGCGTTTGCAAAAATTTAACGGAAGTTATCAAGCACTAACGGAAGTTAATTTAGTCCGATCATTTCAAAAAGGAATTTAACGAACTAACTAGTTAATGAAAAAGTTAGTTTCGTTATTAACGAAATCGTGCCCATCTCTGCAAACCAGCGATTGGTAGCATTTAAGCCAGGGGCTCTCAACCGTGTCCCTTGGCGCCCCGAAGGGACCTCAGAGCACAGAGTGTTCTCTCGGGAGCCACGATGGTAGGAAGCATTAATGAATAATAACATACCGGGACTTTTAAACTTACACTTCATAGAGCCAATAGGGGCCTCAGTCTTTTAGAGCTACCGTCAAGAGGTCACGGCTCAGAAAAGATTGAGAATCACTGAACTAAGCTTTCAGTATGGAAAAAGCGTCGTTGATAGTAAACAATAACAACTAAACTCAAAACTATAAGCCCCTTCACCAGTGTATTGTATGACCTACTATCTGCACTGACTTTGCAGACAGTCACTCAAAAGAAATGTTGCCTACTGTATTTGCAGTGCAATTTTTCATAATGCGAGGGACGGGGCTAATTCTCGGTGAGGTGGTAGCTTTGCTTTTCTCAGACTTAATTTTGACGTCAACAACTAACCTTCAAAATCGATAAAATAAGCAGCTGTCATAAAATAAAAACAGCGGACTGTGCAAAAAAACTATAGCCTAGTTTTTAAATTTTTTTGAATGCATTTAAATTTTTCAATTCACTTTGTTTGTTTTGCTGAGCAGTGCTAACCTTTGCCAACAAAATTGCTTTTTCTAGTCAGAGAAAGCAATTAAAACGTTTCGATTCTAATTTTACGTGTGGCGATGCGATTTGTGAAGTTCTATTATTTCTCTGCGCATTACCTTGTTGGTGCAGGAAATAACGTAGATTGAAGTTGAGTTATTGATCATCCCAACTTCATCTTTTCGTATGCTCCAAAAAAGCTTACTGCTCTCGTTCTTTCCGTGACCGTATGCGTGTACCGTGAAACCTCTATTTGAGCGCCACACGCCACAACGCTCTATGTTTCAACCCTTCTCTTCTATTGTGGCGTTCTATTATATGCAACTAAGTACAAATATTAGAGGTGGTGTTCAGTTGGAGGATGGTGCTATATTTTTTGACTAGCTGGTCAGAATTTTGAGAAGATAAATTTAATTATTGAAAAAAAACAAACTAATGACAGAGTTGGCATTTAACCTTTGAAGAAAAAAAAAACATCTACCGTCACACAGTTACTGATAAGTACCGGTAATAATCAAAAATTCAATGCGGAAAATCAGGTGACACGTCCCTGTATAGCCGTCCTTGTCATTTTTAACACCTTCCCCTGTAGTGGCGTTACAGGTGGTGTTCAATTAGAGGATGGCGGTCTATTTTTCAATCCTTCCCCATAGTGGCGCTCAAATAGAGGCTGTACGGATGGTTATGGTATTTACAGTAGCTGTTGGGGTTGCAAAAACAATAAACTTTAGCTACACAATTACGCTGTCCGCATGTCCAATTTATGTGGACTTTAGACCCATGGTTCTTGGTTCTAGTTTCTGCATCACAGTTAAGTTTTTGATGACATCAAAAATTTAGTCGTGATGCAGAAACTACAAAAGCAAGAACTGTCGGTCTGAAGCCCACATAAATTGGACATGTCACATGTGAACATTGAATAGGCTAAATATGGGTTGTAGGCAAAGGAAACGTGGTCATTGCTTTTGGGCCCCCTCCACTTTGGAAATGCTTCCGTCATCGCTGACTTCAGAAATAGCAATATCGTAGGTTTACTCTAACTACAAATAAAAATACGCTGAACCCAAACAAATAAAGCTCAGTTATAGTTCTTATGTAACAAGCCATTTGTTGTTAGCTACCAAATGAAGGTACGATGGCCGCGTCACTGAAGCTTCAATAATATCGACAAGAAGGCAGCCCCAACTAAGGCATAAAAACTTTTCTTTACAGTTGCAATTAAACTTTTCAGTAGGCGCTGAAAGTTTTGTACACTATATGCAATCGAATAAACGCTTTATGTTTTCATTTTCGTGCAAAATGTGGCTTATAATAAAAGCGCTTGCTTTATTGCCCAACGAACTTTTGATAAAAATAAGTAGCCGAGACTAGCGATATATTCTTGAATTTTCGAATTTTGCAGTTTAAATTATAATATCATATCGCAGTAATAAATAATTCTGTTGAGATCAATACCTCTGAAAAAAAAATGCTGCCGTTTCAAGAAAATTACGAAGAAGCGACGTGCAACTCACAATCCGCATGCATCGGGCAACTCACAACCCGCATGCATCGGGCAACTCACAATCCGCATGCATCGGGCAACTCACAACCCGCATGCATCGGGCAACTCACAATCCGCATGCATCGGGCAACTCACAACCCGCATGCATCGGGCAACTCACAATCCGCATGCATCGGGCAACTCACAATCCGCATGCATCGGGCAACTCACAACCCGCATGCATCGGGCAACTCACAATCCGCATGCATCGGGCAACTCACAATCCGCATGCATCGGGCAACTCACAACCCGCATGCATCGGGCAACTCACAATCCGCATGCATCGGGCAACTCACAACCCGCATGCATCGGGCAACTCACAATCCGCATGCATCGGGCAACTCACAATCCGCATGCATCGGGCAACTCACAACCCGCATGCATCGGGCAACTCACAATCCGCATGCATCGGGCAACTCACAACCCGCATGCATCGGGCAACTCACAATCCGCATGCATCGGGCAACTCACAACCCGCATGCATCGGGCAACTCACAATCCGCATGCATCGAGCAACTCACAATCCGCATGCATCGGGCAACTCACAATCCGCATGCATCGGGCAACTCACAATCCGCATGCATCGGGCAACTCACAATCTGCATGCATATGCGCATTTTATATCTTTCAAAGCCGTCATTTTGCGTGTATTTGAGTTGATTAAACGCAAAATTCTTGAATAGAGTTTCATATTTTTGATTTTACGATATTATTTTCATGTGCAATTCCTGCTGTCCAGAGTCGGCGCCAGAGCAGTCGACTTAGGGAAGCCAAACGCTTATTAGGGGGGGGCCAAAGTTTGAAATTAAGCACAAAAGCCGCTGTTTTCAAAAGCAAAAGCTTGTTAATTGGGGGGGCCCAGCATGTCGATTGGGGGGCCAGGCCCCCCTTGGCGCCGGCCCTGCTGCTGCCCATTTGCAATCGCTCACAAAAGGCTATAGCTGCATAGCTTTCATTGTGCGAGACCGTCTAGACATCGCGGTTGACCCAGAACAACTGAAGCGTGAGAGAAAAAAAGGCATAATTCTAGGTTTCCAGTCTATGAATAGAAAGTCTATGATATAATGCTTACTAAGCTTAAAAACTATGGCTTTCGCGGTGTCGTTAATGACTGGTTTCGTAATTATCTCAACAATCGCCAGCAAAAAGTTCGTATTATCTCATTTGGAGTGCCGTAGGGTTCTACTCTCGGCTTTCTTTTGTTCTTAATCTATTTAAGTGATGTATTTCAAGACATTGATTATGAAATCATTTTGTATGCTGATGATGCAACGGTTGTCATACATGCTAAGTCTCTATCTGATTTGTTCTGTGCTGCTAATGAATCCCTTAATATAATTCATAATAATCTTCTTGCCAACAAATTAACCTTAAACATTTCCAAAACAAAATTTATGATAGTGACTCCACGACCTCATCGCTTGGCCCGAAACCCTGATCATGTAATCTCCGTTAATAATATTCCGATTTCTGAGGTACACAACTTTCGTTTCCTTGGCGTCACCCTTTCTAACAACCTCACTTGGAAATCCCATATCGAATCCATCCGCTGTAAACTTCGTTTATGCTTGGAAATAATTTATAAAGCACGTGATTGTCTAAATACAAGTTGTCTTTTATCTATATTCCATTCGCTTGCATCAACACACCTTAACTACTGTATCACTACGCGGTGTACTTCTAATTTTTCAAAAGTAACTGAAATTCAGAGCTTGTACAACAGAATCCTTCGGCTAATTTTCCATCGCAATCCACGTGACAATATCAACGACATTTACAAAAAATTTGCCATCCTCAAAGTTAGAGATAAGTTTAAATTCGAGATTTGCTGCTTTGTTTATAAATTTCTTCACCGCATGTTACCTCATTGTTTTAACAACTTTTTTCACCTTAACTCAGAAATTCATTCCCGTCAAACCAGACAATCAAACAACCTGCACCTTCCTCTATTTAAAAAAAGCGCTTGCAAGCGGTCAATTAAATTGGTTGGCGTTAAATTATGGAACGAAATACCGTATGAAATTAAACAATCAAAAAACCTAGCTTAATTTAAAAAATGATTAAAACAACTGCTTTTAAACAGTTATTAATTTAACACTTTTAAATTTGATATCAATTTTACTCCTTAAGCTCTCTCGGTATCCTCGCATTTATCTCCTTTATAGTTAGTTTATTTATACGTTTTCTTTTATTCTCTGTTTTTTCTCCCATTTTGATTACAGAGTCTATGAATCGATAGTTCTTTCAACAATCGATTAAGAGCCATTTTCTGGGCTTAATTCTCATAGACTCTGTGTCGTCGATTTTTATTTTATATCGTTTCTTCCTGCTTAGTTTTGTACTTTTAGTTGTCGCCGAAATAATAAACAAACCAAATCTTCATTATACTCGCGGTACTACGCTGAAGCATGTAACGAGTTGCGGGGGTCCGTCTCCCCGGCTTAGCGCCTGGACAACACAGCTCCGAAGAAACATCGCAGCGGTGGCGAGCCGTTGGACTGTGTTCGATTAGACGGGGCCTAATCGAGTCCATCTTCTTGAGTCCAAGTCCATCTTCACCGCAAGTGGTGTCCTTAGCCACAACGCCAACCGGCTGCTACGTCATATCCACAAAATTTGGATTGCCGTGCAAAATGACGTCATATTTAAAACATCTGGTTCAATTTTCTCCACTTCTGTTTCGCTTTCAGATGGATTTTATGATTTCAAAACTTGTTGAAGTAGTGGTTAAAGGCATCTCTGTCGACACAGAAGGTTCAGTGTGCGATTCCAGGGCCGGTCCTATTGGACAACAACTCGCCACCGCTGCGGTGTTTCTTCGGAGCTGTGTCGCCCAGATACTAATCCGCGGAGATGGATCCGCTACTCGTTGCAGGCTTCGGGGAATTCCCCGAGTATAAGGAAGATTTGATTTTTTTTAAAAGAAATAAAACATTTGTTTCGCTTCAGGCTAGCAACTCCATGATGACGAATGTGCAAAAAGGTCTGGAAATTGCAATCGACAATGTTTCAACATTCTTAGAGGGTCAAGTGGACGGAACAGCTGCGGGACAGGTCCACCAAGCAGCCCTGAACTTTCTCAGTTAAACGTCGTTGTTTTTAATTTTGTTGCCTCTGCGTGTTTGTTTTTGTTTACGCCGAAGTTTTTTACACTGTGATGATAAACAAACATCTTGCAGTTCGATGAGAGATTAGATATATATGAAGAAATTGTGGGCTGATACCGGATAGTGCAGTGGACATCGCTATTGCCGCCGAAGGCCTTCGGTTCAAATCGAAATCCGGTGCCATTAACGGCTCGCACCTTGAAGCATCAACAGAATCGAGGTACTGTGGCCAGTGACAAAGATGTTTGCTGTAACTGTGGCCAGTGACAAGGATGTATGCTGACGCTGAATTGCATTCGCACAAGGGATGCGGAAGACGGGAAGCTAAATACGCGAAAAATCATTTTCAACAAAACCGCTACAGCGTTTTTGAGAGTCACGTGATGCGTAAAGAAAGTATAATTACAAAAATTTTACAATGTCATGGCAACAATGAAGTGGTGTAGGGGATAGTGTGATGGACTGCCGCTCGTAGGGCAGGGGATCAGTGCCCTCCTAGGTTTTGATTTTTTGTCGGCGCATTATACTGAAGTCGCTGTAGCGATTCTGTTGAAAATGATTTTTCACGTATTTAGCTTCTCGTTTGCGGAAGTGACGGAAGCGGACATATTTTAATGGAAGCGGAAGCGCGAAAAATATGCCGCCTCCGCATCATTCAAAAAAGCATACTGTAAATAACTTATTGGATATATTTTATTCAATTTATTAGACCTTATTTTGCAACGCTAGATACGCATGGATGCCAAATCTCACCATAGATCATTACTCTTCGCTTGACTTTCAGATAGTAGGCCACAAACGTAACATTGCTTTTGTTCGAGTATTTTTAAGTTTTAAAATAAAGCAACTGATTATCAAAAGCGCTAAAAGCAATACTTGACTTTTTTCCAATTATAATCATGTCACGAAATAGAGTACCGTCAGAAGCGAAATAAGGGGGGCGTTGTACCATCTCCTTCCCGGTTCTATCTTCTTGAATCTGTCTTTCAGTAAAAAAGAACAAAATTAATGGTGCCAAGTGACTGAACTATGCCATACTCTTTTGATAGTTTTTGTAGCTTACGGCCAGATCCAGGGAGTAGGATGTGGGGTATGCCTCCTCCCACCAGCTATTTTCAAAAATGTTTTTGATGCATAGAATTTTTTCATAATTTCGAGCCTCTTCGATAGCAATAAGCCTTACGCCATAAGCACGCATAATGGAAAATGTTTGAACAAAATGCATCACATTTGGCGAAGCACTGAGAATTAGGGTCAAAAACTTTAAACAAAATTTGGCTAAAAATTATTTAAAAAGCACTAAAATAGCCATTAGAGCATGCACATTTTCAAAAATTTTTCGGGGGAGCATGTTCCCGGACCTCCCTAGAGCCTTTGTTGTTTTTCAATCAGCACAAATTAGTTCTGCTGAAAAAAATGCGCTTGAAAAAATGTGGAAATTATGCCCCCTCCCCGCCCTTTTAAAAATTCTTGCCATACCACTGAGTGCTGTGTAGCATCATTTTTCTAATGAAAGGAGTAAGTTTAGTAGAAAAGTTGCAGCAAAAGACTCCCGGGATTGTGACGCAATCATCCCTTTACACTTTTGTTTGCTTTTTGCAAATTATTATCTTTAAAAAAACGCTTGGTAAAGCTTGATCAAGAACTTTCAGCGTGTCGAAAAAAAAAGCTACGGTTTACGCAATCGGCTACCAACGCACTGGTCGCATTTTACTAGCAAAATTTTGGTGAATTTTTTTGGAAGCGGAAACTGTTTGCAACTATACCGCTTCCACATCTCTGATTCGCACGAACGGAGTCGGCTTCAAATAAACCAATCTTCATTATACTCGCGGCATGACGTCGAAGCGTGTAACGAGTGGTGGGATCCATCTCCGCGACTTAGCGCCTGAGTAACAAAACTCCGAGGAAGCATCTTTATCGTAGAGAGCCGTCGGCGACATAGTGTTTGATATAACCGGGCTGTAATCGAAGCCAAGACCTTCCGCTTCGATAGCGACGTCTTCAACTACCAGAGCAACCTACCGGTGGCCATTCCGCTTTGCATGATTTTATTTGCAATGTAACACAGAAAAAAATGTGCGATATTGAGTTGAACCGGTTGAACACTTGAACTTTTCGTAAAACATTTTTCTTTTTCTTGCTGAAGTCTTTCGAATCTGCGAAGTGCAGCAAAGCCTTCCTTGCGTATTATAATAACAAAAATTGTCTACGGCGTAATAAACACTGAAAATAACCATCGAAATCAGTGTTTCCACGTAAAACAACGACATACTGTTACACTCATTCAAAAATCCTTACGTCCATACTACACTTAAGATATGAATAACATCAACAAACAAAACCGCGATCACTTTGTGTTAGAATTAAGTACCAAAGCAACACTTACACCGGAGCAGGTTGAAACACCTCGAAGTCACGGAGTCACACAAACTCGTCACTGGAAACTGTGTGTGATGAAGTTGAGCGACAACTTGTCCTTTTCTTCGTGACCTCGGCAATCAGGTGGTTCTAAGGGAGCCGGAAAATTTAGCGTTTGATGACCAAAAAGCATACGTCAAACAGGCACAAAATCGTTGTGAACAAAACTAATGTTTTTGATCACCTAGTTAATCGGTTCAGTAACACCTTGAAATAAACGGACTTGCGTTAAATTATTCGTTAACATAACGATAACTCTTAGAGCCACAACGTGTATGGCTATGGGGCGCCGTCAGGGTAGGGGATCGATATCCAAAAAAGTAAAGAAATTATCGATTTCGATGTTAGTTTAAAAAGTAAAGAATAAAGAACATTGTAGGCCTAATCGATATTTGGTAGTTCATCAAAAAGTAAAGAAATTATCGATTTTGATGATAGTTTAAAATAGTAAAGAATATTGTAGCCCTACTCTACATTCGATATTACACTAAGCATTTAGCGAAGTACGACAAGCATTTTTTGTGATGTCCTTACATTCACGCGGTAACTTACAGACAAATGACGGACGTTGTGTAGTATGCGAAGCAACTTTGCTAATAAAAATTTTTTTGTTTTTTTTTGGCACAAAAAAATTCATCAGCAAAAACGAGGTAATGACATACCGACGATTAGTTTAAATTTACTAAAGTGAGATAAAGTAACCTTGGCAAAAAGAATCGAATATGGAATATCAAATTGCGCCGAAAAAAAAAAAAAAAGTAAAAAATAGGCCATATTCGATACTCATTCAAAAAAGGAAAGGCTCCAGTGCATTCGATGAACAAAACGTAAAGAATATCGCAATTGATTATTGATTACAATCGATTTTCCCAACCCTGAGCGCCGTTTGTAAAGCTATGCAATATAAAATTTTGCATCATGTTTTCAGTTAATTTTGGTTAAATTACAGGCAATATCATATATTGCTGCAATTTGGGTTACATTGTTGCAGTTTAATTATATTGCCGCAATTTGTGTTGATTGTTGCTATTTAATTACAGTATATTACAGCAATTTGTGTTAAATTACTGAGTGATAATTATATTGCTGCAATTTGTGTAAATTTATTGCAATTTAACTTAGCAATTGGCGATTTTTAAAGGAAGAGTGGGGGAAGTGGGAAAGTGTGTTGGGGAGGGAGGAAGAGTGAGGGGAGGTAAAGAGAGGTGTGGAAAAGTGTGTTGGGGTGTAAGAGAAAATGAAGGGAGATGTGGGATAGGTGTAGGGAAGTGTGTTGGGGTGTGGGGGGAGAAGTAAGGGGAGATGTGGGAGAAGTGAAGTGTGGGGGAGGTGTGGAAAAGTGTATGAGGTGAGTGTGGAAGGTGTGGGGAAGGTGAGGGAAGATTGAGGTATGGGGGTGTGGGCAAGTGTGTTGGGGGTTTGGGGAAGATAAAGAGAGATATGGGTAAGTGCGTGGGGAGGTTTGGGAAACCCCAACACACCTCTCCACTTTTTCACACCTCCCCACATCTCTCGATCTTCACCTCCCCCTACACCCCTACCTCTCCCCTCACCTCCTACACCCCAACACCTACACCCCAACACTTTTCCCAACACACTTTTCCACACTTTTCCAACACCTACACCCCAACACACTTTTCCACACCCTCCACACTCACCCCATAAAATCTCCTAGATCTTCCCCAAACTTCTTCACACCCCCCACATCTTCCCTTACCTCACTCCACACCTCTCCCCACATCTCTCCTCACTTCCCTCACACCCCAGCACTTTTACCACACCCTCTACACTCACCTCATGCACTCTCCCACACTTCTTCACACCCCCACATCTTCCTTTACCTCTTCCCTCACTCCCCACACACTTCCCAACGCTCATCCCATACACTCTCTTACATCTCCCCTTACTTTCCCACACCCAAACACATTTCCATACACCTATCCCTACACTTCCCCACATCTCCCCTCACCTTCTATTACACCCCAACACACTTTTCCACACTTCCCTCTACACTTTCCCACACCCCCTACACCTCTCCCCACATCTCCCTTCGTCTCCCCTCACACTTCCCTACTCCCCCCACACACTTCCCCCTAAAAATTGTCTATTGCTTACAGTACAGTTAAATTGCAACAATTTAACACAAATTACAGCAATATAATTAACTTACAGCAATTTAATAAAAATCGCAGCAATATAATTAAATTGCAACAATTTAACACCAATTGCGGCAGTATAATAAATTGCAACAAATTGCCTCAACACAAATTGCAGCATTATAATTAAATTGCAACAATATATTATATTGCATGTAATATTATCAAAATTACCTGAAAAAATGATGCAAAATTTTACGTTGCATAGCTTTACAAACGGCGCCCCATATATGGCTCGCATTTGTCAACAATAAGAAGCGCTGAATGACGTCACTGCCGAAATCGTCACAGTTGATGCATCCGCGGGTAGATGACGTCACTGGTCACTGACGCAGTCTAGTGATTGCACAAGATATTGCGTCATTGACTTGTTGCCGTAGATACCTTTTCGAAATTCAGCCCAGGATACTTGCCCTGTAAGCAAATCACATATGCGATCAATTTCGTGAAAGTTTTTATGATTACTCAAACTTCGCTCCTCATATCACAAGAAATTAATGTCGCTAAAACGAGCTTCCTCTGGAGTTTCCGACCGCCGGCTTATCACTCTTAGATGGGGGAATCCCCAATAAACTTGTCAGCTTTTTCTTTACGCTAAAGATCGAGCAGGAAAGCTGTTTTGCTGCACTTTTTAAGCTGACCCGGCTAGGAATCGAACTCGGAGTTTGCCACTTAATCAAGGCGCTGCTCGTTCGATTTTTTTTACTGCGTTTACATATTTATTCTACCATCACGAGAAAGTAATCAAAGCGCCATAACACGCTCGCTAAGGAGTTGCCGGCCATTCTGTCCAAGATGGGGGACCCGCTAAGTGCCTTTCCCAACGGCACAACAAGTAAACTTGCCCGCTTGTTCTCCACACTGTTCCTTTAATGCTGAGCGTCAAGCAGGGAAGCTGTGAATGGCAATTTTAAAGTTATTAGTTTGATCCAACTCGGAATCAAACTCGAACCTACCGCTTAAACTTGGCCGCCTGAGCATTGAAGCGAAATTAGAACACGCCGTAACAACAAACATCAAGCTTTCGAGTTTCGCCAGAAAGACAAAAATTAAGGAACAAACTTTGTTGTTTCCGGCAAGTCATGAATCCGTTCATATGGCCGAATGGTAAGCGCCTCGGGAGCTATAGACTCGGGTTTAATTCCGAGTCGGGTCAAACCAATGATGTTGAAATTGATATTCACAGCTTCCGTGCTTGACTTTTAGCATTAAAGGGACACTGAGGAAAACAAGCCGGCAAGTTTACTCGCTGTGCCGTCGGAAAAGGCACTTGGAGGGATTGCCCCATCTTGGTGTGGTAGACAGAAGGCCGGTAACTCCTTAGCAAGCTCGTTATAGGGCATTAATCGCTATCTCTGAATGGGAGAATTATTTTTTATTTTTATTTAGTTGCGTATTTATCCTCCTATCACGAGAAAGCGATCAATGCGCTATACGAGCTCGCTTATGAGTTGCCGGCCATCTGTTTACCACACCAAGATGGGGGAATCCCGCTAAGTGCCTTTCCAAACGGCACAACAAGTAAACTTGCCGGCTTGTTCTCCACACTGTCCCCTTAATGCTGAGCGTCAAGCAGGGAAGCTGTGAAAACCAATTTTATAGTCATTGGTTTGACCCGACTCGGAATCAAACCCGAGTCTACAGCTCAAGAGACAGACGCTCCATACTACTTGGCCATCTAAGCTGTTAAAATAAATATCCAACTAAATTCTACTCTAAAATTCCAATCCATGAGCGAACGGAACATATAAACCAACCAACAACTCACCGTCATTGTCTTTGTCGAACATGTCAAAAAGATCCTCAACTGGGACTCCCCCAACGTTTCTGTCGCGACACATCGCGCACATTGCCTGCGTGACGTCATCATAGAATATGTGTTTTGCATTTTGTAAATAACCAACAAAAAATACCAACACATGATTGCGCAATATGGAGAGCAAAAGCGAGTTTTCTCGAAGGAGTAAATCTGAACTTTGCTTGTTCTTTTATGATATGTAGCTTGGCTTAGCAAGTTGATTAAGTGGAGTCAAGCTGCATGACATCACAAAAGAACAAACAAAGCTCTGTGTTAATTGTCAACGTCATTAGTAAGCCGGATTTGAAGCAAGCGAAATTCTTCAAATACTTTTCGCGCGAACTAACGAAGACTCTTGGGCTTGGTATTACGTCATCACCTTAGAGCATTGAAGAAGTAATCTCGCAAAATGTGAACGATTCCAGATGGGAATCAAACTTGTGACGCCGAACATGGCACTCACGCGTGGTGATCGCTGTCCACCCTTCCGACAACGCACATGCGCACGTCACAGCGGGTGCTTCTTTTCTCTCAATCACATTTTAGTGTGCTGGTCGTCTTCGAACTTGTGTTGCTTTTCATAAGGCTGAGAATCAAACACGCGACTCACCGCGATGATTTCTCTCATTTCTGATTGGCTGATGAAACCATTTCCATCTACGTCATAGACCTTGAACGCCCAGTAGAGCTTTTCATCGAAACTTCCTCGGAGACTGAGTGAGAGCCCGATGACGAATTCGCGAAAGTTCAACACGCCTAAACTCAAACCGTCAATTTTTTTGGAACCGAATATCCTATGACATCATATACCGTCTTTGTTAACGTCAAACGTCCGGAACACGTGATTTGCGAACTCGACTGCGTCACTCTCGGGAAAAATCGCTTCGAATAATTTCACGAATTCTTGTCGTGACAGACGACCACGCTGCGCGTCCTGTGGAAGAGCATACGTCATAATACTAAAACCATGACGCATTAATGACGTATTCAGTGTTGAGGGCACTGATTTGCAAACAATAAGAAAATTGCAGAGCATCGCTTTGATCAAGTCAACTCCAGCTTGATCTCTCAATGTGAACCAACTACGCTGTTGCGCCGAAACGTGTAACGAGAGCCGGGGACCATCTCCGCGGTCTGGGCAGAGCCGGGGACCATCTCCGCGGTCTGGGCAGAGCCGGGGACCATCTCCGCGGTCTGGGCAGAGCCGGGGACCATCTCCGCGGTCTGGGCAGAGCCGGGGACAATCGCCGCGGTCTGGGCAGAGCCGGGGACCATCGCCGCGGTCTGGGCAGAGCCGGGGACCATCTCCGCGGTCTGAGCAACGCAGCTCCGAAGAATGTTGCAGCGGTGGCGGGCCGTTGGTGACGCTGTGTCCGCTTTGACCGGCCCGGGAATCGAACCCCAAACCTTCCACGCCAATAGCGACGTCCACTGCGCACACAAGATGAATTTTTTTATCATAATAATGCAATAAGTTGATTCAAACAATGAAATGATGAGAAATTTTATTTTAGCGGCGGGTTCGATTCCCGGCTGGATCCAATCAAATCGCGCAGACTCACTATGTCATCACAGTTCTACGGTTATGACGTGATCTCACTTTACTGAACTCCTTGTACCAAATATTTAATTCTGAATCCGTGAACTCAGTCATTCGCATCAAGTCGGAGATTGTCCGCGGATTCAACTTGCTCTGTTCCTTCCCCATTGTCACGTGATTATGTCGTCACAATAAAGGACAAAAATTGTTCCTCAAATATCTTGAAACAAACAACAAATGTCATGTGCGTGATGATAAACCAACAAATGCCCAACCCCCAGGTCTGAAATAAGAAAGAGGATTACTGCCCAGCTCACCGGCAAATCGCGTTTAAAAAGTCAAACTTCAGAGTCAGGTCCGCAAGTATGCCCCTCCCCACCCCAAAGAGTTAATACGGCCCTGCCTCCTTCGACCCCCGACTACCCTTGTACTACCCCCCACTTTGCCGTCTTCGCGCAGATTATCGCCAGACAATACAATGAAGTTGATCAAGTTCATAACAAAGCGACGCGTCCAAGCGCTTGTCAAATGTTGAGTATTAAGTAATTACTAGTTCTACGTCGACAAAGTGCAAATTGTCATCGCAACTTTCTCGTCGAAACTTTTCGTAAACCAAAAAATTTTTCTTGACAATGACATTTCTGACTTCCAAAATCGTTCTAAAGCAAGGACTTGGCTGAAATTGCATTATGAGCGCTGTAAGTTCGGCGGACAAGTGACAGGAAGAGTTTGGTTGACGCCAACGAGGTCCTGGGTTCAAACCGGAGTCAACCTGAGCAGGGGCGTGCTCTGCAATTTGAAAGGGGGGGGGGGGTGCAGTTTAAAGCCATGCCAGCAGAGCCGGATATATTTTCACTGCGCAAAAGGAAGACGGGTTCTTTGAAGGTTATCACGTCCGTTTTCCGTCCAAAGTCAGGTGAAAAGCAAAAAAAGTCTTTACGCCCTCAGATTGTCTTTTATACGTACAGTATATCACCTTTACACCACAAAAGTTTTGTGCATTTGTCTGCGGGGGGGCGCGGCCCCAGCCCCCCTGGATACGCCCCTGCTGAGGTTGGTCAAACCACAAACTAGTCGTAGAATTGTGCTGAACAGCGTTGAACGCTTTGACCTACGCTATGACGTCTCTTCGTGCGTTTGGATAGGTCTCTACCGTATTTATTTCACAGCTCTGCTCAACTTCATATAGTGTTGAGGGGATACTTTGATTTTCCAATCGCTTGGTGGAAAAAGACGAAGGCGATTATATTATTATTATTATAGGCAAATTTATCCTCCTATCACGAAAAAGCGACGAAGCGCTGTACGAGCTCGCTTATGAGTTGCCGGCCATACGTCTACCACACTAAGATGAGGGAATCTCGTTAAGTGCCTTTCCCAACGGCACAACAATCGAACCTTCCGACTTTCTCCACACTGTCCTTTTAATGCTGAACGTCAAGCAGGGAAGCTGTGATTACCAATTTTTGGTCATTGGTTTGACCCGACTCGGAATCGAACCCTAAGTCTACCGATCCAGAAGCAGACGCTCTATCCCACTGGCCATCCAAACGGTTAAATTCAGCAAGCCCACTTACAAGTTACCGCCGATGGCGATCACTTTATCTGTTATTCAAAGGAGGAAGAATACTTTTTTCTTCAACCTGTTCCTTTCACAACTGGAGCTTCGAGCACCGACTTTTTTCTGTCTCGTAGCTTGACCCCGAGTTCAGCGAACAAACGTCCAGTCCACGTAACCGAGCTCGTGCCCTGACCAGCGACCATTTGGTCTCAATGGTCAGTCCTTGAGCAGGTTTGTGACATTCTAATGTTATTCTCTTTTTGACCTACCGTGGAACCGAGGCTTCAACAAGGTAAGCGAAGGTTTGACGTGCTACATGACTTCATGACTCGAAACTTAGAACTTTGTTCTGAAAAAATCTTTGGCGCTGCTTAACAATACTTTTGGCCCTATTATTATTTTTCTCTCCTTTTTTTGCAATTGAAATCTTCCGTGACCACAAGCTGCTTCCAATTAGTGCCTGGTTGCAGGGGCGCCCAGAGAAATTTCGAGCCCCGGGGCAAAAATTTCGTTTGGGCCCTTTGGTCAGTGGTGCCCCAAAATCACGTGATGAGCAAAATAAGGTCATAGCGTCCGCAGATGTTCAAATTTCGGCCCGAAATCAAAAAAAACATCATCGCGTCCGCAGGCCGTAGTTTGAGCTGATGAATTTTGCATTCTAAACCTGACAATTCTGAATCCCGGGTCCCCCTGTGTCCCCGGACAGCGAATTCTTCTGCCCCCCCCCTCTCGGCGAGCCTACCTGGTTGTGGCGCGCTACTCTTTCTTCTAACTCAACTTTTGTCAAAACCCTGAGATGACGGAGTCAATTTTAAAATTTTATCACTCAACTTGACCAAGTGTCGCACCCAGAAACATCACTCCAAACACGTCGCCAAGCCTCAGAGTTACTCGCCCATAATTATTATACTGACTTACTCACACTTACATTACTTGCACAGAGTTACTTATACTGACTCGCACAGCGTCACGCACACTTACTAATCTGATTAAAGCAAACTGACGCCCACAGCAAGTTGCGTGGGAAGACGTCATTAATCACGTGATAAAATGCCTTCAAAATACGTGACTGCATCGATGTAGGGCCTGTGACGTCACTATCATTGTGATACTACAATGACAGCGATGACAACCATTACCACGATAATCAAGCAGTTAAGACAGCCTGGACTGGCCACGCCCATGTCCGATAGCTGCAACCGGTCCTAGAAACCATTTCCAAATACAAAGCTAGGCCAAATGATGGTCCAATGGGCAAACTATAGCCTAAGGAACAAGCCGTGTTCTGCTGCACAACACGCGGCCGCGTCAGCAACGTCTTTGTTATAAGTGGAAAAATTATATTGTCTCACAGATGAAAATGAAAACTGGGTTGGATTCCCGGGCAAGCCGGAATTACTTCGACCTACACGAACGTATTCGATCGACAGCAGCCCCACAAGCGAATGTCCACTGCCAGGCCCCACACAGGTTGGACTCGCTCAAACACTAGAAGTTGGGTTTCTGCCAGTGGTTCATGATGCAAGCAACATCAAGGTTTCGCGAAAATTATCGATTTCGATTCAAAGCGCTTCAAATTCTTCAAGGATCTGCTCGTGACCCGGTTCAGCGACGCATTCCTAATTCAAACCCGATGCAACCGGTTCGACTCCAGCTTGAGAGAGCAGTAGGTTATTACAAAATTCACTTCAACCGACGGGGGGGTAGTTGAAGACGTCGCTATCGAGTTCGATTCCCGGGCCGGTCAAATCGAACACAGTGCCACCAACGGCTCGCCGCCGCTGCGTCGCCTGGACACTTAGCCACGGAGGCGGGGCCCCGCCACTCGCTCCAAGTTCCGGCGCAATAGAGTGGTAAAGTGCTAGGTGGCGCTGTTCCTAGCAACCGCTTTCACTGGTTCTACACTATTTTTGCTTTATTATAGCTACGCAGCTGCTGGTAGCATGCGGCTGGTTTCTGTGGCCGACGTTGGTACTGCCGCCAGTTAGGTTTTGTCAAGGCTGGTTTTACCCACTACTTTTGATAGTTCGGTGTTTTGTACCAGGCAGTAGGGTAGGCCTAACCATCAGTGTGAAGAAACAAATTGTAGTTTTTATCGGTTTTCAAAAGCCAGGCGAAAGCTTTGAAGATGGATAGCATTGATAACTGATAAGGTAAGCATAGCATTCCTTTTTTCCTAAATAAATAGGCATATCACTTTGCTAGGATTTTAACAAGTTTTTGACTGATTTAAAATTATTGTCCTAACAATGCACTCAATAAAATGTGTTAGGTTTTATCATCCTATTTTGGCTAGTCTCTAGTGTAGGCCTACATGCCCTGCTCAGCTGCTCTTTTTCGGAATCGCAAATTACCAGTAAGCCGACTTGCAGCAGTGTGCAGTTGCATAATTTATGTAGTAATCTGACTTCACTTGGTGAGCTGAACCTTTTTTATTGATTTGGCGTACTACCCGAGCTACAGCTCTTCTTGATCAGAGAAAGTCTGAAACATATTAGAGGTCTAGACTATGCAAAGTCTTTTGTTATGTTGAATGACCTGTAGCATTTTGAACGGCTAAAATAGGTAATTAAAGTTTAGTCTAACTTTGAGATATATCTTACGTTAGTCATTATATTGAAAATGTCCTGCTAACAGTAGCAATTAGTTCATAAATAATTTTAATTTTTTGCAGAAGAGCTGACAAAGAAGGAAACGTGAATTTTCATTTGAGCAGTTACCATTTTCAAGATGAAACAAAAAATAATCCAACAATATTTACAAGAAGTATGGACAAACTCTTCCCAGTTGAAAAACCATCTTCAGAGAAGCAGAAAAGTAAGCCCATTGATGCTTCTGAAAAAAATATTTCTCCAGATTTTACTGATGAGAAGTTTGATGAGGTTTCAATGGATGAGTTGGTGCTGCCTGATGATCTTTTAACTCTGAACTAGTTCAATGGCACCAACTGATTTTATTCAGTTGACAATTTGAATGAAAAAATGATTAGAGTAGAAACTGGTATTTCTACAAAAAATCTTTTTTTATTGGTAGTTGTATATACAAAAAAATTTAAAGGTGAAATTTTATATTTTTATAACTGAAAAGTTAAGGCGATTAAGCTTGAAGATTAGATTATTATTACATTGATGAAGTTAAGGCAAAATTATACAAATCTGCATCTTGCAAAGTTATTTTTAAGCAGCAAAACCACGATTTCAAACATAGTTTTGACTTTTATTTATGTGTTACATGAATTGCTGTTTGTTGATTTGAAGTCACATGTGCCATCGCGATTGAAAAACAGAATTTCAGCTGCATTTGCTGACTTTCCGAATTGCCGAATGATAGTGGATTGTGCTGACATAGAAGTTGTTATTCCAAAACGAATGGATTTACAACGTCTAACAAATTCTACTAATAAGTCAATGAACTCACTTAAAGCACTTGTTGGAGTAGCTCCCAATGGTGTGATTACATTTGTCAGTAAGCTGTGTGCTGGGTCTACATCTGTAAAACACATTGTTCAAAAGTGTGGGATTTTAAATCACTTTGTCGCAGGTAATCTTATTCTTGCTGACAAAGGATTTTTGATCCAAAACATTGTACCTCCAGGAGTAAGTTTTTAACATTCCACCGTTTCTTGAACATGGAAAGTTGTCTAAAAATGAAATTATTCAAACTAAAAGCATTGCAAAGTGTCGAATTCATGAAGAACGAGCCAATGCTAGGCTAAAAAGTTTTAAGATTCTAACTTTAATTCCATCATGGTTGCGTGGTTACTTCGATGTTATGTTTCAGCCCGTGGCTGCTTCGGTCAACTTACGATTTCCTCTTATTGTGTGAAAAGGCTTGTGATAATAGTGCATTTGAATGATATTTGCCATATTGCCGGTACTTGCCTGTGCTTTTATATGAGTTCTTGCCAGCACTTTTATACGGTGAGTTTCATACATTTTGCGGCTTTATAAGAACCAGTTATTATTTTTGCTGTTTCGGGTGTGAATTTCGCTGTGATGTTAATAACTGGACGTTCTGCAAAAGCCACTGCCTGGTAGTGTTATTTCTTGATTGCAATATTTGACTCATACACACTGATTTTTGTAAATATCTATGTTTATCATTTTGTGCAATCATACTGAATCTACACAAAAATGTAGTACGGTATTTCAAACCAAGAACAGGGGTTATGCAATGCATATAAGCAATAATTCAAATTGCTTGGTTAAATGTATTTCACATTTTGTTGGCTAAAACTTTCAAGTGTTTAAAATTATGTCTATTTTGTTTTTGTGGATGGTAAACTGGTACTATTTGCGTAAGGGCCTTGCCGAGGTTAACGATTATTCTTTCCATAATTCTTGCTGCAACCGTTACTGAGATAATTTCTACAATAAAAACGCTTGTGTTAGTTAAAAGCTGTATATTTTGAATGCTGACGTTGCGAAAAAACAAAAAAAAAATTAACATAAAAGGTGCTGGTGAAAAAAGACTGTGGAGATAAGCAGCACGGGTTCTAGCAAGTGATATTACGTAATGGCTATAATTACGTTGCTTACATGCAAGACAACACCTGTTCAAAAAACACTTTGAACTGCATATATTGTACTCTTCAGCAAAGTATGTGAATTGTAAACAGCTCAGATGGCCTAGTGGTGAGAGTGTTTGCCTCGGGAGCTGTAGACCTTGGTTTGATTCCAAGTCGGATCAAACCAATGACATTAAAATTGGTATTCATAGCTTCCCTGCTTGACGTTCTGCATTAAAAGGACAGTGTAAGAACAAGCCGGCAACTTTACTTGCTGTGCCCCTGGGAAAGGCTCTTAACGGGATTTCCCAATCTTGGTGTGGTAGACAACTCCTAAGCGAGCTGGCAACTCCTAAGCGAGCTAGTAAGAGCGCTTTCTCGTGATAGGAGGGTAAATATGCTGCCAAATTTTTAAAAAAATGCACGCAAATTTTGCAATAACCACGAGGCACATGAGATACGGAAAATTAATCATTAATGGACTAAAATGGAAATGAATGATAATGAGTTTGACTTCACAATAGTACAAACAAAGTCGACAGTTAGGCTTACATTTTTCATTGAAAAATGTGCAAGTAGACTAGTGAATACGAAAAAGATTATACAAGCAATCCGCTACACATACATTCACGACCAATTAAACAGCTTTAACTTGTATGATTGTCAACAGACCAGTTAATGGTTGAGATTCTTCGAAGCACCTTTTCGGAGGTATTTTATGTAAAAACTTCAAAGTTGACTGATTTGAGCATTCCAATGTCCATCCTTGTCTAGCTAGTTTCAGGGTAATCAGTTGCAGCTGCCAGATGATGACGGCACATCAACAGATTTCTTCCTCTTCCACTGGCATTCGATATCAGTGCGACTCAGGTTGTTCTGTCATAAATATATATAGCAGCAGCATAACTGCATTTATACTCGCTCTTAGATATTTCACTCTCAGAAGTGGATTAAATTTCCATATCTTTTCTAAGATTTATTTGAAAATAATATCACAGATTAGCTGCAGAAGCCTTACAAAAAATCATGTGACGGTAGGCTACCGTACTTACAGGCATATGCAGTTATTGGCACTGTACTGGTAGTTTAAAAATCGCTTCAGGTGATTTCTCTTAAATTTCTTAGCATAATGAAATGCAATATTTTAAACTTAAAACTAGCCAGGCCTATAAAAACCAATCAATAACTGAATATATTGAAACTTAGTTACCCGCTTTGGGTTATAAAAAGAAAATTGATCAATCTATTTTCATCAGCTTACCATTACTTTGCAGTTTGTATAATCTGTCTTGCATACTAGGATGAATTTTCCCTCTTAATCCACCATCACAATACTGAAACAACTCCACATGACTTGATTTGTGGTGGTTTTCCCCTTTTTCGGCTGATTTTGATTCATTTGCAATGTGATCAAGCAGTTTGGCGAAAGCACTCATGTTTCGCAACTTATTTCACACTGGTAACTAAGGCTATGCGGCGATAGTTTAGAACCAGCAAAAACGGTTGCTACGACAGCGCCACCTAGCACTTTACCACTCTATAGCGCGACTATATTAAAGATTTGATTTTTCCTATTCGAGTCCCTTGCATCAGGGGGTCGAGTGGATAAATCACCGCTACTACCTCTGGAGTGGAAGACTCGAGTTCGATCCCAAATCGGGTCATACAAAGAGTGGCCAAGTTTTCCTTGGAACTCAAGCCGGTATGTTCATATACTGTGTGGATGAAAAAGGCACTTAGCAGGATTTCCCCATCTTGAAGTGATAGCCACCAGGTCGGCACCTTTCAAGCGAGTTTCTGTGCATTTGTTGTTTTTTCGCGATAATTGATAAGCAAGCGAATAATGTTGTTGATAGCAAGCTAGTAGGTCGCGCTACTCCACCTTCCTGCCAATCATGTGAAACTTGTTGATTTTTCATTCGAACACTGCAATCAGTTCATGAAATAGAGATTGTGCATTTAACAGCAAAGACGGCCGAATGAAAAGCTACGTCGCAAATATCGACGCGCGCGATATCGCGACAACTTCGTTCACCATCCGCAAGTTGGCGCACTGGATTAAGCAGCAAATAACTCACAAATTCAAAAGTTGCAAACTTCAACAAAAAATTTGCAGCGAAAGTAAGCGACATAGCGAGAAGCGGCAGCGCTCGCTGGAAACGAGTATAAACAGAAAAATTGCACTCAATTTTCCGACAGCGGCTCGTTGTATTGGTCAGTATGCTGGACTGCGACGCGTGGGGTCGGGGTTCGATGCTGTTCTAGGTTTTGAATTTATGCACTTTCCTATGTCTATTTCAGGATAAGGTAGAGTGGTGGTAATAGAATAAACAAGAAATTTTCTGTAGAGTAGAACCATTCCGAAATACACGTCCCGGACAACACCAGACTTTTAGCGCAGTGGTGAAAGACATTGCTGTCGGCGGGAGGTGTTGGGTTCGCTTCCCGGACCCGTCAAATCGCACACAGTGTCGTCAACAGCTCGCCACCGCTGCCATGTTTCTTCGGAGCTGTGTTGCCCAGGCGATAAGTCGTGGAGATGGACCCCGCCACTCGTTACACGCTTCAGGGTAATATCGCGAGTATAATGGAGATTTAATTTTTATTTTCTTGGATCCGAGACCATCTTTAGAATGACGTAGTAGGAAAAAGTTGCAAAGTACGACAAAGGACTTCAAATTGATCTACTAAACACCGCAAAAAACGACAAAGGACTTGGAATCATACCACAACAAAAAACGACAAAGGACTTTAAATTAGGGTTAGGTTAGGGTTAAATTAGGCTTGGGGTTATCAGGTTCATTGTCGTACTTTGCGGTGTTTAGTAAGTCTTTTGTCGCTCCTTTGCGATGTTTAGTAGGACCCGTGTAATTTGTTTACGAAGAAACAGTAAATAAAAGAAATACAAATAAAAACAGATGTTGAAGCGGAAATTTTCGACGAAAACTTTTTGCATACAAAACAGGGGCGTGCCCAGGAATTTGAAAGGGGGGGGGGGGGGGCGCAATTCAAAGCCGTCCATTTTCCGCCAAAAGTCAAGTGAAGAGCAAAAAAAAGGTCATCATTCATCATGCCCGCAAACTGTCCTTTACTCGTATATCACCTTTACACCACGAAAGTTTTGTGCATTTGTCTTCGAGGGGGGCGCGCCCCCCCCCTGGATACGCCCCTGCAAAGGTATGGTAATAGAACAACCAGCAAACAACTCGCCAGTCGCCACACCTTACCGCCACCATTGGGCTGGTGACAAGTCACTGGTCGGTGCGGGGCTGCGGACATCGGTTCGAATCCCACTCGAATGATTCAGTCTTACAACTTGGTGGGTTAGATTCAAGTTCAATGTATTAATTGGAATTCTTTTAAGTAACAAATATGCTAAAAGCGTCTGGAAGATCCTCAAACATTTGAAACGAAAAAAAGGGCACAGGACATGGTTGCACCAGTCAAATTCTGCGATATTGCGACCATGAAGAGACCTATTGTGCTAGGTTTGTCGCGAACTAAATTGCGGAGCATCAGCTAGGTTGAAATAGCACCAAAGCTGGGTCATTGTAAAATTTTCACAGGGCAGCGATAGGAAAAGGAACCAGTCCATGGACAAACTAGGGGTTTCCCCATAAATCGGCACGATATGAGGTTTCATTCGCAGTGAATGCGTCGCGACGCAACTGACGCAATAACAGGGCCCACAGTACTTAATTCAATTATTACGCGATTACAATACTTATTCTTCTGTTAAATTCGCGAGACTCACCGCGATGATTTTTCTCATTTCTGATTGGCTGATGAAACCATTTCCATCTACGTCATAGACCTTGAACGCCCAGTAGAGCTTTTCATCGAAACTTCCTCGGAGACTGAGTGAGAGCCCGATGACGAATTCGCGAAAGTTCAACACGCCTAAACTCAAACCGTCAATTTTTTTGGAACCGAATATCCTATGACATCATATACCGTCTTTGTTGACGTCAAACGTCCGGAACACGTGATTTGCAAACTCGATGCGTCACTCTGGGGAAAAATCGCTTCGAATAATTTCACGAAATCTTGCATTGAAAGTTGACCGTGTCGCGCGTCCTGAAATGTCGAGTATATGAGTTCGAATCCTCGTACAAGCAGGACAAATACGATGTGTCGTCGCCAAGGGGTTACTACGGTACGGTTAGATTTGGGCAAAAAGTACGATACGGAATTACGCACGGAATTTTTAGAAAAAGTACGGTACGGAAATACGGTATTATATTTTCCGTACCGTACCATACTCTTTCCGTACTTCAGTAACGCACGCTTTGCACTTTTGCTTCCAAGTACTGCACTTTTCCTTCTTGCCTATGACTTTACCCCGTCAGTTGCGCTCGCCGCTCACACTCACCACCAGTCTACCTTCACAATATTTTAAGTAACAATATTGTGAACAAGCTAAATTGTTATGCCGTAATTATTGTTCGATTGTTCAATCATAATCCTGCGTATAGAGAAGCCAGTTCATGATGTGCCGTAAAGTTCTAATTATCGAAAGTGTGCCGATCTATGGAAAGAACAAAAAATTATTATTTATTGTAAAAAAAAGTATTTCAGCTTCGAACTCGCGTCTCTTAGATTAATCCTATTTTGTTTCGCAATTCACATCAGCATTGTCTTTTCTCGCGCTGCGGCATTGTAACTGCTAACATCGTGCAAACTGCATCGCGCTCACATTGCACTTCTCCGTTTAGTTTCTTGTTTTTATGACGTAGTAAGCGACTGGTCTACGTGGATTTTAAATTCTAAACCTTGCTGGTCATTTTGCAAAAGAATTCATGAGAGTAACTGCAGTTATTTTATTGGTTTTGATTTTATATTGTGTTCAAGTCTGAGCCGGGATTACGCTTAGTCAATTGCGCTGTTCTTTGTTATCATCAGTTTTATGAATTGAATACAATTATTTCCTTTTGAGTTGGTTTTAAAGAAGTGAGGGCAAGTCCTAAGCAAAGAAGATTTCTTAGGAAGAAAGTTATCCTTGGTTCATATTTCATTCTTCTACAAGAAGCAATAAAACAAAATACAAATCTACCAATAGGTATCAGTTAATAGCATACGAAGCTTACCTTTTTTGAGAGAACAAAGCTCTTTAGTCGAGGGGTGAGACCTCATATTTTTGCAGGCCTGCAGCCTGGGCCTTTGCTGCAACTATTGTTCTTTGATTCATTGTTCTGATGTTTGAATACCTATGCTACGTTTAATAATTCATTGACGTATTAAAACTCTTGATATCGTCTGGTATGTAACCAGGAGGGGCACTGGGACACCCCCACCCCCCTTGCCGTATGAAAAATTTTTCTGGAGGCTGCTGCCTAAAGGCAAACGAAAATGAGTTTCCTCGATCAAAGGCTATCACACCGGCCCTGCCCCGCCCCCCTCCCCCTAAAGTTTTCGCTTTTTTCTCTACTGGTATCGAGGATAACCAATAAAGTTTTATAGCCTATAAAAGGTAAGTTTTGCTCAACAGCCAAAATAGAAGAATGATTAATCTTGACTTTGACATGACTTTTACAGCTCAGATGGCCGAGTGGTAACAGCCTTCGCCTCGGGAGCTGTATAGACTGGGTTTGATTCCGAGTCGGGTCAAACCAATGACTTTAAAATTGGTATTCACAGCTTCCCTGCTTGACGCTCAGCATTAAAGGGACAGTGTGAAGGACAATCAATTCAATTTCAATTCAATTTTTATTTTATTTCCGTACTGCCAGAAACGTCCAAGAAAATATTTACATCTTAAGTTAAATAAAATTGGCATGGAAAAAGGAACATGCGGCAAAACGAGAAACCGTTGAGACACGCCAGTCGCAACCGACTTGGCATGGCTGCATGACCGAGAAAATCTATGTGGCAACGCATAAATCAAACAAACAACAACGAAATGAACCAAACACATAAAAATAAAAAAAATTTTTAAGCAACATACCATAGCAAATACCGATACATCAAATTTATTTATGCCAAAAAAACAAAAAAAAAACAGCTTGTGACCTCAGTTGCGGGAAGTCGTTTACATGTTAATTAGCTTTACAGTCGGGCCATGATAAGCAGCACCTGAAATCTCGGGGGTTATTCAGCATATCAATAACTTGTTTAGCAATTGTAAAAGTTTTCGTATGGTAAACCAAATGGTATATATAAAGCAAATTTATAACTAGGCGAGGAAAAATATCCACGAAGACCACAAAAAACAATTAGAATGCTATCAGAACTTAATTTGTAGTTTTAAATGGAACCCATCGATTTTGTTCTGTATTTTCTAATATTCCTCATTATCATGTCTTTACAATAAATAAATGATTAGTTTGTTTTTTTTTCTTTGATGTCCATGATGGTAACTAGGTATTACGATGTGACAAATAATGTCCGCTTAAGTTCCTTGGGAAAATATTTCTTTGCAACAGAAGAGACGATTTGGTTTATAGCCGTTCTTTTTCGTAGATTTACCCACATGCTTTTGTTCATCATCCAATAGATTCCTGCAACAACAATTACACAGCAGCACCAGAACATTTTCGTAATTTAACACAAAAATCAATGCCCTAATGCTGAAAACTGGGGTCATATCAATTGAGAACATTATTTAAATTCGTATTCAGTTGTGTTTAGAACGTGCTCTTTAACTTTATTCGAAAAAGACTTCAAATTTTTGCAACTCTTAATTGCGCTTGGTAAGTTACTCCATATTTTCGGTCCTGAGAATTTGATAGATTGTTGGCAAACGGTTAATCTGTATGCTGGGGAGATGTAAAGACTATTACTTCTGGTTGAAATGCGACTTGGTTTTGATTGAAATAAATTCTGCAATGCAATAGGATGACTTTTTTTCACAGTTTTATACATAAAAATAGCCAATTCAACTTGATATATTTGCTTAATATTTAACAGGCCGTTTTGTTTCATGATCATTTTCACACTGTCATGTCTTTTTAAATTGAAGACCAATCGGATAAATTTGTTACAAATGCGCTGTAATTCTTGAACTTTTGATTCATTGCCAAAACACCAATTAGTTATACAGTATCGGACATGACTAAGTAATAACGAGTGATAAAGGCTGAGCATGGCTTTAGGAGATAAAATGGATCGAATGCGCATAACAGCACCAAGACCAGCTCTCATTTTATGTTTTATCATATCGATATGATTCTTCCACGACAAATTTTCGTTTATTATTACACCCAAAAATCGAGCAGAGGACACTTTTTCAACAACGTTATTTCTTAACCTCAGTTGAAGATTACTCACAACTTTAGATGCTTGGGATTTTGGTGTTTGGAACAAAATATAATTAGTTTTATTGATGTTTATAGACAACTTGTTTGCTACCATCCAGTTATCAATATTTTCAAGTTCGCTGTTCCCTTTTTCATAAAGTGCTTGTAGATTATTATCTATTATAAAAACATTTGTGTCATCCGCAAATGATATATTACTGCTAGACTGCAGACAATTTGTAAAGTCGTTCACATATATGATGAATAATAGGGGGGCAAGAATAGAACCTTGAGGTACAGAGCAGAAGATATTTATTTGGTTCGAAGATGAAACACCATCATATTCAACAATTTGAGAACGATCGGAGAGGTAGCTTTTAAACCAATTTAACGATACACCTCTTACTCCGTAGTTATTCAGTTTGTGTAATAAAATATTGTGGTCAATTGTATCGAATGCCTTTGAGATATCAAGAAAAATCCCAAGTACTAATTGTTTTTTTTCAAAAGCATCTACAATGTTGCTGATAAGCAGAGTTGTTGCATGAGTAGTCGAGTGCTTATGTCTGAATCCAAACTGTTGAGAAGATAAACTATTGTTCATGTTAACGAATGAATACAGTCTACTATAAACAATTTTTTCCAGAATTTTTGACAAGGATGAAAGTAAACTAATTGGTCTATAATTCAGAACATTTTTTGGATTGCCTTTTTTGAATACTGGTATAATCTTGGCCTGCTTAAAAATAGAAATAAATTTACCTTGGCACAAAGACTGGTTAAATATGTAGGTGAGGGCATGGAGCACGTTTTCAGGAAGATGTCTCAAAACGATGGGAGGTATTAGATCTATTCCAGCACTCAGCTTAGGTTTAAGTTGATTAATTAATCTTTTGATTTCAATAATATTTGTAGGAGACATAAACATTGAGGAGGAATTTGGTGGGGGTAAATAATCCGTAAATTTATTTGGAGAAGAAGGTAACTTCTCAATAAGCTTATTAGCTATTGTAGAAAAGTGGTCGTTAAAACTGTTTGCAATTTCAACAGGTTTATTGATCAGAACACCGTTATAGTTGATAGATGTTGAATGAAACTTGTTGCGAGCTTTACCAAGAAGATTTTTCATCAATTGCCAGGTTTTTCGGATGTTATTTTGATACTTTTGAAATTGACTCTGCATATGCTCTTTCTTTTTTTGAGTTACCATGTGGAAATAAAAATTTCTAAGTTTATGATACTTTTCTTTTGTTTTTAGAGTTTTCTTTTGAAGATAAATTTTGTAAAGCCTGTCCTTTTTGCGAGAAAGAAGCGCCAGTTCACGATCATACCATATGCAACGTTGACTATTTCTCATCTTTTTATTTTTTCTCCTAAAACAGTTAACTAGAGAAGGATTAATTTTTCCTAAAAATAGTTTGAAGCTATCATCGGGGTCAGGCAGACTGTATATTTCTTTAAAGTCTTTTGCTTCTAGCTCACGATAAAATTTTTGACGGTTAAATTGACTAAAACACCATTCTCTATTTTCAGATTTTAATAAAGGAGTGCCAATTTTAGATACTTGAATTACAGGAAGATGGTCGGCTACTTCATGAGCAAGAATGGCACTTCTTATTTGGGCTCCTATAACATTTGTCCAAATGTGATCTATAGCAGAACATTTATCTTTTGAAATACGGGTTGGTTTGTTAATCAGAGGGTAATAGTTATAATCAAACATTAACTCCACATATGTTTCAGTACCAACATTTTTTATATCTAATAAGTCAATATTGAAGTCTCCCATGATAAAACATATATTTTTAGATTTATTCAAGGTCGTCAAAGTATTTTTTAATTCACAGAGAAACTGTGAAAAGGCTTCTTTATTATGTTTAGGTGATCTATATATGGTCCCACACGTTATCTCTTTATTCATAAACTGAATATTTATAAAAATTGACTCAAAAATCTTTTCATTCATTATAGTCACATCATTACACACATGAAAATTCAAACTATTTTTAACATATAGCCCGACTCCCCCTCCTTTTTGATGCGTTCTTCCATTAGATACAAATGTATAACCTGGTAAACAATTATATTGTCCAAATGAATTGGGTTGTTCCCAAGTTTCAGTTATGCCTATTACATCAGGCTTATAATTTAGTGAGGCTATTAATCCTTCTATTTTTGTAAAATTGGTTGGATTAATAATTGAACGGGCATTTATACACATGGTTGAGAATTGATAACTATTGTTGGTGTTTTCTTCAGAATTTACTAGTATTTTTTTTGTCTCTTCAGCAGTAATATAAACATCTTTCATCATATTGGTACCAATTTCATCGTCATTACTGAAGTCCCCATCACCATTATTGATATGTTCAGAGCCACTAAATATTTCGTTAAGCAATAATGCGTTTATTTCAAAATTTGGGGATAACTCTTCGATTATTTCCTTATTTGAAAGGGAATGAAAAGGGAAAACCTCAGCGGCACAGGTTTGGCAGGTATAGTGTCTGGAAAGTGACATATTTTTACTTGACAATTTATTTTCAAGGCATTTTTGATGGTAAATTACAGAGCAAAGGCTACAAACTGTACAATTTTGTTTGCAAGTTACAATTTTTTTACATTGATAACAATTGTCTTTAAAGCTATTAGGCATGCTGCTTAAGATTGAAAAACAACAGAGTTTTTAAAAAAAATGTAAATAAAAAACAAAATATAAAAGCAAAAACAGAATTTTTTGCCTCAATGACAAAAAATGCCAAATTCAAGTAACTGGTACTTCCGAGTAATTTGCAGATAAGGGTGTAGGAATAATCAGCATTAATTAGCCATTACAATTTAGGTGATAATAGTAGGATATATCAAATTATAATAACAACAATATAGCCAGAATAAACTAATCATGTTTAAACACATCACACCTACATTACATTAATTGACAATAATATATCAATCTCAACTTAGGACTGCTTTCAGAACTTCCAAAATTACAATGTCATAGATTTTTTAATTTCTACAATATCATTGACATTATGAATCACCTGTTTCTTTCCAGCAGCGAATGTGAATATGTCTCCATGAAAAGACCAGACGGACTTCCACCCAAAAACTTCTCTGGCCGCATCTAAGAGCTGCAGTCGGCGTTTTGTGAGGGATTCCGTGATGATCATTCGTTTTCCCTTCATCATTTTTTTTTGCGAATAAATATAATTTTTTTGACTGCGTCGAATAAATTTAACTATGACCGGACAAATATTGCTGTTCCTAGATGGAAGGGGGTGGGCGACATCAATGTCGTTCACCTGCAACGAAGGGTTTAGCTTTAAGTTTTGGTTCAATATGTTACAAATGTATTTCTCATTCTCAAGATACTCCCCCTGTTTTGGAACATTTTCACATTTATGAACAATGAGGCAGTTGGACCTGCCATACTGCTCAAGGTCATCTAATTTCTGCTCCTGCTCCTCCACACTGGTTTGGAGTCGGTCAACCATCTTCTTTAAATTGTTGAAGGCCAACCTCATTTCTTTAAGTTCACTGGCTTGATCATTATTATCTGCAAAAACAGCAGCAGCAGGAACAGCAGCACCAGCAGCAGGCCCACTGCAATTAGTACTAGCATTAGACCTGCTGCTAGTGCCAGCATATTCAGACTCATACCTTGATAGTCGACTTCCAAGTGCCTCTATCTCCTTCATTATATTTCCAGTGATGTCTTCCATGTGGCTGGTCAGCTGATTGGATTACTGGGAAATTGAAATATCACAAAATTTTGTAACAGTCACGGGATTTTCTCGAGATAATCTAGCCTAGTTTATACACTATTTACACAGCTTTTATGGCCTAATTATTAACACACCCTACTCCATGTACGGTACCTTATTCAAATAGAATGCCGGCAAAAGACAAGCCGGCAAGTTTACTTATTGTGCCGTTTGGAAAGGCACTTAGCGGGATTCCCCCATCTTGGTGTGGTAGACAGATGGCTGGCGACTCCTAAGCGAGCTCGTTATAGCGCATTGATCGCTTTCTCGTGATAGGAGGATAAATATGCAACTAAACATAAAAAAATGCAATGGAAAAAGTTTCCTGCTGAATTATTCATGATGTTGCAGGGATCAGGATCACCTGCTTTGTAATTGTGTTTTCTAGACGGATAATTTTGTCCGCCCGACTTCGTGATAAGCGAGATCAGTCGAGCGTAAACTAACCATGTGCTTAGTATGTTCAGTAATAATATTGTGAAAAGTGCAGGAGTATAATATTGTGTGTATTTCTGTTCATATTGACTAGCAGTGAGTGTTTAGTTTTGACTATATTATGCAAGAGCTGTTTAGTTTAGTTAAGGCTTAGTTGTGAAGTGTGTAGAGCCAACTATTAGAGCTGTTTCTATTGTATTAAGGCCAGTTAGGTACCGGTATTAAGGTCTATTATGCTTGTGTCTAATGAAAGAGTGCTCGAATATTGTAACGCTATCTTTGTGTTTTAATTCACAATTCTATTTGAATAAGATTGTGTAAAGTGATGTGTTTGGACCTGCTACGTTTTAGTGTGGATTTTATGCTATTCCCTTACAAAGAACTCTTTTGTGTAGCAAACCTATATGTGCTGGAGTCAGATTAGTTTATCTACAGGTGCCGCAACCGCTACATAAAAGAATTGGTGACCTTGCCGACGTGATGATGAACACTGTAACTTATTTTGCCATTGGTTTGTCAATGCTCTTGGCATTGCTTGTTATTATACTAGTGATTGTTGTGGTGCAGTTACACCAACTCAAAAATGCTAGGCATACTGCTGTTTGCAGTACATCAGAACCAGCTCTACAACAAGTAGCACAATTACCCAGGGAAGCAGCTGCATCCAGTACTGAAATGCAGAGACCAAATACTACATTGGATTTTAATGATTCTTATGCCTTGTGTGGAAGAACACAACTAAAGCTACCGGACTTTTATGACAGTGATCCTTTGTTATGGTTCAAAGTTGTTGAAGCATCCTTTAGTTGCCATTGATATAATACATTGAGTTTCGAACCCATGTTTTTACATCATTTACTGTGTTGTACATGTAACTGCGAAGTTTCTTGTTAATGCTTCCGGCCCAAATGTATTTCTAAATTAGTTTGTTATTGTGAATTGTGCTCTGTTTCTCTGTGTTAGTTTGAAGTGTTCGGTTTGGTGTAAGTAGGTTACGAGCGTTAGTTTAAGAACCTTAGTAAGTCGTATTATGTTTTATATTTAGATTCCTTTATAATTATGTACTGTTCTTAAGTTAGATTAAGCTTGAATAAAGTGTATGATCATCACAATTAATCTAACTTAAAAACATAAAGAGAAATGGCAGCGTCATGGCGAGAAATGTTGAAACCAGCAAGATTCGATGCACAGCCCGATTCCCCAAAAGCAGCAAAGCAGCTGAAGCATTGGCTGAAAGTTTTCACAGGTTTTCTAGAGCGCTATGAAGAACATAACCGAGATGGGGAAAATGCAGCACAAGAACCGGATCAAAATCAGCGTTTGCAAGTCTTATTCACGTTCGTTAGCTCAGATGTTTACGAATACATTGAAGACTGCGATACGTATGATGCTGCCATAGCAAAGCTCAAGAGTATCTACATTAAATCACCTAATGTGATTTTTGCTAGACATCAATTAGCTACGAGAAAACAACGAGAAGGCGAAACCTTACGAGAATATTTTCAATCACTTCATCTGTTGAGTAAAGAATGCGGTTTACGAAATGTCACGGCAGATGAATACCGAAATGAGTTGGTTCGTGACGCTTTTATTAATGGGATTTCATCTCATACTATTCGTCAACGACTGTTAGAAAATGCTGAACTAACCGTGGATCAAGCATATGACATCGCTTGTTCTTTATGGACAGCTCAAGAACATTCTGAAGCTTACCTGTGCAGAAGAAACGTAACTGCGAGCGCTGCACCTTCGCTGAGCAAAGAATCCGAACAAGAATCAGATAACGATCAAGTCCTGGGATCATCAACACGCAATAAGACTTGCTTCTTTTGTGGTTTGTCTTTCCATAGTCGAGACCGATGTCCAGCTAGAGAATCAGAATGTTATTCCTGTGGAAAAATTGGACATTTTGCCAAAGTTTGCCGTTCCAAGTCATCTACCATACGTCGTGCAAAGCCTCGTTCAGTAAATGTTAAAGAAACCGCTAGTAGTTGTTCGAACTCTTGCCCTGGTTTGTGTACTATATCTGCTGCATGTCCTGCAAGTTTGCTTCCAGCATCGTTGCCTGTCTCAATCAGTGGAACCAGCTTAACTGCTCTAGTTGATTCAGGAAGTTCGGAAAGTTATATCAACTCTAATGTTTGTACAAAATTGAACATGGAAGTCTATCCTACGTCACAGCAGGTGCAAATGGCGGCCACAATCATGAAAGTCAAATCCGATGGGTTCTGTTTGGTCGACTTAGTCCATAACGGGATGAAATATCCCTCTACGAGGCTTAACGTGTTCCAGGATTTGTGCAGTGATATCATTTTGGGGCTAGATTTCCAAAGTCAGCATCAACGGTTGATATTCAATTTTAACGGCGACTCTCCAGATTTGATCGTCTCAAGGAACTCGAACTGTTCCTTGACTGCAGCAGACACAAATGAAGTGTTTTTGTTTGCAAATTTGTCCCCAGATGTGAAACCAATAGCTACTAGATCCCGTCGCTACAGCCAGGAAGATCGACGCTTCATCCAAGAGAACATCGATAAACTTCTTTCTGAGGAAATTATTCGACCGAGCTCATCGCCCTGATGGGCCCAGGTAGTTGTTATTAGCGATGAATTTAACCGACACAAGAAACGCTTGTGTGTGGATTACTCTCAAACGATTAATATTTATACAGAATTAGATGCATATCCATTGCCTAGAATTGACGATATGATAAATGAACTTGCAAAATACAGCGTTTTTTCAACTTTTGACCTTCGAAGTGCATACCATCAAATCAAAATAGTTGAATCTGAACGAAAATATACTGCTTTTGAGGCAAATGGCAAATTGTATGAGTTTAATCGCATTCCATTCGGTGTGAAAAATGGAGTTGCCGTATTTCAGCGAGTCATTTCGCGTTTTATTGAAAACGAAAATTTAAACGATACGTTTCCTTATTTAGACAATGTAACAGTTGCTGGAAGAACTCAAGAGGAACATGATTTAAATGTGAAAGCTTTTCTTGAAGCAATTTCTCGCAACAATTTTACACTAAATGAATCGAAAACCATTAGTTCTGTTCCTGAAATTCAAATTTTGGGTTATGTTGTTGGTAACGGACTTATTAGACCTGATCCGGAACGATTACGTCCTTTACAAGATTTTCCGCCCCCAACAACTTTTAAATTACTTCAACGTGTTCTGGGAATGTTTGCCTACTACGCAAAGTGGATTGATTGCTTTGCTGATAAAATTCGACCATTAGCCGACGTAAAGAGTTTTCCGCTCAGTAAGGAGGCATTACAAGCTTTCCAGCGTCTGAAAAGTGAGCTTGAACATACTGCCTTAAAATCAGTTGATGAAAGTAAGCCTTTTGTTGTTGAATGCGACGCTTCTGATGTTGCCGTATCAGCTACTCTTAACCAAGGCGGAAGACCTGTGGCATTCATGTCACGAACCTTGCAAGGAGGAGAACGGCGCTACCCTGCGATCGAAAAAGAAGCAACAGCAATCATAGAAGCAATAAGAAAGTGGTCACATTTTTTGTCGAGAAGAACGTTTACTCTAGTCACAGATCAACGTTCAGTAGCATTTATGCTTGATAGTAGACGTCGTTCGAAAATCAAAAACAATAAAGTTCAACAGTGGAGGTTGGAGCTGGCATCTTACTCTTATGAAATCAAATATAGACCAGGAAAACAAAATGTTGGACCAGACACCTTGTCAAGAGCTTTCTGTTCGTCTCTCTCTGCTTCATCTTCCCTGGAAGATATTCACCGACAACTTTGCCATCCGGGAGTAACACGAATGCTACATTTTGTGCGCACAAAGAACTTGCCATTCTCTACAACTGAAGTTAAAAGAGTTGTGTCTAATTGTAAAACATGTGCTGAAGTGAAACCTCAATACTATCGTCCTGACATGAAAGTTTTGGTGAAAGCTACACAACCTATGGAACGCCTAAGTATGGATTTTAAAGGACCTGTACAATCTAAAAGTGGTAACAATTATTTGCTGATAATAGTAGATGAATTTTCACGTTTTCCGTTTGCTTTCCCTTGTAAAAGTATGACGTCATCAACTGTGATACAATGTTTAGAGAAGCTTTTTACTCTGTGCGGAACCCCAAATTTTATCCATACTGATAATGGAGCTGCATTCATTTCGCGTGATTTCAAGCAGTACTTATTGCACAGAGGCATTGCATCCAGCAAGTCTAGCATTTACCATCCTTCAGGTAACGGACAAGCCGAAAGGACTGTGGGAACTGTTTGGAAGTCCATTCAATTGGCGTTAAAAAACGACGCATTACCGCAATCGAATTATGAAGCCGTTTTAGATAATGTTTTGCATTCGATGCGATCTCTTTTGTGTGTTGCTACTAATACGACCCCACACGAGCGATTTTTTAACTTTCAACGACGTTCTTGCTCGGGTACATCTCTTCCTAGGTGGTTGACTAATAGTGACAAAGTTTTTGTACGACGTTTTGTCAGAAATAGTAAAAGTGAACCTCTTGTTGACGAAGTAGAAGTCGTTAATGTGAATCCGACATATGCTGATGTGCGTTACCCGAGTGGCCGTGAAGCTACTGTGTCAATTCGTGATCTTGCGCCTATTCCTCAACTTGTAAATAATGATACCTTTAATGTGTCGCAACAGAATGATGCACCCTGTGATTTTTCTCGTTCTAGTGATGAACCTGAAAGTAATGTGAGTTTTGATGGCAGTAGTGATTCTTCTTTCGAATCTCATGAAAATGTAAATCAGAACGTCAACAGCCCTGAATGTTCTGTGAGACGTTCCGCTCGTAGTAACAAAGGTGTTCCTCCTATGCGCTATGGCGTAAATTATTAAATCTTGTTTGCCAGGAGGGGTGAATGATATAATACATTGAGTTTCGAACCCATGTTTTTACATCATTTACTGTGTTGTACATGTAACTGCGAAGTTTCTTGTTAATGCTTCCGGCCCAAATGTATTTCTAAATTAGTTTGTTATTGTGAATTGTGCTCTGTTTCTCTGTGTTAGTTTGAAGTGTTCGGTTTGGTGTAAGTAGGTTACGAGCGTTAGTTTAAGAACCTTAGTAAGTCGTATTATGTTTTATATTTAGATTCCTTTATAATTATGTACTGTTCTTAAGTTAGATTAAGCTTGAATAAAGTGTATGATCATCACAGCCATGACATCACCGAATCTAAAGAGAGATATGGCCTAGTCCTGCATGCACTAAAAGTAAAACAGTTGCAACAAATTGAAGATGTGCTTTCTTGTTCCTTGGAGCAATCAGATGATCCTTATGATAGGTTGAAGAACGCCTTAATTAGTAAAAACACCATGTCTGAAGAAGAAAAATTAGAAACGTTGCTGCATGGAGTCGAGTTAGGAAGTAGCCGTCCAACAGAAATGCTCAGAAAACTGAAAGGGTTAATGACAAATGAAGCCGACCTGGTTTTGTTAAAGAAACTGTTTTTTGATAGGCAGAGGCTAAGGTTACGTGACCGTAACATTTGTCTCTTTGGTTTATTTTATTATCCCTTCACGCTTCCCCGATTGTACTAGAGCGTGACGAAGCAATAAAATAAACTAAAGAGGCAAATGTTACGGTCACGTAACTTTAGCCACTTCCTTTTTGATAAGTTACCAACTGACATCAGAAGATTATTGGCAGCCACAGGAGAAACGGATGTATATGCATTGGCTAAAAGAGCTGACGCCATTGTGGAAAGCACCTCCAGCTCTTCCAGGCTACGAAAACGTGATGGTAACAGTACAAGTACACCAAGAAACAACAGTGGTAGTGTATGCTTCTACCATGATAAGTATGGTAAAAATGCTGTTAAGTGTGTGCCTCCTTGTAGTTGGGTTAACTGCGACACTGGTGATAAGGCACCGCTGCGTTCAAGGAATGTAGATCGGAGGTATGCAGGTGGACATGTTGGGACTATTAATTCCGGCACCCATAATGAAATAGATGGGTTGATGAAAATTTTTGATCCTTTAGCTAAAATTGAATTTTTGATTGATACTGGAAGTACGACTAGTTTATTACCGAGGCAGTCAACTACACCAGCAACACCTGATGGATGCCTTAAAGCAATAAACAACACACCAGTTCCAACGTATGGAAAACAAGAGCTTGAGATCAGTTTCAATTTACACACGAATTTGAAATGGAATTTTACCATTGTTGAAGTGCCAATTGCTGTTATTGGGATTGACTTTTTAAACCACCACAAATTGCTGATTGATTTGGCGAATCACAAGCTTATCCATTCATCAGAATTGGGAAAGAAAAAACCGGATGATGTTGTTTGTGGAATTGAACGGCCTGCCATTGCAGAGTACACTACCGACATCGAATATATCAAAGATAGTGAGAATGTTGTTGCCGATTGTCTCAGCCGTGTAGAGATCAATGCTTTATTTGATTTTGAAACCGCTCAGGATATAGACTATGTGAAGTTGGCCCTGGAACAGAAGGAAGATGATTCGCTGCAGTTGAATTTAAAGTCTTTAAAGTTGGTTGAGAAAACGCTTCCTGATTCTAATGTTTCGTTGCTTGGTGATATGTCCACTGGACGATTTAGAGTTCTGGTTCCGCCTTCGTTTCAAAGACTGGTTTATGAAAAATTGCATAACTTAAGCCATGGTGGTACCGAGCTACACGACGATTAATTTCTGAGCGCTTTGTTTGGCCAAAAATGAATACCGACATAAACAACTGATGCCGAACTTGCCTGCCGTGTCAACAGACGAAGATACAACGCCACATTGTTGCACCACTGCAACATTTCCCCAAACCAGACGGACGTTTTTCATGTGTGTGTGTGGACATTGTCGGACCGCTCGAAGAATGCAATGGATATTCTTATATTTTGACTGCAGTGGATAGGTTCACTCGATGGCCTGAGGCAATTCCATTGACTGATATAACTGCTAAAAGCTGTGCCAATGCATTTCTGTTGCATTGGGTGGCGCGGTATGGTTGTCCGGCCGAGATAGTCACCGATAGAGGACGTCAATTTACTTCTCTGTTATGGAGTGAATTTTGCAGGTTCCTTGGATGCAAACACTCTACTACAACCGCTTATCATCCTGCAAGCAATGGACTTGTAGAACGCTTTAACAAGAGCCTAAAAGTTGCTTTGAGAACCCAAGATCATCCTGCCGACTGGTACACAAACCTTGGACTTGTCATGTTGGGTCTGCGGTCTGCCTATAAAGAAGATTTGTCATGTTCTGCAGTTGAGCTAATCTTGGAACCACTGTACGTCTACCAGGTGAATACTTTGACCACAAGGCTCCAGACACCGACACCTCATATCTTTCAAACTATGCTAAAGCTCTAGCAAGTTTTGTTGAATCAAAGATATATGTCAAGCCTCGACATCCATCTAAAAGAGCAACTTTCATTCCGGGAGATTTGAATACGTGTTCGCATGTTTTCATTAGGAACGATGCTGTACGTACACCACTTCAACGTCCCTATTCTGGGCCTTTTAATGTGTTGCAAAGAAGTGAGAAATACTTTATTCTGAACGTGAAAGGAAAAGCTGATTCTGTCAGTGTGGACAGATTAAAGCCTGCGTACTTGTTAAACGAGTCTAATATTTTTGATGATTGTGAGCAGACTGAGACAATTGATGACAATTGCGTTTCTGAGCCTGACTTGTCTGACTCACCTTTTGTCTTTGAGTATGAACATGACGTTGATGCTGCACCGGACGAATTGCCGGTTGCCGAAGTGTACACACGAGCAGGCAGAGCTGTCCGTTTACCAGCTCGTTACCGAGACTGAGTTTTTTTGTGTGTGTGTGACATGTCTAACATTTCTTTCTGTATACAACAACACTCTGCTCATACGGTAATTCATTAGGTGGTTTGATGGATATGAAATTTTCTGCAAGTTTAATGGTACATATTTTGATAGAGTTGCGTAGAGAATTTTCCTCACATCTTGATGTATTAGTAAAAGGTACCAGATATTGTCATTTCTTATAAGGCTTTTGTTTGGATTCTTCCAATCTGTACATATTTGAACCCTCACGTGTTTATTTTTAATTTTTGCATGGATTATTCGTTCTTGTTGCTTGAAACTAGCACCCTGAGACCTTATACATGAATCCTTGGGTTAACTGTTTAGACTGTGATTCAGTTGTGCTACGGAGTACAGGTTCTGAGCTGTGCACAGTGCTTTTAATAATAATGAATCTTGTGGCCTTGTGGAACATTTTTTTTTTTCTTCCGACATCACTTTATTAACGACGACTGGGAGGCATAATTGTCTGGCGTCGTCATACATCTGCTATCTGGTACATTGCATCTTGCTGATCTAATTGTGATGGGCTTTCTATACATTTTTTTATGCTACAAATTTTTGCCTGCTCACGCAACCATCGGTTGATTATTATGTTATAATTTCTTGCTCATGCAACCATCGGTTGATTATTACGTGATAGTATCTTGCTTGGCAACCATCGGTTGATTATTATGTGATGATTTCGTGCTCGTGCAACCATCGGTAGATTATTACGTGATAGTTTCTTGCTTGTGCAACCATCGGTTGATTATTACGTGATGATTTTCTTGCTTGTGCAGCCATCGGTTGATTATTATGTTATGATTTCTTGCTCATGCAACCATCGGTTGATTATTACGTGATGATTTTCTTGCTTGTGCAACCATCGGTTGATTATTATGTGATGATTTCTTGCTCATGCAACCATCGGTTGATTATTACGTGATGATTTTCTTGCTTGTGCAACCATCGGTTGATTATTATGTTATGATTTCTTGCTCATGCAACCATGGGTTGATTATTACGTGATAGTTTCTTGCTCGTGCAACCATAGGTTGATCATGATAAATAGTTTTTCATTTCCAGTTGTCTTACCTTCGATTGTGCTATTATTGATTTATGCATTGCATATTAAACCCACATCACGGTTAGGTTTGTAACCCCGTTACAAACCTGTGTAGGGGGGAGAGTACTGCAGGGATCAGGATCACCTGCTTTGTAATTGTGTTTTCTAGACGGATAATTTTGTCCGCCCGACTTCGTGATAAGCGAGATCAGTCGAGCGTAAACTAACCATGTGCTTAGTATGTTCAGTAATAATATTGTGAAAAGTGCAGGAGTATAATATTGTGTGTATTTCTGTTCATATTGACTAGCAGTGAGTGTTTAGTTTTGACTATATTATGCAAGAGCTGTTTAGTTTAGTTAAGGCTTAGTTGTGAAGTGTGTAGAGCCAACTATTAGAGCTGTTTCTATTGTATTAAGGCCAGTTAGGTACCGGTATTAAGGTCTATTATGCTTGTGTCTAATGAAAGAGTGCTCGAATATTGTAACGCTATATTTGTGTTTTAATTCACAATTCTATTTGAATAAGATTGTGTAAAGTGATGTGTTTGGACCTGCTACGTTTTAGTGTGGATTTTATGCTATTCCCTTACAAAGAACTCTTTTGTGTAGCAAACCTATATGTGCTGGAGTCAGATTAGTCTATCTACAGGTGCCGTAACCGCTACAATGTAAACTGGTTGAAAAAATATGGTACGGAAAGGCACGGCATCACGATACGGAAAAAATTCCGTACCGTACTGTTACGTACGGTATATTTGCGAGATACGAAATTACGGTACGGTATATTTTTAGAGGAAAATAGTATGGAAAATAATTCCGTACCGTACCGTAATAACCCCTTGGTCGTCGCCTGAGTTTGGAAAGCGGTGAGTCCACCGGTTTGTGTCTGCAGAATAAGCTGGTTATGGTGAAGCTGCACCATCACCAGAATAAGCTGGTCACGGTGAAGCTGGACCATCACCAGAATAAGCTGGTTATGGTGAAGCTGCACCATCACCAGAATAAGCTGATCACGGTGAAGCTGGACCATCACCAGAATAAGCTGGTCATGGTGAAGCTGTACCATCACCAGAATAAGCTGATCGCGGTGAAGCTGGACCATCATCAGAATAAGCTGGTCATGGTGAAGCTGGACCATCACCAGAATAAGCTGATCACGGTGAAGCTGGACCATCACCAGAATAAGCTGATCACGGTGAAGCTGGACCATCATCAGAATCAGCTGATCATGGTGAAGCTGGACCATCACCAAAATAAGCTGGTCATGGTGAAGCTGGACCATCACCAGAATAAGCTGGTTATGGTGAAGCTGGACCATCACCAGAATAAGCTGGTCATGGTGAAGCTGGACCATCACCAGAATAAGCTGGTCATGGTGAAGCTGTACCATCACCAGAATAAGCTGGTCAAGGTGAAGCTGTACCATCACCAAAATAAGCTGGTCACGGTGAAGCTGGACCATCACCAGAATAAGCTGGTCAAGCCGAAGCTGAATCACTAGAGTAAGCTGGTCAAGGTGAAGCTATACCATCACCCTTATGAGCAGTTAGTTTTAAAAAAACACGATGACGTCATCCTCACCCTGTTGAACTGGTTGAACCAATCATGTAGTTCTTTGTCTGTGAAAGCAGTCATGCGTATCAAATCCTCCACAGCTTTCGGTTTCAAATTAACTGGCTTTCCTGTTGCCCCATTGTTGCTTCGAGTAAACTTGAACTTAAACAACAACTCAGATGGCCGAGTGGTATGGAGCGTCTGTCTCTTGAGCTGTAGACTCGGGTTTTCCGAGTAGTTTTACTGTAGTTCCGAGTCGGGTCAAACCAATGACTATAAAATTGGTTTTCACAGCGTCCCTGCTTGACGCTCAGCATTAAAGGGACAGTGTGGAGAACAAGCCGGCAAGTTTACTTGTTGTGCCGTTGGGAAAGGCACTTAGCGGGATTCCCCCATCTTGGTGTGGTAGACAGATGGCTGATAACTTCTAAGCGAGCTCGTATAGCGCATTGATCGCTTTCTCGTGATAGGAGGATAAATATGCAACTAACTAACTAAACTAGACTTAATCAACTTCAACTTGATCTAAAGTTGAAGGAACAGATTCATGCACTTTGTTCGTGTTTCAATTATGAGAAATCCATGAGCGAAATTTTACTTCGCGGGTTCGAACCCTCGGTTGCTCAGCCTTACCACAAGAAATGATTTTGATTTAAACTTCTCATTTACTTTGCTCCATCTCGTTTTTCCGATTCTTCTACTTCAGCAAGCAGAGAGAATTTAGCTCTTGAACAGTTTTGATGTAGGTTGCCGCATGAATCGAAGACTCGGCCCGATCTCTTTGCTGGTCCTTGATGATTTTGGAATTTTAATTTTTTTTTTTTTTTGTTCTCAAAACTACAAACTTCTACTTCTACTGCTCATTGATTTCTTTGTTGGTGTCGCTTCATCGCGCCACGCTGCGAGTTCTTCTACTACGTCATAACTTACAACGAGCAATCCCGACGCGTTGTTACGCTGAGCGCTGAGGAGTAGAGGTGGAAAAAAACGATAGAAGCCGCTCGAATCTCGCGAATTAGCCAGAACTCTCTTATTGCGTCATTGCTGACAGTTACGACGATGATCGTCGCATCCTCTGATGACGAACAGCACAAACTGCGACGCGATCTTTCAGCGTCGTGTAATCTGATATACGCTGCCGCTATGACGTTACAATAGCCCAGAGATCTTTCGTGGATGAAGTTTCATGCGATCATAATCCAGCCATGAACATGTTCAGGAATTATTGAGGCAAACAAGAAACTTGTGTTTCAATGTCGCTCTAACACAGTATTTGATACAAAAACACCCAAAATACGAGGTCTGTACGTCCGCCAGAAAGAGCAAGACAACCTGGTCGAGTGGTTCGTAAGAAGGGGAGCTATGGCCCCGGGGCCCACCGAGAAAATCGCATCCTCTGAAAGAAGGTCGGCCGCGAAAATTAATCGGCTCCCGAACAATTAGCATCGTGCCTCCGCAGCTTAATACGGGCCTTAATTGTTTAGTGCAGGATTTCTCAAACCATGGGTCGCGACCCAAATGTGGGTTGCCAAGGCTTTATGAATGGGTCGCTGACTAAAGTATGGATGGAGGTCTCAAGTACATTGCTTATATTCGATTTATAGATAGGCACAATTTTCAAACTTCGACAATTGTGTTCTCGAACGTTCGACAAAAAAAAGTGTCTGCACGTCACCTGACGTTGGTAGGGTTGTTTGTGACCAGTCTATTATGGCATAGTAATTGTTTTGTTTTATCGACTATTTTAGGGGTGAGCAAAGTGCGGCCCGCGAGACCATTTCTTGCGGCCCGCGAGCACTTACAGAAATTTGAACACCAAACGTGAATCAAGCCCCAAAGATGATTTTTTTTTGTTTTACTACCAGTTCCGCGCTGAATTTCAGTGAAAAAAAGGACATATTCTGCGGACGTGACGACCTTTTTTTTGGTCTTCACTTAGACGTCCGCGGTCGCGATGACTTTTTTTTTGGTCTTCACTTGAATTTGAGTGGAAAATTGGACATCCGCGGACATGCGGTTCTCGGCAATCAAATCTTCATTATACTCGCCGTATTACGCCGAAATGTGTAACGAGTGGCGGGGCCCATTTCCGCGGCTTAGCGCCTGGGCAACACAGCTCCGACGAAACGGTGCAACGGTGGCGCGCCGATATCGACACAGTGCCGATTTGATCGACCTGGGAATAGAACCCCAGACCTCCCGCATTGGTAGCGTACTCTCAACAGCTGAGCTATTCTGAACTAAAATAACAAGCCACATTTTAAAAACTTGTTAACCATTTTAAAAACTTGTTGAACAAGCCACATTTTAAAAACTTTTAAAAAAAGGGTTGAGAAACACTGGTTTAGTGCATTGGACACTGATCTCGCGAGTTCGACGCTCGTCAAGGTCATCTTTCATGATACGTCTTCTCACCAAGGGTCGGGTGGTGTAGGAATCGAACTCAAAAACCAACTGCCGCAAATTAGAACCCCGCCGCGAGTTGCGACACGACCTCGGAATTTGAGGGTTAAACTTTTTGAATATTTAACTACGGTTTTGATTTCTTCTGAGGAGGCTGAAGTGTTGGTTTAATTCCAAGCAAGTTGAAATTTATAAAATGAGTTTGGATACTTTTTTGCAGCCTTTTATCAAGTTCGCTGATAACAAAAATATTTAAAAAATAAAACCTTCATTTTACTCGCGGTATAACACCAAAGCTGGTGACCAATGGCGGGATCCATCTACGCGGATTAGCGCCAGGACAACACAGCTCCGAAAAAACATCGCTGCGGTGGCGAGTCGATCGTTGGCGACACTGTGTTTTATTTGACTGGCCCAGGAGCATATTTATGTAATGTACTTAACACCATCAGAACCAACATTCTTATTCTATTCAATTATCATGACGAACCCGATTGTTAAATATGTTTCACAAGCGAAGCTGCGACGAGAATCGAACCCAAAACTAGTGCTGCGCTTCTCTTTACTCGCTGCATCCAAGTCACTGCGTCATAGAAGAGTCGCGCAATCTAGCGAAAAATGGCGTTAATAAACCCCACGCTTTGTCAGAAAAAAGCAAGGTTCTGCTGGTGCTGGGTACACAGCACCGAAACTAGCGCCCCCCGAACCCCCCAACTGGGGGGGGCTCGCACAAAAAGGGGGCCCCGTAAATAATCAGTACGTAGTAGTATTTACTCAACGTATGATAAAGGTGCCTTAAATAGGCCTATTCTAAGATTCAATATATTTTTTGTCTTAACTCAATCGATGTGGGGCCCTCATGCCATATTTATACTTTTGACCATAGGGAGCCCTGTAAATTTTTCAAAAAATAGCAGTCGCAAAACTAACAAACAAACGTTTAGTAGCGTATCAAGGGCCCCTCATCCTCAAGTAAAAGGCGCAAAAATAAGCCCTAAAAACGTTTTTTCTTGGCATAGGTAGCGAAATGTTAGAGCAGGGTTTCCTTGCAGCATTATTTTAGTGGGTTTGGACGGGACCTAGTAAAACAGACTACTAAACCTTGTTAAAACTGAGGAATTTTGAAAGCTCAAAACGCACAAAAAGCCTCCAAAATAAGGTCAAATTTCGCAAAATTTTCTGGGGGGGCATGCCCCTAGACCCCCCTAGATTAGCATCGCCCCTTCGGGGCTCACTCTTTTGCATCACCATCCAAGAAAAAATATTTTAGGGGGCCCCGAAAGATGATTTTGGAGGGGCCGCATTGCCTAGTTTCGGCCCTGTGGGTACATTACATAAAAATGCGGCCCGGGAATCGAACCCCAGACCTTGATAATTTTTGCATTTTATTTTTCTTGTGAAGAAAATCACAAATTCAAATATTTAATAGAAGTGCGAGGTTGCATCTCGGGCAGCTGAAATGTCAAGATCTCTAGATCAATTAAAATTTTGAAACAATTCTCGACGATTCCGTTTTTCAATTTGTCCACCACAACCGACACACAAAGACGCATGACAAAACAGTTTTTATTGAAAGAATTTACAAATCAACAAGAAATCACATTAGTTCTGCTTCCTGAAAATTTTTAAAAATATTCGAATAAATCTGATTCAATCAGAGGCAAGTTGGGCTTAGTTGGTGCGCGCTGCGTTAAGTTGAGCTGACCTTCACGCACAATAGCAGATCACTTCAATCAAACATATACATGGCTGTGGTAGCCCCTCATAAGTGGGGTAGGTTTCCCCTTGTGAGTGGGATGGGTTTCCCCCGTGAGAGGGGTGGGTTGCCCCTCATGAGTTGGGTAGGTTGTCTCTCAGGAGTGGGGTAGGTTGTTCCTCATGAGTGGGGTAGGTTGCCCCTCATGAGTGGAGTAGTTTGACTCTTCCAAATAAAAAGTAATCAAAAATGGTGTAAAAAATTATCTGGCAATCGCTTTAAAATGGATGGAGAGCTTGTGGTTCCCAAAATAGAGTCTACGGAGTTTTTCGAATCCGCCGAATGAATTCATGGAATACACAACATTGGTTGCTGCAGGATGCCGAAACGTCTGTTTCCAAACTTCATCTCTCTTTGCGCAAAGACTTTTTAACAATGTCATTTTTTCAATACTTTGCACATAAACTTAACTACCTTGTCCACAAGCCCAATGTCTATGTCCCAAAACTTGACATGTGGGCAGGCTAGCTGAGTCGCGATCTTTTTTATCTTTGATTTAGTACAGGAAAAAACGAGGAGATCAAAAAATTGCGAGATTTTTCGCTAAAGTTTCCAGGGCAAACTACATCCGGGGCAAAAGATTAACAAAGCGAAGTTTTATAGCAGTGGAGATAGTACAGAGGGGGTTCTCATTCGACAGAGGTGTGCAAATAACGGAAAGTTTCTACGAAGCGCAGCCAACATTGCGACGTAGTGGTTACGTCGACACTTTGACTGTTTTTTCCAAAATTTCGAGGAGTTGAGCGTTTTTCTTGACACCACCCAAGAATTCAGCGACTGTGATTTTTCCTGCAAAAAAATTGAAATTGGTCTCGAGGTTTCTACTCACATTATTGCATCATAAACAAGCAAAGCGACAACGCGACACTGATTGTTGTAAATAATTGTGACAGGGTTCCACGTAGTCAATGAATAGAAAGTGTGAAGAGCGAAAAAAATCATTGCTATTCGCGCTAACATGATCTCCACCCGACGGCTCTGCCTTAGCGCCTGGACAACACAAATCCGAAAAAACATTGCATCGGTGGCGAGCCGTTGGCGGCACTGTGTCCAATTTGAGGGCCCGTGAATAGAACTCCAGACCTCCTGCAATATTTTTAACAATCGCAGCAACCGGCCAGTAGCACGTAAGATCCTCAAAATTATTCAAAAAATTTTAATGAAAACAAGAGAGAGAACTATGTTTGGTTCCTGAATTTTGTTCTTCTTTTCTTATTTCATAAATTTTTATTTATACTCTTGTTTTTTATTCCTTTAATCTTCTCTAATATTTCCAAAACAAATTTATCATTTTCTCGTCTTGTTTGTTTACATGACAGCTCAGATGGCTCAGTGGCGAGAGCGTCAAGAACTCTAGTCTAGATCAAGATCAACCGCCTCGGGAGCAGCTGTAGATTTGGGTTTGACTCCGAGTCGGGTCAAACCAATGACTTTAAAGTGTGTATTTACAGCTTCCCTGCTTGACGCTCAGCATTAAAGGCACAGTGTGGAGAACAAGCCGGCAAGTTTAGATTGTGCCGCACGGAAAGTACTTAACGGGATTCCTTCATCTCGGTGTGGTAGAAGATGGCTGGCAACTCTTAAACGAGCTCGTGCAGGGCATTGATCGCTTTCTCGTGATAGGAAGATGCAACAAAACACAACACATAAAGTTTCCAAAACAAAAAAATATTTGTTTATACTGACTAGGACACGCATGAGCAAGTTCGCGCGCTGAAAAGCGTCCACGTTATAAAGAGTTGAGAAATTGGATAATGTTTGTGACGTACCAGCTGGTTAACTTATTGGTGACGTACCAGCTGGTTAACTTAGTGGCTACGCACATCACCATCGGTACGGAAGGTATGGGTTCGATTCCCGGGCCTGTAAAATTTGACACAGCGAGGCAACGGATCGTCAACGCTGCGACGTTTCTTCGGAGCTGTGTTGCCAGGCGGTAAGCCGCGGAGATGGATGCCGCTACTCGTTACACGCTTCGTTGCGGTGCAGCGAAGTTAGACTCGTTGTGATGCAGCGAAGTTAGACTCGTTGTGGTGCAGCGAAGTTAGACTCGTTGTGGTGCAGCGAAGTTAGACTCGTTGTGGTGCAGCGAAGTTAGACTCGTTGTGGTGCAGCGAAGTTAGACTCGTTGTGGTGCAGCGAAGTTAGACTCGTTGTGATGCAGCGGGTGTAATGAAGATTTGATTTTTTTATAAACAATTCTCCTCTTCGAGTGTCTGGCGTCAAACTCTTTCTAATGACCGCGCAAAACAAAATGCCTCGGCGTCAAATGGACCGAGTCTAATTATCGCCCTGCAAGACTTTCACTACTCTGATTCAGAGGTTCTCAACCGTGGTTGTTGGCACCCAAGACAGCACACACAAGAGCGTATTTGGGAGTTGTGGCATTGTGCCATGCCCCCTCTCCGCCCCCCTTTGCCCTTTTAACTTAATCTTTCAGTAAAAAAGATCAAATGGTGCTAAGTGACTGAAACATGCCAGACTCTTTCGATGGCTTTTGAAGTTCAATCCCCTCCCTTTCCAAATTCCTCGCTATGCCACCAGGCACAGAGTGTTCTCTGAGGGACCACGAAGGCAAAAATAATTTTTTTTTCTAGACTGGGTTTTAAAACTGCTCTCAGGGGCCGCGTATGTTTAGTGTCACAGTCAGACAGGCCGCGACTCGGAGATTAAAAATCACTGCGTTAGAGGAAGAAAGCAGAAGAACAGCGAATTGCCATGGAAGGGCGACCTCACGTTGGCCACTGCAAACGAGAGGGACTCGGCATGGGGCAGTCAAGTCAATGCAACGCATCCCTTTTCCTGGGCTACTCAAAACCATAAAACGAGCCCGCAGGCCGTAATTGGCCATCAGAGATCTGGGGCTGCAAACCATGCAGCTGAGACGTCTTCTACATCCGATTATTATTAACTACATTCCTCACCGTCGCCGTCCGCATCCATCTCTTTGAAAACTTTGTGTCCAAGTTCTTCTTGTTCCACTTCGCTGATTCCATTGATGGCGTAAATTGACTGCAAAGTAAATACCGAGTGACGTCACTTGGCAAAAGATTTTATGACGTAACAATGCATGATTTCGTTTGGATTGAGATCAAAATATTTTGCTCACAATTAGCTGTAACCATCATCATTACAGTCAGACAGATTAAGAATCACTCCGTTAGAGGAAGTGACCGAGATTCCCCTAACACGTAACTGTGACGCACCCAAAAACTACAATTTTAGCGAGGCAAATAGGCGTTTACTATCTAAATTTATTGAACCTGAGAATCAAAAGCCTATAATTTTTTTCACGTTTCTCACGGCTTTTGATTCTCAGGTTCAATAAATTTAGATAGTGAACGTAGGCCTATTTGCTTCGCTAAAATTGTAGATGTTCCTATGCATTTTCTAAGTGTCTTACTCTAAGTGACTATCATTTTCTTTAGATTAAATGGTTAGTGAAACTTAATCGAAACGTCTCATTTGAATACGTATCAATTTGTTCTAGCTTTATTATTCGTAATTAAAGTGCATAAAATTTCCATCAATCATGCTCCAAAATGCATCATATTTGGTGAAGGACTCCGCATGAGGGGCAAAAAAGTTTGATCAAAATTTGTTCAAAAAACACTGAAAAGGCCATTATTTCATGTAAAATTCAAAAAATTTTCCGGAAGAGCATGCCCCTCGTACCTCCTAGAGTCGTTTTTTCCTTAATTTGCTTCAAATTGATTTTGCCGGAAAAACATACGCTTATAAAAGTTATCACAATTTGGTGCCCTTTCTAAAAGAGCTTTGAATACGCCTCTGACATGAAACATTGACGCCCTATTCCGGGTCAAAACGTCTGACGTCTTTGTATCTAGTTAACACTCAACCTAATTCAAATCTGCATCCTCCATCTAAATTTTTTGGATTGGTTCGTGCTGTTGTGTACGATTGTTTTAAACTTTTGCCTCCCCCAATTGAAAATCCTGGCTACGCCTATGGACGCACCCTCATAATTTCTCCGATTTCTTCTCGAGTGATTGTTCCGTCATTGTTGACGTCATAAACATTAAACGTCCATGTCAACTTTTCTTCGGGAGTTCCCCTTGTTGCTATGGAAACTCCACAAACAAATTCTTTGAAATTGATCTTTCCTAAATTACACGTAATAAAATTGTTTACGTCACGTGGTGTGACGTCACTTCCGCTTACCGTCACCATTGAAATCGAAAGTTCGAAACAGATGATCGAGAAATCGTCGGTCGCTGTCTCCGCTAAATAACTTCGAGTAGAAAGTCTCAAATTCTGCTCGAGTCATGCTTCCCGAGGGAGATTTCTGATCGAAAACAAAAACAACTCATCATCATAAACACGCTACTTGACGTTATAGAACAGCAACAGACTGTGCACATCAGGGGGGCAAACACATATCAGGGGGGCGAACACACATCAGGGGAGCGAACACATATCAGGGGGGCGAACACACATCAGGGGTCTAACACACATTACTTAGTTCGGATTTTTGCCTGCAGTGTCTTCAGCAAACAGAAAGCTCAACCCTCTCCCCAACAGAAAGCTCAACCCTCTCCCCAACAGAAAGCTCAACGTCTCCCCAACAGAAAGCTCAACCCTCCCCCCAACAGAAAGTTCAACCCTCTCCCCAACAGAAAGCTCAACCTCTCCCCAACAGAAAGCTCAACCTCTCCCCAACAGAAAGCTCAACCCTCTCCCCAACAGAAAGTTCAACCCTCTCCCCAACAGAAAGCTCAACGTCTCCCCAACAGAAAGCTCAACGTCTCCCCAACAGAAAGCTCAGCCCTCTCCCCAACAGAAAGCTCAGCCCTCTCCCCAACAGAAAGCTCAACCCTCTTCCCAACAGAAAGCTCAACCCTCTTCCCAACAGAAAGCTCAACCTCTCCACAACCCCTTAAATTTTTTTGTCATAAATAAAATCTTATTTTCATATATCTAGACACAAAAATCTGCCCATCAAGAATTTACTCAATTCCCTAAACAACCCGTACTGATGTAAAATGTTTGGCTGACCTTCATAAAATCATCATGGACTGCCTTCAGTTCATCTGGGGTGAAATTAGTGAGGAGGCCCAAATCTTCCTGCTCGCATTTCGCCCCATTTTTACTTTTGGCACTCCCCATAACTTTTCAAAATGTTTTTTTCAAAACAAAACCTGAATGCACGGAAAAATTTTTAAAAACTTTGAGTTCAAATCCATCCTACGTCCAAACTTCTGCTCTCAACATTATTGTGACGTCACCATCGACTGCACTTGCGATAAAAGTTCAAAGTTCTTACCTACGACCGAGCAGTTTTCCTAGTTTACAGCCACGGGTTCGGTTCGCGACCGTCCCCGATCGTACTTGCTCCATATTTTTTTTAAGCCACATCACTGCAGTTAAGGTTTTTTATTACCAGTTGTGAATTACTTGCATCATGGAAGATGACCTAGTAGAGCATCGAAGCCGAGACACTGGGATTGGAGCCCAATGCATTAACAACTCTGCCAACTCCATGTACTCTGCTCAGTATTCATGTATTGCACGGAAAAGCGCAAGCTCACATAACTTCAATACCATTAAAGTTGAGGATTTTGTTTGATCAACTATCTCCACATTCCTCAGCAACGCACTTCATGGCTGGTCACGTGACTGCTCCGCCCTTACTGAATATTCCTGACGTACGACCTCAGGGTGGTGAGCGTAGTGGTCAAAATCATCGCTACCGGCGAGAAGGATTTGGGTTCGATTCCCGGCATCAACCACAATTACCATGTCACATGACCAATTTAAATGCGTCAAAAGCCTTCATCACAATTAAATTTTTGACGTCATAATCACCAGTGTCATTGTTTATTTTGAAATACGGCCCTGCCTACCCGCTTGACGCAGTGCCACCAAGTTTCAGTGTTGCCACTGCGCGACAGGACAACGGGTTAATGTAACAAGAGTTTGACCTAAACCTCAAAGGCGTCCTTGAACAAAAAAGGGGACGTTTTGGGAAAAAGGGGGCTTTTGAGGGAGATCACCAGAAAATAAACAGAAATTGACCGCGACTAGTGGCCAGTGGACTCTCATAACAACAGTAACCGTAAATTCCCGACCAAAACAGACACAGGACGCCTATTCCGAGACTATCTCGGCCTTTCGAGGGCGGTGGCAGCCTTATTCCAGTGGCGTAGCCAGGAATTTTGATTGGGGGGGGGGGGGGAGAGGGCAAACTTCATCGCCCGAACCGCAAAGAAAACGCCACAAGAAATTATCTCTCACCATAATGCCTCATTCAAAAGTGGTTCCAGAAAATTTTGGTGGGGGGGATGAAATTTTGAATTACGTTGAATGTTAACTAAACACAACGACGTTAGACCCAAAAAAGGTGTAAATAAGCCCTTTATAAACTGTTTCCATATCTGCGGCGTACTCAAAATTTTTTTCAGTGAGGGTATACCACATTTATGACATATTTTCAAGCGTAGTTTTTTTCCGACAGAAACATTCTGAAGCATATTGACGATAAAAAAGGCTCTAGGAGGGTCGGGGGGCATGCTCCCCCGGAAAATTTTTGAAAATTTACATATTGTAGTGGTCATTATAGTACTAGTTTAACGATTTTCAGGCGAATTTTGTTTAAATTTTTTGTCCCTAATTCTGAGTGTTTCACTAAGCATGATGCATTCTGTTCGGACATTTTCGATTATTGTTATCGAAAAGGTTCGAAATTATGGAAAAATCATATTCATCAAAAACGTTTTTAAAAATAGCTGGTGGGGGGATTTTAAAAATAGCTTTTTTAGTTGTGACGTTCTTAATCAATCTTTCGAACCACGTTCGTTTGTAGCTTTTTCTTGAATCTTAACTTGTTCTTATTTTCGACATTAATATTGCGAATATACCGGCCGTTAGCTCAGTTGCTAAGCGCACGCTATCGGTGCGGGAGGTCTGGGGTTCGATTCCCTGGCCGGTCAAATCTACACAGTGTCGCCAACGACTCGCCATCATTGCGACGTTTCTTCGGAGCTGTGTTGCCCAGGTGCTAAGCCGCGGAGATGGGCCCCGCAACTCGTTACACGCTTCGGGGTAATACGCGAGTATAATGAAGATTTGATTTTGATTTGATATTGCGAATATTTGATCATAATAGGGTCTGTGGTTCGACATAGTCAAACTTCACCTGCTCAAAAAGCAGCACAATAATATTACTGAATAACCAAGGTTTATTACGTTAACAAAAGGTTAAAGTAATGGTCGTAAAACCGTAAAACTGGGTTAAAATTTGATTTTAAAAATTCAATTAGAACAGCGCTGAGGTTGGTCAGGGATTTTAAAATAATTTTTCTGCGTATCTTGCTTATTAGAGAAATCATCGCAGCGTGAGATAATTGATGCGCGCCTGGGCCGCGTATCGTACTTTCAGAACACCTGATAGAGATGTGCGATTTTATACAGTGCGGAATGTGCTTGGTGCCGATTTGCTTAGTTCCGATAGTAACTTCAACTTGGTAATAATGAAGGGCCCCGGTCTACACTACTTGCCCTGGAAACATTCATCAGACCAATACATAGATTTTATAACGTAGCTACAAGACAAACTAACCAACCCAGCCATAATAAAGGCAGCTGAGTTTTTTCTTCTGCACTTAGCTTTTTAGTAGTCAAACATATTTTGATTGGGGGGGAAGGGGGCGGGCCCCTGGGCCCCCCTGGCTACGCCCCTGCCTTAATCTGAAGGGCTGGTCCATGCTCCCCCTTCGGGGTGTTTTGAAGAATAAAATAAATGATTAAGCTAACATCTTTTTCTGGTGCGCTTCGAATCGATACCGCTGCCGAGAAATAAAAGAAGTTTCTCGCGGTAGCTGTCCGTCAATAATTATAAAATATTAATGAAAACAGAGACGATTGCCGCGATATGTGTAGCCGCGCCACACGTCACATTGTATCGTCAAACTTCTTAGCTTTACACTTTTGCTACAACTTCTTCAAAACACTCACGACTCATTACGATTTTCTCAAAACACGGAAACACTCACACGTACACCCACTCTATGACGTCACAATCAATCACCATATTATCTACCGATTTAAAATATTTTTTGAAAACTTTGTTTCTATGTGACTCGCTGCAGCTAATGGAAATACGACCGCGCTAACCGGTTCGCACCCCTTTCTTTCTTCAACCGGGCGACATCATTCAGAAGCGGCTCAGTGGGTTATAAACACGAGAGGATTGGCTTAAACCACTGACAATATTCGTAAACTTGCCCAGCTCTAACGTTTGTCTGACCAAACTCTCTTCGACTGCAACTTCATTACATTCACTGATGGTCGATTACAATTTGACAATGCGTCGCGAGACAAAGCATTTCACTAATTGCTGACAACGCAGGGAATAACTGACCAGCTTGCAAACTTCTTACAGCTCTGTTCCTGTTTTATCACAATTGCGGTTATTATGCTTTCGCGATTATTAGAGCTCGATTACTTTGTTAGAAAGTGCTTCCTTATGAACTGCCCAGTGCAAAAGCCATAAGCGCTCGATGCGTAATGCGTGAATGCTATGTAAGCGTCATGATAGTCACGTTTGCAACTGCGTCGAGCACATCGCGTCACGCTCGGTCGTGCGTGCTCAAACAAATAATATGCCAGCTCGCCAACGCTGAGATCTGCTCGGATGCAACTCAATGACTCCTTGACCGGCCGCTAAGCGCACTGGTTTAAAACATCGCTATGGGCGGGAGGTCAGGAGTTCGATTCTTGGGCCGGTCAAATCGGAGACAGTCTCGCCAACGGCTCGCTACCGCTGCGATGTTTCTTCGTGGCTGTGTTGCCCAATGCCCAGGTGTGATGCGACCGAGATGGGTCCTGCCTTACACGCTTCGGCGCAGTACCGCGAGAATGATGAAGATTTAATTTGTGAACTCGCCAATAACAAACACGACCTTATCGCTCGCAGCTAGCTGATCGCCATCGTTACAAACCACGCAGATAGAGTCGCGTTTATACCATGAGAGGCGCCAGTTTGTTTTAATTTCATTTATCCTTACTGATCAATTTCGAGAAAAAGGTCATCTGTCATCTCGGCCTCAACGTTCAGCCTACAATCCGGTGTTTCACGCAAGCACATCTCGCTGATCTCACCCGGTGTTGTACGCAAGCACAACTCATTGATTTCACCCGGTGTTGGACGCAAGCACATCTAACAGATCTCACCCGGTGTTGTACGCAAGCACATCTCACTGATCTCATCCGGTGCTGCACGGACGCAAGCACATCTCACTGATCTCATCCGGTGCTGCACGGACGCAAGCACATCTCACTGATCTCATCCGGTGCTGCACGGACGCAAGCACATCTCACTGATCTCATCCGGTGCTGCACGGACGCAAGCACATCTCACTGATCTCACCCGGTGCTGCACGGACGCAAGCACATCTCGCTGATCTCACCCGGTGTTGTACGCAAGCACAACTCATTGATTTCACCCGGTGTTGTACGCAAGCACATCTCACTGATCTCACCCGGTGTTGTACGCAAGCACATCTCACTGATCTCATCCGGTGCTGCACGGACGCAAGCACATCTCACTGATCTCATCCGGTGCTGCACGGACGCAAGCACATCTCACTGATCTCACCCGGTGCTGCACGGACGCAAGCACAACTCACTGATCTCATCCGGTGCTGCACGGACGCAAGCACAACTCACTGATCTCACCCGGTGCTGCACGGACGCAAGCACATCTCACTGATCTCACCCGGTGTTGTACGCAAGCACAACTCACTGATCTCACCCGGTGCTGCACGGACGCAAGCACATCTCACCCGGTGCTGCACGGACGCAAGCACATCTCACTGATCTCACCCGGTGCTGCACGGACGCAAGCACATCTCACTGATCTCACCCGGTGCTGCACGGACGCAAGCACATCTCACTGATCTCACCCGGTGCTGCACGGACGCAAGCACAACTCACTGATCTCATCCGGTGCTGCACGGACGCAAGCACAACTCACTGATCTCATCCGGTGCTGCACGGACGCAAGCACATCTTACTGATCTCACCCGGTGTTGTACGCAAGCACAACTCACTGATCTCACCCGGTGCTGCACGGACGCAAGCACATCTCACTGATCTCACCCGGTGCTGCACGGACGCAAGCACATCTCACCCGGTGCTGCACGGACGCAAGCACATCTCACTGATCTCACCCGGTGCTGCACGGACGCAAGCACATCTCACTGATCTCACCCGGTGCTGCACGGACGCAAGCACATCTCACCCGGTGCTGCACGGACGCAAGCACATCTCACTGATCTCATCCGGTGCTGCACGGACGCAAGCACATCTCACTGATCTCACCCGGTGTCATGGGCGTGCGCAGAAATGTTTGCAGGGGGGGGCAAAATTTTTTTGATAAGAACAGTGTTAAGCAGCATTGTTACAGCATCAGCGTGACTTTAAAACACTGCCCTTGAGAACTGATACTATTCTACAATGACCACACCTGCACGAAAACAAGGTTGTTCATTGAGCGAAAAAAAAAAACAACAATCGCGCCTTTTACCAGCCGATGCAGCATTAATAGGCATAGTAATTGTTGAACGCTGTTTGGGACAAAGAGCTTGATTGCGTGGGCCAATTTAAAAGCATCTCTGTTATGCAGGAACAGAAAACGTGAAAAAAATCCAACTGTTTTCATATTTGCACAATTTCAGCAGCTTCAAATTTTGTTTACCGGTCCGTGGTACATTCAGCCAAACTCAGCAGCAAAGCATTGAACAAACAAGGCCAAAGGCAATAAAAGATTTGATCTAAAATACAAAACAAGCGAATAGAATTATAGTACAGTATAATTTAAATGGCAAGTGTTGACTCTGCTGAGTGAACTGTAAATTTTCCTATTTGTGCTGTTATAATGCAATATCGTGCAATACATGATCATTTTTCTTAGAAAAGAGATTATTGTTATCCTCCATAAAAATGTTAAAAAATTTTCCCGGATTAAAAATAAGGATCCAAGTAAAGATGATAAAAAGTTTCGACTACAGTATAACAAAAGTCTCGTCAGCCTTGCTACGCACAGCCAATCCAGGCTAAACTCATTCCAGACTGTAAAGACTCTTTTTTGCATTGCTTTACATGGACATCTCGACTTCGTCTTTTTTCTAGGTTGTGCCCTACTTTTAGCAGGCGACTGGCCCCAAACAACAATGTGGGCTAGTTAGGCTACCGATAACTTAGTTTGGGGTTGGTAGTTATAGGCTCTTTCATTGGGTATCGTTGTCTCACCCGGTGTTGTACGCCAGTCGCAAGCACATCCCACTGATCTCACCCGGTGTTGTACGCTAGCACCTTACTGATCTCAGCTTTGCAGATTCAACCTCATTTTTGGGCAAGTCTCGCACAACGCTTCCGTCGCTTTCCCGTCACAGGACATGCTTCTGACGGACGCCCGAACTCACAATGAACGAAACCAATCAGCTTAGTTTTTTTACCTATCAGCCTGTCCAGACTAAAATCGAACCGAAACCAATCAGCTTAGTTTTTTCGCATATCAGTCAGTTCAAGCTGGAATAGAACCAGCGAGTCCGATGAATTGCCTCGAGTTGACCACAAGAAAGAACAAGTCCAGTAGACCCGAAGTTTTTTTTTAGTATCTTGTGGCATATTTATCCTCCTATCACGAAAAAGCGATCAATGCGCTATACGAGCTCTCTTTGGAGTTGCCGGCCATCTGTCTACCACACCAAGATGGGGGAGTCCCGCTAAGTGCCTTTCCCTACGGCACAACAAGTAAACTTGCCGGCTTGTTCTTCACACTGTCCCTTTAATGTTACGCGTCAAGCTGGGAAGCTGTGAATACTAATTTTAAAGTCATTGGTTTGACCCAACTCGGAATCAAACCCAAGTCTACAGCTCCCGAGGCGGACGCTTTTACCACTCGGCCATCTGAGCTGTTAAAAGAAGCAATACTTGGTCGCGCGTTTTATTACAGATAGGCCTACGCAATCTCAGGGTAGAAAAGTTGGTCGAAAACCGAAGAAAATCTCAAGCAGCTTCGCTGCATGACCGTCGCGATCATTGTTGCGTCATTTTGGCAACTCGCCATTGATTACAAATCGAGATGAAACACGACTTGGACCAGGGGTGGGCAACTTTTTCAGTCGGCGGGCCATATCTGGGAAGACGAAGTTCTTCCCGGGCCGGATGATTAAATGGATCGAGTTCAATATCTTCAACAACTACTATTGTCAGGGTTGCTCGGATTGGAAAGCAAAAAAAGGTTTACACATCCTGTCCTGTTTTTCTACGAAAAAGAGCAATAAAGGTCTACACGTCTTCAGATGCCCTGTTTTGTACCGAAAATATCGGTGAAGCAGTGCCGTAGCGAAAAATTTTAAAAGGGGACCATAATTTCCACATTTTTTGATCTTTTTATTCGGCATAACTACTTTAAAGCTGATTGAGAAACAAGAAAAGCTCTACGGGGGTCCGGGGGCATACTTTCCCGGAAAAATTTGGAACATTTGCATGCTGTAATGGCTGTTTTAGTGCTTTTTAAATAATTCTCACGCAAGTTTTGTTTTAATTTTTGGACCTTAATTCTGAGCGCTTCGCCAAATATGACGCATTTTGTTCGTACATTTTCGATTATGTTTGCCTAAGACGTGAGACTTATCGCTGTCGAAGAGGTTCGAAATTATGGAAAACTGTATTTATCAAAAGCATTTTTGGAAATGACTGATGGAAGGATGCATATTCCTTATCCTACCCCCTGGATCCGCCCCTGGCCATAAGCTACAGAAACCATCAAAAGAGTCTGGCGTTTTCAGTCACTTGGCACTATTAATTTTGTTCTTTTTTACTAAAAGGCAGAGTCAAAGGGGGGAGGGGGGCATGGCTCCTGCGGTGAAAAGCAAAAAAGGTCTATTTGTCCTCAGATGTCCTTTAAAAAGATGAAAGGTCTTTGGCTTGATTCGTGAGCGGAGCTTATGTTTCTGTAAGTGCAGGCGGGCCGCATAAAATGGTCTCGCGGGCCGGATACGGCCCTCGGGCCGTATGTTGCCCATGCCTGCCTGGACAAATCCCAGCATGCTTGGACGTAGACGAGGCAACGCGTAATTCAATGAACAGATTTCGTTTCGCATGAAGAGAAATCGAAGTGTAGAATTACTATTTGTCATTAAAGGTGTTACAAAAATACGTCCAATTCAAAACTGACAGTGAAATTTTTTTATGTATTTAGTTGACCAAAAATGGGCTTTTAATGTTAAAGGTGATGACGTACCAAGAAACAATTCATGCGTTCAGGCGTGCAAAAGTATAACAATGTAATGCGCATTCGCCTGATGCAGAGATGGGCAACGTGCGGTTCTTTTTGTTCGGCTCTTCCTCTTCTTCTATATATTTTCTCTCAAATAAAGTCATGTGAGAATTCACTGTTCATTGTGATGCAGCTTTTGTTGTTTTCATTTCCAACGCAACCGAAAGTACCGGTAAGCTACCTAGCAACACTCCTACTGCAATCGATCGCACAAATGAAAAAGAAGTAGAAAGAGACTACACCGGTCAACTGTAAAGCTTTGCATTGTGACGTCATTATTTGGACATAGATGCGCCTGTTTGCAGTGCGGCCCCCAGTAAACATCGCATTTTTCGACATGGCCTTTGTGTTAAAAAAGTTTCCACCCCTGCCCCATGGCTTTGAATGATCGAAGTCGATAGTCTTTCTCCACAGTGACAACGCAGTATCCGTTGAGTAATGGGATTGGACTTATGTCAGTCAAATCAATTTTAATTGTCATTGCAGCGGTAACTCTTGCTCGCCTGCACGCGTATATTGTTTCTTGGTACGTCATCACCTTTAACTTGGAGTACTGTAACTGAAAATGCATTGAAAAATTTTTACGGTTAATTTTGAATTCGGCGTGTTTTTAAAATCTTTAGGGAAAAACTAATTCTTCACTTCAGTTTCCCTGTAACTACCTTCGTCCTCCCAAAATCAAGCACATACGTCATCACATCTCTCTAAACGTCGTATATTGATTGCGACGTCATGTTTACACTCAAACTTTATGTAACTTTGCATCACGTACAAAGAAGCAGCAACAGCGAGTTTCGATCTCTGGGCACCATGGATCTCCACACGGTCCTCTTCATCAACCAGAATCCACCACAACTTCAATTTCGCGTCCATCCGCCACTAATTGCGCGATTCCACACAACTGAAAAATACGTCATCAAACAAACACGGAAGTTCGTGACGAAACAAACAAAAATTGACGAAAATCAAATTTTCGTTTGATGAAGCGAGCAACCAGCGGCGGGGAACCACCTCTGCAACTTGACACAGCTCCCAAGTATAGCGGCGATGGCGAGCCGCTGGACCGTGTCCGATTTGAGCAGCCCGGGGAATCGAACCCATGAACATCCAACCCGGAAAATCGAACCCATAAACACCCATCCCGGGAAATCGATCTCTCAGTTCAAGAAATTGAACACACGAACTCCCAGCCAAGGAAATCGAACCCGTGATCTCCCAGTTCAAGGAATCGAACCCACGAACTCCCAGCCAAGGAAATCGAACCCGTGATCACCCAGCCGGGGAAATCGAACCCATGAACTCCCAGCCCGAGGAATGAAACCCATGAACACACAGCCCAAGGAATCGAAGCCATCAACACCCAGCCTTGGGAATCGAACCCATGAACACCCAGCCCGGGGAATTGAACCCATAAAGAACCAGCCCAGGGAATCGAACCCATGAACATGCAGCCCGAGAAATCGAACTCATGAACTACCAGCCCAGAGAATCGAACCCATGAACACCCAACCGGAGGAATCGAACCCATTAACAATCAGCCCGAGGAATCAAACCCATGATCTCCCAGCCCGAAAAAGCGAACCCATGAACAATCAGCCCGGGGAATGGAAACCATGAACACCCAGCCCGAAAAATCGAACCCATGAACTCCCAGCCCGGGGAATCGAACCCATGAACACCCAGCTCGGGGAATCAAACCCATGAACAACCAGCCCAAGGAATCGAACCCATGAACTCCTAGCCCGTGGAATCAAACCCATGAACTCCCAGCTCGGAGAATCAAACCCATGAACAACCAGCCCAAGGAATCGAACCCATGAACACCCAGCTCGGGGAATCAAATCCATGAACAACCAGCCCAAGGAATCGAACCCATGAACACCCAGCTCGGAGAATCAAACCCATGAACAACCAGCCCAAGGAATCGAACCCATGAACACCCAGCTCGGGGAATCAAACCCATAAACAACCAGCCCAAGGAATCGAACCCATGAACTCCCAGCTCGGAGAATCAAACCCATGAACAACCAGCCCAAGGAATCGAACCCATGAACTCCCAGCTCGGGGAATCAAACCCATGAACAACCAACCCAAGGAATCGAACCCATGAACACCCAGCTCGGAGAATCAAACCCATGAACAACCAGCCCAAGGAATCGAACCCATGAACACCCAGCTCGGAGAATCAAACCCATGAACAACCAGCCCAAGGAATCGAACCCATGAACTCCCAGCTCGGAGAATCATATCCATGAACAACCAGCCCAAGGAATCGAACCCATGAACACCCAGCTCGGGGAATCAAACCCATAAACTCCCAGCCCGAGGAATCAAACCCATGAACACCCAGTCCGGGGAATCGAACCCATGAACACTTACGTGTTTCAGTTTTTCACTATTTTAAATTGAAACACGTTCGGGGTCGCATCTGATAGAGTTTTCGACACTGATCATGCCTATAGTTTTTTTTCGTTTATGACGTCATTGAAGTTATGACGTATCTCGATAACCGCGCACGCTAGAAAGCTGGGAGTGGTGTCAAAATGCGCAGAAGGGCAGATTTCCCATACCTTCGCCAGAGACTGAAACCGCGTATCTGCATCAGATAAAAGTTATTTGATAAAAACTAAATTTATGCATTATTGATGTTATTTTATAGCACAGGAGCTTTATCTTACAAATTACGTTCGGTATTTTGTTACTGGGCAATAATACTCCGTTATAAAATAACAAAAAAATATAGAAGCACCTGATAAAACAATATGTTGCTAAAATGTTAACTGCGTAGTGCAGTTTGCGAGGTCTAAGATAGTGGGCAGTTGAATTAGTTGCCGCGGTATAGATCAGATAATGGTAGTAAGATGCTGAAAAGTCCTTGGTGAAGTGTGTGAAGTTGGAAAAGAATTAATTATCTCTAAACACAAATGTAATCAATCACTCCTACTCTGTACGCAAGTCTTACAGCGAATGCAAGCCAAAATTTTTGAACACAATGTATGGCTTCAACGACTTACGAAATGAAATAGTCCATGATGTCATCTCCACTATAGGCAAGCTGCAAGTTTGCCAATTATCAGCTACAATAGAATTGTCAAACAAAATTAAAATATTTGGGGGCAAAATTTGAAGGAACAAAAAGTAGCAAAAAGGTGCGAAGGGAGAGATTGGTTGGACACGACATTTGATATATGCAAAGCAGCAAATGTAAGTGCGAGATCCCAGAAAATCCGAAAATATTTAATGGCAAGGTTACGTGCCGCTGTTCATGGGAACACTGAATTCCACAAGAGAAAATAACATTTTTAAAAGATCAGACAACCTCGAGGAAAATGATTGTAACTTTTCAAAAAAACGTTGTTGATTGAACTATATTTGGCAAACTGCAAGTTTTTTTGAAAAGTTACAATCATTTTCCTCGAGGTTGTCTGATCTTTTAAAAATGTTATTTCCTCTTGTGAAATTCGATGTTCTCATGGAAGCAGCACGTAACCTTGCCTTTGAATATTTTCGGATTTTCTGGGATCTCGCACTTACATTTGCGTATATCAAATGTCGTGTCCAACCAATCTTCCGATAGTCCCTTCGCAACTTTGTTACTATTTGTTCCTTCAAATTTTGTATGAGTTCTATTGTACCGTATCGTTTGTTTCGACGCCAAAAAATAACAACATAAAGCAAACCAGATCAACTGAAAAAAATTAAGCTGATTGTAGCTGATAATTGGCAAACTTGCAGCTTGCCTATAGTGGAGATGACATCATGGACTATTTCATTTCGTAAGTCGTTGAAGCCATACATTGTGTTCAAAAATTCTGGCTTGCGTTCGCTGTAAGACTTGCGTACAGAGTAGGAGTGATTGATTACATTTGTGTTTAGAGATAATTAATTCTTTTCCAACTTCACACACTTCACCAAGAACTTTTCAGCATCTTACTACCATTATCTGATCTATACCGCGGCAACCAGAGGTGGGCATTTTTAAAAATTGATTGAAGCGCAGCGCAACAAAGCGCAAAAGTTCTGTTAAGTCATGAATTTCAACGCAACTAGCGCAACCTAATTTTTAAATTGACTGAAGCGCAACGCAACTTTCGCAATCAATTATTTTTTCGCATTTAAGCGCAACGCAACTTCCGCAATCAATAATTTTTTTGCATTTAAGCGCAACGCAACTTCCGCAACGAGGTTTATACAAAAGAAAAAGCGCAACGCAACTTTCGCAATGAAAATTTAATAAAGCGCAACGAGTAGATGTATAAGCAATGCAATTTTTTCTTGAGTTATTTTTATAGGTGCTTTTAACAGCACGCAGTTGGCTACTACGCGATAACGATTTTAATGCAAGTGACCGTAACAGGATTTTGCGTGGTCAATGAACAGGAAAATTAAATGAGAAGAGAAAAAAGGTGCGTTGCTGATGATTGCTTTCTTCATCGTCATCCTCTTATCACGAGAAAGCGAAGGAGGCGCTGCTTAGGACGAATCCAGACTCGCTTAGGAGTTGCCTTTGTTTCCGAGTTTTCCGGTTGAATTTTGCTTCTGACTTATTTAATTTGCCGCTTGCCAGATTTCACCAAGCAGAGATAATCAACGTGAAGCATCTTATCCAAGGACGCAACAACGAGACTAGGTTGGGAGTTAAACCATCAACCTTGCGATCATGGTCGTCGTAAAAACAACGCTCCAAACCACTGCGCCACGTTGCATTGTCGCGTGCCGTTAAAAGCACCTCATGGCGGTAAATCATAATTTGCCTATGCGGCGAAGTTCTCCACAAATACAATTGATTCAACACTCAATGATCTCTTTAAGCACTTGCAATTATTTTAAAAAGCAAAAGACTTTAGTGTACCACATTTCTGATGTGCTGAAAATTTCTGCTACAATAAATTGACCTATAGGCCTATTGTACGCATCAAGAAACGAACTGTTATTCTATGAAAAACAGCTAAAAAAAACTGCTTACTCCAGCACATTGCGCTTTAATTAATCCGACAAAGCGCAACGCAGTATTTCAACTTCCGACAGTGCGCAAGGCAACAAAGCGCAAGCAACCAGATTCTTTTCAGTTCGCAGCGCAATAATGCGCACACTATTATATATTTTTTCAGTTCGCAACGCAATAAAGCGCATGAAGGATTTATTTTCCTTGAAGCGCAGCGCAACTTGCGCAATGGCTAAAAATAATTTGTTAAAGCGCTTCGCAACTTCCGCTCGTGCGGAAGTTGCGCAACTAGCGCTTTGCGCTTCAAATTGCGGAATGCCCACCTCTGGCGGCAACTAATTCAACTGCCCACTATCTTAGACCTCGCAAACTGCGCTACGCAGTTAACATTTTAGCAACATATTGTTTTATCAGGTGCTTCTATATTTTTTTGTTATTTTATAACGGAGTATCATTGCCCAGTAACAAAATACCGAACGTAATTTGTAAGATAAAGCTCCTGTGCTATAAAATATCATCAATAATGCATAAATTTAGTTTTTATCAAATAACTTTTATCTGATGCAGATACGCGGTTTCAGTCTCTGGCGAAGGTATGGGAAATCTGCCCTTCTGCGCATTTTGACACCACTCCCAGCTTTCTAGCGTGCGCGGTTATCGAGATACTCAAAATTAGCTAAAAGGCAATAAGACGTTACTTCAAACACGCTGAAACCTCTCAATGATGTCGTAAACGAAAAAAAAAACACGGGCATGATCAGTGTCGAATCATATGCGACTCCAAATATGTTTTAATTCAAAAATTGTGAAAAACTGAAACATTTTACTATTCAGATCCAAAAAGTTATTTTTATTGTTAACTTAAGTTTATTTTTCACACTGAATTTAACAGCTATATAGTTTTTTGAATTTTCAGAAAATGTGTGTAGTGCTGGTACAGAGTAGTTTTTCACCTTGTTGGATTTTTATTTTTCACTTTTTCGTGGTTTCATAATTTTCGTAATCATGTAAATTTGAATTGCTTTCGCGTAACGTAGCCCTGCTGGCTTAGACACTGAACAGCCACACGAACACCGGTGTCTGCACCACTGACGCAACCGGCTGGCAGGCACGAAAATCATTAGACTTGCATGTCTGGGTCAGGATTTGATTCATTGACAAGCAACCAAACTTGTTTATGACGTCACAACCTACCTCGCTATGTTCGTCGTTCGACTTTGGTAAAACAAAAACATCCGAGGTTGTATCGTACGTGACGTCATCGTGACGTAGAGCTTTAACATGCAAGTTTTTCTGATGAGTTCGCAGATGTGCTTTGTAGTTTCCGGTGTGGTTGAAGGTTCGGCCGCAATATTCACACGGACCAAGCAGCTCACCGTTGTGCTCTTTCATATGCCGCGAGAGGTCGCACTTAAACGCAAAATCGCGCTTGCATTGAGGGCATTTGAAAGGGCGCTCTCCAGTGTGTGTTCGCATGTGCTCATCAACATTTGCACGAGTTGCGAAAAGTCTTGCACAAACTGCACATTTGTGCCGTTTCACACCGGAATGCCACAATTTGTGTTTGCTCAAACTGGAAGGATCAGCGAAGGAGCTGGGACACTGCTTGCACTGGAATGGACGCTCGCCTGAATATAGAAAACATGAAATTGCTCATTATACGGTGCTCGCGGTATTACGTTGAAGCTTGTAACGAGCGGCGGGATCCATAGGCAACACAGCTGCGACGAAACATCGCGGCGAAGGCGAGCCGTTGGCGACAGTGTCTAATTCAACCGCCCCCAGAATCGAACACCTGACCTACCGCGCCGCAAAATAATAATCTGCACAAAATTAACACGTCACAAATCACGTGACACACCTGTGTGCTGACGAACGTGAACCTTTAAATTGTAAACATTCGCAAACGACTTCCCGCACTGAGGGCACACCGCTCTATTCTCTCCGCTATGATTCTGGAAATGTGCCTTTAATCCAGATTCCGAAACCTCCTTGTGACAAATTGGACACGGAACGCGCTTAGCTGGTTTGCGACCACGTTTGCGGCCAGCAAGCGATTTCTAAAAAATTGGTTATTCACATTTATAACAAATCCAAGGGGAAAGATTGCGAAAGCCAATACAGGCAGATCGGAGGATGAAGAAGCAGCAACGTCACAAAATAGTCAATGTTGCTAACATCATTTTCGCAAAGCGCATAGCGAGAAGCGGCTGACTATCCAGTTGCCAAGCACATCACCATCAGTGGGAAGTCAGGGGTTTGATTCTCACGCCGGTAAATCCAACGCTGTGTCGCCACCGCTACGATGTTTCTTCGGAACTGTGTTGTTCAGGCGCTGAGCCGAGGAGATGGACCCGCCACTCGTTACACGCTTCGGCGTAATACCTCCAGTTTAAGTAAGATTTGATTTTTGATTGGAGGCACAAAGGCACATAAAAAATCAAATCTTCATTATACTCGCGGTATTATGCCGAAGCGTGTAACGAGTAGCGGATCCATCTCCGCGGTTTAGCGCCTGGACAACACAGCTCCGAAGAAACTGGTGGCGAGCCGTTGGTGTCACTGTATCCGATTTGATCGGCCTGGGAACGGAACCCCAGACCTCCCGCACCAATAGCGTGCGCTTAGCAACTGAGCTAACCGAACGGTTGCAATGATACATAGCGTCACCAAAACTTGACAATTTCTTGCATCACATGCAAGTCAATGACTTCCTAAATGATCAACCGACAAAAAAATCTCCCGGTCACTCACTTCATTATCATTGGAATGTATTGCGGAGGGAGTTGAAGGTTGAGACGGATCAGTCGACGAAGCTGAAACATTAAAAATTTAAATCTTCATTAAACTGGCGGTATTTCACTAAAGCATGTAACGAATGGTGGCCGGCGGGGTCCATCGCGGCTTAGCGCCCGGGCAGTGGGCAATACAGCTACGGAGATTGTCACAGAGGTTGTGAGCCGTGTTCAGTTAAGTTCACGCGATTACTTGTCTTCAACAACAGCAAACAAGATAATAGTTACAAACTAAAAATAATAAAGAAGTGAACAGGACAAGAACACTGAGAACAGACCTTCAGGTCTTTGAGTGGAGCAGCCGCCCTTAAAGCTAAACTATTGAATTGCAGTTAGTTAAAAATGTGCAGTCGGTGAGCAATAATCCTGGTTTCAATCTTGATATCTTAAGACCTTACCATAACACTGCCTCCGGTTGCAAGGAGAACTTCATGAACTACAGGATTAGCTAGGAACTCAATGATTTTTTGAATTTCCTCGAGTTGAATTTTTCTAGTTCTAAAGGAATTAATCTCCGAATTTTTACCCCCTTGTATTTAATTGAGCGCTGAGATTTCGAAAATCTATACCTTCATTACCTTGGTATGTGATAGTTGAGACCACATGCTAGCTGGCGAGTTGCAATTGAGTGACGCGTATTAACGTTTGTAAAATAACTTTGTAAATTTGGAATAGCTTACTGTTGTGAAGTTTAATCATGTCGTTGAGTTTGAGAATACCAGTACGCGACTTTTCGGCGTGACCGATTCGACGTGACACGACTCGGCGACCGACTCGTCGTTTGGACGATTCGACGTTGGGATGTCTCGTCGTCAAGACGATTCGGAGTGGAAAGATGCGATTTGTGAACGGACGTAATTATCGCGTTTCGCGTTAGAATGTGCAAAAAGACGTAATCATCACGTTTTAAAAGTGCTAGAAGAAAACGATAAACAACTTTATATCTACGGCTTTATAAAAGTTTCGCGAGATATGTTTAAAGAGATTCAAAATTGTTCGCAGTAAGTTTAACCTACAAGTGGTGAGAAAATTGCTTTACAACTTTTAGTATTTGATTTCGTTTTATAACATGAAATACAATTGCGCGTTTAACAAGCAATTAAGTGCTGCGACTGCACTTTTAATTCTCGTTTTTTAATCAATATGCAGCAAAAAATATGTATTAACTATACGTAAAAAAGATTAAATAAACCAAGGCCTCGGCTTAGTCGGCTGTGGTTTACTGAAATAAACTAAATCGGAAGCAAAATGCTTGATTATTATGCGAGCGTGCTACTATTTTAATCGCCAGCACATGATTTCTCACCTACCAAGCATAAGAGTGATAGGACTGCACCCATGATCAATTGATGTTCAAGTCTTCTTTTACCTCGTTTCAAAAAAAATTCAAGAATAGACATTTCATGATTGCAAACAATGTTTCAATCCTAACCAGGTAATTAATTATTTTTTGACTACATCTTTAAAAGCTTTTTAACGTAAAACAAGGAGCCGCGGCAATGCCGCCATCGTTTATATGAAATGCTAAATTCTGGCTCAGTAATTGCTAGATAAAGTTTTGCTGAATTAATTATTCAGCAAAATTAATTAATCGATTGCTTGAACCGATGTTAGGCACAATGCTGTATGGGCAATAGGGTGGATCCATGTTCTAATACATAAAAATTCGCGCACGCATGAAACAAAAGCTTTTGCAAAATTTCAGCTTAACCGGTAAATACCTTCTGATCCCGGCATTGCGACAAAAATGACAATTTGAAGCAAAAAGTACATTTTTCCTGCAACTTCCCAAGATGTTTCAACCTGTGTCAGAATGGTTTCTAATAGCAATCAAATGAATATAAAGCACCTCAATTGACCATATTTGGAAGCACATTGCCCTAAGTTAATTTTTTTGCCTACGGCAAGAAAGTGAAATGTTAAAAAAAGCATATCATTTACGAGGTGTGTCATAAAAGTTCTACGACTGAGATCACAAAATTTTTTTCTCAAATTTGATCAAAGGCTTATACATTGTCCCCTTCAAAGTAGCCCCCCCTTGAGTTCATTACACTTCTTTATTCTGCTTTGTACGCATCAATGCTCTTTTGGAATGATTTTTGGGAAATTACCCGAAGCTCCTACGTTACATTTTTAATGGCATGTGTGCTTGAAAAACGTGTTCCTTTAATGTTTTTAATTTTGGAAAAAAAAAGTCACTTGGAGCAAGATCAGGTGAATAGGAGGGTTGGTCCAGCACTGTGATGTTTTTATTCGCCAAAAACTTCCGAATGCATAATGAAGTGTGAGCGGGTGCATTATTGTGATGAAGCAACCATGTGTTGCTTTCCCACAAATCTCGCCATTTTTCCCGAACTGAGTAAAGTATATGCTATTAAAGCCGGGGTCAGAACATATTTACCGATTAAGCTAAAATTTTGCAAAAGCTTTTATTTCATGCATGCGCAAGTTTTTGTCTCTATTAGTACATGGAAATATATAAGTGTAAAATCGATCCACCCTAATGGGCAATAAATAACTGAGGTTATTTCCAAATTATATTGAATTGAAAATTCAACAGTAATAATGAGTAATTGAGGGAGACTGCGAAGTGAGCTTGCGCTCTTCGAGTTAGCAGCCACCAGATATGTACGTCAAATGCGATTGGCTCCAACCGCGAATTGAACCCGTCACGTAAGATCTGTCACCTGCGCGCGGTACCGCTAGGCCATGTCGCTGACCTATTTACCGATTAAGCCAAATTTTATTGAGTAAGAGTTTTGTGAAATGTATTCCAAACTTCTCCAGGCTTCGCTCATCTAGATTTGCATTTTTGTGTTGCTCCAATTTCAAATTTTGCGCTTACTAAATTTAATATTGTTATTCCGTCTTGATTAGTAGCTTGAAACGTTAAGCTAGCTAGTCAGCGCTTTATTTCATAAAAGTATTCCCCAGCAAAAATGCAGCTCATGGACAAGAAATTCTAATCCCAGTAGAAGTAAACAATAAATGACATTACATCTACGGCTTTATAAAAGTTTCGCAAGATATTATTTTAAAGAGATTCAAAATTGTTCGCTGTAAGTTTAACCTACAAGTGGTGAGAAAATTACTTTACAACTTTTAGTATTTGATTTCGTTTCACAACATGAAATACAATTGCGCGTTAAACAAGCAATTAAAAGTGCTGCGACTGCACTTTTAATTCTCGTTTTTTAATCAATATGCAGCAAAAAATATGTATTAACTATACGTAAAAAAGATTAAATAAACACAAGAAATTTTGCTGACGAAAAATATACTCGCGTAACGGTCAAGGCCTCGGCTTGGTCGGCTGAGGTTTACTGAAATAAACTAAATCGGAAGCAAAATGCTTGATTATTATGCGAGAGGGCTACACGGCTTGTAATTTTAATCGCCAGCACATGGTTTCTCACCTACCAAGCATAAGAGTGATAGGACTGCACCTATGATCAATTGATGTTCAAGTCTTCTTTTACCACGTTTTATCAGGCAGTTTTTAATGCGATGCTAAAACTAACGAATTCCCCACTCGCCAATAATATATTAATAGGGGGGGGGGGGGGGGGGGGGGCTTAAAATTTAGTTCTAAGTGAGTCCCCTTGAAAAACATACTACAAGCTATAACTAACACTTCTAAAACAGTCTGAAGTGCTTGCAACTTAAAAACCCTTGTTCAAATCCACACTGAAATCCCTGGGTCAACTCTAAAATGATTCATTTTTGAATATTTGAAGGTGCTATTCAAAAATCATTTGAGCATTAGTGAAGGATTATGACGTCATTTTGGTGCAGTGTGCAAGCGTAAGAAGGCCACATAATAACTTACAATTAAGTTAGTACAGTACAAATGATGACATATTTCCATTATAAACATTAAACAGGCTGTAGTGAAGTGAGTACTGGTGGACCAGAGGGTTCCAGGTTATGTTACTCGTTCTAAGACCACAAGAGTTGAGGGAAGCATTCAATGAGAAGAGTACAATAAACTGCTCATGCATATTGTTGACAGCATGGCGCAGTGGATACAAGCGTCATTGATGCTACGACCATGATTGCAAAGTTGATGGTTAACTCCAACACAAGTATCACTGTTGCATCCCTGGATACTTCGTGATTATTTCTGCGTGGTGGAATCTAACAAGCAGCAAATTAAAGAAATCAGAAGCAAAAGTAAACTAGAAAACAAAGGCAACTTTTTTACAAGCGAGTCTGGATTCGTCTCACATTTAGTAGCTCCATCGCTGTCACTAGACAGGAGGATAAGAAATTATCATCATTCATCAGCATCACTTACCACCAATGCACCGACTCGTGTAGTAAGATATTTTGCTAGTTTGGGGTTCTTTCCGTTTTTTGTGGTGTTGGGGCCGCCCATCTCATTTAACTTTATCTAAACATTACTTACTTTGACCCAATGAAATAAGGGGAGTTAATTCCAACTATTCATGTGCTTTATGATAATTTACTCCACTGCAACCCAATAAATTTGCTAGATTTTATTCGACTTGCTTTCAGCTACATCAGCAATGATAGATTTGGTCAATGCAATTCTCTACCTAAGGAAGTTCTTTTGGAAATTCAGGCATTCACTCAACTGCACCACCAGAGTTGTTCCGATCTTGCAAGCAACTCTTCACCGAATGGTAGATGGCTTTGTTAAACAAAGAAGGCATTATCATCGTCATCCAGTTTCCATTTGGCGTGTTTTGGTCTTGGTCAAGGGTGGCCGGATACACCTCATTCCCTCAGGGATTGCTCTCACTCCCTATTTCCATCTTGTCCGATTTGCAGCCTTCTCTACCTCCAACCCAATTCCCTTTACACTCTCTTCAATTTGTCTCCCCCATATCTGCTTTGGCCTTCCTCGCTATCGCTGCCCATTCACCGCAGGCATCAATGTTTTCTTTAGAACGTTATCATACTCCCTCCTAACCACATGTCCATACCGCCTTACTCCATTTGCTTTTGCGATTTTAACTAATGTTTTCTTCAAACCCAACATTTCAATCAACTCCTCATTATGCTTTCTATCCACTAATTTCACACCACACATTGATCTAACCATGGCTCTTTACGTTCTTCTTAAAATTGCCATCTCGAGTTCCTTCAAACATCATCTGCATATTATTTGGAAATGACGAAGGTATTTATCAGTTCGATTTTTCGAATCCTATTCTGAATTTGGCACTAATAAGCAACTTCGATAGTGAAAAAGAAGTTGGCACAATTAAGTACAGGTTGAAGATACCTGGAGCAAAGCAGTTGGCCACGCAGCACCAAATCTTATGCAAAAGCTAAATTACCGGTACTTGATTTGGTCAAACTTCAATCAAAAGAAGGATTTAGAAAACATTACAAAAACTCTGAAAACATTCTGAAAAGTGTTACAGCATAGAATGAAACACAGATGGATCTCCTGAAATGGGGACTTTTGTCCAAAGAAACTCAGTCATTAATCGATGATCAACAAACTGACAGTTTTTTTAAAACTTCGCATAATCATTTTCCAAGCAAAAAATGTACTGGTACATCCTATTATCTCTCAGCAATGATGTGACTGCTGACACCAAAAGAAAAGTCATGCACCGTACCACCAAGTTCGCACTGCCCGAGACACTTGTTTATCTCTTCTAAAATCTAGTGAAGTTTTTCGTTTAAGGAAAAAGCACCATCGCTTAGAAACAGCTGTGTATGTCAAAAAACGTACTGAAGCAAAAATAAAGAAATCCACTGCAACATGGAAGACTTGGATAAAGCTGTTGATGAATTAGCACAGCAATGATGCTGGTTGGTTCTGCACTGCCATTACCTTGAACGTGCGAAATCAGTAGTCTAGAAAGCAACAAACAATTAGAGCAATTCAAAGAAAAAACCAAAAAGAAATTCGGCACTGACATACTTAAAATTAAAGTGAACAGTAACTGTCCAGTGTATTAATTGCTATTATTACGATATATCACCATGCTTACAAACTTATTAAGCTACATTTAATGAGATAAATTTGTTCAATTAACTTCTATATCAAGTTATTTTCATGAGTCATTTGAACAAGGATTTTTAAGACATATAGCGAAATTTTTAGTATCTTTGTGATGGTACAGACCCCTAGCATTATTTAAATAGGGACCCATTGGTGTCTAAAAAAAAAAAAATGCAATTAACCCCCCCCCCTACTTCTAGCACTTCTAAAACGTGATGAGTACGTCTTTTTGCACATTCTAACGCGAAACACGATAGTTACATCCACTCACAAATCACATCTTTCCACGGTGAATTGTCTTAACACCGAGACGTCCCAGTGTCGAGTTGTTCCAACGACGAGTCAGTCACGCCAAGTCATCTCTAGCCTAAAAGTCCTGCCCCGGAGAACACCCACCGTTACCCAGCAATTTATAAGCACTAGCACCGAAGTGTCTCCAATCGAAAACAGATATATAGAAGTTTAACTGCTTTGTTTTGGAGGATCTATGAATTGAGTTCAGATAGGTCGAAAATGTTAGGACCAGATTGTGATGCAGTAAAGGTGGGAGTTAAACAAGGCATGATATAGTTGAAACAGTACATTTTTCGAAAGATATGCTTAAACAAGATTCCCACAGAGCGAGAAAGTTTATTGTGTAAAAGTGGTATATGGCGCTAGAACTTGAGATGCGTACTACGCCCAAGTATTTTGCTGATTTACAGACACTGATTTTTGCGCCATTGTACAAATGTCGTTATTACGAATTGTCAGATTAGAATTACTCAGTAGGGTGGAGTGAAAAAAAATTTTTTTGGAAATCGAAAAAAGTGTAGTTCTTAAATCCCGACAAATGGTCTAAAACTTGTCTAAAATTTGTTTATGGGGGTTGCCCCCATTTTCCAGCCGGCAACCCCCCAAAATGTAGTCACAATCGAGGGCACGGGGGCATAATTCACATATCTCGGTAACCGCTGGTCGTAGAGCAATGGTATATAGCTCAAAATTTGCGGAAACACCATGTTCCTATCTGTGCTAAGAAGAAAGTTTTCTCTATTTTTAACACAAAAAAAGTTAAAGCCGAAAAACAAAAAATTGACTATTTTTGGTAATTATTTCGAAAAATTTAGCTATGTGTAATTGTGCAAGAAACACAGTCGTTTAATTTTACTCAGTGAAAGTAATTCCTCTCATGTAACTAACAACGTTTGTGATTTAATGTATGAATAAATGGACGGATTGTGACTTTCACTCTTGCTGATAGTGAACAATAAGATTGGTAGAAATAGGATGAGTGGTAGCAATTGCTTCAAATCAGCAGGACATATACGACAACAGAAAGTCTCTGAAATAGGCATTAAACGAATTTAGTGATTTTGGTGATTTGACTGTACTTTGATGAGAGATTTGTTTTTAATTGCTGCTTATTTTGCAGTGTTTTGGTAATACGAGTAACAAGCCTATATTTTTTAACATGAAGACAAGAAAAAGTGACAACAAAATCAAAGTTTTGCATAGTGGTGAAGTTTTCAAGAGCTGTGAAAACTTTCCTCCTGGTGTTTTGCCGACGAGACGACAGGTGTTGGAAAGAATTATCCATTTCAAAAATTTTCGGACTGTACATACCGCAAATGATGTTGCACAAGAAATTTTTGACAGATGGGTGTTCTGTAACGTGTATCCCCTACACCTTCTCACAATTTCAAAAAAGCTGCAAAATCTAGTTACAAGCTTCAGTATCCTTGATCGTTGGTCTAAAAAAAAAAGAGGAAAAGCTTTTTTGGCAAAAGAAGCTGAGTTGTTATCAAATGTTGATGAACTATTTGATGTCTTCTGTGATGACGTGGATCAGCGAAGGCGATTAGAAAGAGAGCACAAGTTGCGTATGACTGATGAGGATTTTTCATTTTACGCTGATCAAAAAGGACGGCGTGCCGAAAAATGTTTGGATGTTGTTATACCATTAACATCTTCAGATCAAATGTTTATACGACGTTCAGAAACACAATTAAATGCTCCTTGTCAGAGTACAAGTATGGTAACGGCACCAAACTTTGAGATTGTCTCTGAATCAGAATCAACTAGTTCTCAATCTTCAGATGCTTCAAAACTTTTCGTCAAATCAAATTTGTGTGCTGGTAGTATGCAGAATCGAAGAAAATGGCCAAGTCTTGCGCGAATGAGTGAACGTTATCAACTATCGGATAGAGCAGCAGCTGCAATTGCAAACAGCGTCTTAGTTGACGTTGGATTGGTCACTGATGACGATAGAAGTTACGTCATTGATCGCAGCAAATTACGGCGAGAACGAGATAGATGCAGGGAAGATATACGGGAAAAAGAGCAACATAATTTTGAATATGTCAATGCTTTGTATTTTGGTGGGCGCAAAGATGCTACTCAAATGGTAGCACAAGGCCCAAATAACAAGCATTACCGATCTGTACAACTTGAGGAACACTATACTGTAGTTGGTGAACCAGGCGCATACTATCTCACTCATGTTTCTCCGGAAGATGGCAAAGGCCGAACTATTGCAAAAAAAACTCTTTGATTCATTGAAGGATACGGAGTTGGAGCACAAGTTAGCAATCGTGGGAACGGATGGTACTGCTTCCATGACGGGAAAATACAATGGCTGCATTCGTGGATTGGAGGAATTGTTAAATAAGCCTCTTCAGTGGATTGTGTGTTTGCTCCATACCAATGAGCTTTCTTTACGACATGTTTTTGGAGCTCTTGATGGTTCCACAAGTGGTCCAGATACTTTTGCAGGACCAACTGGAAAAAAATTGCATGGCCCTGTGTCAAATTGGACGACTACTCGATTCAAACCATTGTCAGTGCCTTCTTCGATTTTTCCTATTCTTCCAGAGCAGGTTGTTAGCGACTTGAGCACGGATCAATTTTATGCCTGTAACATATGTTGGGCACTTATACATGGAAACGTTGATGATGATCTGGCTTATTTGGAGGTTGGACCCATTGTTCACTCGAGATGGCTGACTTTGGGATGTAGAATTCTGCTTTTGCTGACTTTGGGATGTAGAATTTTGGGGGGTTGCCGGCTGGAAAATGGGGGCAACCCCCAAAAAACAAATTTTAGACAAGTTTTAGACCATTTGTCGGGATTTAAGAACTACACTTTTTTCGATTTCCAAAAAAAATTTTTTTCACTTCACCCAATTACTCAGTATCAACAGGACTGTTGATTTTTGAACATTAATACAAAGTTTATTTGCTTCCATCTAATGAAAAACATTGTTCAGCTCAGTATTTATTTTGTCGATTAATTTATATAGTTGCACAAGTAGCACTAAAACTAGGACAAGGGTCATCTGCAAACAGAAATGGTGTAACCGATGTTACAGTTGACCAAATCCTCAAGTAGAGTAAAACAGTAGTGGACCTGAAGTGGAGCTTTGGGGTACCCCCCCCCATTCAACTTGGAAGAGATCTAAATGTTTTAATTCATCCAGAGTGATGAATTGTTTTCAACATCGCAAATACGTTTTAAGTAGATCATGAGCAATTTCCTTTATTTCGCAGTGTTTGAGTTTTTGAATTAATACGTCATGGTTGACTGTACCGAAGGCCTTTCTAATATCAAGGAAAACTAAACCAGTATGTACGTTGGCACTTATGATATCATATGCAGTTGCAATCACATCAGTGAGAGCATGCATGGTAGACCGCCCTCGACGAAAACCATATTGAGTCAAAGCTAGAATAGAGTGTTTGCAGATGAAGGAGTCTAATCTAGTAAATAACAATTTTTCAAATATTTTAGTTAAACACCCTAGAAGGAAAATAGGTCGATAATTTTATGGGTTGTGCTATCTCCAGATTTGTAAATTAGGACTGCTTTCTCATTTTTTAAACTGTTTGGAAATATTCCTAATGAAAAAGTCTTGTTGACCAATACTGTTAAGAGGTTCGGATATGATCTAGGCAGACAGCATGACTAATTTCGTCGGAATATAGTCAACGCCACAACTTTTATTAGAGTTCAATGACATGATGGAGTTAAAAACTTCAGCCGGCTCAGTAGGCTGCATAAAAATTGATTCAGCAACTCTATTTGGTAAATATCATTTAAAGTCAGTAGCAGAAGAAGAAAAACTTGTGCCGTTCATGATAGAGGTAGCAATGTTACTAAAGTGTTTACCAAATTTGTTAGCAATTTGGATTTTAAACAAGTGAGCCGTCAATTTCTAGTTCGCCGGTAGCTATTTTGGACTTTTTGGTTGATTTTGAAGGAATAAATGTTCTGATGACTTCCTACATTTTACGTTCATCACCCTTATAATTTGAAAATTTTGGGACAAAGTACAATTTTTTAGCCATGCAAGGTTATCATACTTGTTGTGTCGTTGGGAAAGGTACTTAGAGGGATTCCCCCATCTTGGTGTAGTGGAAAGATATTTGATCACTTCCTCGTGATAGGTTAAATATGCAATACTACAGTATAATAAGCACGACATTGAACAGCTTACGAATTTTTCTTACACAGATAATGGTTCCGATGAAGCAAAGCAACTGTGGCTGCTTGACTGGAAGACCATAAACTTCGTAGTCACCTTTTAGATTTCTTTATGCTGGTATTTCCTTTTCTTGTTCATTATGTGCTTTTTTTTGGTATGATGTATTTACTGTTACTGCTACTACAAAGTACGATACTAGCAATGTTTTATTAATTCACATGATTTGGTGACTAACAATGGGAACATGAAGATTATGTTGGTATTTCCTTTTCTTGTTCATTATGTGCTTTTTTTTTTTGCATGATGTATTTACTATTACTGCTACTACAAACTACGATACTAGCAATGTTTTATTAATTCACATGATTAGGAGACTAACAATTGGAACATGAGGATTCACCAAAACTTTGATGGAATGAAAATCCTTATCATAAACTTTTGATCAGACAATTTCACTTTACAAAAATCTTAGTGAAACAGCATTTTTCTTTCGTTGTAGCAAATTATTTGGCAATACAAAATGGGATCACGTCAATTAACCATGAACAAATTAACCGGCGACAATTGGTTTTGAACAACTGACCGGCAACAAATTGGCCGGCGACACAAATCAACCGCCATACACAAATCAACCGCTTGTTGTTTCTAACTTAAGTTTTTGCTAAATCCAAATTTTCTGTGTACTTGACTGGCTCGAATGAGAATCAAACTTTCGACTTGTGGTTATGATGTTCGTTCTTCAGTGTTGGCGTACTTTGTCTAATTCGAATGCCACCTTTGAAAACTCCGCATTGTATCTTTAGGCATTTTCAAGCATTTACACGCATTTGTTTACAGGCATTTACAGTTAGGTAAAGGCATTTCCATTTACGTAACTTTAAAGCTAGATGCTGATTGTTGAAGATTTTGCAAACTGTGACATATTAGATTTTCTCCAGAGGCATCGCCCACAACCTACAATTTGTGCAATAAACTTCCTTATTTGTCAAATAACAGTTAATGTAAATTTTAGTGCCCTTGATTATGTAGTGCTATATGTGTTGTTTTTTAAATCTTCTTGTTCTTCATTAAAATAAACGGTGTTGTTTTTCATAATAAACGGTCAATTTAGCTAGGTTAATTTACCTCCCGGTCAATTTACGTCACGGTCAGTTGGACCCGGTTAACATGTTCGCGGTCAATTGCGCCCGGTTAATTGTCATGGAATCATACAAAATATGCTTTGGCAAACTTTTTTACAAAATTACTGCCGCATTTCAAGCTAAAAGATGATTATTTTAATATTTGTGTTTTCAACTACTAAGCTTTCATTGACGAAAAACTCCCTGTCACACCAAACCAAAAAATTTATCTCGAAGATTGACAGTGCCGCTAGCAGTTACGCTGCCCACCTGCCCAACATCTGTAAACCAAAGGTCCACGGGTTTTTTGCATCTTAATCAAATTTTTACTGTCATTAACCCATTTGGTGAAAAAAGTGATCATAACTAGGGATGTCCATTACCGAATCTCAAATCGAGTCAAATCCAAATCCTAAATGATTTGGAATCTTTTTTTGATGCTGCCGATTTGAAATGAAAAAAACATATCAATGCGATGCAGTTGCGCCACTTATCTCGGAGAATTAATAGTATAAACACAGTCACGCATTTACACTATAACAGCAACAGCGCAGTGGTGCACACGCGTGTTTAAACAGGGACCAGGATGCGCTGATATCGTAGATAGCAGTGATGCACAAACGCAAGTAAACTGCACACACCTACTGCGCAAGCTTATGCGACAAACACACGCAATTGCCAATGACTGATGGCTGTTTGTGACGATCGTGCGTATTAAAGGCGCGTTTACTGACACACGGCATTGCAACATGCGACTAAAATTATAATGTAAGTAAATGTAGAAGGATTTCGCAGATTTTCGCGTGATCGATGCTCAGTAAAATAAAACAAACAAGGTGCAAACAATTTTTGTCGCATATCGGTAAACGCGTCTTAAGGCGTGTTTACCGATACGCGGCTAGCGGCAACAAGACTACCTAGTTTTTTGTTTATTTCATTTTGACGTTGAATTTTGGTACGGCAACGCAATAAAAACGACGCGATATCAAGGAATTGTACCTGTACGATTTTTACCACTTCATTGCCCGGTATCAAAAAATATTTGAAATAACCTTGACGACGGCAGTGGGACAATGCACGTTTGATTGTTACGACATCATTGAACAATCAGCTTGCTTGACGCAGGCTAGCAAATTTTATATCGCCTTAATCGCAGGCCAGTATGATTTGTCAAGGTAATCGCATTGCCGTGTATTCGTAAACGCACCTTTGTACCTGCTTCCTCAGCTCCGTCAGAGAGAGATTTTTCAAGCGCCGGTCTTACTGTAACAAAATTACGAAACATACTGACAGGCGAACATGTGGAGGCCATAAACTTTCTTCATATGAATGAAGATGTGTTGCAAATAGGCTTATTTGTTAGTGTATTTTGTGCATTTTTTTGAAGTACACTTGCCGATGATTTTGCAGCATTGCATTGCGCTCATTTTGTTAGCCTCCCAAATTTTGGATTCAAAATGAAGATTCGAAATTCTGGATTCGACATTTGTGATTCGGATTCGATTCGGAATCAGCTAAGGTTCGGCTATAGCCATCCCTAATCATAACACCAAAAATTTCATTGTGAAGCAGAAGGCCTGAGGGTTTTTGGCAACCAAATATAATTGCACATGTGGACAGGGTAACAGTTTCAACATTTCAAAAAAAATGAATCATATCACAGTGAGATGAATGCATTTCAATGCTACGTACACTTCAATATGTCACCTACTTTTCACGCTTGATTGTTGAAACTGAGAACAGAGCTCAACAACCGAAAATATTTCCAAAAATTTAGAGGCAACCAGGAGTTGTTCGACATTCTCGGCATTTACATTCAAATTGGAAGTATACAAGAAATCTAGAAGAATTGCGAAACACGAGCAGTCGACTCCGTCCAAGTTGATGTCTGGGCTGCGATCGTGCTACAGCAAATGCAATTTATTTGTCTTTTTTTTGCATGCACACTCCTCATATATTTCATGTAAATTGATCAATAACGTTATTGATCATTAAATGTTGATAGCTTACAATGTCACTAGTCTGCAATTGCTAGCTCTGTTCCGTCAAAAGTGCAAAATTTGAGAAAAGTGAGGAATTTTGGACAATTTTGTTCCTAACATAGGGTCATTTCATTTTAAAACAGACCAAAAAATTGAATTTTGTAACCCTATGTCTCAGACTTTTATCAAACTTTCAGAAAAAGTAGTGTTTGGCATTGAAATTGCAATAAAACAAGAACCAACTCAATCGGACCAGTAGTTTTCCTGTAATCGTTATTCAAAAAATGGCCACATTTTTCATGGTGGCGCTAGAGTGAAAAGTGTTTTTTGCTGATAACTCCTGTTCTGATTGTCCGATTTTGACAAAATTGGTGTCTACCCTTGTTATTTCAAGGATAAAATTGATCTTTTGATATTTCAGTCAAGCTGCCACCTAAACAGGCACCTTGTGCCAGTCTGCCACTCCAATACAAGAGCCTGTAAAACAAACTGCCTAGTATTAGATCAAATTGAGCCGAGCCCTTGGCTTAACGAAGCACTCCAACCTATCTTTGTACCAAAGCAGGTAACTGAGAGTTGAATAAGCAGAAGCAAACAATCAACAGTTAAAAAATATTTAATGTGTTGGAAAATACTCATTAGTCACAATAATTGCTTATTTTGTCATCAATACAGTTACAATGAACAAGTAACATTATGACATAACCATTGAAATGCTTTCTACAATATATGTACAAAGAAAAGTTCAAGTCAGTGCAGTTGGTTTTGCTTTCTTGCTTGAAGTGTAAGTCAACCAATTTTGGACGTGTTTTTAGAATGCTCATGAAGAAAATGATTCAATAAATGCTTTACACAGTTACAGATAAATTATAACAGGCTACGTTAATATTATATAATTTACTTATTGAAAAATCAATGACCGTTATATTGGTACTGTAAAAGTAATGGAGATAAGTGCCATCTTACAAAATTTACAGATTAAAATTGAAAACAGATTTTCAATATTTTGATGACACAAAACTCAAACGCAATTTGTAAATTGTTTACAGCTGGCAAATTTAGAAAAAACAATGACTGGAGTTTAAAAAAAAAACGTGCTTTTGATGTACTGCTACACAAAAAGGTGACCTTAAACTGCTACACAAAAAGATGAGCTTAAATGGGTGCAATATCCTTCCCAATGATGTTTTAAAGATTATTGTCTAAATGTAGATCCAGTAGCAAAGATGATAAGTTATTATGCAAGATTTAATAAAAGAGCTAGAGTAACTTCAAACATTGTTATTTAAAAAATAGTGATAAACATTATAGAATGCCAAATATTAAAGATTCAATATAAATTATTTGGAAAAGGAAGTTGGATTTGGTTTGAAGCTGAGATTGGCAAGCTAGCTGCTACTGAATTCAAACATGCTTGAGTTTTGCAACTTTTCACAAAAAGTTTTTTTGCTTGAACTGTTCTTGCTATTCTTTTAGCATTTGAAGGCAGTAAACATTAAGTATTGATGAGTTAAACTGGCTTGAGAAATCAACGTTAAACAATGTATTTATAACTAATGCATTCACTCAATCAAATCAGTTTATTTGAAATTAGAATTTATTATGTTTGGATTCAGTTTCAAGTGTTCGAAAAATGCTAGAACAGTAAACAATTCTGAACTGCCCATCGCCATTAAAAAGTCCTTTCATACTTTTGGACATTGCACCTTCAGTTGTATTACTGCAGTAAACCTTTTACACATATCCTTATTAGGCTACCTAATATGATTACTGGAATCGATTGCACAGATAGACTAATCGCAAAATGAACACACATGCTAAACTTTACTCAATATGTCTGTGCACAGCAGAGCATTATTTTACTGTTTAACTCCCAATAAGCAAAACAAATGCTTGCTCCTATTCTACATACAATATTTGAAATTTTATGTAATGCACTAGAAATCATCCAAATCTTGAAATGCTTCATGTTCTTTCATTTCAAACAGTTTTTTCAGTGAATATTGTGTATTAAAAACATAATTTTTAAACTTTTTCAGATATTAAAATCTATGCGTTATACCTGTGGGCATTATATTCCTTTTCGTTGCTAAAGCAGTACTAATCTGGCAAGTCTTGGAAAAAAAAAATTTCAAAAAAATTTAGGTTGACAAGTAGAAATCAGCCTGGTTGCCAGTAACTTCACCACATGGTAACTTCGCCACATGGTAACTTCGTCACACTTTCATACATCGAAAATTTACATTGCCTACACCGAAACAAGACTTCAAATTCCCAGTTGTCGTAAAAAATTTTACCGGGCTTTTTCAATTAAATTTATTAAGGTGACATCGTCACATGGTAACTTCGCCACATAATCGAAACTGTGGGGGAAGATGTGGGGAGAGTGCATGGGATGAGTGGGGAAGTGTGTTGGGGTGTAGGGGGAGATCAGGGGAGCTGTGGAAAGAGGTGTGGGGGAGGTGTAGGGAAATGTCTTGGGGTGTGGGGGGAGATAAGGAAAGACGTGTGGGGAGTGGAGAAGTGTGGTAGAGTGTATGGGGTGAGTGGGGAGGGGGGTAAGAGAGTGTATGGGGAGAGGAAGTGTGTTGGCGTATGGGGAAAGAATGTGGGGAGGTGTAGGGAAATGTGTCAGGGTGTGGGGCCCCAACACACTTCCCACATCTCCTTCCTCACCTCACCTTTCCCTACATCTCCCCTTACCTTCCCCACACCACAACACACTTTCCTACACCTCTTCCCACATCTCGCCCCACACCCCAACACATTTTCCTACTATCCCCACGTCTCCCCTCACCTTCTCAAAGTGTGGCGAAGTTACCATGAGACGAAGTTTCTGTGGCGAAGTTACTGGCAACCATCAGCCTCAGCGTTTGGGGTACTTTCAAAATTTAAATGTTAAATAGTTTGTTTGCTAAAGATTTGACAAGTATTTTGATAGAATTTTTGAATTCCTCATTCTTGAAATAAGTAAGTAAGTAAGTAAATTTATTGATTTCCTTCAAATCATTAAACCGGCGCTGCAGAACTTAATCTCATATTACATTACATTTCGATTTGAAGGCAGGGAGCACCGAAGAACCAAACGGTTATCAAAGTCAAGGTGCTCCCTGACTTAGCAAAGCACAGTTAAACACAGCGAAAAAAGAAAAAACACTAATTAATGGCGGTACAATTTCAACACACACAAAACACAAGAAAACAACACTATAATGACACGAAAATAATATTTATGTACAGAAAAATACATTCAACTTATTACACTCTTATAATTTCAGGAATGACAGTGAATTTTCATTGAGGCAAGGAACGACAGTAGATTTCCTAACAAGCACATCAGTGAAATATCAAATATTGCAGGATAAACGACACATAGATGAAATGAGTTGAACACATAGGAGTATTGTATCAGATTGCAGTTTAAATTATATCGACGTTTTATCAGAAAGACTGATCCGTTCACACCAATTTACGGTGCTGCTTTAGTATAGATCAATCAAAAGCTTTTTATAACTTTTTTTAAAAGAGTGCCAGTGTAGTTCTTTTAGTTCTGAATTAATTGATTGCCATAAAACAGATCCTTTGAAGGCCAGCTGATTTTGAGCAATTGTTTTATTAACGCGAGGTAAGAAAAAATTAGAACTTCTGGTACGTCTTGTTTCATAATGATGAAGTTTAGTTGTACTGGTAAATAAATCAACAAATATTTTTGGCACTTTTTTGTAATTAATTTGATACATAAATTTGGCCAGTTCAAGCTTGTATATATCTTCTAACTTTAGAATATTAAGGTTTTTATACAGTGCGGTCATGGAGCTAAACGGTTTACTAAATATAATTGCTCTTATAATGTTGTTTAATCTTACCCTCAGTTTAGCCATATATTTTTTTGCAGCGCATCCCCAAGCAATAATACTGTATTGTATTCTGCTATAGACGAGACTGTAGTAAATCATATAAAGAGTTTCTTTGCTCACATAGTTACGCAAACGAAAAAAGATGCCTGTGAGTTTTGCAAGCTGTAATGATAAGTGGTTGGTATGAACGGACCAATTTAATTTTTCATCAATGAAAACCCCTAAGTATTTTACTGATTCTGTCCTTTCTAATACTGCTCCATTCAGTGCAATCTTGAATGGTTTATCAATTGATTTATGAGGTATTTTATTAATGATCATAAACTTAGTTTTAGAATAATTAACTGATAATTTATTGCGACAAAACCATTCATTTAAATTCTTTAATTTTTCATTGACTTTACTTTCTAACTCTTTTAAATTGGTTTCTGAAAGCATTAAGTAAGTGTCATCAGCGAATAGTGATATATCGAATTTTGAACAGTTGGGTATATCGTTTATATATATTAAAAAGAGTATAGGACCAAGACAAGACCCTTGTGGCACACCACATGATATTCTGGAGTTGCTCGAAATACTGGTACTTATTTTTGTATATTGATATCTGTCACTTAAGTAGCTGCGAAAGAGTTCTTGAGTTTTACCTCGAATACCAAAAAAATGATACATCTTTTTGAGTAGGATTTCATGGTCCACAGTATCGAATGCTTTGGATAAGTCCACAAATACGCAACAACTGTATAAATTTTGATCTATGCTTTTAACCAATTTGTCATGTATATTGCTAATAGCCATAGTGGTTAGAAATAACAAGGGTAGACACCAATTTTGTCAAAATCGGACAATCAGAACAGGAGTTATCAGCAAAAAACACTTTTCACTCTAGCGCCACCATGAAAAATGTGGCCATTTTTTGAATAACGATTACAGGAAAACTACTGGTCCGATTGAGTTGGTTCTTGTTTTATTGCAATTTCAATGCCAAACACTACTTTTTCTGAAAGTTTGATAAAAATCTGAGACATAGGGTTTCCACCTTAGTCTGAATTAAAATGAAATGACCCTGTAATGATTTTTGGCAAATTTAAATCAATTGGTTCGATGTTTTGGTTCAAAATCAAAATACCATACTCTGCAAACTCAAATTCATGGCAATAACTTACGGTAAGCACATAGTTTTCTGTAAGTTCGGAAAAACTGAGCAAATTTTCATTAAAGTTAAAATTTGGGCTAACTAGCACACACTACAGTGCTAGTCCAAAATCTCAGAGGGAACAGTGGTAGCTAGTCAAGATCAACAAATTGCCATATTTATTAAACCTTCAAGTCCACAATGCAGTATGTACGACATTTGCTGTTACAATGCAAACTGTTAACAATTCAAATTTTTTGCAAGTATACTGGCAGATTATCAATGAAGTCCGTCAGCTTATCACAAAAATACCTTATTTGCTTCTAACGCTCGTTTGATCAACGGACTGTGAGCTGCCAGCAACGAACGATGAACAGGAAATTTTTTTCCAGAGACATAAATCATGAAATCAGTGAAAGCATTTTCCTGACGCTGTTTGTTTAGCAACTCCAATGTTTTTATAGAATGAGTCAAAGAATGTAACACCATACTTGTAACATTAATATAATTGTTCAACTAGCAGTTCAGTCTAAACATCTGAGTTAAAAATATCAGCTAAAATTAAAAAGTAAAATCCAAGTTCTGGCTTAGGCCTAGATCTTATGCTTTTCCACTGGGTTTGATTTTTGTGACTGACCACATGCTAGTTGTTTGTGGCTGTTTGCTTTCATGCGATTGTTTTGTGCATATTTGAATGGGGGCTAGTTTGAATTAAGCTGTCTCATATCAAATGTCCACTTGTCCACTTTAAAGCAGGACTTCCCCTGTTCCCCGCTGAGGTCAGGTTATAACAATGTGAGCCCCTTTGCTGTTTGATTGGATGCTGTTGTTTGACAAACACTGAACAAAACAACTGCACTGCAAGAAAAAACTATCGGTACTAGTCTAACAGGGCTGAGCTGTGAAAGGAACTAGCTAGAAAAGTACCGGTAATGAAGTTGAGAGGCTAAGGATGTCTACGCCAGGGGTTTTAACCATCTGTCCATGGTCCTTGGCCCCCCAAGCAGCCAAAATAGCCACAATGAGCCCTTTGGCAGTTTGGGGGAGGCTGCGAGCGTAGGAATAAATATCGTACATTATTCTTTCAAGACCTGTATTTTTAAAATATACTCGAGGTGCTACAGTCTTTCAGTGTCACAATCAATAGGTCAACAGTAGGGAACATTAACCCACTTGGTGTCATTTTTCCGTATCAGGAAACCGTCCCCTGATCGGGAAAATAATGCTTCCTGATCGGGAAACGGTTTCCCATGTAGGTACCACTAAACTCACCATTTTTGACTGTGCAGAAAACGACGCATTTGCGCACGTTCTAGGCTAGGTTACCTGCCATAATCGGAATCTTCCCTGAAAAATAACCAAACCTACCGAAGCAAAAAAAATTTCACCGTTGCGTTCGTCCGCTAAATGATGCTAAAGAGCCTTTACCAGGATTTAGAATGAAAGAAGTTTTTGTTAGTTTTGAATAACCAGCAGTGCTGCAGTAAGGTCAAGGGCGTAAAGGTGATTGATTTCTTTATATTTTATCCTCCTGTCTTATTATTGTTATTATTGTACAGCTCTGCAACGTGACATTCGTTTAATTAAAAAAGTCCAAAAGCGTGCCACAAAGTGCATAAAAGAGCTTTTCAACAAAAGTTACTCGGAACGACTGAGCATTTTGGAGTTGGACTCATTGCAAAAGAGACGTCTGGTGTGTGATCTTGTTACAGTGTATAAAATCATCCATAATTTGTCACCGCTAGATGCTTCAAAAGTTTTTCAATACGCATGTGAAAAAAGCGCAAACACTTGTGGTCACAAATACAAGTTTATCAAAAAAAAACACATTCACATTGATTGTAGAAAATATTTCTTCTCAAATCGAATCATTAATACCTGGAATAACTTACCTGACAACACAGGCCCGCAACTTGAAGCAAATGCTTAGCCCAAGGCCTACTAACCAGCAAACGTCCTTTTCAGGACGGGGTGATGTTTGCTCTGCTTCAGGGCACATCGTCAACAAGTTCCGAAGGCCAGCAATCCTGCAGCTGAACATTGAAGGCCTCACTGCAAGCAAGATGAATGTCCTTCACCATCTCGCTGTGCAGTTTGAGGCACTCGTCATCCTACTACAGGAGACCCACTGTGCTTTTACCGACAAGCTTGTGATTCCAGGCTTTGCACTAGCTGGGTCCTGTTTAAACAGGATACCCGGCCTTGCTACATTTGTCCATGAGCGACTAAAATGGACCCTAGTAGATCAGTCCCCACTTACATCAGAGACTGAGTGGTTATGCGTTGACGGCTATAAAATTGTCAACGTTTACAAACCTCCACCTACACCATTGCAGACTATCGACCTACCAGTGTTTCCACACCCTGTCCTGTACTCGGGTGATTTCAACTGCCCTCATGTGAATTGGGGCTACAGCAGCAACAGCGCTGATGGAGAGTGCCTTGTTGCTTGGGCAAGCCTTAATGGTCTTGTCCCTCTCCATGACCCAAAGGACATGGCCACTTTCCACTCAGGCCGCTGGAACACTGGCACTAACCCGGACCTGGCGTTTGTTAGTGTTGGTCCTGATAGTCGCTTACCTGACAGGCGTATTTTAGAAAAGTTTCCTAGGTCACAACATCGACCTTCGCTCATTGTTCCACCAAGGCTCACTCTGTCAGTTCCGAGTATGCCTGTTAAGCGATGGAACTTCCGCAAGGCCAAATGGAGCCATTACAATGCCCTGACCAACCAACTCGCTAAGAGCTTGTTGCCACCTGATACATCTGATGTGGACCGGGCATGCCAGAACTTCTGTAATGCCATCAGCACAGCAGCCAAAAAGTATATCCCACGTGGTCGACGAAACGACCACAATCCGTGCTGGGATGCTGAGTGCGAGAACCTCTATCAGATGTTTCTGCAATCGCCTGAGGGATCTGACTCTAGCAGGGCTGCTTCTGCCATGCTGTCCAGGCATGACAGAAAACGCAGGGACCGATGGTCTGAGGCAGTCCAAACCATCGACTTTTCTCACTCCAGTCGTAAAGCATGGAGCATATTAAACAACTTAACTGGTAGATCACGACGCTCCCCTCGGCATTGTGCAGTTTTAGCCAATGCCATCGCATCAGTACTGGTCAATTACGGCAAATACGAGGGTATTGATCGCAAGTCATCCCGGCTTGTGTCCCAGGAAGTGTCTGATCTTTGGAGGGTCTCTACAACAAGTGCAGTGAATGTCTGTGGAAGCTTTACTCCCACAGAATTCGCAGCCGCCCTCAAACATCTGAAACCAGGAAAAGCTCCAGGCCCAGACTCTATCTGCCCTGAGCTTTTGCTCCATGCTGGAGCTGCCCTGAAATCCTGGCTGTGTGGTTTTCTTTCATCCTGTTTGCACCACCTCAAAATTCCAAAAATCTGGAGAAGAGCGTTGGTTGTCGCGATACCCAAACCAATGAAACCTGTAGAGGACCCCAAGAGCTATCGCCCCATCTCTTTGCTCTGTGTCCCCTACAAGATCATCGAGAGGCTCATTTACACCCGTATCGAGCCCATTATCGACCCGCTTCTTCCTCGGGAGCAAGCTGGGTTCTGACAGGGGAGGTCCACAGTAGACCTAACTGTTCTACTTACCCAACACATCGAGGACTCATTTGAGACCAAGAAGAAGGCCGGTGCTGTTTTTGTCGATCTGACAGCTGCTTATGACACTGTCTGGCATCGTGGCCTCACCTGTAAGCTGCTGAGACTCCTTCCTGATAAACACATGGTCCAAATGATTATGGAACTTATCCGGAATAGAATTTTCATCCTTTCCATCGGTGACAGTAAGCGAAGCAGGTTACGACGTTTGCGAAATGGTCTCCCACAGGGATCAGTCTGGGCTCCCCTCCTTTTCAACATCTGCACATACGATTTGTCTTCCACAATTTCCCAGAAGTAGCCTATGCGTATGCCGACGACCTGGCATTGATGCATACCTCGAAAGTCTGGAAGACTTTGGAGGGCACTCTAAGCCAAGACATGACAACACTTTCAGCGTATCTCCAGACTTGGAGGCTGAAGCTCAGCCACACTAAGACGGCGACGACGGCCTTTCATTTAAACAACCGAGAGGCGAAACGTGAGCTCAAAATCTTCAACAACGGCAAACTATTGTCATACTGTCCAACTCCAACCTACCTTGGTGTAAAGCTGGACAGGTCGCTCACTTTCCGTCATCACCTAGAGGCATTGCGCAAGAAACTTTCCACTCGCGTCACACTGTTGAGGCGACTTGCAAGCTCGGGATGGGGTGCAGGAGCCAAAACATTGCGAACAGCCGCCTTGTTCCTGGTTTACTCCACAGCTGAGTACTGCGCAACTGTTTGGTGTCGTAGTGCTCACACTCGGCCAATCGATAGTGTTTTAAATGACGCCTTGTGCATTGTCACTGGATGTCTGCGACCCACTCCAACGGACTACTTGCCAATCCTCGCAGGCATCCAGCCAGCTGAGCCACGCCGTCGAGGAGCGACACTCTCCCTGGCTAACCGCGCCACCCTTAACCCTGATCATATTCTACATGAGCAGCAGGTTGGGAAACAAAATGCGCACCAGGGAAGACTCAAATCAAGACGCCCGTTTGTACTCGCTGCACAGAAACTACTGGATAGTCTGACCGAATCAGACATTCGTGCAGCGCAATGGATGGATTATGTATGGAACATGGAGTACTTGAAAAGTGCATAAAGTGCATCAAGTTCATGCTTTTATTCCCAGGGCCAGTCCTAAGCCTCTTGGAATGGGTTTGCCCAGAACATCTTGGGTAAAACTGAATCGTCTGCGGACTGGCGTAGGGCGATTCCATTCATCCATGTACAAATGGGGTGCTGCTCCTTCACCGAATTGTGACTGTGGTGCCTCTGAGCAAACTGCAGACCACATCATTTCTACATGCCCCCTACATCGTGCACCAAAACGAATACAAGGTCTGTTGGTCCTGGATGATGACACCCGACGCTGGCTAAAAATCAACGCCGTCAACCTGTAAATCGTCGGAAGAGGACGCCCAACCACACGACGACGACGCAGACACGAAAATTAAGCGCCATGAAAAAGTTAATCGTTCTAACTTTTTCATGGCGCTTAATTTTCGTGTTTGCGATTATCAGAAAGCGCTCAAAGCTGTAAATTAGATTCATGTATTCATAATAATAGACAATACTTTGTGTGACCACGGACGAGGGCAATACGAAAACTCATCGCGAGACTGGACACCCTGGGTGTAGAACAGTGATCCTCAAACATGTTTGTTCGACCGCTTCGTTTCGGATGTTGGAGACTTTCATCACCCCCTTATCAGGAAACAAGTTTTAATTAAGAGGAGCATTAAATACCGTACGTATAGACATTTTTTAAAGATGGGGTTGCGTAAATGCGAAGACACGTTTTGCTTTGTGAGATAGCGTGCCATTAAGTTAAATCTCATTACGGAACTAACAGAAAGTAAATAAGCTTCAAAGTAAGACGGAAAGAGCTGCTGCAGTAGACGGTCATAATCAGCAACGATTATTTTGAAACATTATAAATAGGGTACTCGTCGAGTTGACTCGAGTAAATGCAATACCAGTATCGAAAATGTAGTATGCTGTTAAAATAGGCCTCCGGCCGGTAATGTTTAGGATTTAGGCCTTTAAAAAACGAAATTGATTTCCGCTTGCTAATAAGATCTACATCGATCGGATTTTCAAAAAAAACTACACAATTATTTTGTATTTTTGCATCTTTTTAAGGAGATTTGCTAAAGAAACAAGCTGTATTAAAGAGAGTTGTAAGTCGGTGGAGTATCTAGAAAAAGCATATTTGCGAGTCAAAGTCGAAAAAATTCATTTTGAAATCTGAAAAAAAAACGTCTTAAGACTACTTTAAATTTTTTATCGTCCTTGTTCTCATAGTTAAGTTTAGGTTTTGAGTTTCATTGAAATACGTAAAAATCAACCAATCAAATCTGTGAGCCTACAGAGATAAAGTAAACATTCCTGAACCGTATTGAACAAGAAAAACATTTTGGAAGGCGCATCCATTTCCCTAGGGCTACACATTGCGCAACTCTGTTTAACATTAGCCTACTTAAACCATGTTGTACGCAGGCTATTAAAAAATCTACCCAGATCTTAAAACTTTCTTTTACAGTTACTACCTTATCAATAGACGGTGACGCAAAAAAGAGACGACGAAATTATTGAAAAACTTATATTCTGAATTGTCTTGAAAGCATTTGGAAGTGGTCGTCTGAAAGACCACTCCTCTTCTGCTTCGAAATATCTTTTCCTTGGAAAAGAATCTTTCTATTGCCGCGCTTGACGGGTTGGCAGCATTGTATTCTAAAAACAAATCTTTCTAACGATTGCTGTGGAAGGTGTACAGATGCAATTGTGCAGACTTCACCTTTTTTGTTATTATTATTTTTTTATTACAGAAGATTTTGCAAAAATACCGAGTACCGCCTAAAAATTGAAAAACAGAAGTACCGGCATTGCGGTACCGGTACTTTTTTCCAAAGTACCGACAGTACCGGTACTAAAAAAGTACCGCGGTACAATATCGCGGTATTTAAGTATCTATGAATAGTAGTACTTACCTCAATAGTAGTGTTTTTTTGTTGTCTTTCTTTTTTTTTTTATTAAGTGATGAAACTGCTGTGAATCTGGAGCTTTTATAAGATTAACTGTTTGTGAAAATGCACATTGTGTTAGTGATGCTTGCTTTCTCCTATCGCTACTCGTTACTCTTGCACGCCACTGTTTCCACAAATTGCTTGCTATTCTGTGTTTTTATTCTTATTATCTTTTTTTTTTTAGTTTTATACTCTTGCTCCCCACTGTTTCCATACACTGCTTGCCATTGTGTGTTTTTATTCTCTTTTTTTTTTAATTTTTATTTTTGAGCTTCATATGTGTATTGATAACTTTTTAAGTGTAGCTGTGAATCTGATGCTTTTAAAAGATTAATTAGTTGTGAAAAATTGCAATGTGTAGAAATTGCTTGCTTTCTTGCTGTTTCTAAACACTACTTGTTATTTCTTTCTCCACCCTGTTCCATAAACTGCTTCTTTTTTTTTTCTGTTATAAATTTTCTCTGCATTGTCATTTATGTATGGCTGGTGTTAGATCATTACTATTATTGCTACTGGTTACTTGGCTTGAGCTCACTGATTGTCAATTATTTTATTTCCTAACCTATCTTTTCGTTTTTTATGCTTGTCTGTTTGGCTAATTGTTAAATTGTGTAATCCAAATGCTTAAATGTGTATATTTTTATTTTTTTATATTTTAGTCGCATATTTATCCTCCTATCACGAGAAAGCGATCAATGCGCTATACGAGCTCGCTTAGGAGTTGCCAGCCATCTGTCTACCACACTAAGATGGGGGAATCCCGCTAAGTGCCATTCCCAACGGCACAACAAGGAAACTTGCCGGCTTGTTCTCCACACTGTCCCTTTAATGCTGAGCGTCAAGCAGGGAAGCTGTGATTACCAATTTTAGAGTCATTGGTTTGACCCGACTCGGAATCAAACCAAAGTCTACTGCTCAACAGACAGACGCTCCATACCACTCGGCCATCTGAGCTATATAATTGAAATGCTTGGAATATCAATTGGAATTTTGGACTTGCTGCATTTACCTCAAATGGATTGTTGATTTCCTCGATAATCTTGCTTGGTTTCTGCAGTGGCATTTCTGTGCTGGATCGGTTTGTTGTTGTTGTTGAAAAAGCAAAGGAGGCACTATACCGTACACAGGACGAATCCAGACTCGTCTTTAATGCGAGTTTTCTGTTTCAGTTTTGTTTCTTCTTTGATTTGCTGCATGTTAGATTCCACCAAGCAGAAATATTTTATCGTGAAGCATCTTGTCTAGGCTCACCATACGTCTTCCTTTTGGAGGACATGTCCTCCTTTTTAACAAAAAAAAATTGTCCTCCGAGGACGCTAAAAAATGATGTTTTCCTTTTCGGCATCATGAACAGTGAAAACATGTCAAATGATTCTATCCCTGATACATTTTAATACGAGATCACTATTAAAAAATAAAAGTAAGATCGAAGAACTAGGTTACTTGCTCTGTTAGAGTATAACCCCGACATACTCGCAATTTCAGAAACTAAGCTAAGTGATAGAAAAATGCAATATGCCCAAACTGACGGCTACCATTTAATAAATTCATACTCTAAAACTAATGCTGGAGGTGTGGCATGTAATGTCAAAAAATCGATTTTATTCAGCAACGTTACTGAATTGCCTTTTCATTCTTCTGACTGTGAGAGCTTGTTTCTACAAATAAAAGGTAGAAGTGGAAACAACTTACTTATAGGAGTCGTTTATAGACATCCTAAAGCTAGTATTCAAGAATTTCAAAACAACCTGTCCCAAACTTTAAATTTCCTGGAAGGCTAGAACACTATAAATATGAATATATCAGTTGCGGTGACTTCAATGTGGATTTTTTTAAATACGGCTCAATAAATGCAATCCGAAACTACATTGACACTCTTACACTCGTATGGCTGTATTAATTTCATAGACAAAGCAACTCGAATCACTCCCAGACAGCCACTATCATTGATCATATTTACTCAAATATCATCACTAAGTCAGTTAGAAGTGGAATTTTGACCTTCGATATTTCTGACCATTTGCCTGTGCTTTGCACTGTAAAATTCACCAACAAGTTTGATAACAGTTGCCGTTTGCGTAGAAATGTTAAGACTTTTAAAGCAGAAGAATTTGCTGACGATTTAAACTCGGCAGTAGTTAATTTAACATTAAATAATTTGACAGCATCTAGTAGATATTTCACAAGCCCACCAATTGACGAGTGTTTTACTTCTTTCCTTAATAAATTTAGCGAAATATTAAATAAACATGCACCGTTACAAAAAACATCCAAAAAGAGTAAAAAACAACTTATGAAGCCTTGGATCATTAAAAGTATTCTGAAATCGATTAAAACCAAAAATAATCTGTTCCATAAATGCTATAAACGAAAACGCGTTGAATCAATTTCTTTCTATAAGTATTTGAACAACATAACCCCACTGAAACGTGTCGCAAAAGAGCAATTTTATATTTCACAAATTGGCCTAAACTCTTGCAAAAATGACCCTGCTAAACTCTGGAAAGTTGTTGATGAAATCTTAGATTCCAAGCCCACGAGCAGACGTCCTGTTACACGTGTAGTCACTGACCTTGATGATGCTGTAACTGATCTTAAGGAAGTAAGCGAGGCATTTATTGATTTTTTTGCGAATATAGGGCCTACACTCTGTTCCAAATTTGGAACTTCATCCACCCGCCACTCAGCACTTGATAGTGTGAAGTCAAGCTTAAAATCTCTCTTCTTTGAACCTATAACACTGCTGAGGTTTTTCGTATGATTCATCATTTAAATACTAAGAAGGCAAATGGTCCTGAAAATATTGCTGTCAAATATTATAAATTAGCCAATGAATATATTTGATAGTTTACGACTGGTAAAAAATTGAAACATTATTGCCAAAGGATTCAGAAATTGATATGATTGCCAAAGGATTCAGAAATTAAAAGTCTTTAATTAGTTAATTAAAATCGTTAATTAGTTAATTAATATTCAGAAATTAATTAGTTAATTAAAATTCAGAAGTTAATTAGTTAATTAAAATCGTTAATTAGTTAATTAAAATTCAGAAATTATGATTGCCTAAGGATTCAGAAATTAAAATTTTACAATGCAAAGCATAGGCAAATGTCAGAAATATCGAAGGTCAAAATTCCACTTCTAACTGACTTAGTGATGATATTTGAGTAAATATGATCAATGATAGTGGCTGTTTTGGGAGTGATTCGAGTTGTTTTATCTATAAAATTAATACAGCCATACGAATGCAGTTTCGGATTGCATTTATTGAGCCGTATTTAAAAAAATTCACATTGAAGTCACCGCAACTGATGTATTCATATTTATAGTGTTCTAGCCTTCTAGGAAATTTAGAAATTTAGAGTTAAGATTCAGAAATTAAAAGTGAATATATTTGCAGTTTTCTTAGTGAAATTTTCAATTCATTACAAAGGATTTTTCCGCATGAACTAAAACTGGCCAAAGTTATTCCAATCCACAAAGGTGGGATGTGACTCTTCTCCAAATAATTACAGACCGATTTTCTTGTTATCACCTCTTGCAAAAGCATTTGAGAGCCTAATTCTCACAAGAATGTCAAAGTTCATAGCTGAAAACAAGATATTATGCAAAGAGCAATTCGGATTCCGCAAATTGCATTCCACTAATCATGTTCTTTCAGATATTTTTTCCTCTGTCAATAATAACCGGGGCAATCGTCATTTCACCTGTATTATTTTCCTTGACTTGAAGAAAGCATTCGACACTGTTGATCACCAAATACTTTTATCTAAACTGGAAAAATTAGGCTTTAGGGGAAATTTTTACAACTTATTAAAAGATTATTTAAATAATAGAAAGCAATATGTTAATGTCAACAATGTATCTTCACATTTGCTTAAAAATGTCGACCGGCTTGCCACAAGGATCCATTCCAGGCCCACATTATTTTCGTTATATGTAAACGACTTGCCAAGTGCCTCTGATTTTAAAACGCGTCTGTTTGCCGATGATACGATGTTAATCATGAATGATGCCTGCTTGTCTAACCCAGAGGTGGGCACAATTTCGTTAATCGTTGATTCGTTAATAACGAAACCAACTTTTTCATTAACTAGTTAATTCGTTAAATTTCTTTTGAAATTAACGAATTAAATTAACTTCCGTTAAATGTTTGTAAATGCTTATTTCTCTTATTGTTGGTAAGTTTGACATCGGTTAACTAGCAAAATACGACCAATGAGGTCAAAAAGCGAGATAAAAACAACAAAACATATTGTTTGTGAGCAGAAAAATTGCTTAAATGCTTACGCAAACATTGATATTAAAAAATATTTAAGCTTTTTTGTAAAAAGAAATGCAGTTTGAAGTCAAAATTAGCGATTTAACGAATTTAATTAACTTCCGTTAATGGAGCTGAATTTAACGAATTAACGTCAACGGAAGTACATAACTGTGTTAACGAAGTAGTGGTTAACGAAGCTAACGTATTGCATTAACTTGCTCATCTATGGTCTAGCCTCGAATCAAAAGTAAACAGTGAAATCATAAAAGTAGAGAAGTGGCTTTGGAAGAACAAACTGACTTTAAATTTATCTAAAACAACTTTTATGATTGTATCGCCCATCAACAAGAAATTAGGTTGGCCTACTAATTTGGAAGTGAAATTCTCTGGTTATTCTTTAACCAAAAGCCAGCAAACTAAATACCTTGGAATTTTTGTCGATGAAAATTTAAAATGGGACGCCCACATCAAATATATCTGCAATAAACTCTCTCATATCAGCGGAATCTTCTATAAAATGCGGGGACTCATTAGCCAGGATGCTCTTATTGTTTTGCATTATGGTCTTGTACAAAGTCATTTAACATACGGACTTTTGGCTTGGGAATGTGCCAATGAAACTAACATACAATCGTTACAGGTACTGCAAAACAAAATTATTCGGACTATGTACGGAATTCGAAGAAATGAGCATGTAGCTAATAACATATGTACTTTACACTAACCTAAAAATTCTTAAAATTAAAGAACTTCATTTCCTTGAAATAGCAAAGTTTATGTACTTGTATCACCATAATAAGCTACCAGAATTGTTCTGTCCCTGTTTTAATGTTACCAAGAACATACATCCACACGTAACTAGAAGCACAACCCAAAAGAATTATTTCGTGCCCCATGTAAACTCAAACAGTGAAAAGAAATCTTTACTTTTTATGGAAACCAAAATTTGGAACGGCCTTAGGTTTGAATGGAAGGAATATTCTTGCAACAAATTTTAAAAAGCTGTGAGGAATCATCTGCTTTTGAAATATTCGTACCTTATTAACTCTAATTAATGGTTGGTACTTCGGTTTATTAGTTAAACGTACAAACCAGATATATGCGGCCGTGTAATATGTGCTCCTGATTCTGCACATTACGCGAGTAATACCTGCAATTTACTTTTATTGCCGTATCATTTTCTGAAAGCATTTTGCTAGCGAGCTGTAAACTAATAAGACTAAGGTTTTGTTTTATGTGTGTGCTTTACTTGTTTCCTGATTATTTCTTGTTTTTACCAAACTAGCTTGACTACTTGATGTGATTACGCTTAATTGCATTTCATTGCTTGGGTGTAAGTGACTTGACGGGCATAGACTCTTTCACTTTCTCCTATGTATGTGCTGTGCACATGTGCGAATAAATGTTGAAGTTGATTCTTACACGAAAAATTTCAGGGAGTTTTAGTTCAAACTACTCCCTGCGAACGTGATGACCTTTTTCTTGCTCTGTACTAAGTTGATTTCCGGCGGAAAATGTGGACATCTGCGGAAGTGATGACCTTCAAAGAATCTGTCCTCCTTTTGCGCAGTGAAAATGTGGTGACCCTAATCTTATCCAAGAACACAAAATCGAGGCCAAGGCCAAGACTTTAAATTTTTGTCGGGGCCAAGGACATGCAAGTCAAGGCCAAGGACATCCTCGAGAACTACATCACTGGTAGGGGGTGTTGCTAAATACTATACCTCCGCGATGTCAACGATGTCATGTTCAAGATGTCCACGATGTACGCAATGTTCAAGAAGTCTGCAATGATCCATTTTCGAGTTCCGGTATTTGAATCGTATGGGTGCTTCTGAGTAGTGCGTATATACTGAGTAGTGCGTAACCGCGATGTCCAAGATCGCGAACATCTTGGATATCGCGTACATCGTTGATATGTTCTACCGTATTCAGTGACACCGCTGACAGGTACACCAACGCCGCAACTAGACACAATCCTTCTATGGGCAAAGAATGTTGTGAGGGGGGACAAAATAGTTGCCAGAGCGGGCGTCGCCTCCTGGCCCCTCCCCTGGTTGCGACCCTGCCCCTGAGTTGCACACAGTTTTGCTCTGGAGTCTGGAATGCAAGCGTTTATTAGAACAAAAGTAATAAAATTGTAATAGAACAACGATCGCGCTCTCTCTGCTCATGTCAACTGTATTTTTCTTGTTAACAGTTTCTGAAGTGCAACGGCGAAAATAAGTTGCGTTGCAATTATTATTGCAGTTTTCATTCTCCACACCAAGTAAATAATGTTGTCATGTCAAGTCTGTCCAATGTCCATTGCACTGTCCACTTTTATCCCTCTGCCGCGCAAGCTTAATGATTATATTGATATTTCTCGTCGTTATTTAAAACATTTTAGATAGCTAGCGTTTTAGTGTAAACAAATATTTGCAAAGTTAAATTTTTGAAAATGTAGCGTCCTCGCGCCGAGTACAGCGTAAAACCCAAGGCCTATGAGAGCCGAGGCCGAGGACTTCACAAAACTGTCCTTGAGGCCAAGTACATCCACGAGGAGTGCAACACAGCGTGACGCAGTGATTTGGCGCGTCGTTTTTACGACGACCATAATCGCACGGTTAATAATTCAACTCCCAACCTAGTCTCGTTGTTGCGTCCTTGGATAAGATGCTTCACGATGATTATCTCTGCTTGGTGGAATCTGGCAAGCAGCATTTAAAAAAAATCAGAAGCAAAATTCAATCGGAAAATACGGAAACAAAAGCAAATCCTAAGCTAGTCGGGATTCGTCTTAAGCGTAGCACCTCCGTCGCTTTCTTGAAATAGGAGAATAGTGATGAAGAAAAATCAAAATCAATGATAACCAATATTTTGGGGGAAATTCTTTACAATGTTGATCACTGGTACGTCGTCGTCATCCAGTTTTAATTCGTTTTTTTCCTCGTCACCGAAGATGGCCGAATACACCTCATCCCCTCCGCGATCGCTCGCACTCCTTCCTCCATCTCGTTCGATCTGCATAATATATATGGTACCATAATGATATTTCCAAACAAGCGTGGCTCGTCACGATACTAGGAGGAACACTCGCATTGTCCAAACTGACTGTTTACCCCTTCCCGACGACTTGTTCATTCTACTCGCACTGTTCCTTAAAGAAAAAATATTCCTTTTTGGGCATTGTTGCACGCTAAACCAGTGTTTCAAAAAATGTAGCTTGGTGTAACACCCAGCAGGGGAAACTTGCGAGTTTAGCGTTAAATAAAGTTTTTCAGCGCCTGCTGGGCAACACAGCTCCGATAAAACGTTGCAACGGTGGCGAGGCGTTGGTAATAATGTGCCGATTTGACCGGCCAGGGAATTGAACCCCAGGCCTCCCACACTAATAGTGTGCGCTTAGCAACTGAGCTAGCACTGCTTCTCCGACTAAAGAGATCGCAATTGCTTTGGTACGGAAATGTGACACGAATGTCCCGGAAAAGAACAGCCAAAAATGCTCTTTTCAACACCGATTAGTTAAGGACCTATACAGGCCGTTCCCAAAACTCGATGGCAAGATCACGCTGAAGATCTTAGTTAGTTTCGCCCTGGCATCCCAGCAGAGCATCTATCCTTTGTGGCAGAGGATCGAGATGCTTGGAGGCTGCTGTGTGCGCTACCCCTCAAGTATAAACGGGTCCAGAAAAGTCATGTCAGTGTGAGTGGCGTCAATCAAAAAAAAAACAAACTTGAAGATCCATCTCAAAATTTTTGGAAGTGATAAGCGAAAAAGATGAAAGTTTATCATCCACTCGTGCGTTTAAATTCGGTACTGCTAATCAGGGCTGCGAACTCGATCGAATTTTGTTCGGGTTCAACCTATTTTAGCGAGTCCAAGTTCTCTAATTTAATTCTTTACGAGTTCGAGTTCGACAAAATAAAGCTTGTTCGAGTTCAGGTAGATGAATGTCCAAAATCGAGACAACTTTTTCACCGCTGTTGCTCATGCAATGGCAGATCCGGTTTGGAATTCTTCTCAACAAAAACAGGATCCATAAGTGGATACCATCTTGGAAAATTAAACTATATTTCGAAGTGATCTTTTATTTCTTTTCAACAATTTCAATATCTTTCTAATGCACTCAAACAGTTTTATTCGAGTTCAAGTTCGAGTTCAGAAAAAATATTTTTTTGAGTTCAAGTTTGAGTTCAGCAAAATGATCGAGTTTAAGTTTGCAGCCCTGCTGCTAATTATGCCCTGCAGGCACTGTAGGTTAAGTAAGCAGATATAGAACGAAGGAGCTGTTCATGTGGTGTAATTTGAGAAAGGGATATTTATAGTGTGCATCTAAGAAGCATATTAGTAAGTTTGTTTGAACTTTGAAATATTACTTGTAAGTGCAGAGTGGTGCACACTAAAAAATATCCACTACTCCAACAGAAACTAAGTTTACCGTGTAACCATGGTGTAACAAAATTACCCGATCGGGAAACAAACGAATATGTACATCATATCACGTGACAAACGTTTCCCGATCGGGGGACGGTTTTCTGATGCGGAAAAGTGACACCAACTGGGTTAGTGTTCCCTTGGCGACCACGACTCAGGAAAGGTTGAGAATCACTGGTTCTGGGTCTAAGCCATGCAGCACCGAGCAGAATGTAATAAAGAATCCTCATACTCTGAATGAGCCTAGAATAGTCTAGTCTGGATCTCGATTGCCTGTGCATAGACTAAAACTGAGCAAGACTTTTAGATATTATGTTAGACTAGCTCAATAAATACCGATAGACTAAGTGAAAGAGTAGGCCTATAGATTAAATGAAAGAGAATAATGAAATATGGTAGATTACAAAAATCATGATCAGACTAAAAATAGTGTACTGTTTGTAAACACAAGTTTACTAAAGATACCGGTACACTAGTCTAGCATAAAGCTGAAGTCGATTTAAACCAATTAAGCATACCAGTACCCGTAGTCACAGTATAACAGTGGACTGAGGAACCACTCTCTATGCTCAGTGTTCTAAACGAAATGTCAGCTTAGATGTTTTTTTTTACAAAATTCGCAAGGAGTTTCTAGTCTAGTTTATTGGATTGTTACAATTATAGCGAGCAACGTTATTATTCATTAGACCAGGGTGGTCCAAACCCGGGCCCGCGGGCCACTTGTGGCCCGCGGCAGCATTTTCTATGGCCCGCGGAAAATTTTGCCAAAAATTCTGGAGAAACTGCGAGAAAATCCCAGTGAAAAATGATAACATCTAAGCCACAGACTTACAACGTACAATCAATCACATTTACTATTGGTAAGAAATGCTTTGAACTTATTTTGACTCAACGGCGTTGAGTCAAAATAAGTCAACGCCAGCAAACGTGAAGCAGTTTAAATTAAAACTACCGGTACTCGAAAAACAATTTATGACGTTACAACAACAATTGTAAAGTCTAAGGAGGAAAAATAAAGCCGCTGTAAATCTCAAAACTGGACGTTTCGACAACATAAATTCAGCTGTCATCATCAGCAGTGTATGCAAGGCAGTACAAAACAGTACAAAACAAAACTGTTTTGTACTGCCTTGTATACACTGCTGATGATGACAGCTGAATTTATGTTGTCGAAACGTCCAGTTTTGAGATTTACAGCGGCTTTATTTTTCCTCCTTAAGCTATTTTCGTCCCATATTTATTGTATTCCGAAGTAAATTGTAAAGTCATATTTCCAGTTTTAAGGGAGTTTTTAATGTTATCGATGTTTGGGAGCACCTACATCTGGGAAAGTACTTTTTCGGTAATGAAGAGACTGAAGTCTAATGCAAGGAACAGGTTGGCAGATGAAACATTGGATGCCCGCTTGCGACTGGCAACCACTGAAGTTGATGTTGACATAGAACGATTAATCAAGGATGCGTGAACAATAAACATCCAATGACTTTAAATTGTTTGGCTGTTGTTTAAAGTTGTCCTAAAACTATTAAATAGAATAGATTCTACAAACTTAGCATAGAATCTATGCTATAGCGTCTGTTTATTATTTGTTCGCACTGATGTAGCTGTATGTGGCCCGCGAATTATGTGCAAAAAATAATCTGGCCCGCGACACTGTCAACCTTGGACCACCCTGCATTAGACTATGAACGCAGCTTGGTAGAGCTTATCCCTACTTTTATTTCCTGCAAGTAGTGCAACCGGTTTAATAATTTTTAATAGTTTTTTGCAAGTTGCAAAAATAGAAAATTTAAAAGTGGCAACATAACATCCGAAGGGGCTAGTTCTATTATATTACTTTGTTTTAGTCTTTACTTGGTTACATCAGGGTGTGTGTAGGGTTCTATGACGTATTCGCACTTGCGAATCTTGGTATATAAGCTCGTGCGTCATTGTTTCTGTCTCTTACGAAGTGGATTTCGCTTTGTGAGCGTGCTGAGTTAGAGGATCGTGGTTGTGGACAACGTGGTTATAATTATCTACTTTAATCCGAAAATACATTGGTGCTAAAAGGACGAGTGGAGTGAATTTGAGTGGAGGAAGCGTCGGCGGACTGTATACGACATTAACTGCGGTTTTGCCCGAACCAGTTTCATAACAACTAGCCGACTCGCTTCAGTTGCATATTTATTCTCCTTTCACGAGAAAGCGATCAATGCGATATACCAGCTCACTTAGGAGTTGCCAGCCATCTGTCTACCCAATGACACAAACTAAATCAGGGTGGTTCAACTGCAGGCCCGCGGGCCAATTTTATTCTCCTTTCACCCGTGATTTGCATGTTTAGGTCGGAAAACATTTACTTAGTCGTTGTTTTTGTAGTTTTCGACTACGTTTACGTTTTTGCTTTTTAAATTAAATCCTGAACAGCCTGTACCGCTTCATTCCACAATATCTTATGTGGTGTTTTATTCATCGAGTTGTAACGGATTACGTTTCAGTTAGTTGCAATTGTGGGAGTCGAAGGGCAGTTTCATGTTAGCAGCAACGAGGACGAGCCGGGGCCAACAGGCAAAATAATGAAACACTCGACTTCCGTACGCTTGCTTAAAACTCTCGGTCGTATAGAGTCCTTCACAGTGGCGTTCGCAGTATTTTTCTGAGGGGGGCACACGAAGTAGTGGCGCACTCAGGATTTGGTAAAGGAGGGGACACAACGGAGGGTGTAGGAGCGAAGCCCCCAGCCGACATCAATTTTTTGCGGTTTTCACGTAAAAAAACACTCATTTTAGCATACTTTTTTATTGAAAATGGGCATGCAGCGAGTTCGGTCACTATAGACATTGCAAAAATATTTTCGCAGCTTATGTCTAAAAATAGAAGCTTGGCTAAAATAAGTGAAGGAGGCTGCAATCATTACTAGTTTGTGAAATTATAGACTGAACGTTAGGTTTTAGCACCCAATTACAGGGTCAAAGGGGGGGGGCATTGTACCGTCCCCCCTACCCTGCCTGCGCTTATAGCGCGTAGAAATTTTTCCACATTAAGGTACAATTTTTCTAGCAGCATCTGAGCGACACAGACTTTTAACATGTATCGAAGAAGGCTTGAGGGGGGGCGCACGCATAGAAGCCCCCCTGCGTACGCTACTGGTGCTTCACGATCGCTTTTAGTCGCCTAACTTCACTCAGAAAAGTATGTTGAGAAAAGGTAGTAGATAATTTTCATTTTTACCAACATGTGCTAGACAGGAAAAAAAAGAAGAATGCCGAAACAGCAGTAACGATGCAAACCTTTCAGTTAGTGAATATGACGACACTATGGTAAGGCAGTGTCGCAGTTTAAAAATATTACCAAATGAATTCAGTAGGCGTATTAGTAATATAGGAGAAGGGGCATTATTCGCTACACAATGTTGTTTTTGATATAATTATTCAGTAATGTAGTTAAGACCTTCACCTACAAGACCAAGACCTTGTAAATTTTTCTATACCAAGACCATAAAAATGAGATGGCAATTAACAGTTTATCACTTATCGCTATTTTTTTATAACAACAAAAAAAACGGCCAAAATGTATACAGAATATTAAAAGAAATGAGAACAACACAATCAATCAATGAGTTTATTTCAGGCTAAATTAGTCCATAGCAAGAACAAATAAAGCACAACAACCAGACATAAAACAAAACAAAAACAAAAAATTTCAAAACTGCGCACAAAAAAAAAAACAATTTAAGCAGCAAGCCGGAAAAAAAAGACGATGAAAAGCACAGCAACCAAAGCTACTGAGCACCAACCGGGGCCGTAGCCACGGAGGGGCTGTTGGGGGCTAAGCCCCCCCAGAATTTATTTTATCCCCCCCACAAATTATTTCAGCCACCCAAAGCTCTTTATGTCAAAATCATAACGGTATATACCCCAATGGTTTAGAAATTTTTTTCAAGATAGCTGCTTCTATCGATGTTAAGTTAAAACTCGAGGCTAATTTCTGATTCGCACTCTACTACTAACAACAGAAATGGTTTCAATTTTCACCATTAGACAGACTGATGTATGAGTGTTGTTCCATTGTAGCCTATATAAACGCAGTAAACGAAGTTTGCATTATGAAAACACAACCTCTGGTTAACAGCAACCGCAGCCATTATTGCGAGACAATGGATTCAGAGCTCTATCGCTCAAAACGTGATGGTCCGACAATCAATCAAACCAAGTAAAGCTCACTCAGTTGGGTTGAACGAAAGTCAGAACATAAACGGGCTGATCAGATTTTTTTCAGTGATAAACTGGGAAAGTGAAAGAAGAAAGAGTTAGATAAGATTAGCTGCAGGTTTGCTTCTTTCTACGCTTACAGACAAACTATACGTCGCATTTTCTTTAAAAGCACAAGTCACAAGCAATAAGCGAGAATCACTCCGCGTAAAAGTAGCATAGTGTTAACTAGTAAACTACTCCAAAATGTCAAGTAAGCTCTGTTTAATCAGTGAAAAAGAATAAGTTAACTACTTACGAAGTTATTGGACTAAAAATCACATCAAGAAATGCAATCTATTTCAGTGAAATAATAAATCGGCCGTTTTACTTGCTTACAGTCTGCAATCCTGTGGGGAATAAATATCAGGGAGCCCAGCCACTCAGTGAAAACAGGGAAAAAGTTTTTTTGCTCATCCAGACAGGGAAAAATCCGGGATTTTGTAAAAATGTGAAATATGAGGGAAATCTCAGGAAATCATTAAATTTGAAGATTAGAAAAATATCAGGGATTTTTTAAATTTTCAAAACTATCGAAGAAATGTTGCCTGACAAGGGCGGCATAGTGAAAACTTTTTTTCTTAAAGACCACTATTTGAAGCCTAGAAATTTGCTTAGATTGTCTGAATTTCGCTGGGAAGAATCAGGAAATTTTAAATTGCAAAAACGCTGGGAACCCTGGAATATGAATTATCTTAACCTTCAGCTTATTCACAGGTCATTCAATTTTGAGTCAGAATAAAGGTCAGAGTAAGCAGAATATATATGGACGCTTTTGTTATACGTACCCGTAGGCCAAAAGCTCGACGTACAGCAACAAATGATTCGTTGCAGCAAAGCTCCGCAGAAAGTATCTGCGCAAGCGACCGCACAAATGGTTTTTCCAGTGAGACTACCTGTTACGGAGCAGTTAAGCCACTCAACAGATATGGCGGTAGACTTAGGTGAAGAAAAACCAAGTCAGCCAACCAATTTTGTTGCACCAAAATCTTCGTATGGTTATTAGCAATTACGTTCATTTCAAACTAATTGGTATGAAAATCGCTCATGGTTGGAATACTCCATAACAAAAAACGCTTGTTATTGCTTTCCATGCCGAAAGTTTCTTAATCCAAATGAAAAAGATCTCACAAATACTGCTATCGGCTCTAAAAATTGGAAAATTGCTTTGGAAATGGGGAAAGGTTTGGATAAGCACAGCCACAGCGTATCTCATTTGCAAGCAATGTCAATGTGGTCAGAATTCACATCTCGAGAAAGTTCAAATCGAGAAATTGACCATTTAGTTTACGCAGATCAATTGCAACGCAGCAGGTATTACATGTCTACTATTATCGACATTACAAAGTTTTTGGCGATTAACAAACTTTCGTTTCGAGGCTCTCAGGAAAAATGTGGTACTCATTATTCCGGAATGTTTTTGCAAATGATGCAATACACTCTTAAGAAAGACATTAAGTTGAATGAAATTGCAAAAAATGTTCCTAAAAATGCCAAATACACTAGCCCAGAGTTTCAGAATGAACTTATCGAGATATTGGCATCAATAGTTCGTCGTAACATACTGGAGAAAATCTAAACCTCATCTGCTGGCTATGTCACTCTTAAATGCGACGAAACTCGGGACAAAACCGGCGTTGAATTACTTACTATAATCATTAGGTTTATTAATGAAAATGATGTAATTGAAGAAAAGTTATAGGGAATCTATGAACTTGAACAACTTGATGCTCAGTATATAACGGACAAGATCCTTTGATCCTTAAACGATGTCGATTTGAGCAACCTTATTGCTCAATGTTATGATGGCGCGTCAGTAATGTCCGGCAAATCTGGTGGAATTCAGGCTATACTTCAGGAACGACTACATCGCAGCATACCTTATATACATTGTTTTAACCATCGACTTCATTTAATAGTGATGCACGTCTGCGATAATTTGGATTATGTGTGGCAATATTTTGACACTTGTAGACTTGTCAACAAGTTTCTGTCCAAGTTTAAAGTAATGATGGTGTTTAAAAATGTTGGTGGATCTGCACGGCCAAAGTTATTGGAGCACAGATGGTCAGGTCACCACTTTGTAGCTAAGTTGTTGGTTGAAAAGTATGATATTATAGCCAAAAAATTTGATCATTTTGTGTCGATTGATCTTAGTAACGCAGAACTAACAATCACTGCGACCGGATTGCTGACTACCATCAGAAGACGCAAGTTTAGGTTTGTGGGATCAGTGATGAAAGAGATGTTAAGCATCATCAAACCAGCTGATAAAGCACTGCAGTCATCGTCGTGCAGTTTGTTTTCTGGTTTTCAAATTGTGACTGGCACCATCCGTGAGCTGGAAAAAATGCGTTCGGACGAAAGATGGAATAAGATAATGGATGTGATACCAGAGCATGAGGGAAACCAAGAACGAGCAGCCAGACGACGAAGAGTGAAACGCTGTAGCACGACTAGCACTATGGATCAAAATTTCATTTTTACCGAAAGTTTTGGAGCGAGAGATCAATCAGATAACGTCAACCAAGTTTTGAAGCCTTTGTGTTTTGAAATAATGGACACAACTATTGCTGAGTTTCTCCGTCGCTTTTCGCAATTCAATTCGTGCCTGATGACTTCTTTAAGCGCTTTGATTCCTGCTTCTTCCGAATTTTTAAAAGCTGAGACAATCAAGCCCTTGTGCGAACTTGTCAATACCACCGACAGTAAGTGGATGAGAGCCAGCTGCAGCAGGAAGCTGCAGTGCTTAACAATATGATTGAATCCACCGTTCCAGATGGACAAGAAAATGGAGCTGCGCTGAAAAACTTGCACAATTTCTTTAAATGGTTTTGCAGTTACAAAATCGCATATCCCAATATATATAAAGTTCTGGCTGCTGCTTTGACGCTAGGAACTTCCACCGCTACTTGTGAGGCTGGTTTCTCTACAGTTGTTAGAATTCTGACACCATATCGACGATGTATGGGACAAAATCGGAAATGTCAGTTGGTATACCTTGCATTCGAAAAGGAAGAAACCGAAAAATTGAGCGATGTTGAAGTTTTTGAAGAATATAGGAAGAAACTCCGAAAAATGTTTGTGTGAACTGATAAAATTGGATACGCTTTAACTTTGCTGTGAGACACGTTATGTTTTTTTCTTTTGTTGTTTTCTGCCGTTATCTGATTAACACATTTTACTTCTCTCTATATTTTATTACCGCTTAGAATTGTTATAAGTTTTGAGAGTATTACCAGTGCATCGGTGCAAATTTACTGTATTACTTGCGTTTTTCGTTTCCGCCTGCGAGTTCTTCCTTTCTCCATAAACTTTTACTTGACTGAAATTATTGATCTGTTCAGGTTTGGGAAGCAAGAAAAATAACCAATCACAAAAAATTTTAGGTTGATTTTCCAGCCCCCCCCCCCAAATATATTCAGCCCCCCCAAAATGTAAAGGCTGGCTACGGCCCCGGTACCAACAGGCAACAACAAGTCCCGGTAATGCTCATATAACCGAGACTCGAGAAAAGCACGAGAATTCATCAAGGCAGTTATCAAAATATTCTTAGAAAAACGACATCTCTCCACCAAGCTGGACAATCATATACACGCTGTTGCATACTTTTTGTAGCTGTGCAGGATCACTTAAATTTTTACTAGATGCTTTTTAGTTCTTTCGGTCTTAAGACCAAACTAAATTGTTATGACCAAGACCGCAAATGGTCAAGACCTTAAAAAATGGTCTTAAGACCTTCATCACTGGTATTATTCATCTTATCCAAAGACGCAACAATTACGAGGCGTGGGTGGTAGTTGAACCATCTACCTTGCGATCATGGCCGTCAGGTATCATATTTTGCGATCATGGCCTTCAATGAGGTGGTGTGTAGGCTTGAAACCCCGACTTTGTTGCGTCAAATTCGAGGTCTCAAACCAACACACCACCTCATTGAAATCTGCAATCCTACTTTCACTTTTTTTAGTTATGCGATGTTCGCGAAAACACAAATTAAATCAATTAATTCTACGAAAACATCACCCATACGGCATTTCTCCTCATCACTGGGATGTCTCGGCATCCATTCCAAGATACCATTGAATTTTTCACTGGGGAGGATAACTATAATTACTGGGGGAGACATATCCCCCCATTCCCCTCTTACTTCGCACCCTGATGACGGAGTAACAAGCTTCGAAAATACCTAGTACTTACGAAAAACAGTACTGCGTTACCGGTACAAATTTTAAAGAGTACAGACGGTACCGGTACAAAAAAAGTACCACGGTACAACTGCACTCGGCGCTGTGCATCTCTGGCCAGCACACACTGTCAATCGACGATATTACAAAGCCTAGTCTAGACCTGCATAGATAAGTATCGTGGTTTTTCCAAAACCCCACGGGATTTCCGCATTGCATCACAACCAATTTTTTGATGTCACAATGTTTTTTTTGCGTAGCCTACGACTTTACCGGCCCAGAAATGGAGTCACCTTCCGCACCGATGTCGCTACCGACTGTCCCAACCACCCAGAATCAACTTTGAATTCTTTAATATCGGGGTTAAAGTAATCTGTTTTAGAAAGATTTCCTAAGGTTAATCTATTTAAAAAAGATTTCTTAGGGCATAACAAAAACAAGGTCCAGCTTTGATTTGTTGTGCTTTAGTGCCTGTGTTATGAAGAAACTAAACTATCAAGGGCTAATTTCAATTTATCTTTTTGTCACGAGAAAGAGACGGAGGCGCTTCTGGACGAATCCAGACTCGCTTAAGACTTAGTTTAATTCCCAGTTTTCTGGTTGGGTTTTGCTTCTGACTTCTTTAATTGGCTGCTTGTTCGATTCCACCCAGCAGAGATGATTATCGTGAAGGATCTTATCCAAATACGCGTCAACCAAGCTTGATTGAGCCTACACCAATATTTAAATTTCAACAGCCCCGAATGCCTCTGAAGCTATAGACTCGGGTTTGATTCCGAGTTGGGTCTAACCAATGACTTTAAAATTGGTATTTACAGCTTCCCTACTTGACGTTCTAGCATTAAAGGGGCAGCGTGACGAACAAGCCGGCAAGTTTACTAGTTGTTCCGTTAAAAAGAGCACTAGGCGGGATTCCCCAATCTTATAGTGGTAGACAGATGGCCGGCAACTGCGGAGCCAGCTCGTTGTAGGCTTATAGCGCTTTCTCGAGATGTGAGAATAAAATACAACTAAAATTCCAAAAACAAAAAATTAGCTAACATAGCCTATTAACTTTTCTAGATAAACTTATCCAAGGGAGTGGTGGGACAACAGATCGTGTAGTAAATTTCGAAGCACCTCGTTGTTCTGCGACGATGGACAGTGGTTTGCGAAGATTTACGGCGAAACCAACAAAGATCTTTTAGAATAGCTTTGAAAAAAGCTGTTTTCGCGTTGGGCTTCAAGAAACCCTCTGTCATAATTCTTTGAGAGTTTTGAGAAATTCCGGGAGTTGCAGCTCAAAGAGTTATGACAGAGGATATCTTGAAGCCCAACGCAAAAACTGCTTTTTTCAAAGCTATTCTCAAGTTCTGTACCGCTAACCAATTATTAAAGATCTTTTACGCAGGCTATCCCACAACGGGTCAGTGGCATAGAGAGAAGAGGGAGAGCAGAAACTGCGGAAGCCATCAAAACAGAGAGTGATGTAGTCCAGTCACTTAGCAAACATTTTGATCTTAGTTTGCTAGAAAGCAAAGTCAAAAAGAGGGGGACACAATTCCCTTTAAAACACGCTCCGGTAACGGCCACAACTGGCCTTGAACACAGCTGTTTCGTTGTTTTTTCCTGGGACATTCATGCGTCAGCACAGCTGCGAACTCGAGAAAAAAACTGTTATGAACTTGGCCCAAACCCGATAAAACCTACTCGAACTTAGGATCAACTCGGTAGAAATCAATGAACTCATACTAGCAAAACTAAAAATGAAGAAATCGACTTCGCAAATTTTTAGTGAAAAACGCTCGCGAGCTGATCGCAAGTCTGGACAATCATCACATCGCTATGACATCAAAACCAAGCAAGCAAATATTTATTACGTCACGGAACCTACAATCGCAACGTACGTTATAAATACTGCAACACTAAAATCACAACTAATTGGCAGCCGAAACACTTTGCCCAGTTGATATACATCAAGGAAGGTCACGAGTTGAATCAAGAAAAAGGGGAAAACTAGGAATGTGGGGGAAGTACCCAGAACATGAAGCCCATTCCAAGGAGAGCATCAGCGACTAGAAGCACCAAGAGTGTGGAGTTGGGACAGTGAAAGACTACGAATTGGAGGTGGACCGTTTCTTGAGTAGATGTTGACCAAACTAAAAACATAAATCACAATCACGCAAAAACTGTTACTCCCGGAATTATCACTTTATTCTGAACATAGATTTATCCACATCTGGTCGCGCAGTTAAAATTTCGGCTTATCGGCAGCAAATTCAAATCAAAAACAATTTTCTCGCTAAGATCAGTAATAAACCCTCAACTTCGCTTGGCTTTCTCTCACATCTTTGTGCCTTAATCCCTGGCAAACTAAGCTGTCAAAATTTCACCACCAATCGACGCTAATCTAGTGAACCATCCGCTTTCACCTCTCCTACTTTTTTCTTCATTCCCATAGCTGAGCGACGAGCTGGCAGCAAACGCACTATTTCAAAGCGACCAGTTTAGGATTTAACCAAAGGCTACGATCACCAAGAAGCGGGTGCATCTACAATGCATTCAACACGTGCAATATCATCAATATCGCAATCAACTTCACTGCACTTACCCTTGGAGGGGAATCCTCCCATTCCTTGGCATGAGGGGAGGAATGACGTAATCCATGACGATCAGGGGAATCACCGGCAACATTACGATGGGCAAACTTCTTCCTGAGAGCAGCGGCAATGAAGGCGGCAGGGTCGGTGGGCTCAGGATCGATTGATTTCTTATTGTGAAGTGGACGCCCGCCCGGAGATCTACAAATATTCGAGATAAACAAGTACGACAGAGAAGGAATGCTCGTCTTGCAACAGCATGGGGGAGTAACTCGGGGAATAGCCAGGGAGGCTATTTCGTGTCGAAATTAGTCAGACACAATTTTTTTTTTTGAAAAAAGTCCTTTGAATTTCCGCTACTTTCCCTGTCCTCCCCCAAATCCATACCAGCCCTTCTCAAATGTAATCCCTCGCTATGATCTTCTGAAAATGATCGTGAAAGTTGGAGTTGCAACGCCTAGTCTTGCAAAAGATCGAGTTCAACTCGGAATCGTAGCCATAGGGGCGGATGGGGAGGGGGAGAGAGCTACAACTATTTTGGGTCACAGTGAGTTTAATACAAAGCAAACCCAAATTTTTTTTGTAGATCGTACTCTTCAAATTTCAGTAATTTTTTCAATCCACCCGAAATACCAACGTTTGCAAAATGCAATGGCTGCGACCCTGACTGAACCACGCAGCCACTGATTTGCAAGTGATGATAAACAAGCAACTTGGTGAGCCCAGTTCAGACGTGAATGAACATCACAAACTGAAACCCTCGAAATGGCACGGCGTCACCGCAAACATACAAAAGTATTGTCTTTTATCTCTGCACTGTCAACACGACAAAGGATACGATAAAATGAAGGAAATATAACAACGGTACAAGAAAAAAGGCAACAAAACGATTAACATGTAGGATGTTTCATTTTTTCACCATTTTCCATTTGAAACACGTTTAGGGTCACATGAGCCAGAGTTTTTCACACTGATCAAAAATATCAACCTCATTTTCGATTGTGACGTCATTTTGAGGTTCCAGCGTGCGTTTGAAGTTACGTCATGAGGGATTTTCCCGCTTTTTGCGTATCTCGAAAACGGCACACGCTAGAAAGTTGGGAGTAGCGTCAAAATGCGCGGAAACTTCAATTTTCTATACCTTTACCGAAGACCCAAAGTGCCTATCTGCTTCAGAAAAAAAGTTATTTAAAAAAAATTGAATTTTCGGCCATTTTTAGAAGATATGCGCATTTTGTTAATATAGCTCCCTGCATTATGCCTAATCCTTTTTTATATTTGATCTCGAAATCTTTTATATTGCATAATGTCACCACACAAATGTTGAAAAACATCATTCAGGTACATTTCACGGCCAGCATTGGACAGTAAAGCACGTAACCGTAGCTCAGTAGGACTCGCCTGCTTCATATTGATGCACAATTTTTTGTTCACCAGTCCTTTTCAGCTTGCCGATCCTTTGTTTGTTCGCTTTGTTGTTCCGCAATCATTTTTATTCAACGAGATCTTTCGGCTTGGAATGAAACTAAACCCTAATTGGCAAATCTTGTATTCAAAAGTTACCTAAAGCTCGCATCACATTGGCTATCCCCAAAAACGTTGCGTTGAGCGAACGACGCAAAGCAAAGATGCGCCTTGCATTCTTTACAAAACATATCAGCACAGTTTCGCAAAACGGTTAAGCATAACAACAGTACGAACAAACAAAGGGTCGGCTAGCTGAAAAGGACTGACAGTGAACAAAAACTCTGCATCAATATAAAGCAGACGAGTCCTATTGAGCTACGGTTAGGGGCTTTACTGTGCAATGATGACCGTGAAATATATATAAACGATGTTTTTCAACATTTGTGTAGTGACATTATACCAGGGCTGGAGCTCGGAGCCGAGCATTTTTAATAGAGCTAGAGCTGCAGCCTTAATTTGCCTTTTGTTGTGGAGCCGGAGTTGGAGCCATGAAAAAAACAATTAGTTCTAGCTCTGAATGGTGAAAAACTTGACCAGAACGAGCCTTCAATTTTTGGTCCCCCTCCAGAAAATACACTTAATTTTTTGATTCCATGACCATTTGTTATCCATCTTATTGCCTAGTGCAAGGGTGGGGAATCTGCGGCCCGCTTAAGTTTTGAATGTGGCCCGCGCCAGAACTTTGTTGAGTGTACGACAAACTGGTAGAATAGAAAACGTTACGATTTCTTAAAAACTGTTTCACATTCAACTACATGCTGTTTTCGTGGCATAAAAAACGAGCGAAAGTATCTGATTTTTGCGGTAAAAAACAACTCAGCATAAATGCTTAGTAAATTTGCGACGTAATATAGTGAATTATTACGTAATATAGTGTATTATTACGTAATATAGCGTATTATTAAGGCAAAATTTTCAGATTGAGAGTGAATGTGGCCCGCCGAAAGTATCATGCAATCAATGCCCGCAATGCTTTCTCAATTCCCCCACCCCTGGCCTAGTGCAACGACACAAAAGTTTGCATATTTGCAAATTTTTGTACGTTTGAGAAAGTGTCTATAGCTGAGTGATATGTGATCTTTCATACGATGTCGCTTTATTGTTGTGGTCATACAGCAGTGAGCTCATGCTGATTTTTGGTTTACCAATAGTTCATTAATAAGCTGCTATACACGTTACATTTGACAAATTTGTCAGTTTTCTTTGCAAGTCAGCTGGACAATACATTCATGCTTAAAGATAGCAAGTTTAATGCATCAATCTATTCTACACCCATATTTTGTATTTATCATGATGCAGATGACTTTCATAGTTCTCAGGAAAATATCTTTTTTCTAATTGCATTTAAATACAAATGTGCTTTTTACTTTGATACGGCTGATTTGCCGAAATCTCAAACTTAGTTTGGTTCATTACGCTCTATATGTTACCACTTACCAGCGTTCAAGCTTGCGTATTTTGTGTTCATATAATTTACTACATTTCAATTATTCACAAAAAAAATCTTTGCCGACCTTGTTTTGTGGAGCCGGAGCTGAAGCCGGAGCCGCGGTTTAGATAATTTAGCTACAGAGCTGGAGCCAGGCAATTGCTGCAATGGCTCCCCAGCTCTGCATTATGCAATATAAAAGATTTCGAGATCAAATATGAAAAAGGATTAGGCATAATGCAGGGAGCTAAATTAACAAAATGCGCACATCTTCTGAAAATGGCCGAAAATTTAATTTTTTTCAAATAACTTTTTTTCTGAAGCAGATAGGCACTTTGGGTCTTCGGTAAAGGTATAGAAAATTGAAGTTTCCGCGCATTTTGACGCTACTCCCAACTTTCTAGCGTGTGCCGTTTTCGAGATACGTAAAAAGCGGGAAAATCCCTCATGACGTAACTTCAAACGCACGCTGGAACCTCAAAATGACGTCACAATCGAAAATAAAGTTGATATTTCTCATCAGTGCCAAAAACTCTAGCACATGCGACCCCAAACGTGTTAGAAATCGAAAATGATGAAAAAATGAAACATCCCATGTTAGTAGAAGAAGAGGAGTTAAAAAAACAACAAGAGTAGGCATGGTCGCAACATCCAGATATAACCTGGTCAATGTGATCACATGCAGGTATCACGGCAGCGCAGCAATCGTTCATTTGATCACAAACACATCGCATTTTAGTTAATTACTGTAACATCTGAGATGACGGCCACGGATCAATTTAAAACACTCGATCCATCGCGACTCCATTCCATATTTTCTTGTCATTGATACAAGCGTGTAGTATCACCAAGCAATTGTGACGTCACAAACTCAGAAGTAACTACAATAATGTAAGAATTTTGCTAAACAGAACGCAAACCGCAATCTTCAAACCTACATATCGCACAAATGCTAAATGAGGTATGGGCCTTAATTTGTTGGTGGGGGGAGAGTACAACAATAGGAGGCAGGAGACATACCTCGCAACAGATTTCAACTTGACTTTGTGTAAATCTTTGAGAACATCACTCATAGATATGGGGGGATTGCTGACGACACCTGGTGTTGGGGTACTCATGGATCCAGTCTAAAATAACTCGAGTTACACATGCAAGTAGGATTCGCAATCTACACACACCCACGGATACAACGTCACTCTTTCACCTTCAGCTATTTTTAAAACCGGCTGGTCTACCGGGTGGTTGAACACATCGCCATTGGTGCGGGTTCAATTCCCAAGGAGGTCAAATCGGACACAGTGACGACACCGCTACGATGTTTCTTCGGAGCTGGACCCCGCCACTCGTTATATCGAAAATTTGATTTTTGCACAAATTCGTGGAACGCCAAGAAAAATCAAATTGAACTTATCATATTTCGACGTCAAACTGTCACGATGACAAAAAGCAAAGCGTCAAACTCACTCTTTTTGCTCTCCTTTCCCTGATTAGATCCATAACTGATTGTCCCGAACTGGGAGGGACACTAGAAGAGGGTGGAGGGGGTGGTGGCGGTGGAGGGGGCGGAGGGGGAGGGGCTTTGATGGGAGTAGAGCAAGCAAAAGCGTCAGAGGAGGCGGCCACAGTCGTATTGAAACTGACCGACGCTGAAAAAAACCCAACTTTTTGCAATTTTTAGTGACTGCAAAAATATTAAAAAACATTTCTTCAAACAACGAGAGATGTTCCAAGACAAATTAACGATGACAAATCGCACATCTTGATTTTGTTACGACTCATCAACTTACATTAAAAAGACATTCAACCGCACAGAAAGCGATGAAATGATGTTGCTGCTGTGGTCAGATTACTCCATGGGCTTGTGGCAATTACGAGTTCGTTATTCGTTGCTGGACGTCGTGCAATCTATTTCCCATACGAAATCTGACTGCTTCTCAACATGTTTCATCGATAATGTGATTTTTTTATCTTTTTCCTAATCCTTTTACACGTTTTCCGTTATTTTTCATCATCTCCTCCTCCGTCTTGGAACAGGCAGGTTTTTCGGAAATAGAACGTGCGATTTCCAGCAACCCAACGGGGCCATGCTTGTATTTTGTTTTTGCATCCATTTAAATTCGCGTGCTTGCTAAAAAATCTCTCTCTCTGGCTCTTACATCGGTGTGCTACCTTGAGATCGAGACTGCAGTATCGCGCTACAACGTAAAACAAACCGAACTCCAACAGGCTCAACCATCCACATTTAAACTTAAACGAAACCACGCAGTGAAATGAATACAATCCTAGTCTACTTGCTGAGCGGTGAAACCACGACACTAGTCGTACCACTGGAATTTACAGCGTTCATTTAGTAAGTCCCCCAAGACCAAAATAAAATCTCATTCAATGTTTAAAAACCAAGTTATCTTTTATTGACAGGTTCAAATAGTTTCAATTTGCCAAGCTTATCGCTGACAACAATCGGTCGGTCAGCTCAATTGCTAATCACAGCACTATCAGCGCGGGAAGTCTGGGTTTGATTACCCAGCCGGTCAAAACGAAGCCAGTGTCGCCACCGCTGCGATGTTTCTTCGGAGCTGTGTCGCTCAGGCGCTAAACCGCGGAGATCGATCTCGCCACTCGTTACACGCTTCGGCGTAATAACGCGAGTATAATGAAAACTCGATTTTTTCGACAGCAAACAGACAACTTACTGTTCGACGTTTCGTCGTGTTTGTTTTGGTTTGAAACCAAGATCGCGATTTGTGATCTTAACAACGATAACTCTTCCTCCAGAGCAGAAATCTTGTTCGTTACATCAGGAGGAGGGCTAGGAGAGCGAAGCGGTGTTTCGACTGCAACATAATTTCGCCTACGAATAAAACTTCGCACTTTTGATGCTAACAAGAATGAAAATAGATCAAGGAGGAAAAATATAAGCCGAGTAATTCTAAAAATTGGACGTTTCGCCAACATAGATACAGCTGTCATCATCAGCAGTGATGACGGCTATGTTGTCAAAACGTCCAATTTTAAGATTCACTGAGGCTTAATTTTTCTTCTTAAGCTATTTTCGTCCCATATTTATTGCACTCAGAAGAATGAAATAGTTCATCAACAACCTTAGTTTCAAACTTAGCCCGTGTTTTGTTTTCTGGCTGAGGTTTGGGAAAATAAACATAAAATCTCAATGACTAGTTTTATATTTAAAACAATTTAGAATAAAATTATTGCGTGGATCAACATCAGAATGTTATGAGCTGTGTGACGTCATCATGACCTCGACGTATGCGTTGAGCTCATAATATTCTTATGAAGCAAAAAGATTTGAAATACATGAGACGAGCGAGTGCATCTAGAGCAATGCTGTCTTTTTCTTGAAAATTCTTGGCGAGCGTTCAGCGAAATTCCATCAAGAACTGGTAATTGTGGGGGTTGGGAGACCACTACCAAGCGGATCCAGATTGATCTCATAAAAACACAAATTTGAGATTTTTCCGGAACAAAATAAAAAATCACATTGATCGTCACGAAATTCATCGCTCACTGCATTGATGATTCACAAAATCACGATCCGGGAGAAAATAACCCGAGCACACGCCTGTTACCCACACTCGATTTCTTGCTAGTGTTAAGTTTCAGTTTCAGTATCGGTCAATACAACTCACCACTTTTTTCGGCTCTGCTTGTTTCAGGTTTCATACTCAGAGACGATCGCGACAGTGGAAATCTGAAAAATGAAATGATTCACAACGTGGACAAAGAATCATGAAATCTCAGCTGCAATAACATTTCAAATTTCTACTTTTGCGTGTTGAGCTCATCTAGAAGTTTTCTATTGCAGCTCAACACAACTTGTAAAGCAAACACTGCTCTGCCGCACACAGCTAGAAAATCCCGCTAAGTGTCTTTTTCACCGGCACAAGCAAACTTGCCGGCTTGATCTCCACAATGTCCCTTTAATGCTGAGCGTCAAGCAGGAAGCTGTGAATACTAATTGAAGATTTTGTTAGATCCAACCTGAAACCAAGCCTATCTAGTTGGTCATCTCATTGATTAACTTCAAGATACAACCACAATGTTGGTTCACGCAAGAGTCACAAAATAACTGACGAACTCACACATCTGGAATGTCAATTAATTGGCAAATATCAGTGAGTGAAAATATAGCTCGTTCCTCGTCGTCAAGCAGCCGAGCTCCACTAGGAAGTAATTCAAATCTAAATTTTAAAACAACAAAAAATATGAGACAACACCGTATCGTTCATCTGGAATGTTTTAGTTGGGCTTTTTCCTTGTTTCAGGCATAAATTTTTAACCTTGATTCAGTCATAAATTCCGGAATAAATAAATTACTGTAATTTATAAATTCTTAAAATGCAATAAAATTGGTCAAAATATTGCTGACTACGAGCACTGCAACGTATCAGTAGTTGAGCGCAAGTTGAACAGACTGGGACAAATTTCACTCGAACATTTGCAAAGCAACGCTAGATTCCATCAGCATTGATTTGGTTTATAGCTTCACTCAATCATTTGTAGGTGACGTGTTTTGGTAGCGTTCGCTGAAAGCAAAATATTGTTGCTTCTTTTAACTAATTTTAAGAAATAACCCATAAAGTTGATCATAAACGGAACAAAATCAACAGAAAAAGTTGGACAAAAAAACTTTTATTAATTTTTGCGTCTTCATCAAACCTTGTTTAGCCCATATTCAATAATCCTCAATACCATTCGATGGAACTGAATCATCGATTGCTTCTAGTAAATATGGCAAAGTTTTGCAGAGAAGGAATTTAATTCAAAGCATCCCAAATTAAAACCATTATATTGGCACGGAATTTTCATTGGTTTATGCAAAATAGTGGAGTGGAGTGAACAATCGGCCGCCCGCAACTTTTGTGGGGTGTGGTGAACAATCGGCCGCCCGCAACTTTAGTGGGGTGTCGTGAACAATCGGCAGCCCGCAACTTTTGTGGGGTGCGGTGAACAATCGGCCGCCAGCAACTTTTGTGGGGTGTGGTGAACAATCGGACCCCCGAAACTTTAGTGGGGTGTGGTGAACAATCGGCCGCCCGCAACTTTTGTGGGGTGTGGTGAACAATCGGCCGCCTGCAACTTTTGTGGGATGTGGTGAACAATCGGCAGCCCGCAACTTTTCTCGTTTCACCTTCTACTGACATCAGGCGGCGTCGAGCGACTGGCAACTCAGAAGAACATGAAATAAATATCTGAGATTATTTTCAAATTATATTGAACAGAAAATTGAGCAGTTATTGAGGGAGACTGCAAAATGAGCTTGCACTCTTCGAGACAACAACCACCTGGTATATATGTCAAATGCAATGAGCTCCAGTCGTGAATCAAGACCGTCACGTAGTGCGCAGTGTGCGGTATACTGCTAGGCCATGCCGCTGATGATGAAAGTTGCAGACGATCGATTGTACATGAAGCAAGAAAAGTTGCGAATGGTCAATTGCACACTGATGGACGATTGTTCACTTTACCCAAATAGTATCGAGAATAAACACCTTTTCTCACTGAACCTTTGGCTGTCACAAGTAAATCGATATAGTGGAGGACATTGTTCCCTCAAAGTTTTTAGCAAGCGCAAATTTCCCCAAATATAAATTCTGATAAAAAATTTGCCCAAACATTTGGAAATTTGAGAAAATTGAATCAATTTTCGCCTTAAAGTTGATTTTCTAGAGTATGAAAATTACCATTCCTGTCGGTAAAACTAAAAAAAGGAAGTGTCTAATTTTCACAAAACCGGTTGTGCGTATAGACCAGTGGTTCCCAACCAGGGGTCCGCGAAAAGTTTGTTGGAAGCACACGTTCGCGAAAAGTTTGTTGTGGGTCCGCGAGTGCATTGGAATTCGACAAAACCAAACAGCGATATTCAATAAAATTCATCTTGACATAGGCACAAGGCAGCAACTTGCACATTCGAAAGTAATGTAATGCAGTAGCCTGAATTGTTTTTCTAATAGATTAAATATTGTGTAATCGCTAATAGAATCACCCAACCTCAGTTCATTGCTTTGATACAAAAAAACAAGCAATGGCTTCTTATAAAATTGCACCAGTGCACCGTCATACAGCAAAGTTACTTTTCTTGTGGTCCTTGAATGCAATATGTGATGATTACGCAATTGTAATTAAATTCTACGTAAAATATTGTATTTAAAGTTTGTTAGAATTTGTAAAAGTCAACGCGTAGTTCACCAACTTATTTGTTCAAGCCTGATCATAAAAATGTGGGGTCTGTAAGCTTAATAATTATTTGAAAGGGGTCAGTGACTAAAAAAAGGCTGGGAAACATTGGTATAGACGCAAGCCAATCAACAGTCATGCAGATAGACACTAACCAATCAGCATTTTGCTGTTATTGGCAAAATAGACACTGCCTAAAAAATAGGAAAATTTTGACCGAAATTTGTCATTTTCCTTTAATTTTGCACTTTAGAGGCAACAGTGGTGGATGGTATTTATCGAGCAGTGTATATTCTGGCATTAACAGCCAGATCCTGATTGGCTTGCATCTATATGCATGACTGGTTTTGCCAGTCTGGATCTACCGCCAGCAAAATAAGACACTAACTATTCAACACCAACCCCCAGCCTCTCACTTTCACGAGAAGCAGGTTTTTACTAACTTTGCACGTTGCGTTGATGCAAGCGGAAGGTGGGATCCTATTCTTCGAATTAAACTTCGTTGAATTCCCGACTTCATCGTCAAACTTTTTGACAATGTTTCTTCAGAAACCTGAAAATATTTTCATGTAAGTACTGATCCCAGCTGACTCATCAAGTGAAAATAATCACTTGATTAAAAAATACTCTCAACAAGATTCTAAGCGAAATCATGTCAAGAAGTCGCTAAGCAACTAAGACCGCGAATTCAAATAAAAAATAAGCCCAAGCTTCACTTTTAAGACTAGTCTACACGCTTCCACTAGGTCAAGCACCATTTCTAACTGTTGTGGTATTTTTTAATAGAATTAAAGTAGAAATTGCCTATTGTGACATTTTGTTTATCGTGACAGCTTACGGTGGTCCATCACTAAATGGAAAAAAATATAATTTGTGGAATCCTTTCTCCACATAGCTTATTTTTTACCTTTAGGTAACCATGGTATTCCTGCAAAATTTCAGCTTGATTTAATGAAGTTTAGAGGTCGCCCAAAACTGCACGTTCATATCGGTTTGTGGAATATGCTTACCCTTGCTGATATGGCCTATGAAATTGTGTTTGTGACTGCCAACTTAGTATTCGCTTTTGTATTGCAGTTGTAAAGTAATTTGGCTCATATAGGTTATCTTGTGTGGACTTTTGGCCCTACATGACTGTTGGTTCAATAAAAAAGATTAGAAGCCTTGCAGCTGTATGCAACGAAGCCAAGGAAAACTTGTCTTTGTTGAATATGGCAACTGACTTAATAAATAAAACTAAGGTATTAGGAAAGCACCAAAAATGTCTTGAACGGAACGAGAGACGCGGTGCAGTACGAAAGTGCTTTAGAACAAGATATAATTAAATGCTACACTGACTGATCCAAGTTAAATAGAAGAGCTAGTGCGAGTTTCTACCCAAACGACTCTCATACAGATCAAAATTTTTTCCATTTGGAAGACACAGAAGGCTAGAGTCTTCCAGGCAGAAGTTTTGGCTACTGCTGAAGCAGCGAAAAAACTGATCATGGAAAAAACTTTAAATGAAAAATAACCATTTTAATGGATAGCCAAGCAGCTATACTGGTAATCCAAAATAATGAGAGGTCTGACACAGTATTAACATACATAAAACACCTAAATAATTTGGGTGACAGCGATAACATCACTATTACCTGGATGCCTGGCCATACAGGCATCTATTAATGAAAAGAAGGGTGTCTTGGCTAAATCAGGGTCAGCTTTTAAATGTTTAAGGCTTGAACCCTTTATCCCCACCTGTTTGCCCCGTAGTAAGTGACTGGAGTATTAAAAGATGGAAGACCTCTTGGGTTGGATGAAAGGACTGTTTGAAAGGAAAAAAAAATGTAGAGTGGGCATCTCCACGCTTCACTCAACGACTTTTATGTCTCAAAAGACTTAGACTAAATGAGTTTTGCAAGTCTTTACAGGTCATTGCAACTTACATAAACACAGGAACACTATTGTACATGAAGTATCGGCGACATGCCCTCAATGCAACAGGGAAGAAAAAACTCCCAATCACCATGTGAGAAAATGTGTTTTCTACGAAAACTTCGAAAGAAGATCTTTGGACAAAAGACCACAATAAACCCTGTGGTCAATACACTCAATGTAAGCAAACTGGCAACGTACCAATATCTACAGCAGGCCAGAAGGCTAGCTGAATATAGGTAATCAATAAACAAAAAGAGGTGAAACTTGTAATGGGCCTAATTGGTGATCTATACAAGGTGCCAGAGGAGATACCTTACTAATAACAATACTTCAACTATTCTATATCCATTGGAAGAACTTTCCAACATCTTCAAAAGCAACTTTGATAATTGCGTAATTAAATGACATGTTATCATTTGCATATATTAATTGTGTGATGCGTCTCCATAGACTTTACTTTTGAAGGATTTTTGATTTGTCTCTACGTAGGCTGAGTCCACACTAAAATATGATCTAAAGTAAATTGATTTCATCGACTTCTTAGTGCATGATGTCATACTTTCTGCCATGAAACACAAGCAGCATTGTGATTTTTTTGTACAACACTTCAACTCATATGGCCGAGTATAGCAAAAATGTTATGATAACATTTGAGCGACCTCTTAATGCCGTTCCTTTGAAGTGAAATTTGGTCTGGAAGTTCAAATTACACAATGGAAAAAAACAACCTCATGGAGAAGGCAAATTCCACGAAAAAAAAAAATACTTGGACCATCCTAGTGACAGCAGTTGCAAAGTCCCACTTTCAAATCAAATGTTTTCCATAGAACTGACTTTGCCTGTAATGACTTCATACATAAAAAGATCTTCATTAAAGTGTTAAAATATTCCTGTTCCTTACGCTAAAAAATTTGCATATAGTTAAACTTACAGATTAGGTGCGCAGCAGTAGTGTATCATGTCAGATGCCTACTACTTTTTCTTTCATGCATAAGCACTGCACTGCTGCACACATCAAACGACCATTGAGTACTGGTAGGTTTAGTTTTTGTGATGTAATAACAGCGCATTCTTTTACACTGCGAGTTGCTAGGCTAGGCTAAAGCTTCGCTGTTGCATTTTGTGATCTTAAAACTGCATTTTAAGTTGGATTTATTGGTGCATACTGTATTGATTGATAAAGGCACACCATATTGATTGATAAAATTGCACAAAAATGTCACCAAAAAGAAGAGCATATCTTTTCTTGATTTTGTCTATGGTGACATTCGCCTATAGTGACCTTTTTCAAAGGTCCTTTCAGGTGTCACTTAGCACTACGCAGTGCAGTATAAGCGCATTCTACTGCTTCAATTTCACAGTTTTAAATCACAACTTTTTTACACCTCGAATATAGGCCCACACAGTGTAAGAAATGAAATTTTTGATGTCGTTATCACTTTTTTCAATCATGACATCAAAACTTTAATTATAGATGATACAAGGCACAAAAAGTCTGAGGGTTTGCCAAAACTAGACACGTGGATAGCTGGTCAAATCAAAGTTTTGTCTTTTGTTGTCATCTCACCGTATTTTTTGATGTTTCTTCCATTATTACAAAACACACATTTTGTTTTAAAAACAATTTTTCTGAAAAACCAATAGCATTTACACATTCATAGTAGGTAGTCCAGGCCAAGACTTACCATAGGGGTACCGGTACTAATCATATACTGGTATTGTATAATGAATGTGTATGATAATTTTAACTAGCCTATTTCATACATCGAAAATTTACATTGCCTACACTGAAACAAGACTCTTCGGTGTAGGCAATGTAAATTTTCGATGTATGAAATAGGCTAGTTAAGTCGTAAAAAATTATATCGGACTTTTCGAGGTAAATTTACTAAGGTAACATCATCACATGGTAACTTTGCCACATAATCGAAACTGTGGGGTAAGATGTGGAAGAGTGCTTGGGGTGAATGGGGAAGTGTGTTGGGGTGTAGGGGAAGGAAGCTGTGTGTGGAGAAGTGTGGGAGAGTATATGGGGTAAGGAAGTGTGTTGACGTTTGGGGAGAAGAATGGGGGAGGTGTAGGGAAGTGTGTTAGGGTGTGGGCCCCCAAGACACTTCTTCCCACACTTCCCCACATCTCCTCTCTCACCACATCTTTCCCTACATCTCCCCTAACCTCCAGTGTTCCCTCTAAGATTTTGACTTGTGCGAAATTTGCCCAAATGATAATTTTATTAAAATTTTTGCCCAAAGATTTCACTACTTTAAGGACACCTTTTACAAATTGTTTGCATTAAATTTGCTGTTTCAAGATACAAGCTACAGTCTTGCATTAAAATGTTCAAGTTTTGTGTTAAGTTTTTCAGTTTTGCATTTTATCATATTAATTTCTGGTTCAAAATCAGTAAAATTTGCCCAAAAATTTCGCATTTTTCTCAAATTTCTCACTCTAGAGGGAACACTGCTTACCTCCCCCACACCCCAGACACACTTTTCTACACCTCCTCTCATACCTATTCCCAAATTTCCCCTTCCTCCCCCCACACCTCAACACATTTTCCTACTATCCCCACATCTCCCCTCACCTTCTCAAAGTGCAGTTTCTCTAATTATGGAATAGTATGGCATAGTATGGAATAGTATGCCATACTATTCCATAAATAGAGACACCCCTCAAAGTGTGGCGAAGTTACCATGTGACGAAGTTTCTGTGGCGAAGTTACCATGTGGCGAAGTTAGTGGCAACTAACATTTTCAACCTAACTTAACTCAATTCGTATCCTCCAAAATATACCTAGCAGTTAAACTTCAAGCTGGCATTATAATTATAATACAGAATAATAATAACAGTGTTACAAGAGCAATATGCTTTTGCACCAAGAAACATTAGGCTGCAATTGCTCAACACTTCTAGTATTAATGCAAGGCAGTGTCTATTTTGCCCTTACCGGCAAAATAGCTTTTAAGTCTACTTTGCCGCAGCTACCGTCAACCAGGGTGACTTTGCTCAGTTTTAGTTTTACACCTACCTACATACAGATATAGGGGGGCCCCCACGCTTTTTCTCTCTGCCAAACTTAACCTAACTGGGTAACGTCTAATATCAGCCCCCAGATTCAGTTAGGGTTAGGTTTGGTTTAACCTGGGGGTTGATACTAGAAGTTACCCCCAATATATTTTTTTTTCGTTGTTTATTAGCTCTGGCCATTTTGAGAGACCACCAGTTTCCTGAAACAGTTATGCCCCCAGATTCGCAAACAACTTGATCGGGATCCTGTCAATTTTTATTACACAATCTGTGTATATACTTTTGCATGGGATGCATAATCATAGTGCATTGTCAAAATCTTAACAAAAACTATCTCATTACGAGAAAAAAATTTTTTTTTCTCATTTGTGATACCCGGTAGGCCTAGTTGTCGTAAATCTGCGGTCATGCTGGACAGGATTTCTTTAGCTGTTTAGGTAGGTTTCTTTGCCTGTCAGGCCTTTTGTGGTTACTCTACGGTCTCAACGGCACTTGATATGGGGTTAGATTGGGTCTCTCTGTTCTTTCTAGTTGCACTATGAAGACATTGAGTAACCTTGAAATGCCATACGGTACACGGTAGGCCTACACTGTTATGGTTCCTACCTACCATTGCATTATCAGACTATGTCATAACGATGTTGGAGCTGTGGTCTCTCCAGTGTCATTTTATATCTCGCCCTCATTTGTCTGCTTTTGTTCTTTTTTGCCTTATTTCAGTTTTAGCGGGTGTTGCGACCATGCCTACTATCCCCTGATCCCCTCATCTTCAAGTTTCACTCTCACTAGCATGTCACAACGTTGATCGTTCTGTCGCTTCTTCCCTTTTCTGCGTCTGTTTGTATTTGAAATCATATGTTGCTGTGTTTTATTTATTTTAATGGTGCAGAAATAAAAGACACTACTACTACTCTATCCACAGATCAATTATCATAAGCAGCGTTTAGACCACACTTAAAAATGACTTACTGCTTAACTAAACAGTAAAAACACACTGTGGTAGATCGCTAAAACTTTTAAGTGTTGCCATTTTTAGTATTAAATTAGTAAGGGGGCCAAGTGGTTATCAGGGGGGGGGGTGCAAAGTTTGAAATTAAGCACAAAAGCCACTGTTTTCAAAAATGAAAGCTTATTGATTGGGGGGCCAAGCATTCCAATTGAGAGGAAGGCCCCCTGGAACCTCCCTTTTGGCGCCGGCTCTGTCCAGCTTTCTCATGATTCGTGTTTTTTGGATTAGGAATGTTGCTTTAAATTTTTGAAGAAAAATTTTCCCCTGCACTTGAAAGCAAAATAAAATTACTCATTTAATGAATTTTTTATCCATTCCCTTTGAAAAAATTATCCGCATAACTCCGCTAAACTCCTTCGAAATCTAGAATATGAACAAAGTCACTTCATAGCAAGGTAAACTTTGTTTAGAGCAGCGGTTTTAACGAGTGAACAAAGTCACCTCGAGTGTGAACAAAGTTCACGCACTCGTAAGCAAGTAGTGCTCACATGCCAGCAGATATGAAAGCAAACATTATGTGATTGGAAAGGTGAGACCTCAAGTGGTCTGTCGAAGTAGGTTTTTGAGTTCCATCAGTTGCAGGTTTAAAACTGTAAAACAAAAAGTGTCCAACTGTCCATATTGAACAAAGTCACCCCGGTTGACGATACATAACCCCATGTCACACGAACAATTCCGGTACATCTTATTCTATTCTATTGTCTTCACGAACCCGATTGTTAACCCCAGGCAGTGTTCCTCTAGAGTGAGAAATTTGAGAAAAATGCGAAATTTTTGGGCAAATTTTACTGTTTTTGAACCAGAAATTAATATTATAAAATGCAAAACTGAAAAACTTAAACAAAAAAACTGAATATTTTAATGCAAGACTGTAGCTTGTATCTTGAAACAGCAAGTTTAATGCAAACAATTTGTAAAAGGGGTCCTTAAAGTAACGAAATCTTTGGGCAAAAATTTCAATAAAATTATCATTTGGGCAAATTTCGCACTAGTTTTGTGTTTAAGTTTTTCAGTTTTGCATAATTTTTAAAATGATGCTTAGTTCTGGTGAAGCAGCAAAGGGTCAGCTCTGGTGGTTACTTCCATAATTTTCTTTTCTGAGCTTCTGAATACATCATAATCAGTGATTTTGAAGTAATGAAATTAAAATTTAATCACCACAACTTTAGTTTCCAGGTAGTAGTAGTAGTACGTTTTATTGTCGGCCCATAAAAAACAAGATATACTGGTAATACACAATCACCATAAAAAAAGCACGACGAGGAGGAGCGAAAGACCATGAGGTCGTCAAAATATGACAATGCGGTCGCCGAGTCTGCTTCTCAAACAATGAAATAAATAAATATACACATACTTGGGTTTTTCTAATCTTGAAAAATTAGGTAACGAGCACTAGCAGTAAAGATATACATTTGAAACAAGAAATCTCTCAACACAAATCTTCTAATCACAAAGTCAAAATGCAACATTAAAACAATGTATTATTTCCACAAACTGCAACTTCCAGTCAAAACGGTTACACTAATTATATACTGTACACTGATGTGGCTTTCACTGTGCTAATTTCTTTTCAGTAATTTAAACCACTCTAGATGTAAGTTTGATACACATGTCGCACAATGTGTAGCAAACCAAAATAAACTTCTAAGTCTCGCGAGAATCTTGGAAAAAGTTTTGGCATCTATTATGAGGTATACATACAGTACTGATTATTTCAGACAATCTTAATAAGGAAAAAATTTCTTAATAATCTCAAACTGCACAATATTACTAGGGCCCAACAATCAAGAAAAGCTTAACACCAATATGACCAGATATAAACCACATAGCCTGCGTGATTTATACCGATCGGATGGCCGAGTGGTATGGAGCGTCTGCTTCTGGATCGGTAGACTTGGGGTTCGATTCCTAGTCGGGTCAAACCTATGACTTTAAAATTGGTATTCGCAGCTTCCCTGCTTGACGTTCAGCATTTAAGGGACAGTGTGGAGAACAAGCCGGCAAGTTTACTTGTTGTGCCGTTGGGAAAGGCACTTAACGGGATTACCCCATCTTAGTGTGGTAGACAGATGGCCGGCAACTCCTAAGCGAGCTCGTATAGCGCATTGATCGCTTTCTCGTGATAGGAGGATAAATATGCCAATAATAATAATAATAATAATTTAAAGTATGCGACAATAATTATGCAGCATGGAGGCATTTAGTTACAAACAGCAAAGGTTTCAAAAGTCCAGTTCCGTAAGGAAGAAACCAAAACTTAACCATGCTCTATAAAATGTCATGTTACCCTAATCAAGCATCAAAGCTACTATCTCAAAATGCAGAGTGCAGTGCAATATGGTAAAACCTTTGGTTACAAATCACCAAAAAGTTTACCAAAATGACTGCACTGCAAACCAGTAAGATACGCTCTGTTAACTTTCAGGAAGTCTACATTACACTGACTAATCATCATTGCTAAAGATTCAGTCATTACACAGTGGGGTATAACTCAGTCTATTATAGCCTAATCATAAGATATAGAAATTGAGAAGGTTCACTTTGAGCTTGAGGTGGTTCAGCCACAGTGTACCCATTATTTTATTACTAACAGTGGCACCACTCTCTGTGCTCAGTGTCCGGAACGAAAGTCAGAGTTGAGAGTTCATCTGTTCAAATCGTGATGCCTATTTCTGCACTGAGAAATAAAAAAAATAATGGCGAGCAATTTCATTGTATTTATTAGATTATAAACTGCTTACCTAAAAAAGCAATGTCCTTCCTGGCCTACTGGCGGGAAGTCATGACGACTTCCTCTTGTTGGGTCGGAGGCTAATATCAGCTCTCTATCACCAACAGTCCAAAGCACTCCAGTCAAACGTACTGTACAGCGGGACAGCGCTGTTTCGGGCTATTATCCCTCATCAGCCGCCCTCAGGTAAGATACATTCATCTTCCAGAACGAATGATCTTGCCACGATCACTCATCCCTTCGGATAAATATATCGTAAAGGATTTAACCTTTGTGGTACGTATCCACTCGTGTGGTTACGTCACCGCGCCGGTCAAATCCTTTACGTGGCCAGGGTCGTCGTCGTCGTGTGGTTGGGCGTCCTCTTCTGACGGTTTAGATGTTGACGGCGTTGATTTTTAGCCAGCGTCGGGTGTCATCATCCAGGACCAACAGACCTTGTATTCCTTTTGGTGCACGATGTAGGGGGCATGTAGAAATGATGTGGTCTGCAGTTTGCTCTGAGGCACCACACTCATAATTCGGTGAAGGAGCAACACCCCATTTGTGCATGGATGAATGGAATCGCGCTACGCCAGTCCGCAGACGATTCAGTTTTACCCAAGATGTTCTGGGCAAACCCATTCCAAGAGGCTTAGGACTGGCCCTGGGAATAAAGGCATGAAGCCTTGATGCACTTTTCAAGTACTCCATGTTCCATACATAATCCATCCATTGCGCTGCACGAATGTCTGATTCGGTCAGACAATCCAGTAGTTTCTGTGCAGCGGGTACAAACGGGCGTCTTGATTTGAGCCTTCCCTGGTGCGCATTTGGTTTCCCGACCAGCTGCTCATGTAGAATATGATCAGGGTTAAGGGTGGCGCGGTTAGCCAGGGAGAGTGTCGCTCCTCGACGGCGAAGCTCAGCCGGCTGGATGCCTGCGAGTATTGGCAAGTAGTCCGTTGGAGTGGGTCGCAGACATCCAGTGACAATGCACAAGACGTCATTTAAAACACTGTCGATTGGCCGAGTGTGAGCACTACGACACCAAACAGTTGCGCAGTACTCAGCTGTGGAGTAGACCAGGGACAAGGCGGCTGTTCGCAATGTTTTGGCTCCTGCACCCCATCCCGAGCCTGCAAGTCGCCTCAATAGTGTGACGCGAGTGGAAAGTTTCTTGCGCAATGCCTCTAGGTGATGACGGAAAGTGAGCGACCTGTCCAGCTTTACACCAAGGTAGGTTGGGGTTGGACAGTATGGCAATAGTTTGCCGTTGTTGAAGATTTTGAGCTCGCGTTTCGCCTCTCGGTTGTGTAAATGAAAGGCCGTCGTCACCGTCTTAGTGTGGCTGAGCTTCAGCCTCCAAGTCTGGAGATACGCTGAAAGTGTTGTCATGTCTTGGCTTAGAGTGCCCTCCAAAGTCTTCCAGTCTTTCGAGGTATGCATCAATGCCAGGTCGTCGGCATACGCATAGGCTACTTCTGGGAAATTGTGGAAGGCAAATCGTATGGGTAGATGTTAAAAAGGAGGGGAGCCAAGAGTGATCCCTGTGGGAGACCATTTCGCAAACGTCGTAACCTGCTTCGCTTGCTGTCACCGATGGAAAGGATGAAAATTCTATTCCGGATAAGTTCCATAATCATTTGGACCATGTGTTTATCAGGAAGGCGTCTCAGCAGCTTACAGGTGAAGCCACGATGCCAGACAGTGTCATAAGCAGCTGTCAGATCGACAAAAACAGCACCGGCCTTCTTCTTGGTCTCAAATGAGCCCTCGATGGCCAGGGTGAAGAGCAATAACTAAAAACGCTATCTCCTTCCTGGCCTATTGGCGAGAAGTCATGACAACTTCCTCTTGTTGGGTCGGAGGCTAGTATCAGTTCTCTATCGCCAACAGTGCAAAGCACTCCAGTCAAACGTACCGTAGAGCGGGACAGCGCTGTTTCGGGCTAGCGCTGTCCCGCTCTACGGTACCAGGGTTATCTAGAACAACGGGATCGCTTTCTTCAATATCACACTGACAACAGTGGTGCTAAAAGCCATTGTAGAACAGGTTGTTTGAAGTTGGTGTAAACTATCCAAAAATGATGAAATGAAAAATTACTGCCGTTATCGTTTTTACGCAATTATCATAGTAGCATAAAAATTAATCTGGGTTCGATTCCTGCCGGTAGCGAAAAGAAAAGTAAGCAATGCAGTGAGTCAAAGTAAGAACGCAATATTCAAAATTATCGTATGCGTATTAAAATCACAATTTTTAAACAAATTCTAACTTTACTCGCTGAATTCTAATGTCATTTTTACGAAAGTCAGAAAATCTAAGACGTTTGCCATTTTTTTTGCTGAAAAAATAGTGAAGTCGAGGCGAGTTAAGTTACATATCTTGATGCAAACAAGAACAAAAACTTTTCAATGCCACGATATTTCAGAAAACCGGCATCGTAATTATATTTTAGCATGCATTCAAATGAGCGTTGGGCAAAAAACAATTGGCCTATACTCAGAGTATACCAGAGTCAAAACACGAAAAAAGAGCAATAATCGAATTAATGTTTCGGTCTAGATTTTGAAGATAACTTGTGTAAGCCTCGGCACATTGTTGCAGGGTGGTCCACGGCGCATTGATTAATTCGCTTGAGTTGATTTTTAGCAAAGCAGTTGAACAGAGATTGCACAATAGGAGTAAAATTGTAATGTTCATGTACACAAATTTGCTTATCCAAGAATGTATGCTCATTATTTTTATTTACAATCTCTTCAAACATGGCGACAAATGCTGCTCTTGGCTGATAGTTAAACTAGCTTAAGTGGGGAGAGCTTTTTCTCGCAGCAGGCTCAGGCAGCGAATTTTTTTTTTGGTTGAAAAAGTTGCAGAATTGACATACAAAAATTACCGCCATAGGCCTGGCGGTACGAGCCAAAATGTCCTTAAATTGGATCGCTGATAAATTTTCCCGGAAGCACGTAGCTAGCTGAACCCATGTTTGGAAATCAGGAGAGAAGCCAATTTGGCTTACAGCTTTTATAAATTGAATACACGCTGTGAAGGTTTCATTAGTTAAACCAGACTGCCCTGATGCCTTCCACTGCTTAAATATTTCAGTTGCTCGATGCAAAAATGTGAGAGAGAAGCTGGCAGACTCTTCTGCATTTACGGTAAGAGACTTGCACATCTCATTATTTTTTCTCGATCCTAAAACGAAAAACTGAAATATTATATAGAAATTTCTAAAATATAAGCCGGGGGCACATTGCACGGCAATGCATCAGTGAAAAAGGAAAAATACGTTCTTTCACACTTGATGTATATAAATCTTTAGCAGGCCTAGGCCTACAGCATAACAGTAAAAACCACAAGAACTTCAATTGAACGCTATTTCTTCACAAAGTGCTAACCAATTTCTCGTCAGTATCGGTAACAACAGTAATACCTTTTAATGGTGATGTCAAAGACATCACTTTCCAAACGTTGTTAATAAAAATAATGAAATTTCAAGTAGCAGCAAAGTTGGGATAACTGGAACTATAATGCTTTGTGATGGATAATAAAAACCAGAGCAGAATCAGTAGCAGTAAAATCAGAATTAAAATTGAAAAACACAACAGCCTGTTTCGTCGGCAACGACTCATCAGGTGTCAGATTCAAATAATCTGTGACACCTGATGAGTTGTTACTGACAAAATATACTGTTGTGTTTTTAAATTTTAACTGTAATTTTAATTAAAAAAACTTTAAAGAGCCAAGAAACACGACGAATGACAGATTCAGATTATTATATTTGTCCACTAAAACAACAGAAAATAATATAGCAGCGAAAATAAAATACCATAAGGTACGATGCAATGTGGATTAGGAAGCAGCGAAGAACCCACGCGGTTAAATACAGCTATATTCACACAAAAGCTATTTCGTTCAGCTTAAAGTTACCCAGTTCAATCTTCACCCAGTAACAGGCATGAATTTGAAAGAACTACAGCTGCACATTTTGAGTATAGTAGCAAAATGCGCAAATAGCAATTGACTAATCAATCTCCAAGTTATTACGCTAAAAATAAACCAATCATCCAACTTACTCAAGGTATGTTGAGTGGATGTTTTTGCCATATTGCTTAGATTCAAGGATGCCTTATTCAGTGAATGGGCAACTTTTAAGCTCCTGTGTTCTTCTAAAGCATACAGATGGTTTACATTACCAAACAAACCCAGGCAACTGGACCCAATATATCCTCAAAACCAACAACTGGAATGAGCATTCAGCCTTTTAACAAAAAGTTATTGAAAATATTTTTTAGATTGTGAGTGCAATCCAATAACTAAAAAGTAGCTCTCCAGTTTTCGTAGGATGCGTACAGTATGGTTTTAAATTACCACCACAGAGATCCATAAGCATTTTTCTGCAAAACAAGAAACATAGAAACAGCACATTTTTTTAGTAAATTTACATCTGTTACATCAACCGCTGCATTGAGAAAATTATAATGTGGATTTTAAGAAAAAGCAAAATACCCAAGATAAGCTGTTGAGCCTATGTAAATGCAGCAAGAAAGTATAATAATACTACAGGTATTACAATACATGGGCTGCTACAGCATCAGATATCGACAACATTGATCATACATTTACAAACAGCAAAAATTGTTTACTCTGATATTTTATCTATGAGGCCAAAATTGTCAGAAGGCTTATTGTTATTCACACATACAATTTTCTGTTTTTACATGGAAGTTACTAAATAATGAGATTTCATAACTACACTAATGCACATTCTCACCTGTTGCATATAGGCTATGATTGTCCACGGAAACAGCCAGAATGAAAAACATATCTTTTAAAGATTTTATAACTGTATTAAACCATCGTCTCAACTGATCCGAGTCGATTTTGTGCATTGGGACAAGGCACACAACATCTATCCATTTACTCTTCATATCTGCATCGACCAGAACAGAGAAAGCGAAACATGGACATTTATCAACACAAGATCGGTATCCAAAGTTGCACTGGGGTACACAACAAGTGTGTGGTATAGGCCTAATGATAGAATTACTGTAGTGATTGTTTTTACTTTTAAAAGCATCTTTTTACAACTAAAATATGTAACTCTTAAAAAAGATACTTAGTTAGTTAGTGCAGTCAATGGTCAACTAGTCATGGCAAAATACAGACATATAAGCGGTAATGTCAATATTTTTGTTTTATGTTGTTTTTTTTTTTTTTGGACTGGCACATTAACAGTATGACTCTATGAATAGTTATTAACTACAAATATAATAGCCAGAACATTTTGAAACATATTTTAATGAAATATCTCGGTTGAGTCACATTTATGATAATAGTCAAATTTAACTGAAAAGTATCATTTGAATGTGTTTCAATTTGTCCTAGCTACACTGTTTCAGGCCTATTAGTCTATTAATAATTAAACTAGGCCCTGTCTAAAATATCCATCAATCATACTACTAAGTTTTTACTGAACAACACAGCTAATCTTTTTTAGTTGAATTGTTTTTGCATGGGCTACACTAATCAACTCTAACTATTAACTAGTTTACTTCACTCAGCTTAGACAATAGGCACATAACCCTAACTTTACCCCCTCCTACCAACAGACCTACCCCTAACTAATGATTTATGGCAGCAGGGTTTTGATATATAATAGAAAATATACATCCCCTAAACACTGCCAAATAAATATAGTTCAATCATTTTAAAACAGTTGAAAATCAAGTCTAGTTAACAGGTACCAGTAAATGCGGCTACGGCATCTCTTGTTCAGTCTAGTCTTATTATCTTCTGATAAGCTAGGCCTACTAAGCTTCTATTTACTAAACAAAACTGCTTTACTCTTCTAAAACTGACATTCTATCCTACAAATGACGTTTGACTGCACCTTAACGCCACGGTCGAACTTAGCCTAACCGGCCACCAGTCCAGTCACTTGAGGCTCAGAACTCAGCAGTCAGCCCTACTGTTGTCAAGCGCAAAAGACAAAAAAAGCGGAGTAAGCGATCCCAATCTTCTAGATATCCCTGTACGGTACGTTTGACTGGAGTGCTTAGCCACCCTGTTGAATGTTGATCTTCTGGGTGGAATGTGTGCTTGGCTTAGCCACATTGTTGAATGTTGATCTTCTGGGTGGAATGTGTGCTTGAGTTCTCACCGCATGGGTGTCATCAACATTGGAGCCGATGGTTTCTTTTGCAACTTTAGCTGCTTCCTCTATTTCGTTTGCAATTTGAATTGCTCTGGCAAAGGTAAGCTCTCCTCCTTCTTCTTTAAAAACTGCTTTTAGAAAGGCTTCATTTTGCATTGAGCATATAAAGCGCGTACACATAGCGTCATCCTGCGGATTATCGATATCAGAAAATTCGCAAGTCCGTGCATCCGGATGGATTCTTGCAGCGAGTTGTGCGATGGACTCACCGGTTCTTCGTGTAAGGTCACTCCAGAACTTGTAACGTTGTCTGATTACGAACAGTTTTGGATCAAATTGCTCGGCCATAAACTTCGTTAAAGTTTCTAGATTGGTTTCATTTATATTTGTGGGATTTTGTTGTTGGGCTACAAAATTCTGTAAAAGTTTATAAACTTCTGCTGATTGATTAGTGAGAAAAACTTACGCCAATTTAGAGTTTGGCACGGAATGTGCCTTCACAAACGTTTGCAATTTCAAATAGTAGTCACCCCACAATTCTTTGGATGGTTCAAAAGCGGGAAAAGCTGGAACAGAGTAATGTAGGCCTACTGAAGTCTCAACAACATGTCCAGCAGCCTGATTAAACTCTGCAGACCCATCGCAGTCATTGGGCTTAACCAGCCCTTGTAAGGAAGACACGATAGCTTCGATTTGTTGTGGGTTTTGTTTACCTTGTTGCTCAAATAATTCTCGTTGAAGGTTACTTTGGATCTGCTGTTGTTCAAGCTGTTTTCTCATAAGTTCCATGAGATCTTTATTGCTCGTCATTTTAGCAAGTTAGTCTAGTCTAGTCTGTCGGAACAGTTTCAGTCGTTTTGCAGTTTAGATTCTCGTCGCCAATTTGTTGTGTTTGTATTACAACTTTAAAAGCTAGACTTAACTAAAACCTATATCAGTTCGGAAACTGATACAGTCCACAATAGGTTTCCTTTAGTTTTCGTATTTGCAGTCATAAACACTCAAATTGCTTAAAATGGATAATAATCATTTGCCGAGTAGTCACGCATGGTGAGCTTTGCAGTGTTGCCAATTAAAACTAAATACATTACATTACGTGTATAGCCTTATAGTTTATGCCTCGGCATAAATATTTTTTGCCTACCTTAATCATTTGCTTGTAGTCGCAAGCTTGTTCGCTGCACATAACTCACAGACTCAAGAGTATGCCGACATTTCTAAAATGCAATGAAAAATCATGGTGAACAATGTTTCCAAAACATTTTCTTTGCATTTCCGAAATGTCAGCATGCTTGATGTGTTGCAAGTCATGCTTGACCGATAAGGCCGAATAATTATGCCTCCAGGCTAAACATTCTCTCAATCGGAGCAGATGATGTAGGTTTTCATTCTACTGTTGTTGGTAGCAAATGTTGGAAATACCAGTGGTAGTTGGTTTTTATTCAATTTCTGTTACTTCATTCAATTTTGAAGCGAAGTTTAAAAAATAGCCCCGAGACACGCTCATTTTACGAGACTTCAAGGTCGCGAGACTGAGACTTTGAAAAATCTTGTCTCGAAACCGAGTCATGTCTCGACACACTACAGCTTTGGTGGAATTCCTTACAATAAATCATGTATATATCAGAGACGACCGGGGCAACAATTTTGGCCAGGGCCGGGGATTTGCACCTGCCTCATCCAGGGCCGGGGCACTGCGTTACATTGTGTCTAGAATACATAGTTATGTAGCCTACATTTTTCGATATCACGTCAATTCTCTTTCGTAATTGTACATGCTTTTCATTAGTGCATGACGAACCTCAAAAACGCTTTAAGCATGCACGTTCTTAATTTTTACGCACCAACGCATTTTTCATACAAAATAAAAAGATCTTCATGTCAAAATTAAGGCATGCCCGATTTTTAAGGGTGTTTTTTTGCACCTAAGGGTCGTCTTATACGCCGGAGTATACGGCAAATAAATTAAAAATTCAACCCTGGCCAATTTTCATGACCGCCCTTCGGCCGGGGCCGTAGCGGGGCGATAATGGCATCCAGGCCGGAGCCCCGGTCTATCCCTAACACACATATATTGTAGTTTTGTACAAACCAATTTTTATAACCAACGTTAGTTTAATGATATTGTTTTAGAACAGGGTTTTTCAACCTTTTTTTGCTCATGGCCTACTAAATTCCTAAAATATGGCGGTGGCCCAACAAATTTCACTAAAACGCACGAAGTGAACATAATGACGTGATTAGGGAATGCTGATGTTGCTTTCCAGTCAAGCTCTGTGGCTATCTGAAAACAGTGCTGTGGCCCACTGCTGGGCTATGGCCCATAGGTTAAAAACTTTTGTTTTAAATTGATTGATTGATTATTCATCCATTAAATAACAATAAGACCATCAAATATAAATAACAATGGACGGGAGACTGCGAAGGGACCTCAGCGTCATCGAGTCAAGCAGCCACCCTTACTTAAGCTGATAAGCTAAAATTTTAAGCGTGGCATTATTGGCATACAATCCATAAATAAACATTGTAGCCTATATAGACAGTTTATTCACCTTTTCCTACAGGAACTCCATCAACAAGATTAACACTTCTCAAGAAAATGAATTTTAAGTTTTTGATTAAACCTGCGCACAGAACTTGATTTTTTGTCATCGGGAATATCATTCCTAATCTTGACGCCTTGATATTTAATTCAATAAATCAAGCTTTTTATTCTTGAAAAAAAAATGTGGAATCCAATAGTTGCAACAAGTTACTTGTAATCTGGATTTTACAGAGTGATGTTCGTTTAGTTTTATGAGGCGCCAACTGTTCACTCTATTCGCAGTATGCTTTTTTGTATATTTATGCCAACGCAAAAACATACAACCGAACGCAAAAGCAAATAAGCAAAGCAAAAATAAATGATCAAACGCAAAAATAAACAGTCAAACGCAAAAATAAAGAATCAAACGCAAAAATAAATAAGCAAACGCAAAAATATAGAATCAAACGCAAAAACAAATAATCAAACTCAAAAATAAACACTCAAACGCAAAAATAAACAATCAAAACGTTTGTGTATTTGGTTCAGTCCCATTTTTTTCCTTCAAAAAGGCAAACGCAAAAATAAATAGTCAAACGCAAAATAAATAAGCAAAAAGATTGTACAGTTTTGTATGTTTAATCACTGACTTCTTACTATAATAGACTCACAACTACGATTTTGCGCTGGCATTTCACGCTTGATTGAACAGCCTCTAAGCGCGTCGTATCAATCGTGTGCAGCGGGAGATTGCAGTAGCCAGACGGCTAGTTCAATTACCTTTGTGGCTTTATCTGAATTTTGGCCCATGAATCCATATATCCAACTCAGTGTTTTTTAAGCTTTGGCTTGTGAAACTATTAAGCACAGAGTTGCCAACTTTGTAAGGCAAGAATCCGCTAAATCATACTTCAAAATCCGCTAAATGCATGTTTGAAATCCGCCAAAAAATCCGCTAAAATATAAATTTACTGTATCACCAAATTTCATTGTTGGTCACACATTTTTTCACTCAATCAAGACTTAAAGCATATCAGCAAGAATAATCACAAGACATTTTAAATGTTAAAAACATAAACTAATATTCAGTATCAGACCTATAGGCCTACCTGTGGAAATAAAAGAATGTCAAAAGAAATGAAAGAACAGCAACCAAAGCGGAGAACAAGCAATTTTCAAAAATAGAGTAACAGCGACACTACTGGCAATGAGAGCCAAATGCAATTCTTACAGCTTTGTTGATAACACAAAATAGCTAATAAAATTATGGCATCCTGCGATTACCATAATTATGTAGTGGTAACAAACACTATAGAAGCCACTTCAGTCAGTCACAATTTCATCATCAAGTGAAATCATAATCCTTAATTTTGTAGACTATACTGGTAACCAGTGGCGTAGCCAGTAGCCACGGGAGGAGGGGGGTTGGGAGTTACAACCCCCCCATTGAGCCTCTAGTGACGTAATACTTACGTTTTTTTCTGACTTTCTTTTTGGAAGCGTTAGGTAGGCTACTTTTACTACTCTTTCTTAAGGAAGTACCCCTAACTGTAGACCTATTAAATCGGTAATTTTATGTTAATTGGACGCGTATTAGCCAGAGGCGGATCCCAAGAATTCGATTTAGCGATTTAGGGGGTGCTAAACGGCGCACGATTAAATATGACGTCATTCTCAACCTTTTCCACTGCAAAATCTTGGCTACGCTAACTGCTAGTAACAGATAAAGCTTACGGAATCATAAGCAGCATATTTCAGCATATTTTGCTAGCATAGCAACTTTTTTAATTGCTAAGTGGCTTTGAAGCGGACCGAGCATTTTTATATCAAAGTCCGTACCAAGGACTTACGGACTTTGATTAAGTAAAATTGTTTTAAAAATTCGCGATTTTGAAAAAAGTCCACCAACACTTGCATAAAAATCCGCTAAAAAATCCGCTGTCCGCCAAATGCAAAAATTTTCCGCAAAGTAGAAGCAAAATCCGCCAAATCTAACGGATTTTCCGCTAAATGGGCAACACTGATTAAGCAATTTTGAAAGACCGCCAATTGAATTTATAACGTAGAACATGGCTTTTTACACTATTGCAGAAGCAGATTTTGCAAGACCGCGCGACAGTTGTGGGAGACCATTTCGATTTCTCAAAACGCCTTCAAAAAAAAACCCTAGCTGATCTACAGGGTGGTTGAAAAGTAACTAGGCAATAAAAATAACGTGTGATTTTCCTACCGCCAAATTCCAGATAAAAACAATGGTATTAGTCGAAACAATACTTATGGAGATTACATATTTTTCAGATTTTGATAATAGCTAGCGTTGTTTATGATATGTTACATAGCATTTTTGATAATGACCTCTCGCTTGACCATTCAGGAGCAAGCCAAAATTGCAGCACGTTATGAGATGTGGAATTCCGTAGTTGAGGTGCAGAGATGGTGGCGTACGTTGAAGGGTAGTCGTGCAACACTACGTCCGGAGACAATAAGAAATTGTCATGCAAAATTGATGACCACAGGATCTGTAAACGACAAACGAAGGAGCGGGCGTCCATCCACAAGTCGATCGCCAGCTAAGGTGGCAAAAGTGCAGGAAATGTTTGATCAGAGCCCGCAAAAATCAACTCGTCAAGCAGCTCGTGAAAGTGGACTGTCAAGGCATTCAATACTTAGAGTGTTACACAAAGAACTGAATTATCGTCCATGGAAACCCCATTATGTGCAGGAACTTAAGCCTGAAGACTGTGACCGAAGAATGGAATACGGAGAATCAATGTTGGGTTGGTATGAAGATTGGCCTGAATTGTTCGAAAATATCCTTTGGAGTGACGAGGCAGTGTTCCATGTCGGTGGTTTCGTAAATCGCCATAACTGCCATTACTGGGGAACAAATGAAACAGATCCTAAACAAACTGTTGAGAGAATGCAAACTCGTCCAAAAGTGACTGTGTGGTGCGGAATGACGGCAAGCAGAATTATTGGTCCATATGTTCTGCGTGATACCATGAATGCGGAGCGCTAACTTCACATGCTTGATAGTTTTGTGTGGCCCACAGTGTCTGGTTGGGATAACATCGATGACTTAATATTTATGCAAGATGGTGCACCACCCCACTTTGCTCTCACTGTGCGAGCGTGGTTAGACCAACACTTTTCAGGTCGATGGCTGGGTCGACGCGGACCTCATGAATGGCCTCCGAGAAGCCCAGATCTTACACCGTGTGATTTTTACCTGTGGGGTTACACAAAAGAGGAAGTGTACAAGACAAAACCTCGCACATTGGAAAATTTGGAGATAAGAATCCAACAAGTTTTGAATGCTATCCCCAATGACATTCTTTTAAAAGTTGTTCGTTCTATCCCTGGTCGTTTAATGAAGCTAGTTGAAGCAAATGGTGCATACGTTGAAATATGAATATTTGATCTTTGTTACAAATTTTAAGTAATTCAACTGAGCAATTATACTTTCTCCTGTAATATTCAATATGCTCCTTTGTATTTCATTAAGCTTAAAATCAAACTTTGGAAATTATTACAAATTTTTAATGCCTAGTTACTTTTCAACCACCCTGTAGCTGCTTTTTCTGTCCATCCAACCAATGACGATGACATACATACCAGATTATTATTATTATTAGTGGGCGGTGGTGCCAAAGAGGAACAACAACGTTTAAACCTCTCTGGCACATTGTGTAGGCCATCAATTAGGCCCATTACAATTTTTCGCCGCTTTTTTTTTTTTTTTTTTTTTTGTGTTATTCAGATTAGTCTACTGGCCGTATTCAGCAAGCCTTCCGGCCTGCTGCAAATACTTAGCCAGTAGATTTATATTTAGCTTTTGTACCACAGATTTTATTGTGGTTTTTTCTTTACCAAACACCTTTCTTCGAAGGGCTTGGTAATAAGTACATGCTCCAATATGGTGATTTGGAGTTTCTTCCTCCAGGTTACATTTTGGACATGTCGGTGACTCGTCACGTCCAGTGGTCTTCCTGTGTTTCTGTAAGTTGCAGTGACCAGTGAGGACTTGCAACACTTCATTTAATCTAGATCTGTTGAGACTCAAAAGTCGACGAGTTAATTGGGGCGAGGCCCACTCCACGTTTTCTTTTGTGCTCAGGCAGTCCTTTCGTTCTATCCAAGATGTTTTCCATCTTTCAACACTCCAATCCTTTATTGCAGCGCGACAGCTCGCATATGGGATTGGAACAAAAGGCTCAGGGCCGAAGCAATTAAATGCTGATCCTGATTTAGCTAGTGTATCCGCCTTTTCATTACCGTGGATGCCGGTGTGGCCCGGCGTCCATGCAACAGTGACGTGATTGTCTTCACCCAATTTATTTAGGTGTTTGATACATGATAATACTGTACTAGATTTTACAGTATTATTTTGGATTGCCAGTATCGCTGCTTGGCTATCCACTAAAATTATTATTTCTTCATTTAGAGTTTTTTCCATGGTCAGTTTCTTCGCCACTTCAGCTATAGCGAAGACCTCTGCCTGAAAGACTGTACTATATCTTCCCAAATGGAAAAAACTTTGGTCTGTGTGAGATCCTGATGGGTATTCTATATAGAAACTCGCACCGGCTCTTCCATTCAATTTGGACCCGTCAGTGTAGCATCTGATTATTCTTTGTTCTAAAGCACGTTCAAACTGCATTGCGTCCTTGCGTTCTAAAACAAGGCAATTGTACTTGTTTTGTTTATCAAATCTGCGGGCATGCTCAACAAAGACAAGTTTTCCTTTGCTTCATTGCATACGTCAACATGACTTTTAGTTTTCCCTGTTGATCCGATTGTCATGGCTGACCAAAGGCCCACACGGGATAACCTGTATGAACCTTTTAGCACCTCTGACAATATGAATTCATTAATTGGCATGATATTCAACAGCACTTCCAGAGCACCTGTGGGGGTACTGGGGAATGCTGAAGAAATCATGAGACAGGCTAGTCTTTGTACTCTAGCAAGCTTTTTCACGAGATACTTTTTATTTAGTCCACCAACCCAAGATGTACACGCATATGTGATAACAGGTCGTATCATTGCAGTGTATATCCATCGCATGTTGGTGGGATTTAATCCCCACGCTTTGCCCACTATTTGTCTGCATTGTAATAACGCCGCAGTCGCCTTGCGAGCAATACGTGTTATGTGAGGTTTCCAGGTGAGCTTACTATCAAGGGTTACACCTAGTAGTGTTGCTTCTTTGGAAATTTCTAGCTGGCGTCCGTTTAAACGCAAGGTTCCAAAATCCGGCTTCCTTTTGTTAGTAAACAAAACTATTTCAGTCTTTTTACTGCTGAATTGAAGCTCTTGATTATGAGCCCAATTTCTTGCAATATTTAGCGCTTTTTGAGCCCTACCTTTGATCCACAGCATATTGGTGCCAGTGACCAAAATTGCTACATCATCGGCATAGGCTTGTATATGAAAACCGCTGTTGCGTAGGTCTACCAACAAGGAGTTTAATACACAGTTCCATAGAAAAGGGGACAAAATACCACCTTGGGGATTCCCTTTTACTACTTCTCTTTTAATTTTTTCACCATTTAGCTCTACTTGAACTGTGCGGTGTCTCAGTAAATTCTCAATCCAATGGACGAGAAAAGGCGACACCTTCAATTCTCGCAGAGCATCGGCAATGCCACTATGTGTGATATTATCAAAAGCACCAACAATATCCAGAAATATTCGTAGTGCTGTTCTTTTCTTTGCCAAGTTTAGTTCTATGCGTCGTACAAATTCATGCAGTGCAGTTTCAGTTGAAACTCCTGCTCTGAATCCATACTGGAACGCAGAAAACCTTGCTTGCAAATTAGAATCATCATTAAAATGATACAGTACTAACCTTTCCAACCATTTAAGTTGAAAGGAAGTTAAAGTGATCATCCGGAAAGACTTAACTTCATGATAGTTTTCTTTACCGGGTTTAGGGATGAAGATACCAGTCCCTTCCTTCCATACTTTCGGCACATAGCTGTACTTCAAGCACATTTGGAAAATGGTTTGGTATATATTTCTAATACTATTCCAGCCTTTTTGTAGTAGCACCGGGTAAATACCGTCTGGTCCCGGCGCCTTAAATGGCAGAAATTCGTTTATTGCTCTTTCCATCTTTTCAAGTGAACAGATGGAGCTAACAATTTCGTCGTGCGTTGGTAACACAGCAGTGTTATCATTTGGTCCTTCTGCTGCTTTACTATAGTTTACCTCCCGACTTCCCGGTGCTAGGGTGTCTAAAAGGCAATTCATAGTCTCAACAGAAGATTCGGTGAATTGACCATTAGGTCTTAAAACGTTGCTTACTTGCACCGTTTCGTTTCGACGCATAATTTTAGCCAGCCGAGCGGTTGCACAGTGGCTATTCATCGATTTCGTAAAAAGACGCCAAGAATCTCTCTTGGCTTTTCTTACGGCATTTTTAAAAATCAATTGGGCCTGCTTAAAAGCTTCCCAATCACTTCCAAGTTTTGATTTGATGGCTTTACGTTGGGCTTTACGAGCCTCTCTGCGGAGACAGGTTAGCTCTGTATTCCACCAAATATTTTCAGTTCTACGACGGATCTTACGCTGAGGGCAAGATACATTGTAAGATTTTATTATCTGTGATTGAACAGTTGATGCCAGTTTTTCTATATCATCTACTGATGATATGCTAACTGGTGTACTATTCAAATCATGTAACCTGTGATCAAGTTCGTTTGCATTCTTATTCCAGCAAGTACGTCTAACGTTTCTGATCATTTTTGTTCTTTTGGTGCCACTTTGAACTCTAAACCTAATATACATGTGATCTGAAAAGGATGGCACATCACTGACATGCCAGTCACTTATACAGTTCTCAGCATTTCGGTTTATTAGAGTCAGATCTAGCACTTCTTCTCTTTTTCTCGTTCTGAAGGTGGGTGTACTGCCCACATTACAGATGTGCAAGTTCGCACTAGCACAGAACATAAGCAAATCCATACCTCTTGTATTGACGTTGGAGGAGCCCCATACTGTGTGATGTGCGTTTGCATCAGTTCCTATAACGGTAGGAATTTTATCTCTGTCACTGAATGACAGCAGCTCTTTCAGAATTACTGGTGGAGCTGGTTCTTCCAAAGCCATGTAAGCCGATACAAAGACAAAGCTATCTCCTTCTCGTCTTACATTTTTAACTCTCACTGCTACCACATCTTCGCTAGAAAATTGTGGTATGAGAGAGCATGTCATATCAGAAGTGACATAAATACATGCTCGGGGACGTTTATCTTTTTTATTACCTTAAAAAAGTTTCCATCCCCTGAGTTTACTTCTGATTGCACCTCCATAAGTCCAGGGTTCCTGAATTAGGACTATACCTCAACAAATGTTTTTTGTTACTTCACATAAGTTATAGCTAGCGGCCTTACTTCTGTGAAGATTAATCTGCCAGCATTCAAATCCATTCGACTTGGTTTTTCGTGCTGGAATTTGTTTTTGATTACTTAAAGCGTTTGTTGCAGATCTATTACTCATACACGGTATGAATTTTGAAAATACAACAATTTTACTCTAAGGTATTGATTGTCAGTCTACTTTAGTAGGAACTGGTTGCCTTCGAACCCTAATCAAGGTTCTGAGGCTCCTCAGCTCCTTCCGAAGCATCTCTGACGTTCTCGATTGAGTGCTAGAAGACTCCATCGACCTTTTCGTTGATGCAGAGTTGCAGGCAGTTTGAAGATTATCTCCAGGGTTAGTGATGTTCAAACCCTCTAACCCTTTCCACAACCATTCTCGCTGCTTCCGCTTCTGATTTCTTTCATAATTTTTTCCTCGATGCCACTCAGACGTGCTACCAACGTCCAGAGACATTGATGGATTCTGAGTGAGCGAACCGGATATTTGAGCGGTATTCGACTTTTCAATCGACAATGCCGCTAATACTGTTGCCTCTTGATTTGCCAGAGACTTCTCCTCCAACAGAAGAGAAGTCCAGGCTGAAGGCAATTTTTTCGCACTTGTCTCCACCTCAACCCTTGCAGGAGTAGAGGTTTTGACTAGCTGAGTGCTCTCACTGCCGCTTAATAGTTCAAGAACTGTTCGCTGCGACAGTGGTTCTTTCCTTGTTAGGGGAACAAACCGTACTGTTTTCTTTTTTCGTTTGTTTTTCATTCATAAAGTTTGGTTTTTCTTTATAACTGGGAAAAACCTAAAGACAGTGGCGCGGGAACGTTTTTTGGCCAGGGGGGGCTCAAAATAGTAAGATCGTGTTAACGTCTGGGGGGCTTCGCCCCCCAGACCCCCCTTTTTTCGAACTTACGTTTTCAGGACTCACGGCAGCAGTGGCGCGGGAACGTTTTTTCGATATGGGGGCTCAAAATGATAAGATCGTATTAACGTCTGGGGGACTTCGCCCCCCAGACCCCTCTTTTTTCAAATTTACTTTTTCAGTAGCACAGCAGATTTGCCTTGAAAATTGAAATACATTAATTGGATGCCTGCTCAAGTGACCGGAATATTTTCAGTATAATTTGGTTTAGGTCAGTGGTTTCCAACCTTTATTGTTTGTAATCTCCTTTCAAAACTCTCAATACTCGTGACCCCCTGCTTAGCAAAAATTCAAAGTGGGTTAGTTCTGGTAGCCTACTTGTGGCCCCCGGATAACGTCCCGTAGCCCCCCCGAGGGGGCCATCGGCACCCGATTGGGAACCCCTGGTTTAGGCTATTCTATCTATGCTTCATGCACGAATTAAACATTTTTGAATAAATATATTTGCAAAATGCACATACCTCAATGACAAAACCAAAAAACAAGTAAACGAAATTTTTCCGATCTAACTTTTTGTTTCACGGATCAAAATTACACATAACGATGGCACTGATAGAGGTATCAAAATAACGAAAAACACGCGACCAAAATAAAGCACTTCACCATTTCTAACCTAATGAATGCGTAGATATAGGTAGACCCACTTTATTACAATCATTTATTTCACTGAATTACAAACTGGCTTTCGCTTATTTGTGAAGCTACATCTAGACTTCATCTTGGTCTACAGTAACACTGCAAAGTGATTTAGCTGCTTTATCTGGTAGGCAGAAAAAACTTTAAAAACCACTTAAAAACTCTACCAGGAAAAAGAACTTGCATAAGCTTACAACAGCTAGAACTAGATGACTATCCTTAGCATGAAAGCAAATATTGGCTTTTATGCTGTAGCTGTTGGTTTGGCTTATCGCTTTAAACAATACAGTTAAAACTAAACACCGAACGTAGCTTTCCTTTCCGCAGTTTTACTGATAAATTTTTGTAGAAGATTTGATAGATCAATTTCATCCAAGACAGTCGAATGGACGTGCATTAAAGCAGTGTGTGTCAATCTTCCTTGACTCATGTTGCAACGCAGCCATGTTTTCAAGCGCTTGAGAGCGGAGAAAGACCTTTCGGCAGAGGCAGCAGAAATTGGTAAGCACAAACATAATTCAACCAATTTTTCAACTTCTCTAAATAAACTTCTAGTTTGTACCTCTAATGTCAATAAAAATTCCGCCACTGCCTGCACAGATGTAAAACGATTTCCAGTTGTCAAATCACCAAGCAAGGCCAACTGCAAGGTAAGACGTGACATATCAATAATAGAAGGAATCTCCAGAGCCTCCATCTCAGTACTAGAAAAGTTGCAGTTGGCAGAATCAATAATAACATTTTCCCTGTCAGCGGCTTTCTGCATATCGGATTGGTTGAATCTTCTCTTTAGCTCTTCTTCAACTAAGTCCAATGCTTCGAAAAATTGACGTCTCCATTTCACGTGTTCATGAGGTGGTGAGCTTTCTGGTACTAAAGTGTCACGCAAGCGTGCAGGCGTTTTAGCAGCTCTTGAACTTGAAAGTGGCTGTAGCAAATCAGCAGATACACAACTTTCAACTTTTGTCATGAGGCGCTGCACTGAGCTTTCCGCCCGTAATCCTTGAAGTCTTTCTTGAAGAATTTGAACACACTGCAACGTACCACGAGCAGTAGAGTCTTTGGATTGCAAGCTTTGCGCTACACTCTCACAAGGTTGAAAAATAGCTTCACTGCACAAAAGTCCAAAATATAACCGCTGTTGCTTACTTTGTCTGTATAATCCGGATATTTTGGCTCTGGTTTCGCCTCTCAACGACTTATCATTTTCTAACTGGCTCAATGTCTCTAGCAAAGTAGGATACGCGAGTAAAACTCTGGAAAGAGCAGCAGCACGAATGCACCAGCGTGTTGGACAAAGACCTAGAAGATTACGCACAACTTCATTTGAGCCAAACAAAGATTGAAACAAGCTCTTTCGTTTGTGTGATTCATTTATCAACACGGAAACATCTTTAACAAAAGATAACGCATCTGCTATAAGATCAACCTCTTTTGCTAGCTCTTGCAACACAAGATCCAACGCATGGTTGCTGCAGTGAACGTAAAGGGACTCGGGGCACTCTGCTTTCAGTTTAGCTTGGACTCCATTCAGACGGCCAGACATATTGGCAGCTCCGTCAAAGCAATATCCTTGAAGATTTTTGAGAGGCAAGTTAAAACGGGTAAAAATATCTTTAATACATAAAAAAAGAGACTGTGAAGTTGCATCTGGCGGATTATAGAACCCGAGAAACACGTTTTGTGTTTGTAAGTTACTATCAGCAAATTGCAAACAGCAAGAAAACTGTTCCGCACCGCTTGTGTCTGTTGTGCCATCTGCAGTAAGACCAAAAAAATTACTTTCAACCACTTTGGAAATAATGTGTCGTTGAATTTCATGCCCAAACATTTGTAATATTTCATTCTGAATGGTATCAGACATCCAGTTGTCTCGTCGCAGCATCCATTCTCTGGCTTTCGGTAACGATTCCGTTCTTTCCATCATTAATTGCCAAAGATTACCATCGTGATGACGGTGACCTCTGAGAGGGAGTCCTTGCCTTCCTAAGTATCTAATGGAACGAAAAAAAAGCCCCAATACCGACTTCGCAATTGCTTGATTTTGAACTGCTGATTCAGATAATATGGATGTAATCGGATTCTTGGCAACACTAGCTAATCCACGTGTTGATTCATAATGCAAACTAGATAATTCGTGCTTGGAAAATTTTTCTACTGCTTTTTTCCAATTAGAGAAACCCTCATAAACAAACGGACTATCTTTTGATAAACGTTCATAGTCATGGATTAAATTATCTTCTATTGCTTTAGTGCACACATTACACAACACAGAATCTTTTTCTGGTACATATTTAACCCATGCCCAACGCTTTGTCCATGTGTTCTGGAACCTCCTTTTCTGACGTTGATGCACTTTTGCTACTCTGGTGCTGGAAGTGGAAGAACAGGCCTCATTGTCGACGCCTGTCGCATCCACATGAATGACTTCTTTTTGTGTTAAGCTATTTTTCTCCGACGTAACGACTTCACTATCCGTGACTTCCCCTTCCTCAACTCGCTTTCGCTTTCGGACCACAAACTTATCCATATGCTATACGGTATCTACGATTACAATATAACAACTCTTCTCGGCGCTTACAGAATTAGGAAATGACATCGAGATCCATTTCAACTCTGTTCGACGCGAAAGAAAGGAAGTTTGTTAATAATAATGAGTTATGACGCAACAATGCACAATCTTATTTGTAATTTGTCTTAACGATTTTCGTTAGTGGCAAAACCTGTACGATACTTTTTTGATTGTTCTTTGTACACATACTACAACACCTTCTTTCTAAAAATCATTTTGGTCGTCCGTCAAATAATCAATTTTACTTTAAGTTGTCCATGACCTTGTAAAGGTTCGCGAGCGCTGATACGAAACACTGCTTAAAATGAATTTCAAACATTGCAAATTTGTATTAAATTTTACGTTGACCGGTAGTGAAATAACTGAGTGATTTTTAGAAAAATAGTGATTCTTGTTTGGTTAAAAGCGCTAAAAAAATACCGGTACTTGCCTCATTATGTACGTTCGTTGCGAGATTTAATCCTGTCGCATTCAGTGCATAATGAGTCTAATTGCCAGGGGGGGCTCAAATGGTCCAGGGGGGGCTAAAAAAAATCCAGGGGGGGCTTGAGCCCCCCCTGGCCCCCTACTTCCCGCGCCTATGCCTAAAGACCAGATTTGAAAAAAAAAATTGTTATTAGGCCACGTCAAGTCCCGCAGCTGGACCCAGGCGACTATGTGCAATGGACTTGTCATTCTGTGCAGTGGCCTCAGGAATGCCCCCCAATACAACTGCAGGGCCCCCTCCCAGTCGCCAACTGGAGCTACAATTGCATGGAGATTTCCACAAGCTGACGGAGGCAGCCCCCCAATCGGCTAGATCAGGGGCGGGCCTCTGAACTATCTTGCGGCCGCGGTACGGAGCGCGTTTTAGACCGGTACCCTCTACAACTATGAGATTCCATTGCAATCATCTGAATTCCAGTCACGCAATCCTGACATGTCCCATATAAACAATTTTTGGTGCCTACCACCCGCATCCTCGCTAATGCCAAACCTGATTTATCCACTCTCTTCTTCACAGCTCGACTTCTCATCCGCCAGGAAAAGAAGCCGAAATGCTTCAAGGAGCGAATTCAACAAGTAAGGCCGTTGCTAAGACTAAGTTGGCAAACATAAAAAGTAAAAATGCCAGAGCCTCTTTAGCCAACATTACAATGTTATTTCCACCGGACACCACGTGGAGGCGAGGTTGGTCTTTTGTCCAGCTACATACCAGATACCAGGAGATCTCTTGAAGTCGAAAGATTTCCTGAGAAGAGTATTTCTCCGCTCTGCATCGATATCGAGTTAGACCAGTGGCGCGGGAACGTTTTTTGGACAGGGGGGGCTCAAAATAGTAAGATCGTGTCAACGTCTGGGGGGCGAAGCCCCCCAGACCCCCCTTTTTTCGAACGCACGTTTTTATGAGCAGGACACTCAGCAGACCTATTTTGATAGACATCAATTGCATGCCCGCTCAAGTGACCGGAACTTTTTCAGGATAATTTTTTATCGTGGAAAACAAGATTGCTTACTACCATTAGGCTTTTCTAACCATGCTCGAATCACTACTCATGTATTTGTAAAATGCAAATACCTCAATGACAAAACCGAAAAGTAGGCAAACAAAATTTGTCCGATCTAACTTTTGCTTTGCTGATCAGAGTTACATGCAACAAACAATGCCCCATTGAGGTTTAAAAATAACAAAAAACACACAATCAAAATAAAGCACTGAACCATTTTTTAACATAATGAGATGTGTAGATATAGGTATTTAGGTAGGCGTACTAGCTCAATTTTAGTAACAATCATCGGCAGTGCTCGAGTTGTGAAAACACTTATGGGGGGTGGTAGGCTACAACTTTTCACGCAGACCTAAAAAGAAATGGTCATTATAGTTGTAAGAATTGGTTTACGCTAAAATGTTTTATGGGGGGATGGTGTTGTTTTCAGGGGGGATGGCATCCCCCTCAAATCGAGTAGCCTACTGATCATCGGTGCCAGTTTAGTAGTGATTTAGCCGCTTCATTGGGTTGGTAGAAAAAATTCAAAACCATTAAAAAACTCAACCAGAAGAGAACTTGCACCAGCTCATATAAGCTTGATTAGGGGTGCCCAACCAGTCGATCGCGATGTACCGGTCGATCTTTGGATGCTTGGCTGTCGATCCCGGGTTAATTTGGCATGTGCACAAATCAGGTTGGCCACCAACATTTCCAGTTCATGTAACGCGTCCGGGCCATGAAGACCTTTTTTTTAGCTCTTCACAAAAATTTTGGTGGAATTCGGAACATCTGAAGGATTGAGGACCGTTTCTTTGCACTTCACCGTATTTTCGTTTACGATTTACGTAATTCCCATGATCAGTAGCGACTTTCATTCGAGCATTCAGAGTAGTTTGGCGTAAAGTGTTTGGCAGCTACAAGAATTGGCAGCCATTATACTTTTACTGGTCCATCGTCCATGACTGCTGCAAAGGTTTGCAAACGCTGATATAAAACACGGTTAAAAATAAAATTCAAAAATTGAAAATTTTACCAAATTTTACGTTGACCTAGTGAATAATAACTAACTGATTTTTAAAAGAATAGTGATTCTTCGTTGGTTAAAAGCACTTTAAAAAATATTTGCTTCATTACGTATGAACGTTGCGAGCATTAATACCGTCGCACTCAGTGCATAATTTTTTCAATTGTCAGGGGGGGCTCAAATGGTTCAGGGGGGGCTAAAAAAAGTTCAGGGGGGGCTTGAGCCCCCCCTGGCACCCTACTTCCCGCGCCTATGAGTTAGACTACAGTGACAGTGAGCAGTGCTCACTGTAGTCGCCGTTGTGCGAAGCTGGATGTGTTTGCTCTTGTTTTTTATACAATAACAATAACTGTAGTTTCGGTGTGATTCTGGTAACTTGCTCGAGACCAGTGTTGGGCAGGATAAACCTTTCTGTACTGAAGCGATAACGATAATCGATAATTTTAAAAAAGCCACGGGCGATAACGATGATCGATAAATCTCAATTTCTTGCAGCGATATCGGTAATCGATAAACTATCGCCGATAAATTTTTCCGATAAATGTTGCGGTAAATTTTTATGTGTTTGACGAAGTTTGTTTTTTTATAAGTCAAATTGCAAAAATATTTTTCTAAACTTTTCAAGAAAAGAGAGCGGTTCACAGATTCTGCCGTAAAGATAACATGGGCCGCTAAGAGACCCGTCAACGAGACGTTAACCGATATTTTTAAAGGTCCGCTAACGGCCCGGTTCTATCTTTTGTTTCTAATTGGGCCGCTGACGAGCCGCTACCAATTTTTCAACTCCCTTTGAACTTTCAGTTTTCTTTTAGATGTGGCTGAAGGTTCATAGAAGAATGGGCTTTGGGCGGACCGGGTTTTATTTTGGGGATGATTTGCTGAGTCGAAATTAATTGGGCAGGAGGTTCCGGGCCATGAGCGGTCCGGGCTGCAAAAAAGTCAGCCCGTGCCATCTCTACTCTGCCGTGGCATTAAACAAAACGAAGAGCAATTTTTTAAATTGCGAGAAGAATTTATGGACACCGTGTATTTTGCCATAACGCTAACTCACTAATTTTAAACACTGTGTGCATAAAGAATTGTTTATCGCTGTAATTTATCGGCGATAACAAAATATATTTCAAAAGCTATATCGGTAATCGATAAATCAAAAGTATTTTTCAATAGCTATATCGGTAATCGATAAATCAAAAGTATTTTGAGCGATAATCAAAAATAAATTATCGCCGAAAAATTATTTCTATAAATGCCCATCTCTGCTCGAGACAACTGGTATTGCATAATTAGGCCTATAGTTGACAAGACTTTTTATGTATAATAGTCCATAAGTCAAGCAATTTGTGAAAGATAAGTTAAGCAACTTGTGATCATAAGTTAAACAACTTGTGCACAAGAAATTAGACTTTCTAAAATTACATGATGTGTACAAATTAGAGCTTGCTAAATTCATGCATAAGCTTTTCAAAAACAAGCTACCTAATTCATGCAATCATGATTTCTCAACGATTGAAAGAATTCATGATTATGAAACCAGGAGACCAAGCAGATCTAATTATTTTTTACCTCGAGTTTCTGAATCTACTGGGCAAAAGAAGGCTGAATTCCGGGGTGTTAAACTGTGGAACGAAATTAGCGAAAACTTACAAAATAAACCCTTCAATTCGTTTGAAAAGCAGTTTAAAGAAAATTTGATAAGAGAGTACTGACTATGTTGTTAACGCTGATTAACATTGTTTGTACTGTGCGCTATGTTTATATGTGTGCAAAATATTTTACAGCTATTAGTATGTGTTAATGCTTTGTGTCTTTAAACAAGGGGCATCTTGACTAGAAAACCTTAGGGTTATTCGATGCTCCTTGTTTCTTTCCGAATGTAAGGATTTGTTTTTTGTGCGTTACTTAGTGGAAAGAAAAAATAAACTACTACTAGTAACCCGATTTGTTTCAACATTAGGCGAGTTCTTGTGGTAAGTAGTGACGGAGTTTTCGAGGCAAGTCTCGGGTCCCGAGACACAATTTTCAAAGTCTCGTCGCGGTCTTGAACTACAAGTCTAGATTTCGAGTCTCGTAAAATTATAGTCTTGAAATGCGAGAAGTCTGGAGATCCAAAATTTTAGGTTGTGTAGGACTAAAAAACCTTTGAATTTGTTGGATGTGAGCATTGCAGTGCAACGCAAAAATTAAAACATTGTCGGAGACATGTGACAACATTGCCATACGTTCTCTGCCATGTAAAAACCCTTAAAAAAAAAAAATTGAAGAAAATCGGGCAAACTTTCATGCTCGCACCCGTTACGTTTTTGTAATGGAGGGGTTCGGACTTCCCGAAAATACAAATTTTTACACATTTCATGTTCTAAATGTGTTAAAAAGATGAGTGATGCTTTAAAAGTTTCAGAATTTTTGAAACAGTAACTGTTGTATTCTTTACTTTAATAACTCGTGGCAAATTGAGTGGATTTTAAGAGAAGTCCGAAAAATAGAGTTTTTTGATTTGGTACCTCATTCCGTTAGCTTTCCAGTGATATTTTTTTTCTTGGCAAAGAAAATCTGCTGTAGTACGCTACAGATGAGATTGCAGACTCAGAGTAATGAATTTTTTTCTACCAACACCTGTCTTTGAAACTTATTTTAAAAACATCTAAGAGTACCGGCAACAATAACAATGAGAATCAGCGAAGATTGAAATCGCATGAAGTATGAACCAAAAATCAAATCTTCATTATATTCGCGTTATTACGCCGAAGCGTGAAACGAGTGGTGAGCCCCATCTCTGCGGCTTAGCGCCAGGGCAACACCCTCTGAAAAACGTCGCAGCGGTAGTTAACCGTTGGCGGCACTGCGTTCGATTTGATCGGCCCGGGAATTGATCCCCAAACTTGAGCGACGAAATTGGGAGGACGGGAAGATTTTCTGGGGTGATTGGAAGAAGCTTTTTAGGCGAAAAAGACCATGAAAGTTGTTAGGTGTTAACATACGAATAAATTTTCTTAAAAGTTTTGGTCTCGAAAATTTTTTTAAGTCTCGGTCTTGGTTCCGAACATTAGGACTTAACTCCATCACTTATTTTAAAAACAGCCCAGCAACAGCAGGTCTGTTGATCAACACATGCAGATGCCGCAGTTAAATCATCGAAAATATCCAGCAGAAATTTACAGCGTAAGAACTTGAGAGACTGATTAGTCATGCGGAACGACCTAATCGAACTGAATTGAGCAAGTTTGTAAATATGTTCGTAATCACAAAATGTTAGCGTAAAAAAAGTTATTCAAACAGGAAATATTTTAAAGTTAACCACGTACACCAATTTTCACACAAAACTAAACAGCGATTGTAGCGCAATAAACAACAAATAGTTCAAGCGGATTATTATTGGTTATTCGCGGAGCATTAGTAATGTGTCTCCCTATGAGAAGTCACTGGTTTAATGCTTGGTTGGTCAATGGCCACGTGGTTTAATTGATTGATTTCTTCATCTTTATCCTCCTATCACGAGAAAGCGGCGGAGGCGCTATGCGTAGGACGAATCCAGACTCGCTTAGGAGTTACCTTTGTTTCCAAGTTTTCCGGTTGAATTTTCTTCTGACTTCTTTAATTTGCTGCTTTCCAGATTCCACCAAGCAGAGATAATCATCGTGAAGCATCTTATCCAAGGACGCAACAACGAGACTAGGTTGGGAGTGGAACCATTAACCTTGCGATCATGGTCGTCGTAAAAACGACGCTCCGAACCACTACGCCACGCTGCCGACTCAACGCTGCTCAACGCTGCTGCCGACTCACGCTGCCGACTCGACTTTAGTTTACGTTGTGTTGCCATTTTTTATTTTTGTTTAGTTTACAACCTTCACGCAGTGTATGTATGTTACTAACAGTGGAGCCACTTTTTGTGCTCCGTCAGAGTTCGAAACGAAAATCAGAGCTTAGGCGCTGTGTTGTCATTTTATATTTTTGTTTTTAAATTTTTTTTATGAAATTTACAAGGAGTTGCTAGTGTATTTGATTGCTGGATTAATTTGACAATAAATGAGAAAAGTGAGAAGTTTTGGTGTGGGGTAAATGATAAAGTAACAATGATAGTACGGCGGGGAAGGAGTATGGGGAAGAATAGGGGGTTATAAAGAATTTGGAGGAGTATGGATAATGGGGTAATAGGGGAATTTTTGGTAGTTTGGGGAGTTGGGTCAAGTATGGGGGGAATATGGAAGTAGTGAAGAAGTGTGGGGGTAGGAGTGCAAAAATGTGGGGGGAGGTGTGAAAAGAGGTGTTGGGGGAGATGTGGGGAAGTGTGTTGGAGTGTGGGGGAAGTGTGTTGGAGTGTGGAGGAAGTGTGTTGAAGTGTGGGAGAAGTGAGGAGAGATGTGGGGGATATGGGATCTTCTACCCATTTTCCCCACCTCCCTCACCTCCCCCACATCTCCCCTTTCCTCCCCCCACACTTCTCCACACCCCAACACATTTCTTCACATCTCTTTCCACACTTTCTCACTACTTCCATATTCCCCCTATACTTGTCCCAACTCCCCAAACTACTAAAAATTTCCCAATTCCTCCACCATCCATACTCCTCCAAACTCCCCCAAATTTTCTATACTCCCTCATTCTTCTCCATACTCCATCCCCCCGCACTCCCCATAGTTACTTTATCATTTTCCCCACACCAAAACTTCTCACTTTTCTCATTTATTGTCAAATTAATCCAGCAATCAAATACACTAGCAACTCCTTGTAAATTTCATAAAAAAAATTTAAAAACAAAAATATAAAATGACAACACAGCGTCTAAGCTCTGATTTTCGTTTCGGACTCTGACGAAGCACAAAAAGTGGTTCCACTGTTAGCAACATTCATACACTGCGTGAAGGTTGTAAACTAAACAAAAATAAAAAATGGCAACACAACGTAAACTAAACCACGTGGCCATTGACCAACCAAGCATTAAATATACAAAACTGTACAATCTTTTTGCTTATTTATTTTGCGTTTGACTATTTATTTTTGCGTTTGCCTTTTTGAAGGAAAAAAATGGGACTGAACCAAATACACAAACGTTTTGATTGTTTATTTTTGCGTTTGAGTGTTTATTTTTGAGTTTGATTATTTGTTTTTGCGTTTGATTCTATATTTTTGCGTTTGCTTATTTATTTTTGCGTTTGATTCTTTATTTTTGCGTTTGACTGTTTATTTTTGCGTTTGATCATTTATTTTTGCTTTGCTTATTTGCTTTTGCGTTCGGTTGTATGTTTTTGCGTTGGCATAAATATACAAAAAAGCATACTGCATATAGAGTGAACAGTTGGCGCCCCATATAGTTTGACGAAGAAATTGTTGAATGGAGTAGGAAGCATATCTTTAAAGTGATAATGGACAAAAAGTCCCAATTCTGATTTCACAAGGTCATAAAGGTGCAGAATGTTTAATGACTTATGAATGCTACTTAACGCATAGTGATGAGCATGTTCACCATATATTAGTTTTATTGCTCTGTCTTGGAGTTTACTGATGGGGGCCGTGTAAGTTTGGTAAGTGGAAAACCATATTGTGACGCAGTAGGCCTATAGCAAGTGAGAGTGGAATAGTGCAAAATACAGATGAAGAAGAGATTTCTTAGGTAGATAATGAAGTGGTATAATGATAAACTTAGGAAGATAATGAACTGATAATAATAGATAGAATGAACTGGACGCTTGCAAAATCGATACCGGTAAGTGTAAGTCTTATTTCGACGGAGGCGCTATCAGCTTGCGCAAAATAAAATATTTCAACAAGCATGATTGCGAATTTTAGTGCGCAAAACTTAGATGCATTTCTATAGTCTAATCCTTGAAAGTCAGTTTAAAAAGGTTTATTTTGGTAGTTATGAAGCAAAAAATTTGTAAGTGATGGCAGCTAAATCTCTTGACAAAATGCTATGCCTAATTTGTAATCTCATTGTAAATGGCGTTATTATGTGGTTCTTTTGTATGATTGCATTGACGATATGCCAAGTCTGCAACCTCTCTATGGCCTACATTATGCAAATCCTTAGGTACCATTATGCAATTTAAAATGCGGTTTGCTGTAAGGGTACGCAGTGGCGTACCCAGGAATTTTGATTGATGGGGGGGGCAAACTTAATTGACCGAACCGCATGGAAAACGCTACTTGAAATTTCTCTCACTATCAGTGGCGCATCCAAGAGCACAACCGTGGCTGGATCCTCTTTTATCAATATTTTAAAAAAAGATGAAATGCATCAATCAAACAAGGTGCAGGGGAAAATCGAATCTGGTAATCCCGATTTACTACGAACTTTATTACGCTATTGCCACCATATTGCCATTATCTGTAAAATGTAAATGTTTGATCGTCTACGTTGTGTATAGAAACGAAACTGAGTAGGAATGGATGCATCGGAAAAACTGTTAACAAAACCTTTGATTTTTAAATAAATTTCTTGATTGCACTTTGCTTGTTTCATAATTATCATCGTGCTGCTGCCATCGCTCGCATTTCCCACTAAGGGTCCAGAAAAAAGGTAAATTACATGATGTGCGCGATACATAGGCTACGAAGAATAATAGCCATATTTTTAAGGCTGTAAATTTATTTGATTTATTCAATTTAATAGTAAATAGCGCTATAATTGGTAAAAGTGTGGGGCCCGGGGCAGAGGCGGCGCCAGAGCAGTCGACTTAGGGGGGCCAAGCGTTTATCAAGGGGGGCCAAAGTGTGAAATTAGGCTCAAAGCCACTATTTTCAAAAGAATAAGCTTGTTGATTGGGGGGCTAGGCCCCCCTGGCCCGGGGCAACTGCCCAAGTCTACCGAAGATACGAAAACCACACGTTTACAGAGAAATTCCGAAGATAGGGAGAACCTCACAAATAGATTAGCCTAGGGCCTCAAATCGTTTAAACCAGGGGTTCTTAACCTTTTTTGTCTCGTTTGCCCCTTGCCAAAAGAAAAAAGTATAATTTACCCCCAGTGCATCACTACTGCTTTTTCATTACTGAAAATTAAGGTTTTCCTTTATTTTTCAGTATGAAAATTAAAATTAAAGTCTTTAATTCAGAAAATCTACCCCTTTGGTAGGTAAAATTTACCCCCGGTTAAGAACCGTGTTTATTAATCAGCTGATAGTCAGGCGTGAACGTGCAGTGGCAATTGACCCTCGGAAACACGCTTCACTTTCGAGAGCTATCGTTTTATGCAAGTTTGGTGACCTATAACTTTTACACAGCATATTTTGTCGCAAATGCAGGAACAGAAACATCAAAGATGAGCGCGAAACCTCATTGTTTTGTGTTTGAACTAGCGAAATTGCACTTGGTTGAAAAACAGTTATTCATGTCTGACCCTGATATCGCCCATCCTGATGACGGATACCTATACTACGGCAGGCTTTAAGCAAACCTAATTTCGCCTTTTTGGGTTATTTATATATTGTTAAATCTCCCTGATTGGTTTCTTAACTCCGTGAGCCCTGAGGTTACTTGCCCCACTGCCCGCCTCCGTTCATATAATCATAAGCCCTACTTAAAACAAAGGGATTGCGTCAAAAATTTTCAAGTGCAAATTAAGTGGCATAAAATTTCAGAAAACTACGTCAAATTTTGCTCAAATGCTTTGAAGCGTGTGGGTCGGTTTGGATTAGGTAAAGATTCTCTGCCAAGCTCGCTTCTACCTCTCCAGACAACTCCTTGTCTCGTCTTCTAGCATTACAAAGCATTCAGCACTCACCCCGAATATTAATTAGTATATTAACCTAAGCTTCACCTTACAAGTCTGAATGAGGCTTAATATCCTCTGGCAGAGGGCTCAACAACGTTATTGAACAAATAAGCTTCACCTTATTCAAATAAAATATAACAAAAATTAAAAGATTAAACCACTGACAGGTAAAAGAAAGATCAATGTAGGCCTAGCATGAAACCGCGTGCACAGCTCGATTTCACTCAGTAACTGCGGCGTCTATAATCACTACGACCCTCTAAAGTCAATAAAGTCAAAATTTTTTAGGATCTTGTTACATGGTCAAATGGGTACTAACGTTCGTTTCAGGTGTTCAGGAGTCTGTTTTGGTAGATTTTATTAGTCAAAATAAAGTCAAAAGTTAGCATAAAGTCAAAATATGTCAAAATTGTCTTCATCAAAAATTTTCTTACAAAAACGAACAAATTTACATTTTTTAAATATTTTTTTGAATTTTTGAGGTGCTATTAACATTTTATGCGCAGTTTTATTTGATTTTAAACTTTTGAAATACTGTAGTTGCAATATTTGCTCTATCGTTACAATAATGCGTGCGGTAATTGAGAAGGAAATAGCACTTATATGCATGAAACGTCATTGTTGATGCATAAATACATAATTGTTAGACAATTGATCTAATCCTATAAAACCCTTGCGCTCTTTACTCGTGGTCTTTTAAGTTGTAGCTTGCAAAGCAAAGAATGCCAGAACAAGCCAAATCTTCTATAGCGAAAGTTAGGCAAACTTGCCAGGAATATCCGGATGAGTTTTCGGCAACCCCTGCGGGCGACTTGCGATGCAATCTTTGCGACGTGTTAGTCAAATGCGACAAAAAGTTTTTTGTGGAAAGCCACCGAAAAAGTAAGCAACACCAAGGAAAATTAGAGACGAAGAGCAAATCTCAAAGTAAGCAAACCGTTTTACATTTCGATCAAGTAAACTTCAAGGAACAGGTTGTTTCTTCATTCTTAGCTGCAGATATCCCACTTCATAAACTGAACCATCCTTGTTTAAAGTCTCTGTTGCTAGAATGGGAAAAGTATTGCCTTCGGAGACTGCAGCCCGGGTATGTGTTGCTAAATTGGCATCCCTAAAAGAGGAACAAATTCAAGAATTACTTCGTGACAAAAAAATTTTTTTGATTGTGGATGAAGTCAGTGGCGTACGCAGGATTTTTCAATGGGGGGTTTCAGTGACGTTACATCGTGATGACGCAAGTTTCAGTGACGTCACAGCTATTATAATGCCATAACGAAGAAAACAATCCAGATATTTTATTCACACTTTTGCTTGATTCTTTGCGCTTCATTTACGAGCTAAAAGGTTTCACAAAAACTCAAGCTGTGAATTCGTGGTTAAAAATTTACCAAAAATTTTAGTCGACCTCATTTTTGGGCCATAGGAAGGTTAACTGATTAAAGTAAACTAGCTTTTGCAACTTCACAAACAGGGTGTAGCCAGGGGGGGTAAAACAGGTTGAATTGGTTTTTTTAATTTATTTTATTTTGTTAAAGCCTCTGGTATTCGAACCTAGTTTATCAATTTTCATCTACGTCTGATTTGTTGTTGTTGTTGTTGTTGACACTGAGTGACCTTTACGGCATCGCGTGATGACGACGTCACGCAATTCGGCTGTACTTAGTAGTTTAAATTAGTTGTACCAGCGCAAACTCGCCCTTTTTTGGATCGTTATTTGACTGAAGCGAAGCTATTTAATTTTGGAGCTTCAGAAATCTGTTGAATCTATGAAATCTATTGAATCTGTGAAATCGAACTGTTTGCTACTGTATCGTCGATCTATGCTGCTGTCAAAACTTCTGTAAGTACTCTTTTAAACTAAACTTGTATAATCTATAATATTCGTAAATATATGTTGTTTTAAGTTTAATGCAGGATTTAGTTTTTGTTTGTCGCGTTCATTTCCCTTCTTCTCCCAGCCGCGTGAGTTATGTTGTAAACTATTCTATTTTTTGTTAATCCATGTTGCTGTTGAAACAATTTACTTTGATTTATTTGATTAGTCGTAATAGGCTGATATTTTGTCATTTAATACCAGTATCGTATATTGTATTTCAATGTTTTTGTTTATGTGTTAATTTTTTAGGATTACGAGGTCGAAAGTTAATATACTGAACAATCTAATAACAACAATCGACTCGTCAGTCAAAGGAAAAATACGCAGCACAGACGGCGGTGGTTCATACTGTGTAGGAACCAAAACAGTAATCAGAAATTTTCCCAACCGACGTTGGAGTCTACACTACACTTTGATCCGGTGAGTTCGTTCCTTATTAACCAACATGTCACAAGTATTGGAACAGTATAAACGCCTAAAGGCACGTAGAACTGCATTGAAAGGTTCAGCTACGCGAAAGTTGCAACGATTAAACGAACTTCCCAAACAAGAGTTTCCTAATAAAGCTGCTTTTGACCAAAGTGCTGCGTCACTACAACAAACCCTAACTGATTTTCGCACTGTTCTAAATTCTATGACTGAACTTTGTTATAAACTACCTGAAGAAGAATTTGATGCTGTTGAAAAAGACTTACAAGACAATGAAGTGGCCTTAGAAAACGACGAAGCCCTCGCAATTCAAATTAAATGCGAGTTTGATTCTACACTTTTAAAACGTGAGCTATTAAGTGCCCAAGTGACCGCGCCTGCTCCTAAACCTGAAGTTAGCAAACCTAAATTCAAGCCACGAGATTTAACCGTACCCAAATGGAATGGCGACCTAGTAACTTTGAATGCTTGGAAACATCAAATTAATGATTATTTTAAATTGACTGGCTTAACTACCGACTCTGAACAACTTGCCATTTTGCTATATCAAAATGTTTTGCCTACCACTTTGCAATCTACCCTGCAAGACTGTACTAAAGTAGACGGCGCAAATGGTGTATGGGATAGACTTGATAATAAATACCCTGCTAACTCCATTCCAAGAGCTATTTTGCAACGAATGAAAGAAACTAAGCCTATGAATTCTGGTGGAGCCCGTGAAATGCGTCGCATTTTAGAGCAAATTAAAGATTTTGCCAGACACTCTAAACTTGCTGATTGTGCGCAAGAATTAACTTGCAATTCTACCTTGGACTTAATTGAACAAAAGTTAACTACTAATTTGGTGCGTAATTTTCGACGCTGGCTACTTAAAGAACATCGTGATCACGTTGCTTCCGTTGATTTGATGATAACCTATTTACAAAGCGAAACTGAATTAGAAGAACGATTAATGAAAACACAAACCGTGAACAATCATAGCAAACCTAGTAGTTCTACTGTTAATCAAGTCCGTTCCAATTCTTACGATTGTTGTGTTTTATGTAATGAGTCTAAGCATAGATTTGTTGATTGTAATGTATTTCGAAACAATTCACCACAACAAAGAACTGACGCTATGCGTAAACATGGTAGATGCTTTACCTGTTTGGCACCTATGCACCGAACACCAAGAGATTGTCGTTATCGTAGACCAGTGATTCCCAACCTGTGGTACGCGTACCACTAGTGGTACGCGACGGTCAAACAGGTGGTACGCGAGTTGATCATATTTTATGCGATGAAAATTTTTATTGTAGTTTTCTATTCCAATTGGTGAGCATAGTCAGATATTAATCTGGTTACGCAACCTGCCATTTGCTTACGGCTCGCTTGATGTTGCGACCAAATTTGCATTGAGTCATTGGGCGAATTGCAAACACCTTTGTTCCAAATGTGATGTTCACACAGCATTGAGACCGTCAATTTTTTCTCAAAGCGGTGTTTTAGTAAGGCATAAGCTTATTAAATAAGAGATCTATAACATAATAAAACTCTTTTGCCGTTCGTCAAATCAAAAAACTTTCAAATCGCAGTGAGAACTGAGGAGTAACTGTAGCAGTAGCACGTGCGGCAAGTTTAGTAATTTCGGCAAGCTTTAATAAAGTCCAAGCAAAACTATGACCCCAAATTTATGAAGTATGGCTTTACCTCAATTGAACATAAAGCAAAAATTCCACCACATTGTGTGGTTTGTCTAAAAACGTCTTGTAATGCGGCTATGAAACCTAGTTTGCTAAAGTGCCATTTGGAAAGTAATCACCCGAATTAGGGTTTCGCTTTTTCCCGTATTTTCAACTTCCCGAGTAACGGAAAATTTCCAAAAAAAAAATCCGGGAAATTTTCCCGTACTTGATTATTTTGCTTTTTACTCTGGTTTTCAACATTTCAGATCTCATTTCTAGCATTTGTTATGTTGTTTTGACAAACTTAGTTCGAATTTTTCAATTTTTTCGACAAATTGAGAAGAAAATTTTGATCTCACAAGCATTTCGTCATAAAAAATATTGCGAATTTTGAAAAATAGTTTTTCGTAAGCAAAAAAAATTTTAATTTGCAGTAACGCATTTTTTATGTCGGAATGATAGATATCAGTACCACTGAAATCCTTGCCAAAGTAAAAACATTTCCCTGGATCCTGACATAAATTTCCCGGGAAACGGAAATTCAAAAAAGCTAAATTTCTTGGGAAATTTTCCGTCCCGATTTCCCGGAAGGAAAACTAACTCGAATAGAATGAATGTAGACGAGAGTTACTTCCAGCGATTGGCTGGCAACGTTAAGCGTCAACGTGTGGATAAAACGGGACAAATGCGGCAGAAAAGTGCAGATGTTGCCGCCTCTGTTGAGATTGACCGTTTAGTGGCCAAGCAAAAACAACCTAATACTATTGCAGAATCTCTTATGCTACCTGGAACTAAAATTTTAGCGAAGGGCCGTAGTTTGCCCTGCACTGATTAAGTGCGTTAAAGTTGCTTTTTACAGGCTTTTAACGCTGGTTTTGAAGCGGTTTGAATGAGAATTGATTATACTTTACACGCTAATATGATTAAAATATATTAGTGGTACGAGAGTTCAACGCATAACGTTAATTTGGTACGCGATGACAAAAAGGTTGGGAATCACTGTCGTAGACGATGCGCCACGTGCGGTAAATCTCACCACACTATGCTTGCCTGCGTGCCATTAAACTCTAATCAAAGCAGAAGCGCTAACAGTCAATCGCCTGCAAACCTCAATGTTAATGCTAGCGAATTCGAACCAAAAAGTCAAAACATTCGTTCAGCAAGCCAATTGGAATTGAATGTTAGATACTCACCTTCAACCATTGTTGAGTTATTAGACAGTTGCGGTGTGTGGCACAAAGCTATCGCTTTATTCGACTCTGGAAGCGACGTAACTTTAATTAAACGTGACACAGTAAAAATGCTCAAGTTAAATCGTACCCCACATAACTTCAAGTTTGGCACCGCCGGAGGAGGATACTGCTGTGAAGACACTGCTATCGTTTCTTTGTGGGTCCGTAAATATGACGAACCGTCATTTCGTTATAATATCACGGCTGTTGAGCTTGAAAAACCGGCCCACGACATTCCTAAATTAGACGATCAGATTTTCAAACAACATTCTTATTTAAAACCCATTCAAAGTAATATACCAGTCGATGATACCCAAATTGATATTTTGATTGGATTTGACTATGCAAATTTAATGAAGGCCACTGGTTATGTACAACACCCATACGAACCTGACAATTTTCCTACTGGAGTTGAAACTCCACTTGGGTGGTATATTTTTGGTCCCAAATCGAACATGTCGCCTAGTGACAAGATAAGAATGGTTCACCGTGTTTACGTCGAAGATAGTTCGCGAAACTTTCAATCTATGTATGAATCAGACGTATGTGGCGTTAAACCTACTCGTATATGCGCATGTTCAGATAAGGAAGTAGCCGAAGCGCAGTTTTTAAAGCACGTCAGAAAAACTATTCGCAAGACTGAAGACGGAAGAATTGAGGTTTCACTTCCTTGGAAGAAGGGATTTCCGGAATGTTTGGACTTCAATCGAGACGTGACATTCCACAAACTAAAGTCACTGGAGAACCGACTGGTAAAATCCAATCTATTGGAATGTTACAACAAAGAAATGCAGCTTATTCTTGACGAATATGCTGAACCGGTGCCGCGAGACGATGTCCTCAACAACAAAGGCTGGTACATCAACCACTTTCCTATACTGCGACCTGGCAAATCAACATCTTGTCGGATTGTCTGGAATTCAGCAGCGGTCTTCAGAGGTGTATCTTTGAACGATGGTCTCTTTAAAGGTCCAGATTTACTGAACAACCTATTTTGTGTCCTACTCGCCTGGCGTAAAGAGGCGATTGCAATCACTGGCGACATTCGAAAAATGTTTAACCAAATACAGCTTGCTCCTCGTGACCGAAAATATCACAGGTTTCTTTGGCGAAATGGAGAAGTTGAAGAAGAACCGAAAGATTTTCAATGGAAAAGACTCCCTTTTGGTGATAAGCCCGCACCGGACTTGTCAATCAGCGCTTTACATTTCTTGGCTGACAAAAATTCCCAGACTTACCAAATTGCATCTCATGTCATCTCGAACCACTGTTACATGGATGACCTAGCGACGTCTTTCTCATCAACTGATGAAGCTTTAATGGAGAAGCAGAACATCAATACTATTTTGCAAGATGGCAAATTTGCTGTCAAAGGTTGGCATTCCAATTCCGCTGAAGTAGATGAGTTTCCAGAAACTACTGATACTGACATTCTTGGTCATTGCTGGGACAAATCTGCCGATGAATTCAGACCAAACTTCCAATTGGATGACATCCAAATGCCGGTAACTAAACGTTCCATTTTGTCGACTGTATCAAAGTTATGGGATCCAACTGGAATGTTTGCTCCTCTTTCCTTAAAATTACGTTTGTTACTACAGTCGTTATGGCAACAACGCGTATCTTGGGATGAAGAACTGCCGAGCTCAATCTATTCATTATTTTCGCAAATGTTGCAAGAAATTCAAGACCTTAAAGACTATCGAATTCCTCGTAGACTTGTACCCGATTTAATCACAAATCCGATCGAGTTACACGGATTTTGCGATGGCGGAGAACTAGCATATGGAGCCGTCATTTATTTGCGTTTTCCGACTGAACTAACCTTTGAACTGAGATTTGTATGTGCGAAAGCTTACGTTGCACCACTTAAAAAACGATCTATACCAAGATTAGAATTAATGGCTGCTGTTATTCTCGCTAGATTAGTCGCTGTTGTTAGAACTGTTGTTAATGTTGAAAATATTACATTGTGGACCGACAGTGCTACCGTACTTAGTTGGTTGCATATGCCTGCCTCCAATTTCAAACCTTTTGTTTCCACCCGCGTACAGGAGATTTTAGAAACTGTGCCTGAAGCTCCGGATTGTTTTCGTTACGTCAAATCTAGCTTAAACCCTGCTGACGCGCTTACTAAAAAAGCATCAAACCTGCATTTGTCGTTATGGCACCAAGGCCCGGAATTTTTGTTGCAGAGTACCGAACATTGGCCTTGTGAGTTACCGTCTCAGGACGTCATGGCATTTGTAAATGAACATAAGAAAAACCCATTGTTTAATGTGCTTAACCTTGATCTTACTGATGATTTCGAGAACCATTTGCTGAAGCGAATCAGTTCCTGGACAAAACTGATCAGAATCACCACGTGGCTAAAAAGATTTAAACTTAAAAATCATTTGAAATCTTCTGTGTTGACTCCTATTGAATTACAATGCGCTAAATTTAGTTTGTTTTGGCTCGCACAAGCCGACTTGAGAGCCCCTGACCATCAAAATAAGCGCAAAAAACTGAACCTTGTACTTTCTGATGATGATAATTTTAAACTTCTCAGAATTCATGGACGATTGAACAATTTTACCGACTGTGAATTATTTTTCAACGCTAATCCCATTGCTTTACCAGCGAAAAGCAAAATAACCAAACTGTATGCCGAGCACATCCATCGAAGCCTCGGACATTTAGGCTATCGTGTAGTGCTTGCAAATTTACGCCAAGTTGGTGTGTTTATTTTACGCGGAAAACAATTGCTCAAATCCATTGCATCAAAATGTATAAAATGTCGTATTAACAGACGTAATTTACTGCAACAGCAGATGGGACAGTTGCCCCCTTTTCGCTTGAAACACCACTGTCCTCCATTTAGCTCCGTATCTCTCGATCTATTTGGCCCTATTAAGATCAAAAAAACTCGAAATGTAACTATTTCTGCATGTGTTTTGGTCATCGCTTGCAATACAACGAGAGTTGTCCACCTTGAAATTGCTGAGACACAATCCACGAATGACTTTTTGTTGGCATGGAAGCGTTTTGTAACTAAACGTGGCGTTTATCCTTCGCACGTTTACAGTGACCAAGGAAAAACATTTGTCGGCGCTCGAACTACTTTGCAACAATGGTTTGGTAATTTGGATAAACAGACTATTTACGAGCGTATGGCTGCCAAAGGTACCGAATTTCATTTTACCTGGGATTTAAACACTCCAAAAGCAAGCCATATGAATGGTTCTATTGAATCCTTAATTCGTAGCTGCAGGAAAGCTTTTAATGCGACAACTGAGTATTTAAAACGCTCGTATACTTTTTCCGAATGGGAAACAATTGTTGCTGAATCTAACTATCTTGTTAATTCTAGACCTCTATTCCCGAAATCTGCAGAAGACTTGAATGAAGAACCAATAACTGGAAATTCACTGCTTTTTCCCTACGGACAATGCTCGGTACCACCACTTCCAGACGATGAGGCGATTCACTTGAAAAAATGCATAAAAGCTGCTCAAACTTTCGTGAACTTTTTTTGGAAATCGTGGCTCAACAATATGCCGCCACACCTATTGTTCCGTTCGAAATGGTTTCGACCACGTGAAAATTTAAAGATTGGCGATTATGTGATTGTACTCCAACCTGGTCTCAAAGGCCAAGCGGCTCCAAGAGGCTTATGGGAACACGCAATTGTTACGAACACTTTTCCTGGAGACGACGGACTAGTTCGCAAAGTTGAGTTAAGACTTTCGGGACAAAGAACATTGACAAGACCCATACATAAACTGTGTTTGATCGCAACTTTCGAAGAACTTTCTTCTTCAGACTAATCATGCTAAAATACGTTCTATTGTCATCACTGTAAATTCGTTGTGTTCTGATTAAGCCTAATAATTTTGAGTGTAAATTTATTATCGTTGCTCATTTCGGTTCCGCACTGGGAGGGAGTGAATTGGTTTTTTTAATTTATTTTATTTTGTTAAAGCCTCTGGTATTCGAACCTAGTTTATCAATTTTCATCTACGTCTGATTTGTTGTTGTTGTTGTTGTTGTTGTTGACACTGAGTGACCTTTACGGCATCGCGTGATGACGACGTCACGCAATTCGGCTGTACTTAGTAGTTTAAATTAGTTGTACCAGCGCAAACTCGCCCTTTTTTGGATCGTTATTTGACTGAAGCGAAGCTATTTAATTTTGGAGCTTCAGAAATCTGTTGAATCTATGAAATCTAATTGAATCTGTGAAATCGAACTGTTTGCTACTGTATCGTCGATCTATGCTGCTGTCAAAACTTCTGTAAGTACTCTTTTAAACTAAACTTGTATAATCTATAATATTCGTAAATATATGTTGTTTTAAGTTTAATGCAGGATTTAGTTTTTGTTTGTCGCGTTCATTTCCCTTCTTCTCCCAGCCGCGTGAGTTATGTTGTAAACTATTCTATTTTTTGTTAATCCATGTTGCTGTTGAAACAATTTACTTTGATTTATTTGATTAGTCGTAATAGGCTGATATTTTGTCATTTAATACCAGTATCGTATATTGTATTTCAATGTTTTTGTTTATGTGTTAATTTTTTAGGATTACGAGGTCGAAAGTTAATATACTGAACAATCTAATAACAACAATCGACTCGTCAGTCAAAGGAAAAATACGCAGCACAGACGGCGGTGGTTCATACTGTGTAGGAACCAAAACACAGGTTATTGCTTTCCTCCAAACAAATCTTTTCAAGAACCAACATTGATATAAACAACACATATAAACCTTGATAAAAACATTTAGTATGCTCTCATTATAAAAGGGGCAGTCTTCCCTGTCTTGAAACCTGAAGACAGTGAAGCATGAGCAAAAACTGCCCTCCCTACCGAAACATTTTTAAATTACAATAAATTACGCGCGAGAGGAATCTCTAATTATGTGATTAACGTCAAAAACAGCGTCGATTATATCTAAGTATTTTTCACCCAAGTCACAGCGTCGATATCATGTGATACTCTCAAGCACATAATCGGGGTGTCTGGGAAATAAAGCACTCCAGCTCCTGAGACAGTTACGGTGCGTAAAAACGATTTTGCCTAAAAACGAGAAAGGTTTCACTTTTTCTGCAATCGTCAACGTCAAGCGCAGCGCACAAGCAAAGTTTGACTATTAGTAGGCCTATTATTGCATCACAATGAAAGTTTTTCTAGATTTTATAAACAAGTTGGACAGCACAGAAAAACATAGAGCAATTTCGGCAATCTCTGTATAAAAAAAGGCGGTTCGTTCCAAAAAGAGAAGTTTTCATTTCTTTTAAAATCTTCAATGGGGAGGGTTTGACCCGAGCGTGCGCCACTGGATGAAGCAGAGGTTGCTAAACAAAAGTATATTAGTGTGCTTGTGGGCAGCTTAGATGCTCCAAATCAGACATTCCTCGTTAATTGCCATCCACTTGACAGCGGTCGCAATGTTAATAGCAGTATTATTCTGCACACTGTGGATGACATTTTGCGACAACTTGAAATAAAACGCGAGAATTTTTCATTGTTTTTGACTGATGCTGCTCGGTACATGCCTTCGGCTGGAAAGACATTAAAGGAATTATATCCTTCTTTGATGCATGTCACCTGCGTTGCGCACTTACTACATAACTGCACTTACTAAGTTAATACATAACTGCGCTATGCGTGTGCGTGCTCATTTTAAAAATATTGATGAAGTAATAGCAACGATCAAGGCAGCAACAATCAAAAACAAAGATCGCAAGAAAGATTTTCATGATGCTGGTTTGCCATCTCCTCCTGATCTTGTAATTACAAGATGGGGCAACTTGGCTTAGAGCTGCCTTATATTACAGTGAGAACCTTCCAGCTGTTCGTACCATTGTCAACAATTGGACAAGTGCAGGCCTCTTAGTCAGCAGAGCAAAAGACGCTATCAATGTGGAAGGTTTGGTGTCGGACTTGGTTAAAATAAATCAATACCGGACTCTAGCAGCCAACGTAGAGTTCTTAGAAGGAAGTGCCTGCACATTGCACAATAACCAAAGCATTCGGACTGCTGAAGAATATGCAATTCGATGATGATCGTTGCGTAATTAAAGACTACATTAAGAAACGACTATCCAGCTCTGATTTAGAAACAATAATAAACTGTACCAACTTGACAATTGACCCAACAAGCTACGCACTATTGCAAAAAGCCCAGCCAACCTCTGCTGCTGTTGAGAGGTCGTTTTCTACGCTCAATAAATTACTGAGAAAAAACAAAAATTTTGATGTTAAGAACGTAAAAAAACATATGGTGCTGTATTACAATAAAACGTCCTTGTAATTATACTGCGTGGCTTTCGTTAAAAAAATCATAGACATACTGTTAGTGTACAGTACAGTTGCGATAGCAACGCAATTTTTGTATTACGCACTAATTGATACCGGTACACACAATGGCTCGTTATCCTAGGTTTTAACGTCATTCGTCGCTTTGTTGCATTAGCTTCAACACTGAGTAATTGAGAAAATGTTCGAAGTAGGCTACCTTTTTCTTTAAAAACTTATGTAAATTGCAGATTATAAAACATATTTAATTAATAAAGTGCAACAAGACATAATTAATACGCGGAAGCGGTTAAGTCAACATAAAGTCAAAATTTTACTAAAATAAAGTCAAAAATATATTTTTTTAGGTCAAAAAAAAAGGCCTCGTTAAATCACACATCCAAAGTTTTATCATCAAAAGCAAATGTGAAGCTTTGCGCGGCAGAGTTCGATTGGTTCATTCAAAAGTCGTCACAATGTCTTAGCGTCACAATGTCATGGCAGTAGCGTGCTCGCATGAGTAGGAGAATGACGCAATCCTCTTGAAGTAGCGGCAATTTGTAGACTTCTTTGACGTTGATGTGTCATTCCGAACGGTTTGAAGGAAAAAAAATGTCGCACGATGGCGCTCCAGATGTAATAAGTTGTAGCGAGGCTTTGCCGCTGCCACATCGCCCCCTGCCAAGATTCGACGAGGTGCGCACGCAGCACTGACGAGGTGCGCACGCAGCACTGACGAGGTGCGCACGCAGCACTGACGAGGTGCGCACGCAGCACTGACGAGGTGCGCACGCAGCACTGACGAGGTGCGCACGCAGCACTGAAGAAGATCTTGGAAAGGATGCACGGGAGTCGAAAGGATTGTCGTCTAAATAAAACATAATGAACGGCAGCAAACAAATTGTCTCAGTCTAAATTCAACACATCAAAAAAAGGAAGTCCAGTGTAAAAACGACGATCTGGAAAGTCCTAGAGCGAAGAGCCTGGTATTAAGAGGCAGAAGGCCTTACTTCCTTCACGAGAAAATAAATTAACTGCAAACAACCATAGTGGTCTGAGTATGCATGAACAGAAAACAGGACCACTAGAAAACGAAATGCTAAGGTAAAAGTAATAAAAGCTTAAGACTTCTGTATATAAACTAAAAACGGTAAAGTACCCGGTGATAAACTTAGAGCAAAACAAGTCTGAAAAGGTATAAAAACGAAAGAGGTGATATCCAAAGGAGAAAGCCATCGTGGGCAAAACAGATAAGCACACCGACGAAAGGACCAATTACAGGGGTGTACACATTTAGAGCGCTCCAAAGAAATTGCCCTCATATACATCGACCAAACACCACTGAACCTTTATTATAAATGAAAGTTACACCTACTCGTCTAGCCACACCACCATACCACCACAAACCACGTAAAAGCCGGGTACCTTGGAATTGAATATATCAGAAAAAAATTATGAAGTAGAGAATGCGTGGGACTGGAAATGCTGGGTCGCGCGCCCCCGAGCACGTCCACGCTCAAGCTGGGAGTTATGAGATGGAGCAAGGCGGTGCAAAACAATGACCAAAGAAAAGTTTGCCTGAGGGAGTTCCCCGACCGTTTTAGTCGCCTTCTACGACTCGTCGGTTTGACCGGTCACGTGATTCTATGCCCCGGCGCGACGCGGGGCAATCGCGGGAAAGTCGTCGCGCCAAAGCAATTTCAAAAGACTCCAAGGTAACGTTAAACGCTGAGCGACAACGCCAAAACGTTGAGACAGAACGTCGTTTAATTACCCTCATAAGCACACCTCTGACATCCACCAAACCTTAACCATAAAAAAAAACGAAAGAGAATTGATGCAAAGAGAGATAAAATGTAGAAGCTTAAGACTGCAGTGTTGCCAACTTGGATTATTTTAATCTAGATTTAGATTATTTTCGTATGATTTAGATGTAAAAAATAGCCATTTAGATGTTGCATTATTTTCTAGATTATTTTAGCATTATATTTAGATGTATTTTTTGCACTTGATTTTGGGCAAAAAATTGGACATCTGCGACGTTATTTTCTTTTTCTTGCTCCAACTTGCTCTTTTCACCTGATTTTGCGCGGAAAATCGAAGTCTGCGGACGTGAAAACCTTTTTTCTTTTTTTTTTGGTCTTCACCTGATGTTGCGTGGAAAATTGGACGTCTGTGGACGTGAAGACTATTTTTTTGCTCTTCACTTGACTTTTGGCGTAATATTGGACGTCAATTTTCATTTACTCATTGAAAATGTTACTTCGGTATGTTTACATTATTATGTGGATTATTACTTTTCAAATTTAAATTATTTTAGATAATTTTTGATGAGATTCTACATTATTTTATGTCTGAACATTTGGCAACACAGCTCAAAAGTGGATTAAGTAACAACAAAACTCAACGTCGTCATTTGCAGCTGCAAACACGCAGAAGAACGGTATCCTGTGAAGAAAGCCGCCACAAACGTTGCAGCGACACGATTCGAAAGTTCTGGTTCAGACATTGAGAAGCAAAAAATAAAGGGTAGGGCTTAGGACAACCTGCGGGTTGCGCACCCCCACAAACTTGTCCAACCCAAGGAAAGTGAAGATCCGAAAACAATTGAACAAAGGTACCATAAACAAAACCAGCTGCAACACCACTTCTATCTACCTTGAACGTAACGGAGTTAAAAGTTGATCACAATATAAGATGCGGTTGGCCTATTTTCAGCAATAGTTCACAGCTAGAGCAGCATCCAAAACAATCAAAAATCTCCTCTCTTTTCCTCTCTGCGCAGGTGGAACAACGATCACCTGTAGTAAACCTAAAATGAGTGGAACAACGATCAATCACTCTTCTGTTCAGGTGCAGCGATGGCGGAAGCATTTCTAAAATGGGGGGGGGGGGGCAAAACCCTGTCCAGATTTTTTTCGCCTACAACCACTTTTGTTATTACATTTACTCGTGTCAATTCGACGAGTATTTACAATGTTTCTAATCGTTGCTGATTATGACCGTCTATTGCAGCAGCTCTTCCCGTATTACTTAGTAGCTTATTCGCTGACAGTTCCGTTATGAGATTTATTCGTAACTCCTAACGTGCGTATGCATTTTTGCTCCAACAAACTTAATCGCTTGCTATATCTTAATTCATAAAATGCTAAACTCACCAAGCAAAACGTGTTTCCGCCCTTGCGCAACCACATCTTAAAAAATGTCTTCGTGCGGCGTAAGCCCCTCTTAAAACTTGTTTCCTGATAAGGGGGTGATGAAAGTGTCCAACTTCCAAAAGGAGGCGGTAGAACAAAAATGTTTAAGAGTCACTGCTCTACACCCAGGGCCTCCAGTCTCGCGATGAGTTTTCGTATTGTCTTTGTGCTATGTCGCACAAACAAAATAATCATTATCTATTATTATGATCACATGAATCTGACTAACAGCTTTGAGTGCTTTTTGATAATTAATTAATCACAGACACGAAAATTAAGCGCCGTGAAAAAGTTAGAACGATTTATCCTACGTGATGATCTGAAGTGCAACAAATTTTAAAAAATAGCAAAGCATATCATTGAATGTTAATGGCCCTGGACTCTTTGAGCACTTGTACATTATCAAATCTGGTACTTCTGAAAAAAAAAAAATTGGGTACCCCTGCTCTACACACTTCGCTGTTAAAAATTCTGTTTCTATTTAGTGACTTCATCAAAAGGTTTGACGTCATTATGATTTACGACGAACTCCTTCCATTGAAAACTCCAGCGTCGGCCACTTGGTTATGGGTTCCTCTTTCATTTAAAATCCTTCAGTAATATTTTTGCCGCATTCTGCGCAAAAAGTGGTCTCCAATTAAAAAGGTTTTCGTTGTTATGTGTTGCGGTTCATTCCTATGGGGGAGGAAAATGGTTGCATTTCTTCTGATTTTTGTTGCACCAACTATAGTTTATTTTGTACCGCTTTTTGATGGTTGGTGCATAGTTGGTACTGTAATGCGTGAATTGTGCCGTACCAAGTACTACCGGTACTGGTAACACTACAATATTGAGTAATTTAGTATTTAGCTAACTAATAGCTATTGGCCGAATTATTATGAAACTGCACAGTTTTAATTAAAAATCAACAAAATGTAGTGCAGTACTATCTTTTTGGAACTTTTTTTGAAAAGCACTGACGAAAGTACCGCGGTACTTTTGATTTTCAAGTAGGCTTACCTCGCAGGGGCGTATTCTCAAGAGGTTCTAGGTGTTCAGCGCACACCCTGCGATATCTCAGGCGCACAGGTTAATTACATTTAATTAAAATACTAGGATTTTCTCGTCTTTAATCTTTATAATATCAGCGCAATCTGCGTTCTTTTTGCTTTGATGAACGACAAAATGCTTTTTTTCAACGCTGACCGATGACGCAACATTCTCTTGTATGATAGGTTCAACAGATATCGTTGAACACAAGCGAGCCAGACCTTCTTCATTGTATTCTGAATCATATTATATAGCGGAGAGTGACTTTTTCTCTTTTCACACGCGTAAAATGGAAAAACGCTGTTAAACCAAACTCGTCTCTGATTGGTCAATCGATTTTTTCCCTAGTGATCAGGTAGTAACGAAAATATGCAGTTTTCGGTCATATGAGTTATGTACGAAAACTGGCTTGTAGTGCTTGTCCTAGTAATGCTGCGTCGCGAATCTTAGCAAAATAGAGCCCTCCAATGTAGTTTTGAAGGGATGCAATTACTTTTGTGGTTTATTGGTAGTATTTTCCTTAAATTAGTCTGATTTAGTGCATTTGAAAGCTGATTAAGGCTAGGTTTTAGACTGCAACTTTACAAGTTATCAAACTCAACAAGTCCAAGTCGAGATACGGAGAAAGTTGATATTATTTCCATAAACTGTTAATAATTTGCTGTAGTTTTGCTGGTCTATGCAACAACTCTGTTTAATTCATGACAAAAAAGCTGTTAATCTACCAGTTTCTGAACACTTACCGGGTAAATTCCCCAGTACGGTAGCTGTTAAACTACTGGTACATACCGTCTCATGTCACTCATGTGTGGGCTACTTTGAGATGTACCAGTAATCATTGCGATGGAGAATGGGTCAGCAGTTCAAATTTGCAGATACTGTATCTAAGACAAACTCATCAGTAAGGTTGCAGGGTGCAGTACTGTTGATTACTGGTACTAGGATACCGGTAGTCTACTGGGAACAGAGTGGGAGTGCAGCAGTACAGTACGGTACTTGTATTATCTGCTGTGCATCTCCTAGTCTGTTTGCAGTTAACAACTGAAGGAAAAAACAAATAAATCTAAGATCTGCGGCGCGACGGATTTACGATGAGGTTGATAGACTAGCAGTGTGTACAGTAAGCAGAAGCAAATTCAGATTCATAGTTTGTCAAGCTTTAAACTGAAATTATTTTGAGAGATTTCAGTTTGAGTGCGTGAACAATGATCTGCATAATCTTCAAATCTGCTGGTATACACGTAATAGGCTTAACTTTGTTTTATTTATATATAACAATTGTATGTAAAGATGGAGCCACAGAGCCACTGCATCTTTTCAAACAGCAAGTATAATGCAGATTCCAGTGAAGCAGGTACGGTACCGGTAAGTAATCACAAGGTGTTGTGAATGTGCTAACTAGGTATGGTACTGTACGGTAGTGGTCCCTCTAGAGTGAGAAATTTGAGAAAAATGCAAAACTTTTGGGCAAATTTTGCTGATTTTGAACCAGAAATTAATATTATAAAATGCAAAACTGAAAAACTTAAACAAAAAACTTGAATATTTTGATGCAAGACTCTAGTTTGTAACTTGAAAAAGCAAATTTAATGCAAAACATTTGTAAAAGGGGTCCTCAAAGTAGTGAAATCATTGGGCAAAAATTCCAATGAATTTATATTTGGGCAAATTCGCACCAGTCAAAATCCTAGAGAGAACACTGCTGTACTGCACCGGTATGTCAGGGAGTATTTTTAACACTTAATGCAATATTGATATATTGATCATTTAATTCCTGTATAATATAATTTTTTATTTCGTCACCTGACAAATTTTTCCATTTAAAAATTTGTTTTTTGAGTGCTTCAGTTTGTTTTTTTAGTTTGGCTATTTCTTTTGTTGCTAGCTGTAGGTCTTCATTGTCATTACTTTCTTTAGTTTCATTTACGGGTGTGTGAGCTGCTACATCTTTATTGAAACTTTCTGTATTATCACCAGAGCTGATAGTTGATAGTGTCAGATAAAGTCCAACAATGTCGCTTTCTGTTGGTATTTCTTGATGTTGCAGTTGATCAGCGATGTCCTTTTTGATCCTTTCGCTGACCATGAAGATTAAAACGAGTAACAGCATCTTTTTTTAGGATTATTTTTTTAAATGTGGAACTGCTGTGCTGGTGGCAGCAGTGGCTTTGAAGTCATCATTGACAAAATGATAAGAACAAACATGGGCATAATTATTTGCCTGGAAAATAATTTTTGCTGTTTAGCATTTTAACCATTGTATTATCGCTTTGGGTTCTAATGGTTGGCGATGAAATGATCAATCTTTGTTTTTTCAGAAGTTGCATTGCAGCCAAATACTGCACAATGGTTGGGCATTGCAATTGTATTCAATCAAATATTTGCAAAGTTAATCTTTTCCGCCATAATGGAAATAGTGTAGAGAGTTCAAAAAATTTCGAGATTTTACAGAAATGTTCCATCATAGTTTCGTACTGATTAAAGAATGTGTTGAATTTCAAAACAAATTTTGCATCATGATTTTGCACTTTTTGCAGTAAAGGTGGCACCACAGCTCTGTACAAGTTAAAGCGACGTTTTAAACTTTCTGTAAAAAAGTTGGATTGCATTGCTTCTGATTCTACCAAATGCAAAAAGCTCACATAGGTCGGTTCCGTTCCAAAAGTTGTGGTGGTACAGTAGTGTAATATGCACTTATTTCTGCAATAATATGCATCATATTTATTTTGGTGTCACTTAGGAGGTGACCTGCTCAGGTTGACAAGAATTTGATGAACCCAAACCTGATCCTTCAATTACGACCCTAAAGTGATTTGATGGACCAAGCACTAGCAGATTGCCACAACGATACACAGTTCGAGCTTTCACCACGCATGACAAAATTCCTGGAGTTTAGTCAGGGACTGAAGTTCATTCAGTCTGGAGACTTGGTTCTCGCACATGCAGAGTGCAGACAAAGACTTCTTGATCTACAACTAAATGCCTAAATATGTGTTTCTCAATTTACCACCATTTCGTGTTGGCAAAACACAATGTACAAGTTCAGAAGTCAAATTTGTACACATAAAATTGCTGCGTGTAGAATTCACGGAGTTTGTTTGAATTAAGCCGCATCTTTCAACAGGTAGATATATCAAGAGCACAAGGACCACTAGTGAGTTATTAGTTGGGGTTGGGGCCTAAGCCCAACCCCCTAGCCCTGAACCCTAACCTCAAACTTAAACCACGGCCAAAGTTGGGAATCGATACCCAAAAAAGTTAAGAAATAATCGATACTCGATAGTTCACCAAAAAGTAAAGAAATAATCGATACTCGATAGTTCACCAAAAAGTAAAGAAATAATCGATTTCGATGATAGTTTAATAAAGTTAAGAATAAAGAATACTGTAATCGATGTTTGATATTACACTGAGCATTTAGCAGTGTATGCCACGCATTTTTGGTGATGTCCTCACATTCATGCGGTAGCTTACAGACAAACGATGGACATAGTATATGCAAAGCAACTTTGCCATATAAAAATTTTTTGTTTTTTTTTTGGCACAAAAAAAATTATCAGCAAAAACAAGGTAATGACACACTGACGATTATTTTAAATTCACCAAAGTGAGATAAAGTAGGCCTAGCCTGGACAAAAAGAATCGAATATGAAATATCGAATTGCGCCGAAAAAAAGTAAAGACAAGGCATATTTGATACTCATTCAAAAAAGTAAAAACTCCAGTGCATTCGATGAACAAAAAATAAAGAATATCGCAATCGAATATCGATTACAATTGATTTTGCCCAATCCTGACCATGGCTTAATTCAAGCAAGCCCCAAATTCACGTAGAGCATGTCATAGAGCGGCTGAGGAACTACAAAATTTGCACCTCATCAATTCCAATCTCCGACCATCATGTGACAAATTTGTCCAAGTTTGTGCTGTATTAATTAAGTTGCAATCACAATCACCAATAATACCTGGCATTTTTGACACATGAAACTAATCTAAAAACCATGCAAGCGTACCAGTACATTGCATTAAGTGTTAAAATACCGGTGCAGTACAGCAGTGTTCCCTCTAGGATTTTGACTGGTGCGAATTTGCCCAAATATAAATTCATTGGAATTTTTGCCCAATGATTTCACTACTTTGAGGACCCCTTTTACAAATGTTTTGCATTAAATTTGCTTTTCCAAGTTACAAACTAGAGTCTTGCATCAAAATATTCAAGTTTTTTGTTTAAGTTTTTCAGTTTTGCATTTTATAATATTAATTTCTGGTTCCAAGATGCAAACTAGAGTCTTGCATCAAAATATTCAAGTTTTTTGTTTAAGTTTTTCAGTTTTGCATTTTATAATATTAATTTCTGGTTCAAAATCAGCAAAATTTGCCCAAAAGTTTTGCATTTTTCTCAAATTTCTCACTCTAGAGGGACCACTACCGTACAGTACCATACCTAGTTAGCACATTCACAACACCTTGTGATTACTTACCGGTACCGTACCTGCTTCACTGGAATCTGCATTATACTTGCTGTTTGAAAAGATGCAGTGGCTCTGTGGCTCCATCTTTACATACAATTGTTATATATAAATAAAACAAAGTTAAGCCTATTACGTGTATACCAGCAGATTTGAAGATTATGCAGATCATTGTTCACGCACTCAAACTGAAATCTCTCAAAATAATTTCAGTTTAAAGCTTGACAAACTATGAATCTGAATTTGCTTCTGCTTACTGTACACACTGCTAGTCTATCAACCTCATCGTAAATCCGTCGCGCCGCAGATCTTAGATTTATTTGTTTTTTCCTTCAGTTGTTAACTGCAAACAGACTAGGAGATGCACAGCAGATAATACAAGTACCGTACTGTACTGCTGCACTCCCACTCTGTTCCCAGTAGACTACCGGTATCCTAGTACCAGTAATCAACAGTACTGCACCCTGCAACCTTACTGATGAGTTTGTCTTAGATACAGTATCTGCAAATTTGAACTGCTGACCCATTCTCCATCGCAATGATTACTGGTACATCTCAAAGTAGCCCACACATGAGTGACATGAGACGGTATGTACCAGTAGTTTAACAGCTACCGTACTGGGGAATTTACCCGGTAAGTGTTCAGAAACTGGTAGATTAACAGCTTTTTTGTCATGAATTAAACAGAGTTGTTGCATAAACCAGCAAAACTACAGCAAATTATTAACAGTTTATGGAAATAATATCAACTTTCTCCGTATCTCGACTTGGACTTGTTGGGTTTGATAACTTGTAAAGTTGCAGTCTAAAACCTAGCCTTAATCAGCTTTCAAATGCACTAAATCAGACTAATTTAAGGAAAATACTACCAATAAACCACAAAAGTAATTGCATCCCTTCAAAACTACATTGGAGGGCTCTATTTTGCTAAGATTCGCGACGCAGCATTACTTGGGCAAGCACTACAAGCTAGTTTTCGTAGATAACTCATATGACCGAAAACTGCATATTTTCGTTACTACCTGATCACTAGGGAAAAAATCGATTGACCAATCAGAGACAAGTTTGGTTTAACAGCGTATTTGAAAGTTGAACCCAGACGCAACGTCACAATACATGCTCAATCACGCCACAGCAAATTGCTTTTTTCATCGCAGAAGAATGATGCAATGGCTCTCTCTTAGGGCAGGTTCAACAGGTATCGTTCAACACAAGCAAGCTAGACCTTTTCCAACTACATCGTATTAGGATGCGGTTGCGAGTAATTGCTTGTGATTTTTGAAAGTGTGGCGGTCAATAACATTTTAAAGTTGTTGGTCAAATTCAAGTTGTAGGTTAAATTAGTGGAATGGAAGCAAGTGTTGACAGTATGATTGAAAAGCCGTTTTGTAGCAGAAATTACGACGAAAAATTGGAAATAGCAAAAGCTAACAAGCCGACACCAAAATTAAATATATTAAGTAGCAAATTAGGCTGCTGGAAAAGGCGCTTGATGTTAGTTCGCGTATTTGCATTAAACTTTCGAGCACTTCCACACATTTGTTTAATAAATGGCTGCATGCGGCAGCAAATGTTGTAGAGGAGCACACCTATAAAAACTGCTCACCGTGCGCCACTGTTACCTAGTACCGGTACCTTTAACAAAGTACCGAGTACCGGTAGTTAAAAAAAGTACCGAGCACACCTCTGCTCACATCCCATCCAAGCTACATAGTTTCGATTTCTTACTAATAACAAATTTCACCAAACCAATGAAAACCCAGCCAGGGTCAAGACATTGCTCCCAGTATTGAGCGTAAAAAACGGTTTATCGATTATAACTTTTTTTCTTGTGGAAATAGACAAAAACTTTCTCTTAGTACATTTAGAAACATGATAATTCTGCAAATTTTGAGCCAAAAATCATGCCTCTACGATTAGCGGTTACCGAGTTACGACATTTTTTGTCAATTTCACCCCCAAAAACTCATTTTGGGGGGTTGCAAGCGCCCCAAAGGTAGCAACTCGCCCAAACCAATTTTTTTAAGTTTTAGCCTATTTGGCAGGATCTAAGAACTACACTTTTTTCAATTTTTTTTTTCACTTCACCCTAACCACTACTCCAACCAGCCGGTTTGGCTTCAGTATGATGTGAAGCAAATTCTGTCACAGCTGTTTTGAAATAACAGCACGTACTGCTCTTGCACAGTTAATTTGGACTCTTTACTTTAAAAGGGGGGTCGACCCCCGAACCCCCCTGGGTGCGCCACTGTTTTCAGGAGAGAATAGAAGTCTGAGCACGTGAAGACCTTTTTTTTGCTCTTTACCGATATTTTCAGTGGAAAACACTGTCGGTTGGCACGCGGCAAAATTTGGCCATCGACCTTAACTGACTTTGGCACGCGAACAGAAAAAGATTGCCCATTCCTGGTCTAGGCGAAGTTCGCAGCGACTCCAACGGAAACAACTAAACAGGGCACTTTCGAGTGTCGTCGTCTCCTATTACCGATAGGCCGAATAAGCTTTCGTGCGGTTTTGTGCCACAATTATGAATTAGGCTATAGGATGTAGTTGAGTGAGAAGCAGGTTATAAGAGATCAATGTTCTATCGGTGTGTTGTACACGTAAGTTCCGACACGGGCCGCAGGTTCCCAATCCCCACCCCAGATGCAATCAAACCAAAGGAGCATTTTCCTTTCCATATCCCGGTAGCATTTTTGTGTAATGTACCCAGCACCAGCAGAACCTTGCTTTTTTCTGACAAAGCGTCTGTTTATATTTTGTGCTAGATTGCAACGACTGTTCGATGGCGCAGTCGCTTCGAGCGCAACGTAAAGAGGGAAGCGCTGCACTAGTTTTGGGTTCGATTCTCGTTGCCAGTGGAGGAATGTGCGAACTGTGCGGTCGCTCAGGCCCCCCTAAAAGAGAAGGCCCCCCTCAAAAAAATTATCGCGTTAACGGTGAAAAAAAGTTTTTTATGAACTTGAACCATATCCACAAAATTATTTTTAGGTAGGAAGTGTCTATTTAACCCGGAATTCGGCTCCCCTGCTTTGATTTTTAAACTTCGGAAACCGTCTTCCTGCTACCAAACCATGGCTTTCGCATCAGAGGAACCGGAAAACAGTTGAGTGCGTGAGTGTGGTGATGAGCTGTTTTTCGGTGATGGTTTTGAGGAAGCTGAAGAACGGTTCCGTTGCTGCGAAACCGAAACTATGGCAACCGAAAATTATGCCCAAATATGGCAAAAATTCCGGTTACCGAACTTTGAAAATCGTGGTTGCGTAACCGTTTTTCGGTGAAAAAGAAGCTTCCTCTTAGTTATCCCTAATTACAAAAAGCTACTTTCATTGTAAATACGCAGGCCCCCCAAAAAAAGAATCGACTCATAAACTTCCTAAAAAAAACTTTTTTTTGCCAACTTGAACCTTATACATCACTAGAATTAGTTTCAGTTCTCCTAAATAGGAGAACCCCTTGGCATCTTTTGGAAATAAGGCCCCCCTCAAAAAGAATCCCCTTTAAAAATATGGAATCAATGCGGGAACTCCAAAAAAACATCTTTTTTTGTGAACTTGAACCAAACCATTAAAGTACCAAATTTAAGCTCCCCTAAAAAGAACCTTCATTGTAATAAAACTTTTTGCATTGACGCACAGCACCTCAAACGAATCCGCTTTGAAAATAAGGCCCCCTCAAAAAAATCAATGCGGAAACTCCAAAACAACATTTAATTCTCTTATTCTTAACTTAAAACCAAACCATTAAAATTGATTTTGGTTATTCCAAATTTAAGCTCCCCTAAAAAATCTTCATTGCAGTGAAGCACAGCACCCTTAAAAAGAATCCGCTTTGATAAGGCCCCCCCTCAAAAAGAATCAATGCGTATACTCAAAAACAAAATTTCTCTTAATGGTATCTGTACATAGGCGCGGGAAGTAGGGGGCCAGGGGGGGCTCAAGCCCCCCCTGAACTTTTTTTAGCCCCCCCTGAACTATTTGAGCCCCCCCTGACAATGGAAAAAATTATGCATTGAGTGCGACGGGATTAATGCTCGCAACGTACATACGAGTTGAAGCAAATATTTTCTACAGTGCTTTTAACCAACGAAGAATCACTCTTTTTTTAAAAATCAATCAGTTATTATTCACTTGGTCAACGTAAAATTTGGTAAAATTTTCAATGTTTGAAGTTCATTTTTAACAATGTTTTATATCAGCATTTGCAAACCTTTACAGCAGTCATGGACGATGGACCAGTAAAGTATAATGGTTGCCAATTCTTGTAGCTGCCAAACACTTTAGGCCAAACTACTCTTAATGCTCATGAAAGTCGCTACTGATCATGGGAATTACGCAAATCGTAAACGAAAATGCGGTGAAGTGCAAAAAAAACGGTCCTCAATCCTTCGGATGTTTCGAATTCCACCAAAATTTTTGTGAAGAGCTAAAAAAAAGGTCTTCACGACCCGGACGCGTTACATGAACTGGAAATGTTGGTGGCCATCCTGATTTGTGTATATGCCAAATTGACCCGCGATCGACAGCCAAGCATCTAAAGATCGACTGGTACATCGCGATCGACTGGTTGGGCACCCCTAATCAAGCTTATATGAGCTGGTGCAAGTTCTCTTCTGGTTGAGTTTTTTAATGGTTTTGATTTTTTTCTACCAACCCAATGAAGCGGCTAAATCACTACTAAACTGGCACCGATAATCAGTAGGCTACTCGATTTGAGGGAGATGCCATCCCCCCCGAAAACAACACCATCCCCCCATAAAACATTTTAGCGTAAACCATTCCCTTACGACTATAATGACCATCTCTTGTTACGTCTGCGTGAAAAGTTGTTGCCTACCATCCCCCATAAGTATTTTCACAACTCGAGCATTGCCGATGATTGTTACTAAAATTGAGCTAGTACGCCTACCTAAAGACCTATATCTACACATCTCATTATGTTAAAAAATGGTTCAGTGCTTTATCTTGATTGTGTGTTTTTTGTTATTTTTAAACCTTAGTGGGGCATTGTTTGTTGCATATAACTCTGATCTGCAAAGCAAAGTTAGATCGGACAAATTTTGTTTGCCTACTTTTCGGTTTTGTCATTGAGGTATTTGCATTTTACAAATACATGAGTAGTAATTCGTGCATAGTTAGAAAAGCCTAATGGTAGTAAGCAATCTTGTTTTCCATGATAAAAAATTATCCTGAAAAAATTCCGGTCACTTGAGCAGGCATGCAATTGATGTCTATCAAAATAGGTCTGCTGAGTGTCCTGCTCTTAAAAACGTGCGTTCGAGAAAAGGAGGGTCAGTTCGCCCCCCAGACGTTAACACGATCTTACTATTTTGAGCCCCCCCTGTCCAAAAAACGTTCCCGCGCCACTGTATCTGTAACTTCAACCAACCCATTTAAATTGATTTCAATTATCTCAAATTTAAGCTCCCCTAAAAAGAATCTTCATTTAAAAAACTTTTGCAATGAAATACAGTAAACAATTTGCCTGAACCATTTTTTTTTAATCTGTTATCGAAGCTAACCACCTCAAAGTGAAACTTGGCAATTCGTCACCAGCAGATGCAGCAATATTAAAATACAGGTAAGTTGATGCTAAAATCAATCAATGCGAGTATACCAAAACTGATTTACCGTTAATATAGCCAACTACCGTGGTTCGTGATTTACTCAAACTACCAATATTGCATATATACACTAGAATCAGCAAATCATTCTAGGGGCGGTATCAGAGCTGGATGTCTCGAGACGTGTCTCGGTCTCGCTATGCCAATGCCTCGTCTCGGACCTTGAAAGTTTTGGAAAATGGTCATGTCTCGATCGAGTCATGAAAAAATTTTGGATTTGAAACAGTATTCAGGTCTTTGATACGGAAGCAACAATGGTAGGCCTACTTACCCAATGTATTCAAAGTAAAACATTGTGCGTGATTTCGCACTTGCAAAAACATTTGGCCACATTTTGTTTAGACCATTTTGCTTTGTTGTTCAGGCCTGCAGAATTGCAGGCTTTTGCTTTCTTTTTGTGAGCAGCATATATGAAAACTGGTCTATTTCAACCACTAAGCACATGCTTATGAGAAAGCAAGCACATTTTATGAGAAAGTTATTAACCAGATAGATTTTCAAAAATGCATGGTGTCACAATGACTTTAAAATGTTTATGTACGGTAATTAATTTATTATATATGAAATATAAAGTATTTTGAATAAATTTCATGAACATTCTCGTGCTCAATCGCCTACTCGACAAACTTGCTAAAAAATTGTTTTAACTGAGGATAGTGGGCTGCAATGCCGACATCCCTGGTCTTGACCAACATATCCTACCAATGACTTTTTGTTTAAAGTTTTCTTGACATCTTTTTCGTTAGATTAAAAAAGAATATTGGGCCGTGTAATCGTCTGTGAGAGGTATTGTTTGCCGTGCAAGCTACAAGGACTTAAATCTTCTGTGATAATAGGCTGTTTCGTAGTTATGATGGTGAACTCATTAATTGTAATTGTTAAAAAGGATATGACCAATAGCATATTTATGATAGGCCACATCAGTTCATAACCGCGACGGCTTCATTTGCTAGTATTGTTTTTGCGAATGTCATTTTGCTATAAGGTTATTTAAATAACTTGGCTTAGTAGAGCCCATACTCCAGAGTATTACTATCGTTTTTATATTTTCTAATTTTTGGCTTATGAAGTCTCGTCTCGGTAGGTTCGGTCCTAGTTCCAGCTCTGGGCGGTATACCATTCAGCTTCTGTGCACTTAACGGAAGTTAACGCAATGCGTTAACTTTCTCCCACTCCGAACGCAATGCGTTAACTTGACCAATCAAAGCAACAAAAGTTAAGCAGCATACCGCTTCAGGTCTCTAATTTTTCCCGAGTTCTGGGAGATTTTTAATGAACCCTAACCAATTATAGCCTACCAATTACTGGCAATAAATGATGTTCCTACATTACGTGCATTATGACCTTGCTTGATTGATTGGTGCTTCTCCAGTAACTTCCTATAAAATGCCTATTAAAATGTGCTTTAGTAGGCTACACACTTCAGCAAACTTGGAATTTGGATCCCAAAAGGCCCCCCCTTTGTCCAAGACCACCGCTGCTCGTCGCGGCTTCGCTTGTGACATGTTTTCAACAATCGGGTTCGTCAAGATAAGAGAGTAAAATATGAATGTTGGTTCTGCTGGTGTTAGGTACATTACATAAATATGCATCGCGGTAAACCGAGACAAAAACCGTCAAACGTGGATTCGAAGAGTAATCGGTTATAGTTCATGACAATCGCTGCATTCCGTAAGTGCAAGATGGCAAACTTCAGTTGAAGCGAAAAATCAAGTCTCTTGCGTCGACAGCTCGCCTCTTATGATGTCAAATAATGAGGTCCTCGCAGTTTCAAATAAGCAAGATAAAATATAAATGCTTCATCTGCCCAATTCCAGTAAATTTGCGCTTCGCTAAGATTTTTTTTGTAGCACTAATTCCGCAGATTTGCAACTTTTTCCTGAATTATAATCGATCTCACGTGACGTCATAATGACACCGAACCTGCTTGTATTGCCAATATTTGATGAGGTCAAGCGAGCCGCAGCCAGCTTGGTAGGTAAGCACAAATCAATGAACAAGCCACAATAAAACACAGAGCGAGGAAGCTAACAAAGTTTTGACGAAACCACAGGCGAGTGGCGGCTCCGGGAATTTCCCTGCTTGTAGCGACACTGGGGCTGATTTTCAATCACTTCAACAAAGATTAAAAATATGTAAAACAAGAAACAATAAAAATATACAAATTATTCCCATTCCTCCCAACCCTCGATCTCATCCTGAAAAAATATATATATATAATTAGGAGCAAGAATTGCGGACGAGGATCGCGGAGGATACCTGGTTGTCTTCCTGCAATGCTTCAATGATCTCATCTTCCGTCATGTCAAGATCGAATTCTTTCTCCCACTCCGAACTGTCTGCTCCGCTCGAAGGTTCGATCCCTGTGTCTGAACTGTCCGCTCCGCTCGAAGATTCGATCCCTGTGTCAACAAATCTGCGTCATCTACCATTCGTCTGACGTCTAATTTCATCTTTCTATTTCAGGCAGCAAAACACTTGCTCAATGCTCAGTCCTGCGCCACATGTAGCAGAGTGGTAAAACAAAAAAGCAATGAGAAAGATACAAAACACCAGACCACAGATAGTCTTCGATCACAGGTAAGTCTTTGACCAGACAGAAGAGCCATCACGAGCCTATTATTCGACATGAAACGATGCATAAAATCACTTAAATGTGTTCGAATTAAAGCATCAAACGTTGGTAAATGATCATGGAAATGAGCTTGTCTAGCACTAACATATCGGGGCAAGCTATTAGGTATCCTCAAGGAATCATCATTCATCATATGCAACTTGAAGTTTTCGATATCTCACACTACTGTATTCACACCGCCTATGTGCGAAACATGAAAAGATGTGCAAATTCGAACAGAAATTTCCTCCCAGATCACAAGGTGATGATTCATATTCAAGTTCGGTTTATAAACCACGATAACTGATGAGACCTAAAAAGTTCGAAACGCGTCTGCAGCTGCCTTTGGGTAGATGGCCTAGTGGGTACCAGGGGTAGGGGTTGCCTAAGTGGAGTATTTTCAACCTAGCCTAGGCAAAATTCTCTCTAACCAGTTTATTTGTGGCTTTTCTCCAAGTCGTTTGCCCAAATCACGTGAACCTGAGTAACTTTAGTTGTGATCTTCTTAGCAGACTGAGTAACCTGGAAGTGATCATATTATGATCCTACCTTCAAGTTAATTTGGAGTAGATACCATTAACTAAAGGAATTAGGCAACCTTTTTAATGTTATTTCAAGTATTTGACATTATTTGAGTGATCGATTCTATTGAGTTCTTGGTCTTCAATGAGGCAGTGTCATTATTTAATTGACCCAGGATTACCAAGTAAACACTCAGCCGCAACTTCTATGCAGCGTCATTCAGCGCAGGGAGGAGCACAGTCAGAACACAGATTGTGTTCATGAGACAAATGAAAAAACTCCGATACAAAAGATTGCTAATACCGATTTTTGCAAAGCTCAATTGAGCAATTAGAAATACGCTAAGACAGTTGTATGTGGCAGCCTGTGAGCGTGCAAACTCCACGCCTAAGCCGATGTTAGCACGTCATCGCTCCGCTGCACCTCCAAAACATTGCCTCAATGACTGCATTTCACGAAACTACTGGACCAAACTACGAAGTTATCACAAAATGGGACGAAAATAGGTTAAGGAGAAAAAACAAAATCACCGTAATTGTGAAAACTTCGACAACATAGATTCAGCTGTCACCATTAGCAGCGCAATCAAGGCAGCTAAAGCTACGTCGTCGAACCGCCCAGTTTGAAGCCCTACATCGTTGCTTTCCATCTCATTACCTTTGGAGGAGGGAACGCTGCGGAGTGGTTCCGGTGCTGTGGGTTGCGGAGCTGCTTTGCACTCAATATGCGGTTGAGGGCTCGAGTTCAAGCCTTGCTGGGAAGAAACATTTGTCGAAGTTTGGGAATTTGTTGGATAAGTCACAGATGATTGATCAGACTCGGTCACGTGATCCCTGTCTATTAACGAAGAATCACATCTATTTGTTAGGGGAGAAGTCGATGGCGGGTCAGGGGGGGATGGTTGAGTGGCGATTTTCGAGAAAACGGGAGTGGGATTTTCGATGGTTTCGGAATTGGGGGCGATGTTAGATGGGGGTGCAGGATCTGGGGTGAGCCGGTCAGAGGGATTTGGAAGATTACTGCTAGGGGTAACTTCTTCTTTTGATGACTCAATAATGTCATATTCATCTGTAACAATCAAAAATGAATGTGAGCGCATGAACGTCGACCAATGCAGCACTACATTACCCACTTAACCAGCGCTAAATAGATCAATTAACCAGCACTACAAGACCCACTCAACGAGCGCTACTTTCCCCAATTAACCAGCGCTACATCCCCCACATGCCCTACTCACCTTCATCCCCCCATTCCAAATCAGCCTCTGATGTTTGGGCCCTCTCCACCAACTTCGCGCGACGTTCTTCGGCCTGCAATAGAGCATAGTAGGGTAATCCCTCACATCAACAAATCCACCGGCAGTTAGTGACGTCACCACTACCATGCGATGTAAACGTTGCACGATGATGACAGGAAACGCGTTGTCGAAACGTCGTCGTCGGTAAAAAACAAAGTAGTGGTAGCGGCATGGACCTGAAAAGCATCGGGCAAGCTCGACTAATCACGATGAAAGAGTGCTAGCCTGTGTGGGAATGTTGCTTCAGAACAATTCTGATCACGAGCACGCAGAAAATGGGAACGTGCTTTGTGCCGCCAACAGCTTCAATTCTGCTGAAAAAACTGGGACACTGGAAGCATTGACAAGTCCGTCATGTATCTTCATTACTCATGAATTACGCGGAAGCGTGTAACGAAAGGCGGGGCCCATCTCTGCGGTTTAGCGTCTGACAACACAGCTCCGAAAAAACGTCGCAGCGATGGCGAGCCGTTGGTGACACTGTGCTCGATTTGATCGAGTCCAGACCTTCCGAAGCGATGCCTGTCATTATCAGACCAACCAGGCGAAGATTTTTTCGTCGTTCGTTTCTAGGAGAAAATTTTTCATGAACCATCTTTTTAAATATATTTTCACAGGCCACGCCGCCGAACGAAGTAGGTTAGCATCGACTATCCGAGTTCACCTTTTCCAGTTCATGTTTCTTGTAAAAGTATCTCGTCCAGAAATCGACGTGGGAAACAGCTTCGGGAACTAACTTCGTGTAGAGGGTTCGGACCTGAGGAAGATTGTGGTTAGCAGCTCGCCGCATTACCTAATACATTTCCCCTCATCCATTCATTGATCTACTCGTACTCATAACCCCCCTTCCATTCATACTCTCAACTTGTTTTTGTTTTTTCGGCAATATTTCGATCATAGTACTTAAATTCATAAAAACCGAAAAAATCAAAGCCATTTCGGTCAATGGACCTAAGTAAACTTTTTGCCAATATGCAAGCAACAACTAAAAACGAACTACCGGTCTCACAATGTCAGGTTTAACAGACATCAAACTGATCAAAGTAATTTTTCTTTGTGTTGCGGATTCAAAGCAGTAGGTGTACATTTCGTTCAACGTCTTGCTACTTCAAACATGACCGAAAAAAATTGAAATGACCGAAATTTTTGTCCTCTGAAAGACAGTTCGGTCAATTGACCGAAGTCAAATTTAAAAAAAAACAACCTAGCTCAAAACCTTCTTCTTACCATACCCTCCAACCCCCTTTCCAATCATATTCGTCACCCTCCTGTTATCATACCCTCCACCACCTATACAATCATACTCGCTTCCATACAGTCCCTCCACCAACCTCTCGTGAATCTAACATCAGCAGCGACAGTTCCTCTTTTTTTTCATCGAGAGAAAAAGACTCTCTCCAAATTTCAAACTGTGCCGAATCTACACAAATACATCTCGCTGAAATAAACCTGAAAAGTCACCACGCAGAAGAATGTTGTAACATCAAATATTATGATAAATTATCACTTCCAGGTGATTCATTTTTGTTATAAATTTTTATCTAAAATAGCTATCTATCTATTGCCCGCCACATTCCACTGGAATAATGCACTCAACATCCCAGCACTCGCGAACACGCAGCGATAGTCATCGATGCAAGGTTAAAGAGATGATAACAAAAGTCAACGTTTGAAATCCCATCCAGGGCACGAATGCTGCCATTGTCTACACGGCGCAGTTTTGGAGAGATTACCATTTGCATGTGACGTAGTTCCACATCATTTCAACTCCAAGCTAAAACTCACGCTGCTATGCTTCGCAATTAATGTGACGTCACTCGATCCACAAGTGGTCATTGAATTGTAGTCAATCGCGGTATTTATTAGCTCATGAAGATAACAAAACTGATGACACACATCAACAATCAGTTGTACACACACTGACACAGTTCACACACACCACTTACTATCTGGTTCGTTGCAGTACGTGGCTGGCGATGTTTGAAGGGAGAAGAGGCGAGCCTGAAAAAAAGGATCAAATTTTCTTGTGACGGAGAGCGAATAAGTATGAGGTTGTGTGATGTGGCTTCACATATGGACGAGCAAGTCAATGCTTCAGCAAATTAACCACGAAATGTTGAGAAGAAATTCTATAACGAGATCACAACTCGGCTTAAACCCACAATCTTCCTCCGCTAAGTCGCGTGAGCTAAAACTCGAACATGGGTTAGGCGTTCATCGACTTGTCCAGTGACTAACAAGTGGGAAAAGGGTTTCCCCTAGACACTGAATCCCGATCCACATTCCACATGTTCGTGTGCTTACGTTCACGCAGGGTGTTGGCGCAAAGTAACAAACTCACCTCAGCCGGACTCATAACTTTGACCCCGGCAGATGTGCCCAGGAACATGGTGGAGTCGATGTCCTCTGAAAAACAATGGGCAGTTGGAACAGCGGTCACAAGTCGGCACGCCATACCTACCGTCCTGGTCAGGAGGGATGGGGGCAACATGTTGGACCACCTTTCCCAGGAAGCCACTTATAGAGTTGGTAACCACTCGAGTAGCATTCGAAGCTTCGTCCAAGTTGACCTGAAATGACCCCACAAAATCGTCGCATGATCACAAGTCACATCGAACTTTGCAACATTGACATTAACAGAATTATTTACCGGTACACAGAAATACATCGTATCTTCATTATATTCGCGATATTACGCCGAAGCGTGTAACGATTGACCGTGCGTGGATTCATTTCCGCGGCTTAGCGCCGAGACAACGCAGCTCTGAAGAAACATCGCCGCGTTGGCGACACTGTGTTCGATTTGACCGGCCCGGGAATCGAACCCTAGACTTACTGCGCCAAAAAAACGATTTACATACACAATTTAAGCGGGTTAACCCGCTAAATCCAACCCACTGCCGTCAGACCCAAACTTACGTCGTTCTACTCTAGTAAGCTTTGCGGGTTGAAAATTACTCACTTGCTACAGGTAGGTTCAACCCGCTAAAAATACGATGAAAGAACAGCCAGTTCAACTAAAAAATCTCCTTAACTGAAACTGAAGCGTGTAACCCGCATGATCAAACCCGATAATGTAAATAGGTCTAACATCGACTACACTTTTACGCCAACTGGCCAGTAATTACACAGAAAATGTCGGATTTCACCACCTTAATGTTGAGCTGATCCTTCATTGACGCCGCAGTATTGGCGACCAACTTGGAAGTGTCGCTCTTCACGGTCTCCGTGAATTCCTTGATATCTCGAACAAGAAACTGGTTAGTTTCAGCCAGCTGGAAATAATAAATCACATCACAAGAAGTAGTGGCGCGATTCTTTAAGTGGCTGCAAACTTAAAATACGTGAAATCGTGGATTCTACGTTTGGGGTTCCATTCTAGGCTCGATTTTGCTTGACAGCAGCCGCACAGGCAGCATTGCTTAGGATAAAGCAATGTTAGCAGTGGCAAAAGTAAAATTTGTCCTCATGTTGAAGCATAAAAGTTGATTTTACTGCAGAATCGAAAGGTTACCACGGTGACGTTCAAACAATGATAAGATTATGCCGTCGATGACCGGATTCAAATTTATGTTAAATTTTTAAATTTGAAAACATTGAACAATAATTGATTGAGGTCATAAACATAAGAAAGAGTCGTAGGAAAGCACAAAAATTGTTCAACACCAGTTGGTTCGCAATGAATAAATTTTAATTAACTGTCGCAAAGCTTCAATTATGTCGAGCTCGTTAGGTTAGAAACGAATAGATGGCTGTTAGAGTGTAACAGAGATTACAAGCTTCCCAGAAGTGCGTACAATCACTCACTTTTTGCTTGGCGGAATCATAGAATGAATCCCACCATGACTGGCCAGATTCAACATCAGCTTCAGACGATTCATCACTAAAAATCAACAAAATATATATATCACAAGAAGTGTCTTGGAAAACTTTAAATACATACGCTTGTAAGAAATTGCGTCATGAATTTTATCACCATATTAAAATTGAAACGAGAAGAAATTTAATTGAAATAATCAAGAGCAAGACTCTTGCGATGTATGACGATTCGCCAGCTCGTAGTTATTTTCAAATTGAACAGCACAGAAAATTCAACGGTAATTGAGGGAGACTGCGAAGTGAGCTTGCGCTCTTCGAGTCAACAGCCACCCGTTAAATATGTCAAATGCGATCGGCTCCAACCGCGAATCGAACCCGTCACGTAAGATCTGTCACCTACGCCCGGTACCGTTAGACCATGTCGCTGACCAGTTTTCAACGAGACTAGATTATCGAGAAAAGTTGAACACTGTGGCTCGCCAACCTCATCACGTGATCACACCAACAAACTACTCACCCTTTCTCTGCCTTTTTCGATTCCATTGCACTTAATTTACATCGCAATTGTTACAAAAACAAACATAAACAACAAATCTATAACAACAAATTGATTTATCACATCACAATAGAAATATGCAAGTACATGATTACACGAGAGACTAGCGCAGCAATTCAACACGCTAAGCGCAAGCGAAACTGATGGATTCATGCAAATTTTGTGGCACGTTTCACCAACAACGAACACCAAATATTATTCGATAAAATGATTCTGTGTAAATCAAAAGCAGTCCGGAGGTTGATGGACATATTTGATGCATTTTCATCTAAAATGTGTTGTTTGACAAGATATCACTAACAATGTGGAATTAAATACATAGTAAACAAGAAATCATATTGAAAAATTTTACATAAATACACTTAAGACGATACTGACTAAACGCAACTACAGGGTAATGGAAAAATTAATAAATCGACAATACCAACAAAAAACCTTTAGGGATGCAAAATCTCTCTAAATTCAAATAAAACCGATTCAGCAAATACCCACCGCTGGTGCAATCGAACAATAGCTCAGCCGATATGACGTCACAAAATCACGCGATATATGAAGAGTGCACAACATAGTGCAAGTAACAGGCTGTGCAAATAGTAGCGAAATAACATGAAAAATTGAATTGATAAAATATTGCGCGATATAAAAGAATTAAACATCTATGAAAATAAATGATGAACTATGTTAATATATTAACACTACGACCTATTGCTATCTTAAATGCCCTCACATAGATCGATCAATACGAGGTATTTTGTTAATCGACTCAAATTGGACATGACCTGTCTGGTTGAATTACCACACGCACAACCTTATAAATACTGATAATCAATTAAGATTGAAATACAAGAAAACACAATTCCGATTCATCAAACATAAATTTTAAACTGGGAATCAAGTAAGTTAGCTCAAATAAAAAAAAAAAAATGACGATAAAAGATAAAAGTTTTGATGTCAAAAACTAATGCAACAGTTTTATGTCAAGACTACATCGATCAGAATTAAAGTTGAACGATTACTGAGCAAAACCAAACATTTCACTGAATAAGAATTGCTTGATCGACCAGTTCATTTATTCGATGTTTTGCTTCGACTGCAACCTTGCACACTTCATATAAGATAGGTGCTCCATTGCCTTCTGCACCAAGCACAGCTGCCTGTAATTCATTAACTAATTGAAGAAGTCGTTGTTCAGGAGACAGTGGTGTCATATCCTCCACACTCGACACTGATCTTTTCTTTCTCCTCGATCTTCGTTTTGAAGACTTGGGTGATGACATTTCGGGAGTCACCACCTTTTCTTCTTCATGATTTGATCCACTCACAGAACCGTCAATGAAAAGTTGATTGCCAGGCAACTCAGACACATGATTTGACGACAAGAAATTTTCAGCAAAAACAACACATTTGAGATTATCAAGCTCTGCCTGTAAACTTTGATTATGAAGCATTGCAGTATCCAAGCGATTTTGAAGCACATTTCCATCATCAGCTCCATCTTCAGTTTTCGAAGATTCAAGCAAATGAACAGTCCCAGATATTTTTTTATTTTCACTTTTCAATTTGTTAACAATCTTCTTCAACCTTTTTCTTTCTTCTTCAGCTAGATGACTCAAGTCACCAAAGTCCGCTCTTCCTTTGACCACATGATCCTCCATGTGCACAGACTCATCTTGCTCCACATCATTTTGATTCTGACTGATCGGCAAGTAGCTGGGAGTAGACGACTTTTGCTTGTATCTCTTAGTGACAATGTTTCGTATTGTTCGGGCAAAGGCATTCAACTTTTCTTTGCCTCCAGCAGGAAGGCAATATTCCTGTCGCGGATGATGAAGTTTGTGCAAACGAGAAAGATTTTGCTGCGTCAAAAAACAAACCTGGCACGAGTTGTAATCGAAACATTTGAGACACTGAAACCGCAAGCCAACAATTGGTCGCACTTTGCATGTTGCACATTCTACGTCATGGACTGACGATTTTGCTAGATTTATGCGATGCATTGTGGGTAACCAGACAATAGACTGCGGTTCCTGAAACATCCAACGAAGAAAATGTTGCTGCGAAATCATGTTTCCCAACACACCATCAAAACAGCTCAACACACTTGGATTGATTTTACCAAAACTTGTTGATTCTCCAACCAAGTCAGTTAAACGTAATAAATGAGATAAAAGCAAACCGGTTCGACTGCGAGTAAGCGTTCCCAATGGAGCTGCATACAAATCAAAAAGGTGCTGATATTTCAGTTGAAGACTGTCACTACCCATAACAATGAAAAACAAAACAACCGCATTCATAGCGACGTTAGTTTCTTGAGCATCATGATATGTTTCAAATATGAGAGTTGAAACAAGCTTACTGATTTCTAGGCTAAATTCAAGCTCAGATGATTCAACAACTTTATGAACTACTTCATTGAGTTCTCGCATTGACAGCATTTGTGAGCTAACAGAAGGAAGAAAGTCATTGTTGACATCACAATAGTCCTTAATCGCATTGAAAATTGATGAACTTGACACTCGAGCGAGTTGAAAACTTTCTTGCACTTCACTCAGTTTTAATGCCGTCCGATACACACAGTATTTAATTGACAGATTATTGCGATTAATTTTAACTATTATGTCATTAACTCGTTGCCTCAAGTTATCCATGTTGGCAAATGGACAGACTCACACAAATTACGATAAAACAAGTTGGCTAACCGAATTCTACAATACAGTACCAGTAAGCAAAGCAATTAAATGAGAGAAGAAAACTTGAAACTATATAGTCACATGGGATAATTGTTGGACAGTTAAAATAGTGGGGTAATTGTTGGACAAAAGGATTGCTCCAACACCAGAACCTGCCCAACCGTCATCTTTTGTGTCATAATAGTAAAAGCAATTGTCTTGATCATACGAAGCAAGAATTTTAATTCTTTGTTATTTCACAAAATGTGTCCTCAAGTAACCTTGTCAAAATTTTATGAAAAACGTTACCAAGTGAAAAAAGTAATTTGCTAAAATTGAGAACTATTTTCATTATTGTTGATTTTTTTATTGGCAACTCTATCAGGAGACGCTGTGAATTTCATGATTATGATGAGTAAACATTTAAAGCTTTATCAATATCATGCCTCCAGTGCAGATCGTCCAATAATTACCCCATAGAAATTTTGAAAACATGGGGTTATTATTGCACACCTACTGATACTACTCAGCACTTAACAACCATTGATTCATAGATTTTTAGCTTAACTATCAGTGGTACTATGATTATGTACTGTGAAACTCTGTAGATTAGCCACTTTGATTATATATACTGTATATATTTTATTAATATGTCACCCTCTTCTCAGTCTTATGAGAGCATAACAGAGTAATGAAATAAACCAAAGTGGCAAATGTTGCAGGCCCGTAACTTCAATCACTTGATTATCATTAACAAATTTATCCATTATTTAGTTGTATGTTCTTTCCTAAAATTCTTTCTGCGGTTTAATAAGTGTTTCTGCATGATGTGTTTGCAGTGCTTTTTCATGATGGTATTAAGGCTACATCAACTGCAGAAAAAACTTATAAATGATTGAACAACTTGAAGAAATTGCAGTATATACCGGTATTATATACAGTGGCTAATCATGTTTTCGCTCCACAATTCACTTAAATTTAACCATAAATTGCATGATATGGTAAACAACTAAAAAGCAATGTCCTTCCTGGCCTTCCTGGTTAGTGGCTAATCATGTTTTCGCTCCACAATTCACTTAAATTTAACCATAAATTGCTTGATATGGTAAACAACTAAAAAGCAATGTCCTTCCTAGCCTACTGGCCTTCCTGGCCTTTTTAGTTGTTTGCTCTTCACCCTGGCCACGTAAAGAGTTTGACTGGAATGGTGACGTAGCCACACGAGTGGATATGCGTACCACAAAGGTTAAATTCTTTAAGAAATATTTATCCGAAGGGATGAGTGATCCTGAAGATGAATGCTTCTTACCTGAGGGCGGCTGATGAAGGCTAATAGCCAGAAACAGCGCTGTCTCGCTCTACTGCATGATATGGTGCTAAAGCATCAATGCACCTGCTGATGTTAAACCTAGTGATCTGAAATTTTCAAACATATTGTGAAGGTATGAATTTAATGCTAATCCACAATGTATGTGTTTTCTATTCAATGTAAAAAAGTTAGCTGTTGCATCATTAAACCAGGCTGAACAAGTTGGCGCTATTCAGTTTCTTTATCATATATAAGCAAAATAAAAAACTCAATGCTGTCCATTCTTTACCCTGCTAGTGTCCATTAATCCGTCCCACTAAACACCGCAAGGAACTGCAAGATACTTTTAAACGAAGTACAAAGTAGCAGAAAACACTACAAGGAACTGCAAGGTACTTTTAAACCAACTACAAGGTAGTTGAAAACACTACAAGGTACTTTTAAACCTACAAAATGCTTGAAAACACTACAAGGTACTTTTAAACCAACCACAAGGTAATTGAAAACACTGCTAAGAGCTGCAAGGTGCTTTTAAACCAACTACAAAGTACGTGAAAACACTACAAGGTACTTTTAAACCAACTACAAGACAGTTAAAAACATTGCAAGGAACTTTTAGACCAACGACAAGGGCGTTAGGAACATCGCAAGGAACTATAAGGTATCAAAAACACTGCATTTGGGGGGGTCAAAAGAGTCAGAGTTGGAGGTTTGGGGATTCGTGGGATGGGGGTTCGAGGGAGTTGGAGATTTGCTGAGGTTTGGTGTGTTTGGGTCGGGGGTTGAAGCCGGGTTTGAGGTCGAGGGATTGGGGTTGGGGTTGAGGGGGTTGTAGTTGGTTTAAAATTACCTTAAAAGTCTTGTAGTTGGTTTACAAGCAGGCTACCTTGTAGTTTCTTGTGCTGTTTTCAACTACCTTGTCATTCCTTGTAGTGTATTCAGCTACTTTGTACTTGGTTTAAAAGTACCTTGCAGTTCCTTGTGCTGTTTAAAAATACCTAGTAGTTGGTTTAATAGTACCTTGTAGTGTTTCCAACTACCTTGTAGTAGCTATAAAAGTACCTTGTAGTTCCTCATAGTGTTTTCAAGCATTTTGTAGGTTTAGAAGCACCTTGTAGTGTTTTTAAGTACTTTAAAGTTGGTTTAAAAGTATCTTGTAGTTCCTTCGTAGTGTTTTTAGCTGCTTTATAGTTGGTTTAAAAGTACCTTGCAGTTCCTTGTAGTACCGTACCTTGTAGTTCCTTGCGGAGTTTAGCAGGACCCTCCATTAAATACCCCAAATGCTGGATATCAGCCATGACTGACGTTGTACAGCTTTGGGACCTTTTTCAACTGATAGAGGAAGAGTTAAGCTATAACCATTACATTTATTTCAACTAACGAAGTAAGCTTAGCCAAAAATTTTCAACGTTTTTCAAATTTGTCCAACAATTACCTCCTCTGACTATATATGATTTTCTAAGTGAAATATCAGCAGATTACAGTTTTGTATGAAGCAAAATTTGAATGAAGTTTGAGAATTTTTACAATTATGACATTATAAAATTTGAAATACTCTGGCTTGTCTGTAAAAACCAAATTAAGTTTCTCTGCATACATTTTCTGTGTGATTGGTTGCACAAAAGACTAAGCTTGTGCACCTGTGCATAGGTGCAGTCTACTGGTATCAGTGTTCCCTCTAGAGTGAAAAGTTTGAGAAAAATGCGAAATTTTTGGGCAAACTTTACTGATTTTGAACCAGAAATTAATATCATAATATGCAAAACTGAAAAACTTAAACAACAAACTTAAATATTTTAATGCAAGACTGTAGCTTGTATCTAGGAAAAGCAAATTTAATGCAAAGAATTTGTAAAAGGGGTCCTCAAAGCAGTGAAATCTTTGGCTGTTTGGGCAAAAATTTTAATGAATTTTTTATTTGGGCAAATTCGCACTAGTTGAAATCCTAGAGGGAACACTGACTGGTATCATCTGTTACCTGTAAAAACTGAAAGTTCTTGTACTGTTACTGAATCTAGATTCAAGAACTTGAAAATTTCTCAGTTCTGCTGCTTTTCCCAACAATATTGGTACCGGTATAAAAACTCAGGTTGGTACTAGTACTTAAACCGATACGATGTTTTTTATCCTCATTGACTCACATCTCTCTCCTGGCATCTGCACTCTAACATCCATTTATCAGTTCAGATGGCTGACTGGCTGAGTGGTAAGACTATCCGCTTAGCACCTCTGGAGCTGTAGGCTAGACTCTGGCTTGATTTCGAGTCGAAGTTGAGTCAAACAGACAAATCAATACTGGTAACTTTAAATTTGTTACTCACTGCTTACCTGCTTGATGCTCAGCATTTGGGCATTAAAGGGACAGTGCTCAGAGATGGGCATTTATCTCGATACTTTATCGGCGATAACTTTTCATCGATTATCGTTATCGCTCAAAATAGTTTGGATTTATTGATTACCATTATCGCTTTTGTCATATATTTTGTTATCGTCGATAAATTATTGCGATAACAATTTTTTATGCACGCAGTGTTTAAACTTCTAAATTGATGAGTTGGCGCTACGAAAAAAACACGGTGTCCATTAAGACTTGTTGTAATTTTTAAAAATTATTTCTTTGTTTGGCTTAATTCTATGACAGAGTCCCTGAACTGCTTTCTTTTCTTGAAAAATTTGGAAAAAACATTTTTGCAATTCAACTTACTAAAAAAAAACTTCGTCAAACTCTCCGAAAATTTACCGCAACATTTATCGGAAAAACTTATCAGCGATAATTTATCGATTAAGAAATTGAGATTTATCGATTATTGGTATTGCCCAGGGTTTTTTGAAGTTATCAATTGTTACCAGGTTACGGCATCGCTTTAGCTGTTTAGTACAGAAAGGTTTATCGTGCCCATCACTGACAAGCTGGCAAGTTTACAGGTACTTGTCGTGCCATTGGGAACTGGGAAAGGTACTTCGCAGGATTCCCCCATCTTGTTGTGGTACCGTATCATAGATAAATGCCGTAGCCGGCAACTCCTAAGCAAGCTCGTTATAGCGCTTTGATCGCTTTTACGTGATAGGAGGATAAATATGCAACTAAATATTACCTGTAACAGGGTAATATAGATAGTCTACCAGTCTACTTCACTCAACTGCTACCGTACTCACTGCTTACACTGCTACTAGAACTTTTTCTCAAACTTTTGTCACAGTGTACCCAACTATAAGTACACACTATGTGCCTTTGTTTCTTTTTCTTCGCTACAAGTGGTTGATGCTAGAGCGTAACTATTTTTTCCGTTTGAAATCACATTGAGAGACCGCTCAAGATTAGTACTGGCACCTGCTGGTACCGATACTTCAGAGAGACAAGTTTATTTTCATATTACAACTACAAGCATTCAAACAAAAAACTTTAAAAAGGAAAAAAACAGTAGATTTAATGCAAACATGTAACTGAAGCTTACTTACTTGCAATATGAGGAAGAGGAAGCAGCGAAGAGACGTGTTCTTTAAATTGGCGCGAGCATGTGACGATTTGTTCTTTAAATGGGCGCGAGCATGTGACAATATTTTGGTAGTCAAGCATCAGGGGTCGAAGGTTTGAAATTCAATATCAACTGCTATTCAACGTTTAAAAGTTAAAAAGTTTACGCAAACATATCGCGAACAAATATTAGTTGCATATAAAAATTTAGTCCCTAGATTTTACTGGTATTTGGTAAGTAATGTTTCAATTTAGTTATTACACCTACCTTTTGAGATATCTTATTTTCAATTTTGGTAAGGACATAAAAATATTTTGGTAGGGAGTGATTAACAGATTTGTGGACAAATTTTTCCATTTCCACTTTGGCTACATCTCTTACTTTTAGAATGCTTCGAGTCACACGACTACCTTTTGTTTGCTTTCATGAGCAGAATGATGCTCACATTCAATTCTTCTTGTAGCAGCAATAAGATAGCCACATCTTTTAGTATGTGGCTAATTAAGAAAAAGAGCTACCAGAAAAAATCTAGTGACTAAATTCTTATATGCAACTAATATTTGCTCGCGATATGTTTGCGTAAACTTTGTAACTTTTAAACGTTGAATAGCAGTTGATATTGAATTCCAAACCTTCGACCCCTGATGCATGCGCGGATTTATGGGGCGGGGCAGGGGGCCCGGGCTCCCCCCAAAATTTCCTAAATTTTTGCTTGTTAGCAAATGTTATAATTGGTATTAAATTTTGAAATACTCTAAACCAGGGGTGGGCAAATTACGGCCCGCGGGCCGGATCCGGCCCACTGAAGCGTTTCATCCGGCCCACTTGTGCCTGCTGAAACCACTATTATAACTTTCACGGATATTAATTTGCGTTGCTTACCAAAAGAGTATAAATTAAAGCGTTGCTAAAAGCAATATTAAAATCAATACATTATTATATTGTGAAGAGTCTGTTTCAGTTTGTGGTGTTCTGTGACCTCACAATCATATAATGGTAGTCAAAATGATTGTGCTACTGATGTACTGTATGTAGGCCACAGTGTACCCATGTTACTACACAGTGGTCTCACTCATCGTTCTAAGCGTCCGTGATAAAGCAAGGATAAAGTCATGTGACTGTAAGTTGATTTAGCGGTGAAAAATGTTTCCAACTCTTATCGGTATTCGGTATTCTTGTGTTCTGTTGAAACGGTAGCCACTGAGTTACAGGTGGAGCTCATCTATCTCCAAGCTGACAATGCTTTAAAAAGTAGTTTTGAAAAGAAGTCTTTGATTGAGTTTTATAAATCGCTTCACCCAGGAAAATTCAGAAATCTCAAAGAATTTGCAAGAAAAATGTTTGTGGTGTTTGCATCTACATACATATGCGAGCAAACATTCTCAAGCATGAAGATTAACAAAAGCAAAAACCGATCTCTGCTAACGGATTCAAATCTACAAGCTGTCTTTAGAGTCAGTACAAGCAGCTTCAAGCCTGATTTAGACAAACTTTTGGGCACATGCAGTAGGCTACATCAGTCCCACTAATCGTTGTGTCACTTGGTATACTAGCTGTATTGTTGTGTGCACTGGCAGTTACGCTAGTTATTGGTAAATAAATTCTTTTTTGATTACCGTATAATTCTGTATTAAGTTTTGAGTCTCCGGCCCAGTAAGCTAGTTCATTTTCTGTAACCGGCCCACTCAGAAAAGTAATTGCCCACCCCTGCTCTAAACTATACGATTCAGGAAGGTCGTTTGAGTAGCAGCGTTTTTTGTCATCAAAGTTTTTGTCTTATTAACGGCTAGGCTGCAGCTAATTGTTACTGGTTAGGCCTACATCATAATCCATATGAAAGTCAGACATAAATTCATGATGAAAAGGTTAGTTGGATGATAGCATATTCGGTGAATCAGTGTAGGCTATTGTATTAAAGCAGTATGGCGGAAAAGCATAATACAGAAAAAGAGTTTGCTTATGTTGTAAGGTAAGGTATTGAAGTAGCTTACTGATATGCCATTATGCTTTGAAAATCTAGGAACTGTAGTTCAGCTCAGTAGCCTGCTTGTAATACGATACTATAAGCCGAGTGTTAAGAGCCGACAAGTCTTATTTCTGCCAATTAGGGTCCAACCTTATTTTCTGTGACTAGCATGCGTTAGTCAATAGAGGGCAGTACCACCTTCTTCAGGCGAAAATTAGTCCAAGATATAAAAAAAGCACATGGAGTTGGCCGAGTGGTTGGTGCGTAACACTACGGAACTGGTTTTGCGGGTTCGATACTCAGCTAGGTCATCTTCCATGATGCATATACTTCACTTACACAAAAACCCAAGATGCAATTATGTGGCTTAAAATAAGAAAATAAAACAATAAAAAAAGATATACAAACAAACTAATGAAATTGAACTGTTGGCATGGACTACACTTGCTGTCAACAGCCAACACCCACAGTCAATACTCAACACTTACCCCCTTGAGGATTGCAGAAAAAATGAAACCTTTCTTTTTTGAAACGAACCGACTTTTCTTCGTGCGGAGCTTGTCGCAATTGCTATCATGTTTTTTTCTGTTGTGTCCAACTTTCTAATTTAATCTCGAGAAACATTTATTACGATGCCATGCAACAATAGCGGTAGTCCAACTTTTCTGAAGTGTTTTGCTTGAACTGCATTTTTGTCATAGATGCTACTGCGAAGCACTTAATAAGTAGGAGTTTCCTTCAATGCGGTGTATCTGCAGTGACTATGGCTGCGCACAAAAATTGTTTCAAAAAATTGAATCATACCTTTATTACAACTTACTCGTTTCGTTACAGTCGCTGTAGTACCGAAGCGTGGTAACGAGTAACAAGCATGATACGTACCGTAACTGTCTCAGTAGCTGGAGTGCTCCGTTTTTCAGACATTCCGATTATGTGTTTGGGAGCATCTGATGATAACGACGCTGTGATTTGGGTGAAAAATGCTTTGGACAATATCGACGCTACTTTTGACCGTAATCGCTTGATCAGGGATTTTCTCGCGCGCAATTCATTTTAGCTTAAAAATGTTTCTGTAGGAAGGGCAGTGTTTTCTCATGCTCCACTATCTTCACTTTTCCAGACAGTTATGGAAGAAACTTCCCCCTTTATAATGAGCGCATGTTAAATGTTTATATCAAGGTTTATATGCGTTGCTTATATCGAGGTTGGTTTTTGAAACAAATTTTTGGAGGGAAGCAATTAACTGTTTTATCCCCATGGCTACACCCTGTTGTAGTCAAAAGCTGGCCTGTTTTAGTCAGTTAACCTTCCTATGGCCCAAAAATGAGGTAAACTAAAATTTTGCAGTAAATTTTTAACCACGGCTTGATAGCTTGAGTTTCTGTGAAACCTTTTCTCTCCTTAAGTGAAGCGCAAAGCATCAATCAAAAGTATGAATGAAATATCTTGGTTGTTTCCTTAGTTATGGCATTATATAGCTTAATCATGGTTAACTGCAATTGCGTAATAATTTAGACTAGAAACATTACAATCCGCTGATGCACTTTAATACCTCTGAATTACGGTAATGGTAGCATCTTTACGTCATGACCATGTGACGTCACTGAAACACCTTCCATCGAAAAATCCTGCGTACGCCACTGCTAGATGACGTACTTTAATCATAAACTTTTCCCTTCAGCTCCGTGAAAAGCTTTTAACACATTAAATTTTCTGCCCCCCCCCCCCCCCCCGAAAAAACTGTTGAATCCGCGCCTGCCCTGATGCTTGATAGACTTTTGCGCAAAGCTTCTTCGAAACAGAGGGATTGCTAAATTATCACCAGAGGAAGACCCAGTAGAACGTTTGTGTGCCAATGAAACCTTGTGAAAACAGGTTTAAAAATATTTTGATAGGGAGTGTTTAACAGATTTGTTGGCAAATTTTTCCATTTCCACTTTGACTACATCTCTTACTTTTAGAATGCTTAGACGATCAAAACACAGTGTCACATGCTCGCGCCAATTTAAAGAACAAATCGCACGCACAGCTTTGTTTTGTAGCAATTGCAGCTTTTTAAGGTGCGATGCATGCGTTGAGCCCCAAAGAGTAATTCCGTATAAAATATGAGGCAAGCTATTGAGTAGTAGAGCATTAAAAGAGCGGAATTGGGCAAGTAATGTTTCTATTTAGTTATTATACCTACATTTTGACAATGGCGTAGCAAGGGGGGCGGCATTTTGGATAAGCTTTGTGTAATTATTTTCTTAATTATTTTGAACAACTATTACTTGGCTATATCGCTTATTTGCTAATCGTAAATCATCTTACTGTGTTGCCCAGTGCCCACGCGCAAAGTTGCGGAAATGGGCCCCGTCATCTCGTTTACGCTTTGGTGTATTAAAAAAGATTTAATACGAGTATAAAAAAGATTTAATTTTAATGTGTATTATGTCACAATTGCGCATTGTTTTCTTCGTATTTGCATTCTTTGAATCGCTCACACTCAGCGTGCGAATGCAGTATAGGCACTTATAGGCAGTACCAGAGCTGGAACGAGGACCGAACCTACCGAGACGAGACATCATAGCTTTGAGGCCGAGACGAGACTTTAAAGTTACGAGACACGAGACTTCATAAGCCAAAAATTAGAAAATATAAAAACGATAGTAATACTCTGGAGTATGGGTTCTACTAAGCCAAGTTATTTAAATAACTTTATAGCAAAATGACATGTGTTCATGAAATTTAAGCAAAAACAAATGAAGCAATGAAGACGACGCGGTTATAAACTGATGTGGCCTATTATGAATGTGCTATTGGTCATATCCTTTTAACGATTACAATTAATGAGTTCACCATAATAACAATGAAACAGCTTATTATCACAGAAGATTTAAGTCCTTGTAGCTTGCAAGGCAAGCAATACCTCTCGCAGGCGATTACACGGCCCAATATTCTTTTTTAATGTAACGAAAAAGAAGTCAAGAAAACTTTAAACAAAAAGTCATTGGTAGGCTATATTGATCCAAACCAGGGATGTCGGCATTGCAGCCCACTATCCTCTGCTAAAACAATTTTTTAGCAAGTTTATCAAGTATTGAGCACGAGAGTGTTCATGAAATTTAATCAAAACACTTTATATTTGATAAATAATAAACAGTTGGTTGGTGGTACAGAACTTGAAGATTGCCAAAAGCAGAGGTTTCATATTTCCCGAAGCTTTTCGTCTGACACTTGTCAAGGGAATCGTCAGAATGAAGAATGTAGAGCTGAGACCGCTTATAAAAGCGCGAAAAAAGAAAAGAGAAGTAGTTTCTGATTGGACGAGAAGTGTCGACCAATCAAAAATAGAAGCGCTAGTGAGAAATTTTCAGCGTGTAGACAAACTCCTTTAGACATCCCTGGTCTAGAGTAGATTACCATCGAATGCACAGATGCATGTGCTTAGTGGTTGAAATAGACCAGTTTTCATATATGCTGCTCACAAAAAGAAAGCAGAAACCTGCAATTCTGCAGGCTTGAACAACAAAGCAATATGGTCTAAACAAAATGTGGCCAAATGTTTTTGCTAAGTGCGAAATCACGCACAATGTTTTACTTTGAATACATCGGGTAAGTACCATTGTTGCTTCCGTATCAAAGACCTGAATGCTGTTTCAAATCCAAAATTTTTTCATGTCTCGATCGAAACATGACCATTTTCCGAGACTTTCAAGGTCCGAGACCGAGACGAGACATTGCCATAGCGAGACCGAGACGAGACCGAGACGAGACCGAGACGAGACCGAGACGAGACCGAGACGAGACCGAGACACGTCTCGAGACATCCAGCTCTGGGCAGTACTACGCAAGTGGCATGGGCGCACGCAGGAGGGGCCACGGTGCCATGGCCCACCCTTTTCGCTCTGCAATATGGTGCTAAAACCTAACTCTCTGTCTATAATTTCTCAAACTAATAACGGTTGCAGTCCTTTTTCACATATTTTAGCCAAGCTTCTGCTTTTAGACATAACTTCCGAAAATGTTTTTGCATTGTCTATAGTGACTGCCAGTGGCGCAGCCACGAGAGCGATTGGGGGTTACAAACCCCCTCCCCATTGAGCCTCAAATGACGTCATACATAATCGAAACTGTGCGAACAAAATGTATCTTTGGTGAAGCATTTAAAGTTAGGGGCCAAAAATATGACAAACTTTCCTTAAAAATTGTTCAAAAAGCACTAAAATGGCCATTACAGTTTGCAAATTTTCAAAAATTTTCCAGGGGAGCATGCCCCCGGACCCCCCCTAGAGTCATTTTTGGCACTTAAGTTGCATAAAAATAACTCTGCCGGAAAAAATGCGCTTAAAAAAAACGACGAAAATTGATGCCCTCTCCCTCCAAAAATTTGTGAATACGCCCCTGACATGGAACATTTTTAAAAGCCTTATTTATGCCCGTTTCCGAGTTTAAACGTCTTTGCATTTAGTTAACATGCAACCTAATTCAAAATTGCATGTACCCCACCAAACCTTTCTGGATCCGCTACTGTATACAAAGTGTAATCAAATGTGATGTCATTCTCAACTCCCCCCCATTGCAAAATCCTGGCTATTCTAGTGGTGGCAGCACGCACTGCATGCCCTTTTTCGATATAAAAGTGTGTTAAAAAGAGTGTTTTTTTATGTGAAAACCGTAAAAATTCGTTGGCGGCTGGGGGCTACCCCCCAGACCCTTTTAGCCTCCGGCGGGTTGGGGCTTCGCCCCCAGACCCCCGGTCTTGTTCCCCCTCTCCTTTGGCCAAATCTTGGGTACACCACTGCATCTGGGGCGGCAGAACCTCTAGCTACGCCACTGCATTTTGAGATAGCTTATTTTCAATTTTGGTAAGGTGGGGTAAAAAGTTCAATGCTTGATCTAGTTCAACCCCTAAATATTTTAACGATTTATCATTTCTGATACATGTATCATCGTATAGCAGAGAGAATTGTATTTGAGGGGCTCGGAGCTTGGGGTTTACGATAACAAGTTTTGGTTTTGTCGGATTTACTGTCAACTTATTTGTATCCATCCAGTTTTTCAAAGAACTTATTATTATTATTATTATTATTGGCATATTTATCCTCCTATCACGAGAAAGCGATCAATGCGCTGTACGAGCTCGCTTAGGAGTTGCCGGCTATCTGTCTACCACACTAAGAAGGGGTAATTCCGTTAAGAGCCTTTCCCAGCGGCACAACAAGTAAACTTGCCGGCTTTCTCCACACTGTCCCTTAAATGCTGAACGTCAAGCAGGGAAGCTGTGAATACCAATTTTGAAGTCATTGGTTTGACCCGACTCGGAATGGAACCCAAGTCTACCGATCCAGAAGCAGACGCTCTATATCACTCGGCCATTTGAACTTAATTCAGAGTTACCAATTATTTTAAGATCAACTATGTTTTTAGCGGTCAAGAATAAACAAGAGTCGTCAGCAAACAGTCTTTGTATAGTTTGTAACGCATTTCTCATATTATGTTTAACATAAAGAATGAAAAGTAGGGGAGACCGAGGCTAAAAGTGACAGGGGCAAGTTGTAACAACGCTGATATTTTCTTAAAAAAAAGGAAAAAATGAATTCAATTTTTTCTGGCTACCACTTGATCAAAAAGCAAGATATTCGGTGAGTTTCCTTTTTTGTAACTGCAAAATTGTTGGCGTGGTAATGAAAATAAAACTTGGCATAAAAAGGCAAATTTTTGAAATTTAAACTTTCATTTCATATTGACTGATCCGGTGACATACAGCAACACCGGTATCGTTACTGAATACCTTGTTGAGTAGGTTAGTTGTGTTGTGACGGTCAATGAAATTGCTTTGCTTTCAAAGATCAATTTTTTGATTTTTTTAGCCTACCCGCTATTGGGGTAAGTTGTAACAGTTCTTGTGGGGAAAGTAGTGACACAATGGAAGCTCTTATTTCAGGCCTGTTTAAGGGTGATTATCCAATTACTTTTTGAAATGTTGCACCTAGTTTACAGCTGGCCTCCTGGCGTAATGCCCTATTTCAGGGACGCATTTAGGGGGGAATTGTGCAATGGCCCCCGTTTTTGACTTTGCCTTTTAGTAAAGGGGCAAAATGTTTCCAAGTGACTGAAATATGCCAGACTCTTTTGATGACTTTTGCAGTTTAGGCTATGTTCCCCCCGCAGGAGTGGATCCAAGGGGGGTGCAATGGGTGCATCCCACCGCCAGCCATTTTGAAAAATGTTTTTCATGAATACAATTTTTCCATAATCATATTTGGAGAAGCACTCAGAATTAGAGGCAAAAAAATTAAACAAAATTTTCCTGAATATTGTTGAAAAAGCACAAACATGGCTATTGCAGTACGAAAATTTTCGGGGAAGCATGCCCCCAAACCCCCCTAGAGCCTTACTTGTTCCTCGATTTACTTTAAATTAATCTTGCCGGAAAAAAAACTACACTTGAAAAAATGTCGAAATGCGGTGCACCTCGTTGAAGAAATTTGTGAATAGGCTCCTGATATGAAACATTCTTTATCAAAAAGCTTATTTGCGCTAATTTTCCGGGTCAAACGCCTAACATCTTTGTATTTAGTTAACGTTCAACCTAATTCAAAATTGCATCCCCCTACCAAAATTTTCTAGAGCCGCTCCTGGTTCCCCCCTTAAAAGTTTCTCGCCACGCCACTGCCCTATTTTAAAACATTTCAATTTCGTGAATGCAAAGAAATTGCTGTTCTCATGCCTTGTTTCTGTAAATGATTAAAAAAATCTCAAATTATGAGCCACCACACGTTGTGCTGTGTATGACAGCATTAAATTTAATCAATGGTATGTATAATGAATTAAGATTGTTCAGTATTTTGCTGAACTATAGATAAACTATTACCGTTACAATGTACCCCGGGTGGTGTTACAACTTACCCCAGTATACGGGGCAAGTTGTAACACATGACCACATTTTTAAAAATCTATTATCTCCTAGATGAGACTTCGTCTTCACAAGATTTTTTGAACATAGCATACCAACGTAGTTAGGTTGCATTAAACGCTTCAACCGGTTCGATATTCCGTCTTGTTATCAAATTATAACCCTGAGTATGAAAAATATTTCAACTAGCCCCGGTCTCCCCTAACGGGTCAAGGACTGATCCCTGAGGAACACCGCACTCTACGTCAACCAAGCTAGATTTGTATCCAGACAAACAAACATCAATCAATCAATTTTCTGGACCCGCTTATCCTTGGGGGGTCGCGGGGGCAGCAGCTCGAGTTGGATCCTCCAAGCATCTCGATCCTCTGCAACAAAGGATAGATGATCCGCTGGGATGCCAAGACGAGACCAACTAAGGTCTTCCACGTAGTCTCGCCATCGAGTTCTGGAACGGCCTCTAGGCCTTCGACCAATCGGTGTTGAACAGAGCAGTTTTTTGGCTGTTTCTTTCCTGGGACATTCGTGTCACATGTCCATACCAACGCAGTTGCGATCTTTCTAGTCGGAGAAGCAGCGATTCGATGTTTAGAGATTCACGAATATCTGCACTTTTAACCTAATCCAACAAGGTTAAACCACTAATTTTTCGCAAGAATCCTGTTTCGGCTGCTTGAACTCGAAACCTCACTTTCTCTTTCATGATCCAACACTCATGGCCATAAGTCAGAATAGAAACATAGACCGATCTGAAAACGGAAAGCTTTGCCTTCGTGCAAAGCTCCCGTTTCAGTACCACATATCGGTGGAGCTGGCGCATTACTGCACTTGCTCTTCCGATGCGGATATCCAATTCGCTCTTTTGTCTGTCGTCACCAGTGAATGAGACGCCGAAGTACTTTAATTTCTCTGACTGTTCTAGTGGTACTCCATCAATTTGGAGAGAGCACTGCTTTGTATTGTTTGAATAACTATTAAGGAGTTTGTAACATGGACCACGTATACCATAATAGTCTAATTTGTAAAGCAGTAGGCTACGTCAAAATTAACCGTATGGAATGCTTTTTGATATCTAACGCTATTACACACGAAAGGTTTCCACTGTTAATATTGTCATAGCATTCAGTAATACATCAATGAGAGGATATATGGTGCTGCGTTTCTTTCGAAATTCACTTATGGCGGTCACATAGTATATCATGCCTATTAATAAAACTAAAAATTCTGGTTTTAATTAACTTTTCTTTAACCTTAGAAAAGATAGGTAAAAGGGAAATTGGTCTGTAGTTTTCGATTAAACTTTTTTCCCCGAATTTAATTATTGGAATAAATTTAGCTGTTTTCAAGACATTTGGAAAGATACCTTGGTTGAACATGAATTCGATGAAGTAGGCCTAGATCAAATAGAGTGCAATGATAAGCGAAGCTGTTTTAATGAAGAACGGTGACAAGTCATCGGAGCCAGCAGCATTTTATTCTTTAAACCACTCAGTTCATTAAAAACTTCATTGGCGGTAGGTGGTATCAACGCAATAGAAGATGCAACTTGTTCGATTTATGCAAAAAATACTTAAAATTTATATTTGGTTCATTAATATTTTGAACCAGTCTGCGACCTAAGTCGCCAAAAAAATCATTAAACGATTCGGCTATAAGTTCAGGTTCTTCAACGCGTTTTTCATCAATGTTCATTACTGATGGCAAATCAAGCGACTTCTTGTCGCCACCCAACAATTGCCGCAAAACTTCCCAGATTTTTTTAGGGCTGTTTTTTTCTATCATGTATAGCTTTATGAAAATATATTTTTTTAGAAGCGGTTTTAACACGAGCGAGCACATTTGAGTATTTTTTATAAATATCACGTTCAAGGGGATTTGGGCAAAAAAAAATGTATTCTGTATAGCTTTTGTTTTTTCTCAATCGAGATAAGAATACCTTTTGTAATCCATAGTTTTTTGTTCAAGCGTTTTAGCCTGCGTGCTAGTTTTTTGAGCGGTGCATGACGATTTATTGCTAGTTTAATGACCTCAGCAAAAGCAGAGAAGAACAGAACAGTTTATTTTATTTTGTCGATAAGGAGAAGAATTGATCAAAAATTTTTTCGTCCAAATTTGGCGAGTCATAATAACAGTTTATCCAGCAATGCTTTAAGGTCACTGTTGAAATTTTCAATATTACGTTCTTTAAGTGACCGGGTATAGTGGGTAGTTTGGTCAATTTTAAGCTTTGAATACTTAAGTATGACAAGTATCGGGTTGTGATCAGTTGACGCACATTTAACAATACCCGGAACTAATTTATATTCAAAATCCATTGGAATAGACATGGTCAATGGTAGTCTGTAAAACAGGAGTTATTCTTGCATGCAATTCAATTAGGCTATGAAACGAATTAGCCTACTCTTCAGCATATTCAAGTAACTACGTGTTTTGCCGCAAGCTTCTTTTTTTTAAATCGATGTTTACATCCCCCAAAATAACGCAGTTTAAATTATCAGCAGCAAAATTAATTAAAGAATCATTTAATTTATCGAATGCGCTTAAAGCACATCTGCGCTTAATGTACACCTCTAACTCGAGAGCTCAACTATTCATGCAGTAATTGGGCGCATACAGTAGTTTGTGCACTTGGCTAACATGCCCAGGAGTTTCTACGTTGATTGCTGCAAATGATTTGATCATTTTAGAAACAAACCGCATATTCTGCCCAAAGACCTTTCTTTATCCATCATTAAACATAGTTTGGTCCATAGACCTTTGTTTCATTGCTACTCACCTGACGATTGAGTTATTTTTGTATTCGTTCTGGTGGCTTTTGTTTGATTGTTTTTTGTTCTTGTTAAGTATTGGTGCATGTTTGCGCTTTATTTTTCGAAAAGCATATCTTTGATGAATGCTTAATGCCCACGGTTATTATTCAAGTCGAGTAGGTAAAATTAAGCAGTCTATAGTTGGGCTAAAATCCGGCAATTTTACTTCTTAACTCGGCGGAGGTGTGAGTTAGCTTACTTCGTGTTGCTTGATGCTTAGCTTGAAGTGGTCGAGTGTGAGATAGTCACTGAAGTGCAAGCAATGCTGATCATTAAATCGTGGCGTCGAAAGACCTTCCTGAATTATAGTATAATTGACAAGCTGCTTGTAGCAGCTTCAGCGTATTGTGCGAATGCACCGAGAAATACGACGCTCCGTTATTGGACCAGAGTTGTTGAAGAGCTCGAGCGAGTCTTCGGATTGAAATGCCGGTTAGCTCAGTACGGTATCGGTACGGGAGATCTGGGGTTTGATTTCCGGGTCGGTCAAATTAGCTCAGCGTCGCCAACGGCTCGCCACCGTTGCGACGTTTCTTCGGAGCTCTGTTGCCCAGGTGCTAAGCCGCGTTGATGGGTTCCGCCACTCGTTACACGCTTCTGCGTGATATCGCGAGTTTAATGAAGATTTGATTTTTTGATGCTCAACATCATGCTTGAAAAAGTGAGTTTAAATTTTGTTTTTTCATTAATCTTAAAATATCACAAATTTTACACATGGAGACCCGATTTCTTCAAATGGGGAGGGTTCTGATTGGTCAGAAAGAAAGAGATCTGATTGGTTTAAAGGGAAGGGTTCTGATTGGTCAGAAAGAAAGAGATCTGATTGGTTCAAATCTGGAAGGGTTCTTCTGAGAGTTGATTCTGGGGGTGAAAGTTGGAGTTTACCCCGGGGGTGAGTGTTCTTTTTTTAAGAGGACCTCTTGGGGTTTCATTATCAGAAACTGGACCTGGGCATCGAAAAAGTTTGGCGCGCCCTTGGATGCAGAACAGCTCTGATCGAGTCGGGACGACATGCGAATGCACAGAATACATTTCTAAGTTTACGCGGTTTATGAAATTAAATCATGGATTGTGTAAACAGAACCTCGGCTAAATATACGTTTTTTAGCAGTTTACGAACAACACACACTTGCGAGTCATCACTAGATGTCGTAGTTATTGTAATTCTTCCTTTCCAGAATTCGCCAAAGACTCCACGAATTTCTCGGCGACATTGAAGGGTTTTGCCCGAGATCGACAATTTTGGTAAATCAGGATTGCCATTAGAATGCAGAGAAGCGAGGACAGAGCAATGAGCGACACTAAAAGCGGCATACTAGGCACGGCACGGTTGGCAGCGGCATCGGTTGGCTGCTGCCTAACATTGGAATCTTTCTGGACAAAAACAATTTCTTCATTTTTCGGAAAGTTTAGGGCCTTCTTCCCTCCTGAAGTTGAAGGTGGTGCAATCGCAGGTCTTGACGGTTCAACTCGAGAATCAGAAATTTCCAGGACCTTTGCATCTTGTTCAGGTTTTTCTTTTTCCTGAGAAATCTCCGTCTGGCTGGAAGTCTCTGCAAAATACAGATTCTCACTCTCTAACTGGAGGAGATCAACAACTCAACTTACTTTTGCAACTTCGCTTGTCATCTTCGAGGTCGTAACCTTCCTCGCACGAGCACTGAGGGCCCCCAAGTTCTTTGTCTTCTACGCAAATCTGAGCGCATTTCTGCAAAAAAATCACATATTTAAAGCAAATTTTCGCGGATATACCGGACGATTTGCTCAGTTGTTTTGCGCAATGCTATGTGGTGCGGAACGTCTGGGTTCTATTCCCGGGCAGGTCAAACCAAACACAGTCTTACCACCACTGAGATGTTTCTTCGGAGCTGTGTTGCCCAGGCACTAAGCCACTGAGATATATCTCGCCACTCGTCACGCGCTTCGGTGTAAGAAGTAGTAGTTGGATTTCATTTGTCGCGCGCAAAAAACAGAAACATGATTCATAAAAAAATAATACTAGAAAGAACATGCACGACCAGGCAAGTGGAAGGGACTCTGTAGAGTCATCGAGTTGCCTGATAACGTGCAATGCAATTATGCACAAACATTCCGGAACTTCTATCTGAGACTTGAGCGACAATTAGGCTACTACAAGAAAAAAAAAGAATACAAAAACAACTTAGGCCTACTCATAAAAAGCACGCGAACCAGGGAAAGACGATGAAAAGAACCAGATGAACATTGATCACTTAATCACTTTCAATAAAATTTAACTAGTTACAATGGTTTTGTACTAAGTAAGATTTAAACTCACTTTTGAATTTAGCATAAGTCAAGTCTTTAATCAATTTAGGTATGCTGGTCCAATTTTTCGCACCTTGACACTAAACACGTTGGCTGCCACGCGACCCACCGGTGGGCCACGCCCTCATTTTTGTTTGGCGCGTGACCCACCGGTGGGCCACGCATCCATCTTTTTCAATTGCGTTTTTACTCTGGCACTGTAAGCAAGACTTGGCTTTACTGCATTGGCACCTCAATCAATCAATTAATCCATTTATTTACCAAAAGCACATAACAAAGCACTAGTGGCTTGACCAAAGACCTCAGTTATGCAAAAAACACATCAGATACACTTATTCGGAATGTGAACCATTGTGGTGATGAGGAGAATCGCCAGCAGTTTAGAAATATGCAATCGACGATTTTGCATCAAAATTCTAATATTATTTGTGGAATAGTAGGTATAATACAAAATCAGTCAATAATCTTGCTTACAAATTATTTATTGTTAAATCGATTTCGGTAAATAAACCATCTTCAGTATTTTACCTATTTACTATATTCACTATTTTACCTATTTACCGCTGATTTTCTAGGCCCATATATATTTTTGTTTTCATTTGCGAGAGTTTTCGTTTATGCACCAGATATTACTTATCCCATTTGCCAAGATTTTTCTACGTAATTTTTATTGCTTTTTAACGTTTATGATTTCATAATCATCCTTTTATTTCATTTTCATACGTAGGCCTACACCTCCTATCACTTTGCAGTATTTATTCGTTTGATTAGGAGCTTTCAGAATTTCTCTCGCTCAGTTTTAGATAGTTTTAGATTTTCTTGGAGATTTTTTTTATAAAAGTTTGTTTTTTTTTCGTTTAGTCAGACTATGCAGTAGATCTGCAGTTTTAGATTGTTACAGTAGATCAGATAGTTAGTCAGCTTCTAGTTCAGACCGCTTAGATTTAGAGTTTCTTTCTGGTAGTTAGCTCTTTCGTTAGATTCAAGGTAAGTCCTACTTAAATCGGAGGATTCCTTTTCTCTCTTAACCTTTTCCACGCTTCATATTATTGTAATTTTTCAAATTTTTGATTTTTTCAACCTTAAAAATAGTTTTTATCCCTATCAGAGTAATTATATACCGCACTATTTTATTTTCTTAGTAATTTTGTCCTTACCTTCATCCGTCCTTGTTTTGGGGAGCTTTATGACGTTACAATTAGTGGTTACTACGGATTTATTACATATTTTTCTACGGATTTACTAAGGATTCATTATTTCTTTTCCCGCCATTTATATACATTTTTTATTCATTTATTTGTTTCACAACACTGTCTATTTAATGTCCATTTATTCTATGGGTATCTAAATCAAATCAAATCTTCATTATACTCGCCGTACTACGCCAAAGCGTGTAACGAGTTGCGGGGCCCATCTCCGCGGCTTAGCGCCTGGGCAACACAGCTCCGAAGAAACGTCGCAACGGTGGCGAGTCGTTGGCGACACTGTGCCGATTTGACCGGCCCGGAAATCGAACCCCAGACCTCCCGCACCGATAGCGTGCGCTTAGCAACTGAGCTAACGGCCGGTTCTATGGGTATCTTCTTTTCTTATTTCTCCTTTTTCACGCAAGACCGCATCAAAGACTTCTTAGACTCTTTACTTTCTTCAAATTCCGTTTTTTAGCAGTCCATTAAATTATTCCATTTTTTCCAGTACTTATTATTTACGTAGAAATATGTTGCGTGATTGTAGTGTGTAGGCACTGAAGATGGTTTATTAACCGAAATCGATTGAACAATAAACGATTTGAGAACAAAATTATTGACTGATTTTGTATTATACCTACTATTCCACGGATACACCTACTATTCCACGGATACACTTAGTTCGAAAATTTATTTTTTCCACTGAAAAAAAGTTTTGTTAAAAAGTGATGAGGCACCTAAAGGGGGGTCACAAAAAAGCTAACAATGAAAGAGCGTTGCAGTTTAACAGTTCTGAAGAGGAGAAGCTGCATTGAACCAGCAGAGGCACCTCGAGTAAAATGTTCAGATTGACAAGAAAAGTAAGAAAAAATACGGGATAATGGAGAAGGTAGTTGATTGCAGTGATATAGATACATAAATTTAGCAACTTCGAACCGGTAGAGATTATTCACTGTAAGTATTTCATACTTATGATAAACATCAGCTACTGGAGCATTCCATAATCGACCTTCAATTATTCGCATTGCTCTATTTTGTAGAATTTTTCACTTGTTAATGGATGTTTTCTAAGTTGGGCCCCTGGTTGAAATTCCATACATCAAATTGAGGGTTCAAAACCAGAAAGTCGTATGTCCAAAAATGGCAAAAATTAGTTCTACCTTTTAATACGGTAGAACAACCATAAAGTTTGTACTAGCAGCAGCTCATGTCCCTATTTCAGGAAGAAACACACTTTTTGTAAAACCAGAAAGTTTTATGTCCATCTTTTTTCTGGGCCAGAAAAGCTTATGTCCGAAAATTTCATTTCAAGAAAATAATGTTCCAAAAAATTTCGACTGAGTAAAGAAAAACTTGGTCATACTGGTACGATATACCGGTAGGCCACATACTGCGTAGATAGCCAAGTGAACTTTATGGGCTAAAAAGAATTAATTGTTGCAACTTTTTTAATTAAAGCTTGCTCTTTAGTTATTCTCACGTTAATATGCCTGTCAAAATTTACGCTGTGAATTATGTCACTCTCCAAAACTAATATCAGTAATACTAAGAGGTGCTTAATCATTGCGTTGAATTATGTTGATTGTTTATGCTGTGCTCTCACATTTTGTTTATGTTTGAAACTTCACTCACAGGATGTGCACGTTTCAATGGGCCGCATATGATACAGCCAGCATATTATTCTGAGATCGCCTGCATGGCGTGCGCTGTTGAGAAACGAACCACCCTGCTTGGTTCGTCATGCCGAAGTGCTTACAGCTGCGGTAATGTGGCTTGATTGCCCGAAAGCGGTAAGCGCTTTGACCCTTGAGCGCTATTTGTTGTGAAGTTACGAAAATTGTAAGAATTTATCACAGTTTGTCGTAGGCCTAATTGGTCAAACCTTCAGAAAAATGTAAACTTGAATTGTACAACCAAATTTTCGTTCGAAGAGTAACGGCTCTTTTTTATTTTCAAGCTTTCGATTTAATTTTTGTGAGCAAATCTCAGTTAGTTTTTAAGTTCAAATTTAATTCTTTTTAAATCAGTTGTTTTTAAATAAGAATATATTCTATTGTCAACCTTCGAGTGGTGCATGAAAGCGTTGAAATAAGATTAAAAATCAATCAAATAACCTAAAAATGCTGTTAGTGCAGCCAGGACATTGACGGACTGAGAAAAGTACATTGCATAAACGATTCGAATTCATGACATGCGCCTGAAAAAGAGAAGCGCACCTCTTTACAAATGTTGGAGGACTTACTCTTCCTCCCCCATCCCACTCCTAGATCAATGGACTGTCCTCTAGCGCACATACTTTCGTAAAATCAATCACGTATTACTTCGAAATATGTGATATGTCCAGTAGAAAATGCTGTTTCTGAATAATCGGCTTGAGCTAGAAAAGCTTATGTTCATTTTTCACCCCAAAATGTGGATCGGTGACGTCATAATGCAAGTCTTATGCTGCTAGAATATTTTGGTGTATCAAAGCCAGGGAGTCAAACCGAACCGCGAACCGGTAAAAACCGCTTATCGGTTTTTACCGAACCGAAAACCGGTAAAAACCGCTTTTTTTGGTGAACCCGAACCGGACCTGAACCGTATAAATTTGAGATCATTAAACCTGAACCGAACCCGAACCTTAATATTTCAAATCTGTGAACCCGAACTAAACCTCTAAAATTTTATGCAAGTGAACCCTAACCGAACCCGAACCTATAATATTTTGTACACATAAACCTGAACAGAAATCGTTTAGTAACAATGTTTGAACCTGAGCTGATTCTTAAAAAATATTAATAAAAATTTCCAGACATGTGCTGCGATGCGTAACATTTTTTCTGCTTTTCAAAATTTAATGAGTTTGAAACAAGTCAAAACAGGTCATGCCAACTTAATAGGCTATAAATTATAGCCTACCAAGTTGAACCGAACCCGAACCTGAACCGCGGACCGGTAAAAAAAACTTTTTTTCGGCGAACGTGAACCGTTTAAATTTCAGATCATTAAACTTGAACCGAACCTTAAATATTTCAAATCTGTGAACCTGAACCGAACCCGAACCGTTAAATTTTGGTGCAAATGAACCCGAACCGAACCTGAACCCATATTTTTGAAAAATCTTGAACCTGAACCGGAACTGAACCGTTAAAAATTAAATTTCTTGAATTTGAACCGGAACCGAAACGATATTTTAAACGGTTCAACTCCCTGATCAAAGCAAGGTTACTTCCAAACAACACCACTCTACAACTGTTTTCTGCTTTAGAAGTGAAATTTTAAACTATAAAAAATATTTAAACTAGCTTTTCTCAAAATGGTATTTTTGGACATACGACTATCTGGTTCTGAACCCTCAATGAGATTGGAAGGGAGCGTGTATAATGAAGATATTTTTATATATTTTGATTTTCACCGATAATTATATTGCCCACAATCCACATGTCCAACTTTTGGTTTCTACATCATAATCAATTTCTTGATGTCATAATTACTTACGAAAATTGGACAAGTGGAAAGAGAAGGAATAAATCTTACCAAGTTCTCGCATCCTCCAAATCCTCCAATGACGCTGTATGTCGATTCAACGACTTGGACCAAACGCTCTTCCACTTGTCTACGTTTTCGTGTTGCGCACTGAAAATAAAACAGATGAAACACTTTCAACCTGAACTTACCAGTTGGCGGAGCGGTTGAAAACATCGCTATCGGGGCGGAATGTTTGAGGTTCGACTCCCAAGCCGGTTAAATCGCACAGTATCGCCAACGGCTCGCCACCGCTGCGATGTTTTTACGGAGCTGTGTTCTCCTGGCGCTAAGCCGCGATGAGCCCCGCCACTCGTGACACGCTTCGGCGTAATGTCGCGAGTAATGAAGATTTGTTTTGTGATTTGGCTTTCTAACTAATTGTTTATTTTGGGAGCATTATCTCATTGCTCTGCAGCTCGTATTTGTTCCTATATTTCACAAAACCAAGTTCCCTTTAATATTGTATCACGTGCAACTTATCCTGGACAAAAACATCATCCTGCCTAGAAGTTGCCCTCGAAAGAAGGGTGTAACAGGTGCGGCCCCACCAATGGGGGTATAAGAGGTGCGGTCCCACAAATAATGGTGTATGAGGTGTGGCCCCACGATTAGAGGTGTACCCGGTACTCTCGTTATTTTTTTGGACCCTCCCAGATACATTTTTCTCGATTTTCCGAAACATGTGGAATTGGGCGAACAGTGATATCAAACAATCTGTCAGCGATATGGCCTAGCGGTACCGGGCGCAGGTGACAGATCCTACGTGACGGGTTCGATTCGCGGCTGGAGCCGATCGCATTTGACATATTTAACGGGTGGCTGCTGACTCGAAGAGCGCAAGCTCACTTCGCAGTTTCCCTCAATTACCGTTGAATTTTCTGTTCAATTTCTGTTCTGTTCAAACAATTTGTATAAACTTGTCCTTTTCTTATCAGAGGGAGATTTTCTGCTTTTTTTTAACAGATTTGTTACAACCGGAAAAGCTTCAAGATGACAGTGTCAACAGAAGCGTGAGGCTCTCGGATCTCCATGGCAATCGTCCAGGGGAAAATTAAATAACTGTTTTTGGGGGAGATTTAGGATCCAAAACATGCCGGCCTTGCAAGTTTAGAAGATTTAAAGTACTAATGTGTACGAACAAAAATTTACTTGAGATGCTTGCACACCCCTCCCCGCCCTCTCTGATCTGCCAAAGCAAACAAAACGAGATTTAGTTACCAAAACAAGCTACCAAAACAGGATCTACCAAAACAAGCTCTGCAAAGAATTCGTCATGCTGAGGGGGAATGTCTATGATGAAATGGTATCTATTAGTTTGGACACTGTTTTATAACAGTAGAAACCAAACAACGAAGTAGCAGCACTCACCGAAGTAACACAGGTTGTTTCAGATCTGTCGCAAATTTCTGTGTCGCAAGAAACGCGAAAGAACTCGTTCGAAACATCCATGTCGCTTCCAGTGTCGAAGTTTACATCAAAACTGACTTGCACCTCTTGACCCGGGGGCCATCCATACGTCACTTCAGTGTTTCCAATCGTGCATTTGTCCGTGATGAGTTGCGTGACTGTGCTTGAATCCAGGTTAGTCATTGAACAAGAATTCAACTAAAAACAACCAGGTTCAGTACTGCACATCACCCCCCCCCTCCGAAGAGGGACAATAAGTGGCGAAGCCAGCCAGAAATGTAGGAGTAGGGGCAAGACAGTACTAACATTCTACACACAAAAAACAAACTCTCACAAACTTCGTGGTGGGAGCAAATCGCCCCCTGTGGTTCTCGCCCCTGGGTCAAGATAAACGTAAAATGTTTTCATTGACTTGAAATATTTGGAGGGGGCGATTTGTTTCTTCGCTACAGTTTACCGGTAGCTATATTGACAAAAATTTTAAAAATCAAGGGACTTCACCGAACGATTAATGGTGTAATAAATGGCAGATGCTTTGAAGCAATAGAAATTGCCCATTCAGTGTTTTCTTAAATTGATGAATGCTCTGAAAGAACACCAACCAAGAATCGAACTGGACACATAGGGGCATTCAGGAAATGAGTTGATTCGTGATCAGCGACTTCATGTTGTCTTCACGTAAAATTTTTTAAAGATTTTACGTGACTGCAGATGTTGCGAACGCAAAAACGGCTTGTGGTGTAATCAGCTCATGGTTATTCCGAGAGAGGGGCCAAAGGGGGGGGGGGGTCCACAACTTACTTATGTCTATTCAGATCGTTGAAGGTTGATAAACAGTAATTTATGATCAAACGTGTTCAAAACTTTTTCAAAACAATGACATACAATTAAAACAATATCTGAAGGTGCATCCACAGTGACTTCCATGTAGGCAGAGGAACCATCAATGTACGACTCTCTTCCTACCCCCAGTTGCTGGCTGAAGGAGTTGTCTTCGAAAAAAGTCATTTTGCAGTTGTATTCGAATGTTGTGTTTGTTTCGAAGATGAAAGATCTATAAACAGTTTGTTTCGAACCCAGCGAAGAATAAACTCGAGCTATTTGATAACTCGAAAAGCGTGAGAAGAAATCAGCCGCGTTCAGAGGAATTCGACGCTGCGGCTCCAAACTGCTTGCTTTATTGTTACGTCATTTCTTCATTTTGGTTGAAGTCTTTTTGTTTGCTTTTAGCTAAGTTTCGTTAAATCATTCAGTTTTAATTTGGGAGCTGTTTGATTTACGAGTTAATTAATTTTGTTCAGATTACGATTGATGATTTGCAAAACATGATACGATTGAACAAAAGTTTAGCCAGATTGTTAATTTTCCAAAAAAAATTAAAATACAAGAAATGCCATCTATGCAGGATCCGAACTAGTGGCCTAATATTTCAGTCAATGCACTTTTAAAGTTGTTCTTTAAAAAAGAGTAAAATTATTGCGTTATGTGAGTGGTATTAAGTTGTATCAGCAGCGGCCAAGAATCGAACTCGCTGAGCTTTATGTTTTAGATTGTTTACATCTATAATCAGCCTACGTATGAGACCTCCTCCGCAAGGGGGATCAAATCATGAATCAGGGAGCATTATTTCTACCAAGTTAAACAACCAACTTAAAACCATTTGATTTGCTTACGCAATAATGGGAGCAACAGGACCGGAAGTGACGTTGTATACTCGCACCATGCGGCACGTGAAAGTCCAGATTGGGCAACTCTGTCGAGAAATGATCGCATCCACTGGTGGATCGAAAAACATCTGGACAATGTACTTCTCCAACATTATGTTCCCGGATGTAGACATCTGGATGAAAAACAAATTAAAAAACTGAGGATTCAACTCAGCGAAGTTGAATCCAGCTCAGCGAAAAATTGAATCCAACTCAGCGAAGTTGAATCCAACTCAGCGAAAAACTGAATCCAACTCAGTTGAATCCAACCCGCAAAATTGAATGACGTAATGAAGTTGGGAAAATGCAAATAAAAACTCATCTTCGGAATACAATAAATATGGAACGAAAATAGCTCAAGGAAGAAAAATATAGCCGCTGTAAATCTCAAAACTAGACGCTTCGACAACATAGAGTCAGCTGTCATCATCAGCAGGGTATGCAAGGCAGTACGGTATGTACAAGAGACTATGTACAAGGCAGTATGAACCAGAGATGTACACAAACCGGAGTACCGGAGTCGACTCCGGCAGGAGTTTCAATGTTTCAACCAGAGCCGGAATCGGAGTCATAAGTTTCCAATTGTTGCAGGAGCAGGATCCGGAGTAAAAAATTACCGCATTCTTGTGATATTTGTTCAAAATTTGCCCTAATTTGGTTCTGATAATTTGCTTGTTTTGTGCAGTTTAATTCTACCAACATATCGGTATTGATAGATAATTACCAGTGGCGTACGGTGAGCATTTTTTGAAGGTGTGCTCCACTCCGATATTGTTTATGTGTGAAAGAGCTCAATATTTACAAATGTGTGAAAGGGCTCAAAAGTTCAACGCGATTATGGGAACCGCCATCAAATTTCGTTTCAATCAGTCTCATTTTTATTGTAAGCACATAATCTTGAAATGTGCGTTCACAAAAATAGGTATATACAACTTCAGGTCACAAGCTATTAACTTCGAAATAATAAGCAACTGTTCTTCTATACTGTAAAATACAAAGAGTAGCCTAAAAAAAAAAACTTGAAGAAAAAAAGCCGCAAGCCCGCAAATCACAAAAAAACTAACGATATATATCGACTTGGCAAATCTTTTAGCACAAGTGTATAATATTTCAAAACTGTGAATTTCGAACACCACTTTGGAAAATAAAATGTAGCTAACGTAATATATTGTGGATAGTGATGACACTTTTAGTAAACACAGCATTCAACAAATTCACTCACAAAGAATACCAACATGAAAGAAAATTGAATCGGACCTTATAGGCCAATACGTTGAGTACCATTATAGTGCAATTGTCACCCTTGAAACTAATCGATGTGCCACGTGTGCGGAAGCTTAACCGTCAAGCATTGCTTCAAGGAAGAACGCTACACGTTGCTGTATATCCGCTTTCATTGATTAAAAATGCTCGAAATGGTGTGACGCCACTACATGGCGCAATCGTCAAGTCACATAATCATACTCTTGCGAGCTGTGGGTCGTTGCAATTTGCAAACACAACAACGCAAACACGGCTACAATCACAAGCTTATTACCTTTTAGAGTAAATCATCTTGGTTTTTATTTATATGTTAACTCCATTCGTCGTTTTTGGGACAAAAGTTGTTCAATGGTAAGGTCACACAATAAATTTTTGCTTTTTAGTTCGGCTAGAATACCTTTTTCAAAAGCAAGTAAACTCAATCCATTAAGACGTATTTGATTTTGATTACTTCAAAAGCATGTATTTATTCGCTTCAAGGCAAAAAATGTTCTTTCAGCGGAAGCGGTGTTACTGGGAATAGTAGAGATCAACTGACAAAGTTTGCACACTTCGCTAAATGCAGATTGAAGGTCAATGAGCTTTATAAAGGACATCACAGGTTTTCGGCAAAATCATCCGAGCGGTATAGCACGTAAAGCTCATTCTCTAAGCGAATATAATCAAATAACGGCCCGTATATTGCTTAAAGTTTTTGCAAGCCCTCTGTCGGAAATTTTCTTCTATACTCGCTGTACTTAGCATGCCAAAGTAGCTGAAAAAATTCAAGTTTTGAAAGAGAAGAATATCTTGCTTTAATCTGCTCTGACATATTATCAATAATGTTACAAAATAATCGAGAATAAAAACTCTTAATGTTGCTTTCATTACCGGCACTAATTCGCTTTTCTTGTTCACGCGCAGTACCTGTTGTACTAGACTCAGACTCGGCAGTTGTAGCCCATAATTCTTCAAACCCATGTTGCCTTTCGTTCTGCAAATGTTGAAGAAAATCTTTAACTTTTTTTCCGCAGTAAAGAACATCATATATTTTGCTTTGTAGCACGTTATATAAAACATCTGTGTATGGAAAGAGCCGAGAGAAAACCTCAAGAAGCCAAATCGTTTCGAATTTGCTCAAAAATCTTAAAAATCCTTCCGATTTTATTAATGTGTCGCTATCCCAGTCTTCGGAAATGTCCACAACATATTGAAAAAAATCCATCAATTGATTTCGATGTTTCAAAACTGTGTTGCTCATTCGTGAAGTAAAGTTCCATCAGGTGGGTGCAACAGCCGGAAGTTTTCTTAACATGAACTGTCGTAGCTCTTGGGAACGCTTCGATGATCTGCTGAAAAAAGCTGACAAACCATTTAAACTCTGGAAGAAGATTCGGCATTCCTTGATGCTACTTAATGTAAAACTAAGTTTAGAACATGAGCATAGCAATGCGTAAAGATTGCCATTGGGAAATCGTCTGTCACCTTCTTCTGCAACCCGTTGATATGACCACTCATTACACTAGCCCCGTCATATGTTTGTCCCACTAATTTTTGTTGTAACTCAAATTCTTTGATAACCTGTTGAACATGTTTAAATAAACCATCTGCAGTTCGATCCGCGCTAACATCAGTAAATCCAATGAAACGCTCGCAAACATTTCCGTCAATAATAAAGCGCAAAACTGTTGTAAATTGGGATCTGGTCATTACGTCAGATGTTTCATCTAATATAATTGCAACAAAAGAGCAAGATGATATTTCCTTTTTAATATAGTTGATTACAACTGCAGATAAGGCTTTGACAATATCATTTTGCACATTTGGTGAGGTTCCTTTGAACAGGGAAGAACTATCCATGTGTTGATCAAGGAGAGGATCGTACTCTCTTAGCGTATTAAGCAGCTCCACGTAATTGCCTCTGTTTAGAGACGATGCTGATTCATCGTGTCCCCTCAAAGGAACCTCTTGCTTAACCAAGTAAACGACAGTATCGATAAGCCTTTTCAAAATTTCTCTGTTTTTTTTTTAACTTGTTCATTATGTCTGGTTACGTTTACCTGCTGTTGAGTATTTAACAAGGTATCAATTCTTTGCTTGCCAAACATTCGATATTTTAAAAAGGGCTTGAACATGAGCACTGCGCTTTTCATGTTTTTTTGTGGCTGAGCTAAAATGATTTAAGTCCGCGAACCCAATTTTTGTCCATACGCTACTTTCTGTTGAAAAAAGCAAGCAAGGCCAGCAAAACAGCTTAAACCTAACACTGCATCCCGATAGCTAATTGATGTTTTGGTAAGATGATGGATTAAAATGTCGAGTAAACTCTTTTTTCTTGCTTTATATTTACTACTTAACAAACTTAGTTTCGGTGTTGGCTTATTAGCTTTTACTATTTTCAATTTTTCGTCATAACTTCTGCTAGAAAATGGCTTTTTAATCATACTGTCAACAGTAATTAATTCCATTCCTCTTAATAAATTTGAACTGCAACTTTGAACTGCATGCGCTAATCGCTCAACTTTTTAAAATGGCAAGGAATTACTCACAACCTCATTGATAAACCGTGGTTCAACTCGTCTAGTTAGACACGCATTGTGACGTCGCACCTTGGTTCAACGGTAAAATTGAACGCTTTTGACTATAACCAAAGTCTCGTCAGCCTTGCTACGCACAGCCAATCCAGGCTAAACTCATTTCAGACTGTAAAGACTCTGTTTTTGCATTGCTTTACCTGTACATCTCGATTTCATCTCTTTTCTAGGTTAGGGTTGCCATTTGAATCGCATGCTAAAAGAAAAAGTCACTCTCCCTGATATCATAGGATTTAGAATACAATGGGAATGGTCTGGCTTGCTTGTGCTCAACGTTATCTGTTGAACCTATCATGAGAGAGAATGCTGCGTCACTCGTGGGCGTGGAAAAAAAAAGCAATTAATTGTTGTTTATTGAAGGAAAAAGAACGCAGACTGCGCTGATATTATGAAAATTAAGAAGAGAAATTCACAAATTTTAGTTAAATGTAATTAACTAGTTGGCCCTGCTATATTGCAGGGTGTGCGCTGAACACCTTGAACCTCTAGAAAATACGCCCCTGATAATTACAGCCCCTATTTTGCATCTTGGAGAGCAGCCATAGTATACCTAAAAACAAATTGAGTAAACAAATTCTTCTGATGTTAGCAGCATAATGCAACCACTTGGCAAATGAACTGATAAACTGAATTAAAATTTAGATGCGACCAGCGCCATGGTCTAGTGGTTAAGAGTGTTCGCCTTGGAAGCTGGTAGACTGGGTTCTATTCTCAGTCGGGTCAAACCAAAGACTTTAAAACTGGTATCTGCTGTTACACTTGCTAAACGCTCAGGAATTAAGTGTAGCGCGGAGGATGAAATAAACAGAGAATAAAAGTACGTCAGTGAATTCTTGACAAAGCTTAGTCCTGGCGCTAAAGGACCTTAGTAGTTATAAAGCGCCATAAAATCACACAACATTTCATTTCATTTGCGGGTGGTACCAGACGATAGACCACACGCGGCAGGCCTAATCTAACCGACTACCGGTAATTATGACTGTGTATCGGTATGGTTTGGGTAAGGGGTACTAGTACTAGGAGTAGTCAGCTAAGCGATGTGGAATTATTTGTCTACCGCAGTTTAGTGTTTCAATGCAGACTGCAAACAGACAAAGCAGTCTTGCAGTAAGCTTTTGTGGATTGCAGATAGGCTGACTAACCGGTAATCCAGCAGCTACTGAACCAGCATTTCTTCACTGTACATAGGCCAAAAGTTCTAAATTCAAGTTTTGCACAACCCACGAGCAGTGTTCCCTCTAGGATTTTGAATTTGGATTACAAATTTGCCCAAATAATAAATTTATTGAAATTTTTGCCCAAAGATTTCACTACTTTGACAGTTTGAGGACCCCTTTTACAAATTTTTTGCTTTAAATTTGCTTTTCCAAGATACAAGCTACAGACTTGCATTAAAATATTTAAGTTCTTTGTTTAAGTTTTTCAGTTTTGCATTTTATAATATTAATTTCTGATTCAAAATCAGTAAAATTTGCCCCAAAATTTTGCATTTTTCTCAAATTTCTCACTCTAGAGGGATCACTGCCCACAAGTTAGCCAGAAATTTTAAAAGTTACTGAGTAATTGTATAAAATTTTTTGTTGCTGTTAGAGTTACGGTAAATTGCTTTGTTTGTATAGCCAATAGTTTTTGAAATGACCATGTTTTGCAAATGATTGGAAAAGTAATTGCCAGTATTTTGTTAGTTTGATTTTTATGTACTGAACTATCATCCAATGACATGGCTGAGCGGAATTGGCGTTGGGCTTTGAAACCAAACATCACGGGTTCAAATTACGACTTGGCCGACCACATTTCATACATGATTGTGTGGCTGTTGACTTGAAGAGCGCAAGCTCATATAGTACCTAGTCTTCCTTGTCGATCTGTTCTATCAAGTTCAGTTTTTTATTATAACTCCTTAGTTATTATTATTTTTATGATATGCCTCACTGTTTTGAAGTAAATGAGTTAGAGCAAAATTTTGACCCTTCCTAAACAGACACTTTTGCGTAAAAACAGGAGTCAAACAGGAGCAGCAGTATAAAAAGTAGTCATTGACCAGGAGCAGGATCAGGAGTCTGATTGGTCAAAACAGGAGCAGGAGTCCAAAAAAGGCGACTCCGTACACCTCTGGTATGTACAACGTATGCAAGGCAGTACAAACTGTGTCAGTTTTGCACTTTTTTGCATACACTGCTGATAATGACAGCTGAATTTATGTTGTCGAAACGTCCAGTTTTGAGATTTACAGCGGCTTTATTTTTCCTGAAACTCATCTTGTTTCGAATCTTACCTCAACGGCGCAATTTTGCTCGGTGTTATCATCGGTCCGGAAAACGTAACGATCGCCTTCCAGAGTGAATTCGCACGGTGCGCTCGATTCCGAGTTGGTGCGATTGACAATTGCGATCGATGTGATGGTCCCGGACACAAGCGAATTCGCGTACGCCGCGTTGATGCTGCAACGTCATAATAATAAACAATCGTATATGTTACTGCAGCCGTTTTCTCTTTGCTCCGCTTTTAGTTTTTTATGTTTCTGCTTGGCAACACCACACTGGATAGTTTCGCGCGTAATTGAGTTTTTAGTCATTCTAGTCTAGCAGTAAGTTTGGTGGTTTTGGCTTGTTACTGTTTGGTGGAATAAGTTGGTTTCTTGGAGATTTTACCGTGGAAAGTGGAGTATTATGGATTTAGCTTTGGTATGTACGATTTTGTATGGTTTTTGTAGGCTCTCTGCTTAGGTGAAGTATGGTCTCAAGCTTTGGTTTAGCCTTGTTGGTTGCTGGTAACTTTGACTGGTTTCGCATCGCAGATTGTTGTTGACAAGATAATTGAGCAAAGCTATAATGGTAAACTTGCTGTATCGTGCTTTAGTTTTCTTACCTGTAGACTTGTAGCCCTCGTTACCCACCGTATCGTTTTAACACCGACTTGCCGTTAGCAATACCGTAGACTAGCAGTGTTTGGCTTATGTAAATAATGCCCTGTTATGTGGCTGTGGTTTGCTTATGCACGTGTCTTATTGTCGATGTATGGACATTTTGTTCGTATTGGGACCTTCTGATTTGCTGGCACGTGTAGTCTCAAAGTCAGGTTAGTTTTTCAGTTTAGTGATGGGCCGACAAATACCAGTGTGGAGCAGTATTTTCATGTAACTGCATTAATCTCTACCTTATGTAACTTTTATTGTTTGCGTAGAATGAGACTCAGTAACCGGTGTAATGCTTCTTGAGCCTAATAATTTTCGTGATAATCTAGTGGTCGCTTCTAGCTTGGGATCATAGACAGTGCTGATTGTATTACGGTAGACAGTGTCTGATTTTCTTGTGTTTTATGCTCTTGTGTATGTTTTTTAGTTACCGCTTTTCTGAGAGGAGTAAATGCAACAAATTTTCTTTTGATCTGGTCTCATTGCTCCACCGCGATTAGCGCGTGAAGTAACAGTATAAGCCCTCGAAATCCAAAGATACCCCCACAAGCAGGGGTGACCAGTTTTTCAGCAATATAAAGCAATTTTTGCGAATCTAGCAGAGTGTGAAATCAAACTTGACCCCAAACTTAAACTCGGTCTATTTTTTCTGACTCGAATTCGAACTTGAACACGAAAAACAAAATTCTTAACTTTGAACTCGGCTTGCAATTTTTAGTGAACTCAAGCTGGAACTCTAACTCGACTCGCAATTTTTGGTGAACTTGAGCTGGAACTCCAACTCGACTTGCAAATTTTTAGTGAACTCGAGCTGGAACTCGAACTCAACTTGCAAATTTTTAGTGAACTCAAACTGGAACTCAAACTCGACTCGCAAATGTTTAGTGAAATCGAGCTGGAACTGGAACTCGACTTGCAAATTTTTAGTGAACTTGAGCTGGAACTGAACTTTAAACTTTTAGTGACCTCGAACTGGAACTCGAACTCGACTCGCAATTTTTAGTAAACTCGAGCTGGAACTGGAACTCAATTTGCAAATTTTTAGTGAACTCGAGCTGTAACTCAAACTCGACTCGCAAATTTTTAGTGAAATCGAGTTGGAACTGGAACTCTTCTTGCAAATTTTTAGTGAACTCAAACTGGAACTCAAACTCGACTTGCAAATTTTTCAGTGAATTCGAGCTAAAATTCAAACTCGACTAGCAAATTTTTCAGTGAACTCGAACTGGAACTCGACTTGCAAATTTTTAGTGAACTCGAGCTGGAACTCGAACTCGACTTGCAAATTTTTAGTGAACTTGAGCTGGAACTGAACTTTAAACTTTTAGTGACCTCGAACTGAAACTCGAACTCGACTCGCAATTTTTAGTAAACTTGAGCTGGAACTGGAACTCGACTTGCAAATTTTTAGTGAACTCAAGCTGGAATTTAAACTCAACTTGCAAATTTTTAGTGAACTCGATCAAGCTGGAACTCAAACTCGACTCGCAATTTTTCAATGAACTCGAGCTGGAACTCAAACTCGACTAGCAAATTTTTCAGTGAACTCGAGCTGGAACTCAAACTCGACTCGCAATTTTCAATGAACTCGAGCTGGAACTCGAACTCGACTTGCAAATTTTTAGTGAACTCGATCGAGCTGGAACTCAAACTCGACTCGCAATTTTTAGTGAACTCGAGCTGGAACTCAAATTCGACTGGCAAATTTTTAGTGACCTCGAGCTGGAACTGGAACTCGACTCTTTTAGTGACCTCGAACTTGAAGTTGAAACGCTAGCGACTTTGCAAGCCGGGTATCTCGTCTCACAAACTCCGGTTTTCACGAGCCGCCGGTTTAGTTCATTTTTTATATGCAAAGTCGGTTGGCAACACTTCGATAACACGAGGTTAGATACGCGAAAACATTTACATTTCCGGGTGGCTGCTGACTCGAAGAGCGCAAGCTCACTTCGCAGTCTCCCTCAGTTACTGTTGATTTTTCAGTTCAATATGATTTGAAAATATCCACAGTTAATATTATTATTGTTATTATTATTTACAATAACGGTTTTGAAACATTGAGAGTTTTCTACGCCTCTGCGGTAAGTTTCCTTTAATAAATTATTTGTCGTTAGCATTGACACCAACACACCGCAAGATTGTAAACGTATTTCCGTCATGACTGAGGATCAAATCTAATCTTCATTATACTTGCGTATTACACCGAAGCGAGAGGCGGGATCCATCTTTGCGGCTTAGCGCCGGAACAACACAGCTCCGAAGAAACATCGCAGCGCTGGCGACACTGTGTCCAATTTGAGCGGCCCAGGAATCGAATCAAAGACCTTCCGCACCGCAAGCGATGTCTTTAACCACTTGGCCAACCGTACGGTAAATAATTTGTGAGCGGCTGTGGGGGAGGGGAATGTTTGCTGCAGGAGCGTAGCAAGAGGGAGACGCAGAGGGGAGATAATCCGTCAAACATTTCATGCCTAACAAACTCGAGAACTCTTTTCATTGAATAGTAATTTTTGCGAATGTTTTAATCTCATTAAAAATTAGTGTAGTGTCGTTTCAAATTCTGTTGTGTTAGGAGAATCGAACCAGGTTTTATAGCGTATTTGTGTCAATTTTAAGTTACAGTGTTTTGTCTCTCGATTTCGCAGCAGATTTGACGTGGAATTGCCCGCAGCTAAATTACTTCAACTTCGCAAGTTTTTTCGCTGCAACTTACCAGTTGTTAACCTTTTGGGCGGGTCAGATGAAATGAGTTGTTGTAGAAGACAGACGTTATAAATTCTTACTTTTGGGAAAGAATTGATCGAAATTCTGGAAGCTTGGGGAGCATTTAAGAGAAGCAATTCAGACCATTTACTTGTAATATCAGGACCCTTTGATTGTCCGCTTTTCCCATTACCTTTGGACCATTGTTCGTACAGTAGACGGTTGTCTACAGAGCTATTGCTCATTTGTTCCAGGGACCCATTTCCCGCTTACAGTAGTCTGTTGACAGCCGCTTCTTTAACCTACCGATAGGTGATGTTTCGGAATTGTTTCCTGGCGCTCAAATTGAATTGCGGACTCGCTTAAACTCTGTCTTGAACTCGAAGTTAGTTTGACAGTTCGAGTGAGCGAGAGATTTTTTTCTGTCCGTTGCCTGAAGGAAAATCGTTGGTAAGTTGCATTGTTTGATTTGTTGTATTTAAGCTTGAATTGTAGTTTCACGTTAGCATAAAGATTTCGAACATGTGTCTAAATTCTTTGTAATAGTCGGTAATGAACTGTATGTATAGATCAATAAATTAGTTAAGTCTTTTGTTCATGCGTGCGTTGAAATTTTTTAGAAACCGTTGGCGAATAATATCCTAAGTTCACTTGGTCGTCGACGCGTTTATTTGCAAGGACATTAGAAAAAAGGTGGGCGGATTACTACGTCGTTACAATTAGGATTCAAAAAAAAGAAAGTCAGTGCTTCAACCGCGGTAAATACGTCGCCTTTGATTAGCGCATAAACCTCCCTCAGCTAGAGGCGCATTCAAGGTGGAAGAGCGGTGGGGGCGAGCAGCCCACCCTGAGCATCATGCAAACTTCATTTTTTTTACGAAAATCCGTTCAACTAAAACAAAAATACCATGTCCTTCGTGCACCAGTGCTGCAGCTATACATTGTGATGCTACGAAGCGTTATTAACATGCGGGAGCTACATCGTGTTTGCATTCGATAAGTTGCACAACAATTATTTTTTTACTTTTTTTGGATATAACCTAAGATTTGGCATTAATATTTTTATTCAAATAGTGTTGTTTCATCATTTTGATTTTTGTATTATGTTCTCTATGTTACTCTAGATTTCGCCCCCCTGAGATATTTCTTGGATACGCCCTGCGTACAATCAGCACAATTTTATTTCTACCCTTCCCGTCACCGAGCTGGTGTAAACGCGGTGGCTGGACGTGTGCCTTAGACTGGAAAGACTCTCGTAAGCTCGAAAACTACGAGAATTTAAAGCAGGAATCGAACCTGTGAGTCAGATTAATCACGAAGAAACCGGAGTCATAACCATAAGTCGCTGCTCAACTTGCTGCTCAACAACTGCTACCAGGATATCAACAAAATAAAAACGACCTAAATCGAAGTTTGTTCGAAAGTTAAACAAGTTGGTCCTTCCGGCAGCCATCTTCATTACTTGAATCCAACTAAAACGTTAAAACTTGGAACTGATTCGGTCTTGAGGCTCACCTCAGCGTGTGATTTTCATTCCCGCATTCCAGATCAAGATTAGCCACAGAAGCTGTTGAGATGTGAACGAGAAGCGCGAACGCCAAAACAAGTTCCTAGCAAAAAATATAACGTCTTCCGCTCAGGTACGCGAAGATAAATGGTTTCGTTTAATCGCAAATTTATCCTCCTACCACCAGAAAGCAACCAAAGCGCTATAACGAGCTCGTTTAAGAGTAGCCGGCCATCTGTCTACCACTCTAAGATGGGGGAATCCCGTTCAGTGCCTTTTCCAACGGCACTATAAGTAAACTTGCCGGCTTGTTCTTCACACTGTTCTTTTATTGCTGAGCGTAAGCAAGGAAGCTGTAAATATCATTTTGTAAGGTCATTGGTATGACTCGACTCGGAATCAAACCCGAGTCTACAGCTCCAGAGGCACACGCTCTTACGGTACTACTCGGCGATAACCGGCGCTTGGTGTATCGGTTAAGAGCGTCTACTTGGTACCCGGTAGACTGGGGTTTTATTCCCAGTCGGGTCATACTAAAGACTTTAAAAATAGTATTCGCAGCTTTCTCGCCAGGCGCTCGGCACAAGCGGAAGTGCGAAGGGTTTTGTGTATGTGTTGTTCGTCATGTATGTCTCTTAACAGCGTTCAATCGTTCGTGATTGGAAATTGTAATGGGCCGACAATTTAAAATGGCCTAAACCAGTGGTTCTCAAACTTGTCGAAAGTATCGAACCCAACAGGTGTCATGCAAGCATACATCGAACCCTTAATTATAACCAGGAGCGGAACCAGAAAATTTTAGAGGGGGATGCAGTTTTGAATTAGGTTAAATGTTAAATGAGTGCAAAGACGTTAGACGTCTAGACCGGAAAAGGGCATAAGCTCTTTGAAAATGTTTCACGTCAGGGGCGTATTCAGAATATTCTTAAGGCGGTGGAGGGTGGCATATAATTTTTACATTTTTTAAGCGTATTTTTTTCCGGAAAGTTAATTTGAAGCAAATTGAGGAACAAAAATATGGCTCTAGGGGGGTCCGGGGGTATGCTTCCCCGGAAAGTTTTCAAAAATTTAGACATTGTAACGGCCATTTTAGAGCTTTTTGAACAATTTTTATGGCAAATTCTGTTTAATTTTTTTGCCTCTAACTCTAAGTCCTTCACCAAATATGATACATTTTGTTCGCACATTTTCGATTTATGCGTGCTTATAAGGCGTAAAGATGATTGCTATCAAATAGGTTTGAAATTATGGAAAAATTGTATTCATCAAAAACAGCGTTGAAAGAGTATGGTGGGGGGATGCATCATTCCACGCAGAGATAGTCATTTACTACTGCCTTTTTGCAAAAACTTATTCTGATCTTGGCCGAACCCCTGCTACAGCCTCACCGAACCCCTGGGGTTCGGTTGAACCCAGTTTAAGAACCACTGGCCTAAACAATGTGTGCTTGCACCCGCTGTCCGATACCTTTACCTTTTACCTTACTACTCGGCGATCTAAGCTGTTTTCTGAGCGATTTGAAAAACGGTTCGTCGAAGGTGACGGGCAATGTAATTATGTAAGTGCTGCCGTGATGAGCTGCCACTATGAGTTCGAATGCACTCATTTTGCCAAAAGTTCTCTATGATTGCACATTTACACTCACTTTCGGTTTCGTCTTGTGCGTGTCCCCGACACGAGCAAATAATTCGATTCCATATTATGCGAGCGAAGATGCGTCAACAGTAACTTACCTATCGGTCTGATGGCGGAGTGGATAGAGCGCCTGCTTTTGTGGCGGTAACCTAGGGTTTGATTCCAAGTCGGATCACACCAATAATTTTAATATTGGCATTCCAAGCTTCCCCACATGATGCTCAGCATTGAAGGGGCATTGTGGAGAACAAACCGGCAAGTTTACTCGTTGGGAAAGGCACTTCCTCCATTTTAGAGAGGTAGACAGGTGGCCGGCAAATTCTAAGGCCGATTTCCACGAGCAAGATTCTTGCGCAACTTTCTTGTGCAAGATATTGCTGGTCGTTTTCCACGAGCAAGCATTTTTCTTGGCAAAATTCATGACGCGCTTAGCAATACTGCAGCATTATTGCAAACGGATTGTTTGCGCAGCCTACGACGGCAACTAGTTTCGCATTTGGCAATGGCAGAATTAGGGAAGCGGCAGGCAGCGGCAGCAACAGTAATTTTAACCATTTTAAGAAAGAAAAATGCGTCGATGGTGGGTGGGTTCGGCCGTGGCTTGCTCGAAGGAATGCTATTGGTGTTTGCAATCACTTAATGCAGTGGTTCTCAAATTTTTCTTGTCGCGACGCACACTCAAAGAATTTTTAATCTCGCGACGCACTGGTGTAAATGTAAATTTTTTGAAACGAAATAATGTGTTTGAAGTTAGGCGCATTGCAACTGAAAGATTTTTTATCGCAACGACTATACTCCGTTACTTTTTCTTCATTTTACTAACTTCCCAGGATACCATACAATGGTGTTTTACTTTACAGTCGTTGCTGGGGATACCGTCATATAAGTTTTTGGTGTCGCTTGACCATATGACCAAGATACGAACCCTGTTCCTCAACTACTTAGTAAAAACTCGAACCACTAACTCAATCGCAAGCTATGAGGCCTCTGCTTCCAACGAAATCTTCCAGAGAACCGTTATCTTGGAACGCTAAAAGCGTATGGATGTGTAATTACTTGGCATTTTCCGTTTTTGTCAAGTGGTGCATGCGCAGGAACACGATCTATAAGACGGAGTTTATAAACTCAAGGTCACAAGCTGCACAACGACACCACACATGCACAATACTTGATATCGAAGTTGGTGCTAATGTTCTCCGATTACAAAGCCGTCGCTTTTCCAGAGCCTTGTAAAAAAATTCAAATCAAATCTTTATTATACTCAGGGTAATACATCGAAGCGTGTAACTAGTGACGGGGCTTATCTGCATGGCTTAGCATCTTGGCAACACAGCATGAAGAAACGTCGCAGCGGTGGTGATCCGTTGGCGACATTGTCTAAGTGCGATTTGACCGGCTTGGAAGTCGAACCGTTACCTCCCACACCGAAAGCAATGTCGTCACTGCTATAAGTAGGCTACCAACCAGCGGGTTATTGAACAAATAAAATACAGCAGCATCAAATGCACTGAAAATTAAATCAAGTTGCCAAAAGTTCTCGATTGTAGACAGGTGGCCGGCAACTCCTTAAGCCGATTTGGTCTTGGTGGCTTCGCCCCAAAACTACCGCTTGTGCCCCCACCCTTTTGCCAAATCCTGGGTGCGCCACTGCAGAAAAGTATCAAGAAAATATTAATCAGTGCGCAGTAGGTTCGTTCGTTTGAGCATGATATTAGATGTCCGAGCAAGATTCATGCAGCCAGATGATTGTGTCATCATCCAGTCGGACCAATCCAGTCATCCTATGAGGTGGAGAGAAGAGGGGACAGTGAGCTAGTATGTGCTCTGCCGTTTGATTCTCGGCGCTACAGTGGCATGCCGCAGATGGAACCATCTCTCAGTTGCGCAGGGATGAGCGGAATCGTCCAACAACAGTGCCAAGATGGTTTAGCTGCACCCAGGAACGTCTCGGGAGATGCATACCTGGAGAAGGGGTGTCGATGTTGCAAATGAAGTGGTGAAGTCGGATGTTGCAATTGTTCCACTCGGAGCTCCATGAGCGTCCCGCCCAGTCAGCCGCCCTGATGTCCAGGTGATTGAGATTGGATAGTAGTTCTCTGGCGGCGGGCACAAAAGGGTGTCTTGACGTCAAACGCCAAGATTGCCTTAGTTCTGGCCTGATGATCTTGTGATGGAGGAGATGGTTTGGCTCCAAGGCTCGGCTAGCTAAGGTCAGTGTGGCTTGCCTACGATGAAGCTCTGCAGGTGGGATGCCAGCGAGAACCGTCAGGTAATCCGTTGGTGTGGGAGCAGGCATCCAGTCACAATGTGCATTGCGTTATTAATAACTGGATCAATCAATCGAGTGTGGGCAGTGCGACACCAGACAAGTGCACAATATTCTGCGGTCGAGTGCACAAGGGCAAAAGTTGCAGTGCGCTGGACTAAGGCACCAGCGCCCCAGGTGATTTCAGCTAGTCGTCTGATTAATGAAACTCTGGTGCTTAGTTTCTTGCGAAGTGACTCCAAGTGTCGCCTGTACTTGAGAGATCTATCCAGTGTTAAAAAGATACTTTGAAGTATCAGAGAATGGGAGTGGCTTGCCATTCAACTCCACTAAAAACTCACGTTTTGCTTCCCTGTTGGTAAGCTGAAATACAGACGACACTTTTTGTTTCGCTGAGTTTTAATCTCCATTTTCGGAGGTACGTTTGAAAAGTTGCCATGTTTTGGCTAAGGGTCTTCTGCAAAGTCCGCCAATCTCCAGCAATATTCACGAGTGCTAGATCATCGGCATAAGCAAATTTGCTGGAAGTGGTTGGTGGTAAGTCACTGACGTAGATATTAAATAAAAAGGGAGCCAGGATAGATCCCTGTGGGACACCGATCTTCAGGCGTCTAAGTCTGCTGTGCTTTCCATTACCGGTCGCGAGGGTGAAGCTGCGGTTCAGGACAAGTTCCATGATCATTCGTACCAGGTGTCTATCAGGAATAAACTGCAAAAGCTTGCAGGCCAGGCCGCGATGCCACACGGTGTCATAAGCTGCGGTGAGGTCCACAAAGACAGCACCAGCCTTCGTTTTAGCCGAGAAACAGTCCTCGATTTCTTGGGTCATCAAGACGACCTGATTTACAGTCGATCGTCCGCGTCTAAAACCTGCTTGCTCACGTGGGAGCAGGGGACCGATGAGAGGCTTGATGCGGGTGTAAATGACCCTCTCGAGGATTTTGAAGGGGATGCAAAGCAAAGAGATTGGGCGGTAGCTTTTAGCGTCGTTCAGAGGTTTATTCGGCTTAGGAATAGCAACCACCAGTGAACGTCTCAAACTTTTGGAATCCTGAGCTGGCACACGCAGAAAGCAGTGTGCCAGCTCAGACTGCTCGAGTGAGTACTCGAGTACTGAGTGAGTACTCGAGTACTGTACTCGTACTCGAGCAGTACTCGAGTACTGTACTCGTACTCGAGAGTACTCGAGTACTGTACTCTGAGTACTCGAGTACTGTACTCGTACTCGAGTGAGTACTCGAGTGAGTACTCATAAAGCGTAGGAATTATTGGAATTAGTGGTTACTATAAAGCGTAGGAATTATTGTTGTCGAAATTATGGAAAAATTGTATTTATCAAAAGCATTGTTGAAAAAGGTACTTCACCCCTGGATCCGCCTCTGACCCACTTAATAATGGTTGGAACACAGATCGCAGCACCGCACAAACAACAGGTAGCTGTTGCTGCAGTGCAACTGCGTTTTTATTAAAATGTTTCGGAACACCGTTTATGATGCAATAAATAAGTTTCAATGAGACAACGCAAAATGAAATGCAAGTGCAGTATTGGTACCAAAATTGCAAATTTGCAATCATTCAATCTACAGTATCACAAAAAATCAAAAGTAGGCTAAACTTCGTTTTGAGAGATTTGCATCAAAAAATTAAAGCACTCAATCAGTGAACTCGAACTCGATTGTTTCTTTTCGAGTTTGAGTTCAAATTCGAGTTCAAAAAATTATATTTTTCGAGTTCAAGTTCGAGTTCGGCAAAAACAATCGAGTTCAAGTTTGAGTTCACAGCCCTGTACTCGAGTATAGCTTTTCTGAGTACTCGTAATCGAAACTTTTAATCTCAAGAAGTACTCGTACTCGAACCTAAAAGTACTCGGACTCGGTCTAAAAATCAGTCGAGTACACGAGTACTTTGATTTTTATATAGGCTACTTATAATTCTTATAACAGAAACCTTCGTCAAAACCTGCTCAAAAGTTCCGTAAAAGTTAATGTCGACGATAAAAAGCCTAAAACCAGTGTTCAAAGTGGTAATAAACATTTAATTACACAACTTCAAGAAAAGTGGTTCCAATTTATGCAGCAAATGCCTGCAACTAATTTTAAAGTGTAAAGTTTAACTGCAAAAATGTACTCGGTACTCGTACTCGAAGCCAACCACCAGTACTCGTACTCGTAGTCAATCACCAGTACTCGTACTCGAAGGTTCTCAAGGCAAGTACTCGATACTTGTATTTGAAGGTTAAATACCCGACTCCATCACTGGCAAGAAAAGAGAAATTTACGCAGCCAGGATTTGATAATGGGCCGAGCATGGAGTATAAGCTCGGGTCATATTTGGTTAGGACCAGGGGCTTTGCCTGCTTTAGCTTCTGGAAGGCGTCAGCAAATTCAGGTGGAGAGAACTCTCTGGTCAAAGAAGAGCCATTAGAAGTAGGAATCTTTCAGAGTTCCGAAGTCTCTTTTCTCACGAGTCTAGTTGTCTCACAGTCTTTCGTCTCGTACTCCCCATTTCGTATCAGCTGCAAAAAGATGGCATTCGCAGAAATAGGGCATTGGCGAGGAGGGTGTCTGGAATGGCCGGTAAGGTTGTTAAATGGTTCATGCCCTACGATTAGAGTGGGTAAAGTCAATGGATTGGACAGCTTCGTTACATCTACTTCGTCTTTCTTCGTCAAGTTTTTGCAACAAGGTCGAAGCAGCCCTTCTGGACTCTGGTCCATTAGGAGCGGATGTGAGGTCTTTGTAGAGGCTTTCACACTCCTTACCCCAGCATGGGGTGTAGTTGCGTCAACGTCCACGTGAGATGGTTTCTTTAGACGCAGAAAACATAGCTCGGCAAAACTCCTGATATGCTTAATCGACCTTAGTTGTGTCTGGAGATGGTAAGTAGAGCTAAATTGATCAGTAATGCGGCTGTACTGTTTTCAGTCAGCTTTGCGGAAGTTTCACCGATTTACAGGCTTGCTTGGGATGGGATTTGCAATCTAGTGGATGTTAAGAGTGACGGCCGATGTTGAGACCTGAGGAAACCTCTCAAGAACACGTCTGCAGGGAAGTTGGTCGTCGTCACTGAAGCTTGCAAATGCAAGGTCAGGGTTGGTCTCCGATCCCCAATGTCCTGAGAGAAAACTTGCTGATCGCTTGGTATCGTACCGTAGGAATAAGTTGTTACCTACTGCCCAGGTGGCTAAGCAGCTTCCATCTTCGTTGGTGTTGGTGTAACCCCAGTTCGTGTGCTGGCAGTTGAAATTACCAGCATAGAGACAGGGATGGGAGAACATTGGAATTGACGTGGGAGTCATTTGCGTGAGTGGGGGCTTGTAGACATTGATGATTTTAAAACCACATATGTCCACACCCGGCCACGGAATCATTCGAAGATTGGCCAGATAGGCTCCAGGACAGCTTCTCCTGCACAAATGTAGCAACGCCGTGTTTCCTACTGAGAGTTGCTCCAGCTAATGCAAAACCAGGTAGCAATAGTTTTTTTGCATTATGACAATGCGTTTCCTGGATAAGAACAACAAGGGCCTGGTGTTTGGAGGCAACTTGTTCAATCACGCCAATTTTATAGGCGGTATGGCCTTCGATGTTTAGCTGCAGAATGGTGGGTCTTCGATACGAGCTGGCATTGGTATCGCGTCCTGAGAAGGACGTTTTGTACCCACCATTCCATCTAGATGTGTTTGGCCATCCACGGGGCCGAGGGTCTATCCTTTTCGTCGTCGTCGTTTGGCGGGGCATCTCTTCCAAGACAGATGAAAGGACCAAGGCCGAGGGTTTATCCTTTTACCACCCTGACCACCAAACTGCTTATACGTCCTGTGACTCATACATCGAGCACCCTGAGGTATGTTTGGTCTAATGGTTTTGGATGACGAAACAAGATGCTGGCTCCCTTACAGTCAGCATCTTGTTTCGTCATCCAAAACCATTAGACCAAACATACCTCAGGGTGCTCGATGTATGGGACACTGTGAGATGATGTGATCTGCGGTTTGTTCACTGGCACCACACTCACAATTCGCTAGAGGAGCGAGACCCCATTTGTACATGGACGAACAGAAACGTCCAACACCAGAACGCAGACGGTTGAGCTTGACCCAGGCTGCCCTGGGCAGACCCATACCCAAGGGTCTGGAGCTAGCCTTGGGAATGAAAGCGTGGAGTGACAATGCGTTGGCAGAGTACTCCATGTCCCATTTCGTGTTCGTCCACTCGGCTGCAAGGACGTCCATCTCAGAAAGACTGTCTAGTAATTTCCGAGCAGCAGGTACAAATGAGCGTCTAGATTTCAATCTCTCCCTACATACGTCCTGTGACTCATGAAACTGGCCATGTAAAATGTGGTCAGGGTCCAGGGAGCTGCGGTTGGCTAGGGAGAGTGTCGCTCCTTGGCGGCGAAGCTCAGCTGGCTGGATGCCTGAAAGAACCGGAAGGTAGACCGATGGAGTGGGACGCAGGCACCCAGTGACAATGCGCAAGGCGTCATTTATTACACTGTCGATAAGCCGTATGTGCACGCTGCGGCACCAGACTGGTGCGCAGTACTCGGCAGTCGAGTAGACCAGAGACAGGGCAGCTGTGCGTAATGTCTTAGCGCTAGCACCCCAACCTGTTCCGGCAAGTCGCCTCAACAGTGAGACGCGAGCACTTAACTTCTTGCGCAATGCTTCCAGGTGAGGACGATATGTGAGCGATCTGTCCAGTTTGACCCCAAGATAAGTGGGAACTGGACAGAAAGGTAAGGTCTTACCGATGTTACAGACCTTAAGCTCACGCTTAGCCTCTCGATTGTGGAGGTGAAAGGCCGCCGTCACCGTTTTAGTGTGGCTAAGCTTCAATCGCCAGGTCTGGAGATATTCCGAGAGTGTAGTCATGTCCTGGCTTAGAGTCCTTTCCAACTCCTTCCATTCTCCAGATGTATGAAGTATCGCCAGGTCGTCGGCATAGGCGAACTTCTTGGAGGTTATGGAGGGGATATCATATGTATAAATGTTGAAAAGGAGGGGGGCCAGGACCGATCCCTGGGGGACGCCATTTCTCAGGCGTCGTAACCTGCTAGGCTTGCTGTCGCCAGTTGTAAGGGTGAAGCTTCTGTTGCGGATCAGCTCCGTAATCATGCGAACCATGTGCTTGTCCGGCAGAAGCCGCAACAGCTTGCAGGTGAGGCCACGGTGCCAGACAGTGTCATAGGCAGCTGTCAGGTCGATAAAGACGACACCGGCCTTCTTTTTCGCTTCGAATGCATTCTCAATGCTTTGCGTGAGCAAAGTGACTTGATCCACGGTGGATCTTCCGCGTCGAAAACCCGCCTGTTCCCGTGGGAGCAGAGGGTCAATAAGAGGTTCGACGCGGGCGTAGATAAGTCGCTCGAGAATCTTGTAGGGAACACAGAGCAAGAAGATCGGAGCAAGAAGATCGGACGATTAAAGCCAAGATTTTAAGCTGGCTCTTTGGGTCCTCTACAGGTTTCGAAGGCTTTGGGACCGCTACTACTAGCGCTCTTCTCCAGATCTTAGGAATTTTGAGGTGGTGCAGGCAGGAAGATAGGAAGCCACGTAGCCAAGATTTTAAGCTGGCTCCAGCATGGATTATCAGCTCCGGACAAATGGAATCAGGTCCAGGAGCTTTGCCTGGTTTTAAATGTTGGAGGGCAGCAGCGAACTCCCGATGGGAAAAACTCCCAGAGACATTCGCAGGATGTAATGGATCAGCCCTCCAAAGGTCAGACACTTCCTGTAAAACGAGCCGAGATGAGCGTCGATTCACACCTTCGTATTTCCCGTTTTTAACCAGCTGAGAAGCAATAGCATCAGCTGAAACGGGACATTGACGAGGGGATTGTCGTGACCTACCAGTCAAGTTGTTTATAGTATTCCATGCCAGCCGGCTGGAGTGCGAAAAGTCAATGTTGCGGACCGTCTCTGACCAGCGATTTCTCCGCTTCCCGTCGAGCCTTGTGAGTAGGGCTGTGGCAGCCCTATCCGAATCAGGGCCCCCAGGTGACTGCAGGAAATGCTGATAGAGGTCTTCACACTCCGCATCCCAGCAAGGTATGTGGTTTGATCGTCGACCACGAGGGATGCATTTCTTCGCCGCAGTGCTTATTACCTTGCAAAAGCACTGGTAAACCTGATCGATGTTTTGAGATTCAGGTGGCGGTATACTCTTGGCCAGTTTGTTGGTTAGGTTAGAATAGTGGTCCCAGTTGGCCTTGCGGAAGTTCCATCGCTTTACAGGCTTGCTCGGTTTTGGATGAGCAAGTTTGGGTGGATTTATAAGCGAGGGTCGGTGCTGTGACCTTGGGAACTTTCCTAAGACACGTCTGTCAGGTAAGCGACTGTCCAAATCGACACTGGCAAATGCAAGATCTGGGTTGGTGTCTGTTTTCCAGCGGCCAGAGTGGAAACTGGCGGCCTCCTTGGGGCTATATAGCAGGGTGAAGTTGTTGGCACTGGCCCAGCCAGCCAGGCATTCACCATCTGGATTGTTATTATTATAGCCCCAGTCAACATGGTGGCAGTTGAAGTCGCCAGCATAGAGGCAGGGATGGGGCAATGCTGGAAGATCAGATGCTTGCATCCGGGTTGGAGGGGGTTTGTAGACATTGACTATTTTATAGTTATCAACATCCACGCACACCCACTCGATCTCCGATGTTGGTGGGGACTGGTCGATTAGGATCCACTTCAGACGCTCATGGACAAACGTAGCAAGACCATGCTTCCTGCTCAAGGAAAACCCAGCTAGATGGTAGCTCGGAAGATCTAACCTTTCTACCGAGGTGCAATGGGTTTCCTGTAAGAGGATGACGAGTGCCTCACACTGTAACGCAAGATGATGCAACACGCTCATCTTGCTTGCAGTGAGGCCTTCGATGTTCAGTTGGAGAATGCTGGGCCTTTGGAACTTGTTGACGGTGCGCCGAAGATGCGCATCGCCCCGTCCTGAAAAGGACGTTTGCCGCTGCCCAGCTTGAACATCGTTAGGTGTCTCGCCGTTAAGGCAGATTCGGTTTCTGTCAGCCAGATTAAATAGCGTAGACAGAGTAACGCTCCGGGCTACGGGAAAGCATCTGCCATCCGGAGCCAATCCTTCTCAGTGTTTGGCGATCCACGGGGCCGAGGGTCTATCCTTTTACCACCCCGTGAATGCGACGGACTGGCTCTGTAAGTTACCATCAGCCTGACGGTCTAGATCAGGGTTGAAAATCGATAATGAAACAGTAAAGAATAATTCGATACCTCAAAAAAAAAAAGTAGCGAATTCCTACATTCGATAACAAAAATAAAAAGTAGAGAATATCGATCAATCGATAACGTCAAATTGATACTTTTCTCTGACTCAGTTGACAGCGACAACATATTTTGATGCAAGTGGGGGGGGGGGGCTTCAGGTTAAGCAAAGTGGAGAATGTTGGTGTCGAAGGCATATTGATGGGTAGTTTAAAACAGGAATACCAGAAAGCTTACTCACTTTTCCCTTTTCACTATAAAAGATCAAATATCACTTTTTCTCTTAAATACTTTCTATCTTTAATCTTGGCCTACTTCAGATGCTGTTGACTATACCTTTTCTATGATGTTCGAAACACAAAAGTATTCTTACCAGTATCAATTATGATCTTTTAAATGAAAAAAGCTGGTGAACAAAAATTCAAAAACCACTTTATTAGCCTCACAACTGCATTGGAGTGCCTGGCCCTGGCCTGCGATACCAAGTGATCAAACGTTTTCTCGTGATATATTTTGGAATGAAATAAAAAATGACAGTGCATACGGAATTTTCCGCACGCTAACGGTTCTTACGCGGATGCAAAGTAAAATATTTATCTGTTAACAGCACAAAAAATAGATAAGGTACTAAAAATATTAAAAAATAAAAACTTTTGGAAGAACTTATTCAGAAAAAAGTATCGATTAATTAATGTTGATTTACCACGCAAAAAAGTAGGAAATTTTTTGAAAAAAAGTAGATAACGAAAAAAATAAGTAGAGAATTTTTGCATTCGATGACGAAAAAGTAGAGAATATCGATTATCGACTTTTATTCGGTATTTCTAACCTTGGTCTAGATCAGTTTCTAGGATGCACCACGTAGAAGTTGGTAACTTAATTGCATCCCAAGCAGTCAGTGCGCAGTTTTTAGCAGGAACAATTCTAGTCTTGCAGAGGCAAAAAAAACTTTTGAATTACGGTCTGACTATGGCGCAACATTAGAATCAAATCACTTATTCTTCAATATAAATAGGCCTGGATGAAACCTTCTTAGTAGCGGTGCGGTAATTCGCCGTGTAATTCAATGAAAAGTTGTCTCCCCCCCTTTTTTTTTATTTTTGGCTGCGCCGGTGATTAAAGCCGTTCATTTTTGCGAAAAATAAAATAAAATTGTGGATAAAATTTAGTCGCATCGTGTAATCCAAATTATTTGGCGACGCCCCTTAAAAATGAAAACGCGCACCAGGGCGTCGCGACGCAGTTTGAAAATTACTGATTTAGGCTAATGCAAGAAATGACTGTGGAAAATCCCCAACAATTTCGAATCTTTACACGGATGAGCGATAGTAACTTGGAAGGTATTCTCAGATTTGTGGGCCAATCATTGCAAAGACTGATAGTAATATCAGAGAAGCAATTTTGCAAAAGAACGCGTGGTTGTCACCCTCAAATTTCTTGCCACGTTGCCGACAAGGAAAACATTCCACATACTTTTCTTGGATTCAATCTCACTAATTAGGACGTAAATTTGTTCAGTTGACCACTGCATTGTATACTGTATAATAGGCTATCTATAGGCCTAAGTACTTCAATTGCTGCGATATTGCTGAAAAATAGAACTGGTTTTACTGGAAAAAAACGTGAAAAGAAATTTTTTTGTGCAGTATTGTGGTCAATATTGCACAAGAATATATTGCTGGCCCATTTACATGCACAAAAATATTGCTACAAGAAATGTTGCGCAAGTTTCCTGCTCATGGAAGGCCGGCTTCCGTTTGTAGCTTTCTTGTGATTAAGGAAGATAATTATTCCTTGTAGGGCCACTCGGTCTACCCGCCGTTGTGACCCCGTCCAACAATGGGCTTGCGAATACAGCGTGTAACTCACACAAAAGCAGAACTTACCTTCATTTGGTATCAAGATGTTTTGACAGTTTACGCTAAAATTGTAACAAACCTAAAATCTAAATTAAAACAAATCTATTGACGACAAATTCGCGATAAGTATCTTGGTTTATAGTAATTGCCAAACGTTTTCGTGAAACCGGACGCCTCCGCCTCCGAGCTGCTGTAGCTGTGTGCAGGTAATGAGGCAGACAAACTGTCGATCAGTTTATTAGGTCACCCACTTCTGAAATATCACGTGCACCTAGTCAGTAAGTACTGCATCTTCTGTCTTACACTGCGCTAAGCTGTTCTACAAATTTGTAGTTCTGTCAAGGTACCTCAAAGAAAAGCGAAGCAAAACATAATATTTGTGATGCGTCGGAAATCGACATGCGCTCCAGGCGGTTAGACGATTCAAACTTGTTGTCGACCGGTTCTATAGCAAAAGATGTATTTTTAGGCAGTTTTGTTTCAAATAATAATTTAAGTATAAACGGCAACGCTGACCGATTCGCTGATCCAACAAAATTCCATGAGACGGTTCTGTAGAATCGGTGCAAGCCTACTCCATCCCACCACCGGCTCTAGGTATACCTGCAGTATCTGTGCCCAATGGAGAGTAGCCGTGAAGCAATGAAAATCATACTGTATATTGAAATGCTTCAGGTAAAGTGGTTTTTGTCATACCCCATGACTTTCAGCTGCTGTGGTTCTTTTTAATAAATTCAGCACCAAAAAAGCATCAGAGTGTGGACTGCCCAATGACCACTTTGGTAGGCCAACTTCGGTTACCCTTGTATAAATTATAAAGAACAAATTAGGAAGCGCCCAGGTTCTTAAGTTTGGTAGGCTTTTGGTCAAGATAGACTCTTCTGCATCGATTCCGTGATAATGATACGTCACTTAAATCTTCGAAGAGAGAATATCTTGCCTTCCCACGATGCACAATTAGAGTAACAGTCAGTGCATAGGCAACGCAGTTTCGAGAGTAATGAGATATCACACTTAAAGACTAGGAGAGTATAGATGACAAAAAAGCATCGCAAAAAATAGAAATGCAGGGAACAGAGTAGCAATCCACGACCGGTTTCGCTCTTATTTTGAGCTGATCAGGTGAATATAGCTGGAAAATGGTTCAAAAATGGCACCGAAGTGAAGGGATTTGAGAAAAAGTAAAAGATCGAGAATAACAAGCAATACAGCTCACCGTTTCCAGCGAACAGCATTAGTAGTTAGTTTAAAGTGGAAACAGTAGGTTTCATAGAGAAAAAGGAAAGATTTTTTAAATACACCAGTTGCCAACGTAAGCGAAATGATGCCCATCACGTCATTTGCAATTGTGATTGTCATCGAAATTGAATCCATTGTTTCGTCATCATCCAAAACAACAAATTGAGATTTAAATCAGAACCAAGAGAATTAATCCTGAATGACGGAAAACTTTTAAATATTCGGCTAAAACGTGAGAAAACTTCCGAGAAAGATCATTGCGCACTTTTCGCTGGAATTATGGAATAATGAGAAGGGTTCCCAAATAATTAAAACATCAAAGTGTGGACTGCCCAATGACCACTTTGTAGGCTAACTTCGGTTACCCTTGTATTAATTATAAAGAACAAATTAGGGAGCGCCCAGGTTCCTAAGTTTGGTAGGCTTTTGGTCAAGATAGACTCTTCTTGGGAACTTACCAAACTTGGGAACCTGGGCGCTCCCTAATTTGTTCTTTATCAAAAAAGCAGGAATCGTGAAATTCAAGATTCACTACTTTGCGATTCCTTTTCACAAATATAAACTAATTTTGATCTTTAGACGACGTCAGAGAGATCAACTACAATTTCTACATTCCTGGTTCGGGGGCAATGAGCTCTTCTAACTTGCTTGATAATTGCACATCACTAAGACTAATCCCAGTGTTTCGTGACTGAAACCGCTCGAATAATCGCAGAATCAATGAATCATCGATTAGTAGAAGCAATGTGAACAATAGCAGCGATTTCCGGCGCGCACGTACAAACCTATCTCATAAACAACTCCTCGCGCCGCAATCATCAACTCAGGTGTTATGGAAGGTAGACAAGAATTTTCGTCTTTCTTTCCAAAATCTTTTTCTCAAATCACTCGCTCGCTCTTGTCAATTTACAGCTCAGATGACCAAGTAGTATCCTATAGTGTTCGCCTCTGGAGCGGAAGACTAGAGTTTAATTCGAATCGGGTCAAACCAATAACTTTAAAATTGTTATTTACAGCTTTCCTGCTTGACGCTCAGCATTAAAAGAACATTGTGGGAAACAAGCCAGCAAGTGAAATTGTAGTGCCGCTGGGAAAGGCACTTAGCGGGATTCCCTCGTCTTGGTGTGGTCGAGAGATGACCGGCAACTCCCAAGCGAGCTCGTTATAGCACATTGATTGCTTTCTTATGATAGGAAGACAAATATGAAACTGAATACAATAACAAAATTTACCAAGCGATGGTACCATGAAGAAAACATACATTCCTGCCAAACTAACTTCGGTAGGCTTTATTATGTCATCGAAACATAGGGAATTAACAAACATTTTTTTAGTTTTTTCTTCTCACCGTAGTTTCTATTTTTTTCATAAAAACTTCAAAGTTTGGATCCGAGACGATTTGTTTTAACAAAACTTCTTGCACTCCAAACTGTGTCCATTCTGTTACTTATTAAGTCTCAGACTCACGACAATGTAATTTGACCACCTCCCAGAACACTATACCTCAAGGGCGTTGAAAAACAAACTGTTCTGTACTAGGCGCACTGAAAAGGGTGTTCTTGAAAACCATAATGTCTACAAGATATGCTGGAAAGTATCGCCACAGTCCGTAGTACCCACAAGCAACACGTATAAAAACATCCAACTTCTTGCGGTATTTATTACTGGGGGAACGTGTTGGCACCCCCACAAGACAAATTTTCTTTCTTTGCCAGAGGGACGTCTATTTTCACTGGGGGAACATGTCCCCCTCAGCAACCCCCCTACTTCGCACACTGTACATGACCAACTAGGCTACAAAAAATTCAAAAAGTCACTTTCATTTCCATTAGGCACTACCTAAGACACGATACGTAAGATTTTGATCTGTTTAGTTCTATATTCTTCGTCACCCATTACTAACAACTTTTTCGATCTGCACTGGCTGCTTTATAACTTAAACCGCTTGTGATAGCGTTTTTTCGATTTAGACGGAATTGTGTGATGCAATAGAAGCAATAGTTTATTGAAAAGCGAAGACTACGGCCGAAGCAAACTATGCTAGTTTCACATAGCCTATAGTAAACTATAAGAAGCAAAGACAACGAATGTCAACTCTGAGATTGGGCAATCGATTAGTATATTTTCATACTCTGTCATAAGCTACATAAGCTTGTTAAAACCGGGAGGGGGGCAGGCAAAGATCTGGGGGGGCTATGACTCCCTCTTAAAATCGCCAGTGTGTGCGCAATTACGCATACACAATCGTTTATCGCAATAATTTATCGGCGATAACAAAACATATCACAAAAGCGATATCGGTAATCGATAAATCAAAACTATTTTGAGCGATAACGATAATCGCCAAAACATTGTCGCCGTAAATGCCAATCTCCGGATCTATCTATGGTCGGTCGGTATAAGCGAATCGTCGCACGATTAGCAGCGAGTTGCTCTACACGCAACAACCTAGTAACTACAAGCCACCCAGAGTCTAACGTTCAAGTTAAACAATTTTGTTACAAAAATCGCGACATAAAAGTTCAGTAATTGTAACAACATTATGACGTAACAATCTCACACGCTAAGTAACAATCTGTCTTCTCGCGCGCGATCGTTACGCTCGGCTGATCATTCCACAACCTGTTTCATTCCATCTGCTCGCTTCTAAAACACCGAGGAGTGTTCGATAGTTGTGACGTCACACAAGCAAGGCGGGCGCGGGCCGTTTTCCGGGCCAGGCTTCTTTCATGTATTTCTTGCGAGGTTTCATGTCTAACGAGCTCTCTACCACCACCTGTGGCCGATTTATAGCCAGCGACGTTTCGATTTCAACCTACGACATCATGCGGTGAGAAAAAATTGCGCGACAATATTCCAGTTACTCACTTTTGTCTCCGCCTCAACATCTGGCGCCAGATTGGGAACAAAACTACTGACACGCGCGCGCGCAACACCAACAGACAGTTTCTTATCTGAAATTGAATGAAATTAATAAACTTGAAAGCATCAAGCGACCGCTCACAAACCTTCAAGATTCTCATACAGTCCCTGGTTGTAAAATTCTTGAACATGTTTCTTTGTCTCCGTGTGGCTTGATACAAGACCAGATGTGTCCGCACGGTGACGCTGCGTATACATGAAAATAGAGTCAGCTGACTTTGCAATCTACTGTACAATCCTGGATTCTTCCTTTAATTAAGTTGTTTCATAAAATCTTCGCCATAGAATCTTCTCAAAAAACATGGAATTCATTTGAATGGAGACACTTAAAATTATGCCCGCAATAGACAGACACTTTACTTTAGTCGTAACACGAAGTGTAATAAAAAAGTATTATACGACTGGGGGGCCACAAAAGTGCCCTTGAAGTCATGGAGTCTACAATAAGGTGCATCATTTCCTCCTATTTTGGAATTTAACTTTGTGCCATTGAGAAATGGTGTTCATATCAAATAAGATTCGACGAAAAAAAAAATATGAAGACTCAGGGGTCCACCCAACCACTCCCGCACGCACCTTCAAATTTTGATTCACCTCAATCACCATATCTCGAAAACTAAACTAGTTAAACTACATAATAATGTTTGGTATCAAATTGATTGCAACTATGTGATTTAGTTCAAATATGCACAAAAATACACAGACTTAGCACGAAAATACACATCAAAAGTTTTTATTTGCTATCATGTTACAAAAATTATCCTACAATTCTTAACAAATTTTTGAGGGAGCAGCAAGTAGGGATGTGCAAAAGCTATAAAAGCTTCTATAAATTATGGAAGTTAAGAAACAAGGCGATTAGATCAAGTGTGTGGCTTTTCCTCAAGTTTGGCCGACTGAATCAGCTTTTTTCAATTACTTGCAGATTGCTTACAAAGTTTTTTTTAAAACGTAGCAGATGATTGAAAATCGGCTGCCAATGGCTTTATTCCTCGTTTGGAACAGTCTTTGACAACTGTAATCATATTATTTGCTTTTATCGTTCAAGTCTTAGTGGTTCTTAACCTTTTTTCTGTTGTTACCCCCAAAATGTTTTGATGTATATTAATTACCCCTTTTTTAGAAAACATCACCTAATATAGCTTGCAATCCAAATAACCCACAGAATAACAAAGTTACTATTTATTGTACATTTAAAAGTTCATTTCAAGTGCAGTTAATGGGAAGGTTGATACTGCTTTTTAGCTACTAAGCATGCAAATCTAGGCTGAGAGCAGGAGAGACAACATCGCATATCATCATCAATCTGAAGCATGTTTCGATATTTTGTCTTTATAGACACCATCGCGGAAAATCCAACTTCACAGTAATACGTTGAAGGGAATTGGATCAAAAAGTTCAGAGCTCTTTTCGAAAGAATGGGGTATTCAGCCCAAAAATTTCCGATATCCACCCAGCAAAGTCAGTCCTATGACTTGAATCTTCACGTAGTCGAAGAAACTCTACTGTATTTTGCCGCCATATCATCATCACAGATAGAGCTTTCTTCAACTGAGAATGGCTTGCTAATCCACAAAAAATTATGTCGTTCTTCAATTCCAGAAAATATCGATCAATCGCGATATTTATTGCATTTACGTGGCTAGATATATCTTGAGTGAAGTTGTCATTTCATATTTGGGTCAGATTGCAATAGCATTGTTAAATTAGGAAACATATTTGTGTCGTCTTTTTCTGTCAATCTTTCAAACAGTTCCTATTAACGTTTGAAAGCTGCAACTTTGTCGTGTGTCGTATGTAACCATTGACAACCTCCTTGCAGAGTTAAATTAAGGGAATTCGCTTCGGAGAAAACTCACCCAGGTAAGCCACTTTCAGCAAAAAGTCATTACTTTTCATTTGGTTGCGCATATTTACTCCTTTTGCAGATCGTTCGTTTTCAAGAAAAATAGCAGCTTCTTCTCGCAGCTGGAGCAAACGGTTCAGCACTTTACCGCGAGATAACCATCTTACCTCCGTATACAGCAAAAGAACTTTGAAATCAGACCCAACTTCTTCACAAAACGCTGCAAATTCAATTCAATTCAATTTCAATTCAATTTTTATTTTATTCCGTACTGCCAGAAACGTCCAAGAAAATATTTACATATAGTCTTGATGTTGTTGCATTTGCAGAAATATGGTTTACAATTTTCACTACATCTTGTAACACTTCTTGAAATTCAGAAGGGAGAGTTTTTATGGCTTAAGCAAAGCGATGAATCACACAATGAGTAATTGATAGATGAGGAGCAACATTAGTTATTAATCTTTTGAAACCAGACCGGCAACCAATCATAGAAGGATCACCATCTGTGCAGATACCAACAAGTTGCTTCCAATTAAGTGCGTGCTTTTCAAAAAAATCTTTTACAATTTTGAACACATCTTCTCCTTTACATGTCGATGAAAGTGGTTCAGAAAATATATATTGTACTTTTACGTTGTTTTCAAATATGTAGCGAGCGTAGACCAGCTCGCCCATTGTGTGAGACTTTTTTGCCTGAGCAATGCGGAAGGCGATGCGCTATGACGCCTCCAATACTGCTTTGTTTTGTTTTGCCCACATTACCTCAGAATCGAGGCGACAATTTTTCAAAAGCTCAGACTTTCCCCTAAGGTAGTCAACTGATTTTCCTATTAATTCACTATGGCGAAACTCCAAATGCTGCTTCAATTTGTTTGGTTTCATACTTTCCTGAGTTAGAATTTTAGAACAAATCACACACTGTGGCTTTTCAATAGAATTTTCAATAACACTCGTAAAACCAAAGTTCAGAAAAGCTTCTTTGTAACTTCGTTTCTTTGGCATTTTAATAATTTTTGGGGGCTAAATTAGCCTTACTACTTCAAAAGAAACAAATGCTACCTCACGCCTATGATGCCTATCACTAACTGGACTATACCATCAATCGTCTAAGAAACAGATATTTACGAGACACTTTAATTTTAGTTTTATGACATCACCAATAGCATGCTTATGAGTGAAACATATTGAGACTTTTAGAGTAAAAGCGCATGCTAACGTTTGCCATCGAAGTTTCTTCGTTTTTATTTTGAAGATTTTTGTTACCCCTTTTGAAATGCCAAATTACTTCTTTGGGGGCAATCACCCACAGGTTAAGAAAGGTTTAAGATATCCTTCACCAAGAGACCGTCTTTCACATCCTTTTGCAAAAAATCGGTCTCAATGTTCAGTGAAACCGAAAAAAGTGCCCGGAATCTTCTGTAAGTTAACCAGTGATGGCTCTTCATTTACTTTTTCTGGAAACTTCGGTTTTCCATCTCCCTTTCTCCTTTTGGGGACTGCAGCATGATGCCCTTTTCCTTGAAGAAAGGTTACAGCAATTTGTTCTTTTTCCTCATCTACAGCACAGCCGTCAAACAAACAGAGGGGCACCATCTCCTTAAATCAATACCAAAATGGAGCTGTTGCTCTTTCAAAGCACTGGATGCTATTGTCGAATCAATTCGCTTGAACTGGTGCATAGTTTTGACCAGCATTAAATCATAATATGGAGCAGAGATTGCAGAACCGCATTGAAACCACCACGGAATGCACTTCTTCTTTATGCTTACAATCTGTGGTGGTTTCAATGCGGTTCTGCAATCTCTGCTCCATATTATGATTTAATGCTGGTCAAAACTATGCACCAGTTCAAGCGAATTGATTCGACAATTGCATCCAGTGCTTTGAAAGAGCTACAGCTCCATTTTGGTATTGATTTAAGGAGATGGTGCCCCTCTGTTTGTTTGACGGCTGTGCTGTAGATGAGGAAAAAGAACAAATTGCTGTAACCTTGCTTCAAGGAAAAGGGCATCATGCTGCAGTCCCCAAAAGGAGAAAGGGAGATGGAAAACCGAAGTTTCCAGAAAAAGTAAATGAAGAGCCATCACTGGTTAACTTACAGAAGATTCCGGGCACTTTTTTCGGTTTCACTGAACGTTGAGACCGATTTTTTGCAAAAGGATGGGAAAGACGGTCTCTTGGGGAAGAATATCTTAAACGATAAAAGCAAATAATATGATTACAGTTGTCAAAGACTGTTCCGAACGAGGAATAAAGCCATTGGCAGCCGATTTTCAATCATCTGCTACGTTTTAAAAAAAACTTTGTAAGCAATCTGCAAGTAATTGAAAAAAGCTGATTCAGTCGGCCAAACTTGAGGAAAAACCAAACACTTGATCTAATCGCCTTGTTTCTCAACTTCCATATAGAAGCTTTTATAGCTTTTGCACACCCCTACTTGCTGCTACCTCAAAAATTTGTTAAGAATTGTAGGATAATTTTTGCATCATGATAGCAGGCAAAACTTTTGATGTGTATTTTCGTGCTGAATCCGTGTATTTTTGTGCATATTTGAACTAAATCACATAGTTGCAATCAATTTGATACCAAACATTATTATGTAGTTTAACTAGTTTAGTTTTCGAAATATGGTGATTGTGGTGAATCAAAATTTGAAGGTGCGTGCGGGAGTGGTTGGGTGGACCCCTGAGTCTTCATATTTTTTTTTCGTCAAATCTTATTTGATATGAACACCATTTCTCAATGGCACAAAGTTAAATTCCAAAATAGGGGGAAATGATGCACCCCAGTCTACAACCACCGTCACTGTGAGCATTTGTCGTAAAACAAATTATACATTTCGAGGCGAGATGCATTTTAGTTCGTAAATTATTATCAAATAAATGGATAACAGTGCTGCAGCTTCAATTGCGTGAGTGTGGGGAAGAGGGGTCAGATCACAATAACGCATGGAGGGGAATTAGTGGGGGGTTGCTTACCTTGGAAGGAATCACTTCAACGGAAATCATGTTCCGGAAGCGACCGACGCTAGCGTCAACATCCTCTGGGTTGATCACTTCCTCGCGATCGGCGAATCCGACCGACTTGCGTTTCCGACGTGGAAGTTTGGAAGCTGGCTCATCCACGGGAAGAGCGGACATCCTCTTGTTGTGGGCAGTGTTAAACTCGGTCAAATTCTAAAAATCAAATCATTGTTCATATCCGATACACCTCAGCGTCATCATTCATCATAGGAAGGTGCAGAACGGAATTCTTCACCAGATACACCAGCCTAAGAGCGCGACAGCGGTGTTTCGGGCTAATAGACCTCATCAGCAGCCCTCAGGAAAGATACATTTATCTTCCAGAACGAATGATCTTGCCAAGATCACTCATCCCTTCGGATAAATATATCTCAAAGAATCTAACCTTTGTGGTACGTAGCCACTCGTGTGTCTACGTCACCACTCTAGTCAAATCCTTCACGTGGCCAGGGTGAAGATCTGCTTTTCAGTTACGCACCAGTCTACCAATTAACATTTATGAGCAGCCATATTAAAATTATACGAGTCGACCAACGTAACACGAAATCAGGATAGAAAACTTTAATGATGATCCGCTGACTCTGGTCGAATTATGCGAGTTGGCACGAATTAGAATGAAAAACATAGAAGTATTTCGCTGTGGAATTAGTGGGGCCAGATGATGATCTACATGTTCATCGCATTCTGCTGCGCATCACGTGATCAAACATAATTTTCATCCGCACATCAAGCTCCTCTTCTTCCTGAGGAAGGTCAAAGGTCGAATCTTCATCTGTCTTCGCGTCGTCACGCTGTGGAGCGACGTTAGGTCGTTCTGAAAGGGACCGAACGTATCAAAAAAGAGGAGGAGGCGAATTCCGAGGAACACTCACCTTTTAATATATAGGATCTGGTTGAAGCGCCGAAATGAAAGACGGTGTCGAAGGGAACAGGAGTCGGTTTTTTCGCTTCTAATCGGAGATTACGGATGTAGGAGCCGTGCACTGGAAATAATCAGTTTACCGAACCACAGATCAAACCCGGGATACCAAGATTTCGATCTGGCCACCATCCGCATCAACAAGAGCGTTTGTGTTAGGTTTGAACTTATTTGAAAACATCAATAATACCAAGGTTGAGATAAGATGGTGACATCATTCACAAGAGCAATGATTCAATATTAAGTGCAGCCGGTCCTTCCAAAAAGGCCCAGCAAAAAAGCATATATCTTCTAAGCCAGTGACTCTCAACTGAGAGTAAAAGCAATATTACAGGTGTTATCTCTGCTATCAGTGGGGGCTATAATTAGAAGATGGTTAATCAAAATGGGACGTAACTTCTCAAAATTTAAACCTACTATTGACCAGCCTACATTGATACATTACCGTATAAATTTTCGATCTGACGCTCGGTGTCAGCCCACAATGAAAAACGCGGAAAGCTCAATCTCTTGCCGTTGTTGTCGTAACAATAATTACAACCAACGCATTAAGGGTTACGCAATGTTTAAGGAAGTTTTATTTTTTCAGTATGTTAACTGGACACAAACAGATGTTTTTATCGTGTATTTATTAGCCTACACACATTAACCGCGAAAACTTCGTATTGGGCAGAACGACCCCAAAAGAGAATCACTGCTTTCAGCAATTACAGTACACTGTTGTTTTTGAAGATAAAAATGCGAGTTTTGACGTAAAACATCGTTACTATCTTTTACTTACTAATGTTATCTACTTACTACTTCCAAGATCAACGATAAACATTCGTTTGAGATGTTTGTGATAGAGTAGAGCGGCATGCACGCGCGAACACGATGCGTGCTCAGTAATGAAATCACAAGTTTCCGAATTCCGACCAAAATAATAACATTTTTTCTCATCGATGATTAATTTCTGTCAATAAAACTTTTCAATTTCTGCATAAATCAAATCTTCAACATACTAGCGGATGTAACGAGTGAAGAGGTACAAAGCAGTTGTAACGAGTGGAGGGGTCCATAGCGGTTGTAACAAGTAAAGGGTCCATCTCTGCGAATTAGCACCTGGGAAACACGGCTACAAAGAAACATCGCAGCAGCGGCGAGCAATTGACAACAGTGTCCATTTGACCAGCCCGGGAATCAAACCCCAAACCTCCTGTGCCAATAGCGATGGCTATAACCACTACAACAAACAATTCGTTATATATTTCTGCGCATGCTGCAGCACAAACACAAGTAGAAAATATAAGAGGTACCGTATTGTATGGACCATAAGGCGCATTTAAAATCCTTTTTTTTCTTAAAAATTGATTGTTAACTTATAAGCCAGTGTGCCTCATGTATGGATGAGTTAGTGCTTTATGCTTTATTGCCTACACTCAAAACCAGTACCAGTACCCTTACCACTACTAAATGAGCTTCATACGGTAACCCGATGCTCCTTAAAAACCGTTACGCCTTATAGCCCGGTGTGCCTTATGTGAGGAAAAAAAAAGCGAATCAAAGCAATTTATTGATAGTGCGCCTTATACTGGGGTGTGCCTTATGGTCGGGTGCGCCTTATAGTCGGGTGCGCCTTATGATCGGATGTGCCTACTGGTTGGGTGCGCCTTATGGTCGGGTGCGCCTTATGGTACGTAAAGTATGATAATTGATCAGAATCCACTGACTGATAGCAACATCGTTCAACACTTCAATCCACAAGCCTTCACTGGCCAATGTTTTTATTTTTTGCATTATTGTTTTTATTGTAGAAGGTATTGCTAAAACATTAAACACAAAATAATAATGATAATCAGCAAAGTGCAATTGTTTCTACGAGAGAGGCTTCGAAAAGACCATTGTGCCCAGATTAAAAGAACTAGCGCGGTCGCCGAGTCTGCAGCCTCTAAAAAACTTTTTGTGGCCAAAGCAACAAATTCAAGTTCCAGTCCAACAAACTGCACGAAACTAAATTTATTCCTAAGAACACCCAGCTGGTGCAAGTGTTGTCAATCACCTCGAAGAGCGAAGACAATCAAATTCAGTTTAGCAAAATTTTTGCTCACCAAAAATACATTTCAAATAATTTAATCTTTATATTCACGATATGTTACATCACAGCGTGTAACGAGTGGAGGGGACCATTTCTGCAACTTAGTGCCAGGGCAGCACAGAAACTTTGCAGTGAAGGTGAGCCATTGACAAAAAAGAGTGTGTCCGATTTGACCAGCCCAGGGATCAAATTCCACATCTTCCACATCAATAGCGGTGTCTACAACCACTAGCCAGGCTAACCCAATTTAACCAAACAAACAACAGCAATTTGCATCAACAAGCACTAACATTATTCCCCGCTTCATAACTCTACAACACACTCACATTTGTAAAGCCTAAAATCGGGTCTTTAGTGTGGGACTCACTTGCAGGCATGCTAGCCAACACGAGCTGCTTGCAGATACTGTCCAGAAAATTAATGACACAGAAATAATATGAAAGTGGCAACTTACCTCTATCAATTTATCACCTTTCATGACATCCAAGTGGGTCCCTGGAGCACAAACACCAGCCCTAAAAATTTTAAGATTTAAACATATCTGCAATAGCGAGAATACTTCAGTATTACTTCAGTGCACATTTTTGATGAACACTAGCTGCCCATGACATCCACACCACAGATTCTGATTTGTTTATTTGTCACTATCCAAATATAACAAAATAAGCTAGTGCACATAATTACTGGAAAATATTATAACGATATATTGGTAATTGTCCATCAACATTTATAGAGAAAAGGAAAAAAAACTAGTTACGCAGCAATGTGAATTTCCACTTTTTTAATAGTTACTGCACCATACTGTATAAATACCAGACCAAATTGGAAAAAAATACTGAATGAAAAAAAATATCGGGTTAACTTACAAGACAGCAAGAGGATGGCTGCAAAGAGACAGAAGTCTTCCGGCCAAGCAGCCACAGATAACAAGGGGCATACTTTTGTTACTTTCATTATCTGCAAGTTATCACTGATTTCTGGCTACTTAAATATGTATTACTAAGCAAAATGTGTTCGTACCATGATGGGATTTCAAAGTTGATTTTTGGAGCATGAGATGGAACTTGAGATTTTTGCAATCTTGACATTGAACAAACGGTAATAATATCTCAATACTAACTATGTGAAACAATGTAGCTACACCAAGTGAATTCTCCCGCAGTAGATCAACGCTCTAAATCTGGAATAGAATTAAATTATCACAAGGTTCAATGTAGACCACAAACACATACAGGCCTATATTTGTAGAAAATCGGTAACCAAATGAAATTAAAAATTAAAAACTCCCAACAGGCTGTTTCGCCGTGAGGCTCTTCAGGGAGGATGCTAAAAACTATAAATGGTAAAATCTAAAACAATAAAACATCAAAGATTGAAACGACAAAATGATAAAACAATGTAGACTTTCAGGGTGAAACTCAAGGCTGATTTACGCGATAGCGTATAAGAACACTGCAACTAAGTGCATCAAACTTTGCAGGGCTGTAAAATACAAAGCAGCGATGGTGAGCGGCAGAAAAAACAACAGTTGTAAGTACTTGATTACGATTGCAAGACGGGGAACCAGACAAAGACGATGTAAGCAGGCGGGATCGTTTCTTTAACAAAGCAAAGTCATTACTTCAGGTTTTTGAGTTTAAACTTGTTTCTGTGGCGACAATATGAAATGAGTTCGGATCTTTTGTTTAGAAGAGATTTTTGGTCAGCCAGCAGAATAAATCGCTTTTCGGCTAAGCAAAGCGAGCATCTTCTGGCACCATTCCAGTACGGCGGGGTGCGGTAAACGATAGACCAGGTTATTAGGGGTTCTATTTTCGCGTCCTTGCAGTTCCACACAGCCTTAGAGAGCTCAGTTGCATTACGTTTATGCTGCTCCCTGAAAGAATGAGTGTGGTTGTTAAACCTTGCTTTAAATGTTGTTGCACAGCTTCTGTAGTACACTTTTTATCTTCGCCGGTGTTAAGAGTGGCTTTGTAGATAACGGAGCTTTCACAACATTTGCCATGCATCGGGCAGTTTGCCTTAACCCTTCAATTGCAAGGCTTAGGTGGAGGTAGGCTTTTGACATCTTGATGGGTGCGCAGGATGTCTTTATTGCGTTGGTTGATGATAGAACCAATGCTGGGGGTGCAGGAGTAGCTGACCTTTATGCTTTTCCAGTTAAAAAGTTTATGTAGTTTAGAGTGGGGCGGGAAGTGCTTGTCGACCAACTTTAGGAATTCTTGGCCTATATTTGTACATATTTATTTTTAATATAAGCAAATTATTACTCTATCAAATTGGAGTTGTATCTGGTCTTACAAGCTACTACTTTGTCTGGACAGGTAGTTAGTTGGTTCGTGTTTTTTATTTCCGTACCGTCAACACAAGAAAAATATACAAAAATAATATACAGTATATATATTTGAACAGCAAAAAAAAAGAAGCAACAAAACGATAAATGATGTAACATGCAAGAGGAGAGTGGAAGGTTAAGAAAAGTAACATGAAAAGCATTATTGCATCAGGTACCTTCTGTACTAGCCAGGTACAATTTATCAGATCGAAGTTTTCACCATGTTATGAAAATTTTTTCCCAATCAGGTACAAAAAAGAAGTTTCAAATGCGTAAAAACTTCCTGAATTGGAAAATTTGACATCTGATGTAATCGCATTTTCATCTACAAAGATGTCATTTCCACTCAGAATTAATGACATCAAAATTTAGTTAAATTGTTTTTCTACAACTTTACCATGGAAATATAAATTTCACCGTGGTGTATTTTATTTTTATTTTAAAAAGGCAGTGGCTATTCATACGTACCCGAACAAATAGCGTCTGGAGTTATGTGTACGCGAGAATCATATAACCATATCATGATTTCAACAATGCATCACAATGAGCTGTGACGTCACAATGCTGCAGGTATAAATCGGCTGAAAATGCAGTGGTTTAGATAGTGACTTTTTGACAAAAACGCGTGAAGCAACGCCTAGATGAATTTTTTTGGAAAAAAAAATTAAACGGGGTGAAGGCAAAAGTATTGAGAAATATTACAAATGTGAATGAACTGCGAAAATTAATGTTTAGGGAAAGAAAACGTCATTCAATCGCTTTGGATTAGCAGTAAGCACAATGTCACAGAGCGGCTTCGCCGTTGGCATGCGCTGTTGCTACAGTAGCGCGGACGGTTGCTGTCCATATTTTTGTTATGCATGTATTTTGAAGGAGGCAATTTCTCCCATATTGAGAAGTCCAAGCAAGTGGAGCATAAGAAGAAATTGCCCTTCCCAGCGAAATATTATTCAAATCCAAGATTAGTTACGCAAGAAGAATCCCCCAATAGTACGCATAAGGTCAAAAAATCATCGTACCGATAATCAGTATTTTTCGAGAAAATACAGCATCATTATCATCAGATACTTCAAAACACATTATCGGGGTGCATGGAGGACGGAGCATCCCAGCTGCTGAAACAGGCACGTAAAACAATTTCGCTTCCCCCCTTGTCTCTTGGCCTCTTTAATTTTTCGCTAGTTTGGTCTTCCTTGATTGCCAGAAAGCTATTTCGACTTTTATTGCACTTAAGGAATTGTCAGTTTAGTTGTTTATATTATTTTATAAAAATTTTTCAACTACTTTTTTTTGCTGTTGAGCTACCATAGTAGTTAATACAGGATATGTCATTTAAGATTTAAGAAAACTATCTTACTTTAAAATGCTTCATCTGTTCTTAGCAGCATAAATGAGAAAAATGCAGTTCAATGAAAACACAAGGGAAAAGTTGGACTACCGATATTGTTGCATCACATTGCAATGAAAGTTTCTCGAGGTTGAATAAGAAAGTTGAACAGAACAAAAAAAACATAGCCTAGTAGCTATTTTGCTTTATATTTAGTAGCTATATTTAAACGTGGTTTGATCGTTGCACCAAACAGAGAGCTCAATGGCACACGCCAGAGCATGAACAGAAAATCGGTCACCAAATGAAATTAAAAATTAAAAACCCCCAACAGGCTGTTTTGCCGTGAGGCTCTTCAGGGGGGACGTTAAACAGCTAAAAACTATAAATGGTAAAATCTTATTCAAATAGAATTTGAATAATAATATTCTATTGAATAATATTCTATTTGAATAAGATTTTACCATTTATAGTTTTATAGCTCTTCAGGGGGGACGCTAAAAACTATAAATGGTAAAATCTTATTCAAATAGAATTTGAATAATAATATTCTATTGAATAATATTCTATTTGAGTAAGATTTTACCATTTATAGTTTTTAGCGTCCCCCCTGAAGAGCCTCACAGCGAAACAGCCTGTTGGGGGTTTTTAATTTTTAATTTATTTGGTGACCGATAGTAGCTATAATTACGTATTATATTTTGGTTTTGTTTTTTGTACCGGTTTATCAAATCTTCATTATATATACTCTTGAGAATACGATACGCAGAAGCATATAATGAGTTGGGGGCCCATCTTTGCAACTTTGCATAAACGGAACACAGAAAAAATGTCGCAGCAGTAGTGAGCCATTGGCAACACTGTGTCCAATTTGACCGGCCTGAAAATCTTACCCCAGACCTCCCGCACTAGAAAGTGGCGTTGGTAGTACTTTTAAGTAGGAGGGACTCAAATTTGTGTTACCATGCCAACGTCTGGGAGAGTTTCATCTCCCAGACACCCTCCTTGTTATCGCACTGGTACATCATGTGTAAAAAAAATTACTAGCTCATTTTTTCTTCCAGCAGTTTTTGTAGTTTGCAAGATGCAGTTTTGCTTTGTGGAAGCCAAAAGCTGAACGAAAGAACTTCATAAATTTCGACTAAGCCTTCATACTAATTATTCAAACAATATTGCTTCGCTGACTGCAGATATATATCAGCTTATATTTCAGCGGGGGGGAGGGGGGCGCAACCCCAGCAGTCCCCCCTGGATACGCCCCTGGTAGTACTTCTTGTAAAGAAAAATGACCACTATAATTCTGGCAGAAAATAGGAGAGAAGAGAGAAAAAAAGAAAAAAAAGCAATAAAGCGTACCGCGTGCAAAACATCAACCAATACATCAACCAAAAACCTCTCACAATCACACCAGCAATAACAGCTCAAAAACATTCTAACAGCGTAAAAAACTTCATCGGACCAATAAATTCCCTTTCGAATGAATATTGTCAAGTCGATGCCAAACGATAACAACTACCATCAGAATAGCTTTGAACTTGGACCAAAATGACGCTTATTTCATTCTTGCGTTTTATTGAATACTCGCCAAAGCAGGTCTCACATTATCCAATATTGCAACCTATTCCGCAATGGGATTTTTTGTATATTCATATGCATCGCGTAGAGCATTAAATTCCCTTTCGAATGAATATTGTCAAGTCGATGCCAAACGATAACAACTACCATCAGAATAGCTTTGAACTTGGACCAAAACGACGCTTGTTCAATTCTTGCGTTTTTTTTTAATTTTCGCCAAAACGGGTCTCACATTATCCAATATTGCAACCTATTCCGCAATGGGATTTTTTGTATATCAATATGCATCGCGTAGAGCATTAAATTCCCTTTCGAATGAATATTGTCAAGTCGATGCCAAACAATAACAACTACCATCAGAATAGCTTTGAACTTGGACCAAAACGACGCTTGTTTGATTCTTGCGTTTTTTCGAAATTTCGCAAAAGCGGGTCTCACATTATCCAATATTGCAACCTATTCCGCAATGGGATTTTTTTGTATATTAATATGCATCGCGTAGAGCATTAAATTCCCTTTCGAATGAATATTGTCAAGTCGATGCCAAACGATAGCAACTACCATCAGAATAGCTTTGAACTTGGACCAAAACGACGCTTGTTCACATTTCGCCTTTTTTCAAACTTTTATATAAGCGGGTCTCACATTATCCAATATTGCAACCTATTCCGCAATGGGATTTTTTGTATATTCATATGCATCGCGTAGAGCATTAAATTCCCTTTCGAATGAATATTGTCAAGTCGATGCCAAACGATAACAACTACCATCAGAATAGCTTTGAACTTGGACCAAAACGACGCTTGTTCGATTCTTGCGTTTTTTCGAAATTTCGCAAAAGCGGGTCTCACATTATCCAACATTGCAACCTATTCCGCAATGGGATTTTTTGTATATCATAATGCATCGCGTAGAGCATTAAATTCCCTTTCGAATGAATATTGTCAAGTCGATGCCAAACGATAACAACTACCATCAGAATAGCTTTGAACTTGGACCAAAATGACGCTTGTTCGATTCTTGCGTTTTTTTTAATTTTCGCCTAAACGAGTCTCACATTATCCAATATTGCAACCTATTCCGCAATGGGATTTTTTGTATATCAATATGCATTGCGTAGAGCATTAAATTCCCTTTCGAATGAATATTGTCAAGTCGATGCCAAACGATAACAACTACCATCAGAATAGCTTTGAACTTGGACCAAAATGACGCTTGTTCACATTTCGCCTTTTTTCAAACTTTTATATAAGCGGGTCTCACATTATCCAATATTGCAACCTATTCCGCAATGGGATTTTTTGTATATTAATATGCATCGCGTAGAGCATTAAATTCCCTTTCGAATGAATATTGTCAAGTCGATGCCAAACGATAACAACTACCATCAGAATAGCTTTGAACTTGGACCAAAATGACGCTTGTTCACATTTCACGTTTTTACGAAATTTCGTAAAAGCGGGTCTCACATTATCCAATATTGCAACCTATTCCGCAATGGGATTTTTTGTATATTAATATGCATCGCGTAGAGCATTAAATTCCCTTTCGAATGAATATTGTCAAGTCGATGCCAAACGATAACAACTACCATCAGAATAGCTTTGAACTTGGACCAAAATGACGCTTGTTCACATTTCGCCTTTTTTCAAACTTTTATATAAGCGGGTCTCACATTATCCAATATTGCAACCTATTCCGCAATGGGATTTTTTGTATATTAATATGCATCGCGTAGAGCATTAAATTCCCTTTCGAATGAATATTGTCAAGTCGATGCCAAACGATAACAACTACCATCAGAATAGCTTTGAACTTGGACCAAAACGACGCTTGTTGGATTCTTGCGTTTTTTCGAAATTTCGTAAAAGCGGGTCTCACATTATCCAACATTGCAACCTATTCCGCAATGGGATTTTTTGTATATTAATATGCATCGCGTAGAGCATTAAATTCCCTTTCGAATGAATATTGTCAAGTCGATGCCAAACGATAACAACTACCATCAGAATAGCTTTGAACTTGGACCAAAACGACGCTTGTTTGATTCTTGCGTTTTTTTAATTTTCGCCAAAACGGGTCTCACATTATCCAATATTGCAACCTATTCCGCAATGAGATTTTTTGTATATTAATATGCATCGCGTAGAGCATTAAATTCCCTTTCGAATGAATATTGTCAAGTCGATGCCAAACGACAACAACTACCATCAGAATAGCTTTGAACTTGGACCAAAATGACGCTTGTTCACATTTCACGTTTTTACGAAATTTCGTAAAAACGGGTCTCACATTATCCAATATTGCAACCTATTCCGCAATGGGATTTTTTGTATATTAATATGCATCGCGTAGAGCATTAAATTCCCTTTCGAATGAATATTGTCAAGTCGATGCCAAACGATAACAACTACCATCAGAATAGCTTTGAACTTGGACCAAAATGACGCTTGTTCACATTTCGCCTTTTTTCAAACTTTTATATAAGCGGGTCTCACATTATCCAATATTGCAACCTATTCCGCAATGGGATTTTTTGTATATTAATATGCATCGCGTAGAGCATTAAATTCCCTTTCGAATGAATATTGTCAAGTCGATGCCAAACGATAACAACTACCATCAGAATAGCTTTGAACTTGGACCAAAACGACGCTTGTTCACATTTCGCCTTTTTTCAAACTTTTATATAAGCGGGTCTCACATTATCCAATATTGCAACCTATTCCGCAATGGGATTTTTTGTATATTAATATGCATCGCGTAGAGCATTAAATTCCCTTTCGAATGAATATTGTCAAGTCGATGCCAAACGATAACAATTACCATCAGAATAGCTTTGAACTTGGACCAAAACGACGCTTGTTCGATTCTTGCGTTTTTTCGAAATTTCGTAAAAGCGGGTCTCACATTATCCAACATTGCAACCTATTCCGCAATGGGATTTTTTTGTATATTAATATGCATCGCGTAGAGCATTAAATTCCCTTTCGAATGAATATTGTCAAGTCGATGCCAAACGATAGCAACTACCATCAGAATAGCTTTGAACTTGGACCAAAACGACGCTTGTTCACATTTCGCCTTTTTTCAAACTTTTATATAAGCGGGTCTCACATTATCCAATATTGCAACCTATTCCGCAATGGGATTTTTTGTATATTCATATGCATCGCGTAGAGCATTAAATTCCCTTTCGAATGAATATTGTCAAGTCGATGCCAAACGATAACAACTACCATCAGAATAGCTTTGAACTTGGACCAAAACGACGCTTGTTCGATTCTTGCGTTTTTTCGAAATTTCGCAAAAGCGGGTCTCACATTATCCAACATTGCAACCTATTCCGCAATGGGATTTTTTGTATATCATAATGCATCGCGTAGAGCATTAAATTCCCTTTCGAATGAATATTGTCAAGTCGATGCCAAACGATAACAACTACCATCAGAATAGCTTTGAACTTGGACCAAAATGACGCTTGTTCGATTCTTGCGTTTTTTTTAATTTTCGCCTAAACGAGTCTCACATTATCCAATATTGCAACCTATTCCGCAATGGGATTTTTTGTATATCAATATGCATTGCGTAGAGCATTAAATTCCCTTTCGAATGAATATTGTCAAGTCGATGCCAAACGATAACAACTACCATCAGAATAGCTTTGAACTTGGACCAAAATGACGCTTGTTCACATTTCGCCTTTTTTCAAACTTTTATATAAGCGGGTCTCACATTATCCAATATTGCAACCTATTCCGCAATGGGATTTTTTGTATATTAATATGCATCGCGTAGAGCATTAAATTCCCTTTCGAATGAATATTGTCAAGTCGATGCCAAACGATAACAACTACCATCAGAATAGCTTTGAACTTGGACCAAAATGACGCTTGTTCACATTTCACGTTTTTACGAAATTTCGTAAAAGCGGGTCTCACATTATCCAATATTGCAACCTATTCCGCAATGGGATTTTTTGTATATTAATATGCATCGCGTAGAGCATTAAATTCCCTTTCGAATGAATATTGTCAAGTCGATGCCAAACGATAACAACTACCATCAGAATAGCTTTGAACTTGGACCAAAATGACGCTTGTTCACATTTCGCCTTTTTTCAAACTTTTATATAAGCGGGTCTCACATTATCCAATATTGCAACCTATTCCGCAATGGGATTTTTTGTATATTAATATGCATCGCGTAGAGCATTAAATTCCCTTTCGAATGAATATTGTCAAGTCGATGCCAAACGATAACAACTACCATCAGAATAGCTTTGAACTTGGACCAAAACGACGCTTGTTGGATTCTTGCGTTTTTTCGAAATTTCGTAAAAGCGGGTCTCACATTATCCAACATTGCAACCTATTCCGCAATGGGATTTTTTGTATATTAATATGCATCGCGTAGAGCATTAAATTCCCTTTCGAATGAATATTGTCAAGTCGATGCCAAACGATAACAACTACCATCAGAATAGCTTTGAACTTGGACCAAAACGACGCTTGTTTGATTCTTGCGTTTTTTTAATTTTCGCCAAAACGGGTCTCACATTATCCAATATTGCAACCTATTCCGCAATGAGATTTTTTGTATATTAATATGCATCGCGTAGAGCATTAAATTCCCTTTCGAATGAATATTGTCAAGTCGATGCCAAACGACAACAACTACCATCAGAATAGCTTTGAACTTGGACCAAAATGACGCTTGTTCACATTTCACGTTTTTACGAAATTTCGTAAAAACGGGTCTCACATTATCCAATATTGCAACCTATTCCGCAATGGGATTTTTTGTATATTAATATGCATCGCGTAGAGCATTAAATTCCCTTTCGAATGAATATTGTCAAGTCGATGCCAAACGATAACAACTACCATCAGAATAGCTTTGAACTTGGACCAAAATGACGCTTGTTCACATTTCGCCTTTTTTCAAACTTTTATATAAGCGGGTCTCACATTATCCAATATTGCAACCTATTCCGCAATGGGATTTTTTGTATATTAATATGCATCGCGTAGAGCATTAAATTCCCTTTCGAATGAATATTGTCAAGTCGATGCCAAACGATAACAACTACCATCAGAATAGCTTTGAACTTGGACCAAAACGACGCTTGTTCACATTTCGCCTTTTTTCAAACTTTTATATAAGCGGGTCTCACATTATCCAATATTGCAACCTATTCCGCAATGGGATTTTTTGTATATTAATATGCATCGCGTAGAGCATTAAATTCCCTTTCGAATGAATATTGTCAAGTCGATGCCAAACGATAACAATTACCATCAGAATAGCTTTGAACTTGGACCAAAACGACGCTTGTTCGATTCTTGCGTTTTTTCGAAATTTCGTAAAAGCGGGTCTCACATTATCCAACATTGCAACCTATTCCGCAATGGGATTTTTTTGTATATTAATATGCATCGCGTAGAGCATTAAATTCCCTTTCGAATGAATATTGTCAAGTCGATGCCAAACGATAGCAACTACCATCAGAATAGCTTTGAACTTGGACCAAAACGACGCTTGTTCACATTTCGCCTTTTTTCAAACTTTTATATAAGCGGGTCTCACATTATCCAATATTGCAACCTATTCCGCAATGGGATTTTTTGTATATTCATATGCATCGCGTAGAGCATTAAATTCCCTTTCGAATGAATATTGTCAAGTCGATGCCAAACGATAACAACTACCATCAGAATAGCTTTGAACTTGGACCAAAACGACGCTTGTTCGATTCTTGCGTTTTTTCGAAATTTCGCAAAAGCGGGTCTCACATTATCCAACATTGCAACCTATTCCGCAATGGGATTTTTTGTATATCATAATGCATCGCGTAGAGCATTAAATTCCCTTTCGAATGAATATTGTCAAGTCGATGCCAAACGATAACAACTACCATCAGAATAGCTTTGAACTTGGACCAAAATGACGCTTGTTCGATTCTTGCGTTTTTTTTAATTTTCGCCTAAACGAGTCTCACATTATCCAATATTGCAACCTATTCCGCAATGGGATTTTTTGTATATCAATATGCATTGCGTAGAGCATTAAATTCCCTTTCGAATGAATATTGTCAAGTCGATGCCAAACGATAACAACTACCATCAGAATAGCTTTGAACTTGGACCAAAATGACGCTTGTTCACATTTCGCCTTTTTTCAAACTTTTATATAAGCGGGTCTCACATTATCCAATATTGCAACCTATTCCGCAATGGGATTTTTTGTATATTAATATGCATCGCGTAGAGCATTAAATTCCCTTTCGAATGAATATTGTCAAGTCGATGCCAAACGATAACAACTACCATCAGAATAGCTTTGAACTTGGACCAAAATGACGCTTGTTCACATTTCACGTTTTTACGAAATTTCGTAAAAGCGGGTCTCACATTATCCAATATTGCAACCTATTCCGCAATGGGATTTTTTGTATATTAATATGCATCGCGTAGAGCATTAAATTCCCTTTCGAATGAATATTGTCAAGTCGATGCCAAACGATAACAACTACCATCAGAATAGCTTTGAACTTGGACCAAAATGACGCTTGTTCACATTTCGCCTTTTTTCAAACTTTTATATAAGCGGGTCTCACATTATCCAATATTGCAACCTATTCCGCAATGGGATTTTTTGTATATTAATATGCATCGCGTAGAGCATTAAATTCCCTTTCGAATGAATATTGTCAAGTCGATGCCAAACGATAACAACTACCATCAGAATAGCTTTGAACTTGGACCAAAACGACGCTTGTTCACATTTCGCCTTTTTTCAAACTTTTATATAAGCGGGTCTCACATTATCCAATATTGCAACCTATTCCGCAATGGGATTTTTTGTATATTAATATGCATCGCGTAGAGCATTAAATTCCCTTTCGAATGAATATTGTCAAGTCGATGCCAAACGATAACAATTACCATCAGAATAGCTTTGAACTTGGACCAAAACGACGCTTGTTCGATTCTTGCGTTTTTTCGAAATTTCGTAAAAGCGGGTCTCACATTATCCAACATTGCAACCTATTCCGCAATGGGATTTTTTTGTATATTAATATGCATCGCGTAGAGCATTAAATTCCCTTTCGAATGAATATTGTCAAGTCGATGCCAAACGATAGCAACTACCATCAGAATAGCTTTGAACTTGGACCAAAACGACGCTTGTTCACATTTCGCCTTTTTTCAAACTTTTATATAAGCGGGTCTCACATTATCCAATATTGCAACCTATTCCGCAATGGGATTTTTTGTATATTCATATGCATCGCGTAGAGCATTAAATTCCCTTTCGAATGAATATTGTCAAGTCGATGCCAAACGATAACAACTACCATCAGAATAGCTTTGAACTTGGACCAAAACGACGCTTGTTCGATTCTTGCGTTTTTTCGAAATTTCGCAAAAGCGGGTCTCACATTATCCAACATTGCAACCTATTCCGCAATGGGATTTTTTGTATATCATAATGCATCGCGTAGAGCATTAAATTCCCTTTCGAATGAATATTGTCAAGTCGATGCCAAACGATAACAACTACCATCAGAATAGCTTTGAACTTGGACCAAAATGACGCTTGTTCGATTCTTGCGTTTTTTTTAATTTTCGCCTAAACGAGTCTCACATTATCCAATATTGCAACCTATTCCGCAATGGGATTTTTTGTATATCAATATGCATTGCGTAGAGCATTAAATTCCCTTTCGAATGAATATTGTCAAGTCGATGCCAAACGATAACAACTACCATCAGAATAGCTTTGAACTTGGACCAAAATGACGCTTGTTCACATTTCGCCTTTTTTCAAACTTTTATATAAGCGGGTCTCACATTATCCAATATTGCAACCTATTCCGCAATGGGATTTTTTGTATATTAATATGCATCGCGTAGAGCATTAAATTCCCTTTCGAATGAATATTGTCAAGTCGATGCCAAACGATAACAACTACCATCAGAATAGCTTTGAACTTGGACCAAAATGACGCTTGTTCACATTTCACGTTTTTACGAAATTTCGTAAAAGCGGGTCTCACATTATCCAATATTGCAACCTATTCCGCAATGGGATTTTTTGTATATTAATATGCATCGCGTAGAGCATTAAATTCCCTTTCGAATGAATATTGTCAAGTCGATGCCAAACGATAACAACTACCATCAGAATAGCTTTGAACTTGGACCAAAATGACGCTTGTTCACATTTCGCCTTTTTTCAAACTTTTATATAAGCGGGTCTCACATTATCCAATATTGCAACCTATTCCGCAATGGGATTTTTTGTATATTAATATGCATCGCGTAGAGCATTAAATTCCCTTTCGAATGAATATTGTCAAGTCGATGCCAAACGATAACAACTACCATCAGAATAGCTTTGAACTTGGACCAAAACGACGCTTGTTGGATTCTTGCGTTTTTTCGAAATTTCGTAAAAGCGGGTCTCACATTATCCAACATTGCAACCTATTCCGCAATGGGATTTTTTGTATATTAATATGCATCGCGTAGAGCATTAAATTCCCTTTCGAATGAATATTGTCAAGTCGATGCCAAACGATAACAACTACCATCAGAATAGCTTTGAACTTGGACCAAAACGACGCTTGTTTGATTCTTGCGTTTTTTTAATTTTCGCCAAAACGGGTCTCACATTATCCAATATTGCAACCTATTCCGCAATGAGATTTTTTGTATATTAATATGCATCGCGTAGAGCATTAAATTCCCTTTCGAATGAATATTGTCAAGTCGATGCCAAACGACAACAACTACCATCAGAATAGCTTTGAACTTGGACCAAAATGACGCTTGTTCACATTTCACGTTTTTACGAAATTTCGTAAAAACGGGTCTCACATTATCCAATATTGCAACCTATTCCGCAATGGGATTTTTTGTATATTAATATGCATCGCGTAGAGCATTAAATTCCCTTTCGAATGAATATTGTCAAGTCGATGCCAAACGATAACAACTACCATCAGAATAGCTTTGAACTTGGACCAAAATGACGCTTGTTCACATTTCGCCTTTTTTCAAACTTTTATATAAGCGGGTCTCACATTATCCAATATTGCAACCTATTCCGCAATGGGATTTTTTGTATATTAATATGCATCGCGTAGAGCATTAAATTCCCTTTCGAATGAATATTGTCAAGTCGATGCCAAACGATAACAACTACCATCAGAATAGCTTTGAACTTGGACCAAAACGACGCTTGTTCACATTTCGCCTTTTTTCAAACTTTTATATAAGCGGGTCTCACATTATCCAATATTGCAACCTATTCCGCAATGGGATTTTTTGTATATTAATATGCATCGCGTAGAGCATTAAATTCCCTTTCGAATGAATATTGTCAAGTCGATGCCAAACGATAACAATTACCATCAGAATAGCTTTGAACTTGGACCAAAACGACGCTTGTTCGATTCTTGCGTTTTTTCGAAATTTCGTAAAAGCGGGTCTCACATTATCCAACATTGCAACCTATTCCGCAATGGGATTTTTTGTATATTAATATGCATCGCGTAGAGCATTAAATTCCCTTTCGGATGAATATTGTCAAGTCGATGCCAAACGATAACAACTACCATCAGAATAGCTTTGAACTTGGACCAAAACGACGCTTGTTCACATTTCGCCTTTTTTCAAACTTTTATATAAGCGGGTCTCACATTATCCAATATTGCAACCTATTCCGCAATGGGATTTTTTGTATATTCATATGCATCGCGTAGAGCATTAAATTCCCTTTCGAATGAATATTGTCAAGTCGATGCCAAACGATAACAACTACCATCAGAATAGCTTTGAACTTGGACCAAAACGACGCTTGTTCGATTCTTGCGTTTTTTCGAAATTTCGCAAAAGCGGGTCTCACATTATCCAACATTGCAACCTATTCCGCAATGGGATTTTTTGTATATCATAATGCATCGCGTAGAGCATTAAATTCCCTTTCGAATGAATATTGTCAAGTCGATGCCAAACGATAACAACTACCATCAGAATAGCTTTGAACTTGAACCAAAATGACGCTTGTTCGATTCTTGCGTTTTTTTTAATTTTCGCCTAAACGAGTCTCACATTATCCAATATTGCAACCTATTCCGCAATGGGATTTTTTGTATATCAATATGCATTGCGTAGAGCATTAAATTCCCTTTCGAATGAATATTGTCAAGTCGATGCCAAACGATAACAACTACCATCAGAATAGCTTTGAACTTGGACCAAAATGACGCTTGTTCACATTTCGCCTTTTTTCAAACTTTTATATAAGCGGGTCTCACATTATCCAATATTGCAACCTATTCCGCAATGGGATTTTTTGTATATTAATATGCATCGCGTAGAGCATTAAATTCCCTTTCGAATGAATATTGTCAAGTCGATGCCAAACGATAACAACTACCATCAGAATAGCTTTGAACTTGGACCAAAATGACGCTTGTTCACATTTCACGTTTTTACGAAATTTCGTAAAAGCGGGTCTCACATTATCCAATATTGCAACCTATTCCGCAATGGGATTTTTTGTATATTAATATGCATCGCGTAGAGCATTAAATTCCCTTTCGAATGAATATTGTCAAGTCGATGCCAAACGATAACAACTACCATCAGAATAGCTTTGAACTTGGACCAAAATGACGCTTGTTCACATTTCGCCTTTTTTCAAACTTTTATATAAGCGGGTCTCACATTATCCAATATTGCAACCTATTCCGCAATGGGATTTTTTGTATATTAATATGCATCGCGTAGAGCATTAAATTCCCTTTCGAATGAATATTGTCAAGTCGATGCCAAACGATAACAACTACCATCAGAATAGCTTTGAACTTGGACCAAAACGACGCTTGTTGGATTCTTGCGTTTTTTCGAAATTTCGTAAAAGCGGGTCTCACATTATCCAACATTGCAACCTATTCCGCAATGGGATTTTTTGTATATTAATATGCATCGCGTAGAGCATTAAATTCCCTTTCGAATGAATATTGTCAAGTCGATGCCAAACGATAACAACTACCATCAGAATAGCTTTGAACTTGGACCAAAACGACGCTTGTTTGATTCTTGCGTTTTTTTAATTTTCGCCAAAACGGGTCTCACATTATCCAATATTGCAACCTATTCCGCAATGGGATTTTTTGTATATTAATATGCATCGCGTAGAGCATTAAATTCCCTTTCGAATGAATATTGTCAAGTCGATGCCAAACGACAACAACTACCATCAGAATAGCTTTGAACTTGGACCAAAATGACGCTTGTTCACATTTCACGTTTTTACGAAATTTCGTAAAAACGGGTCTCACATTATCCAATATTGCAACCTATTCCGCAATGGGATTTTTTGTATATTAATATGCATCGCGTAGAGCATTAAATTCCCTTTCGAATGAATATTGTCAAGTCGATGCCAAACGATAACAACTACCATCAGAATAGCTTTGAACTTGGACCAAAATGACGCTTGTTCACATTTCGCCTTTTTTCAAACTTTCATATAAGCGGGTCTCACATTATCCAATATTGCAACCTATTCCGCAATGGGATTTTTTGTATATTAATATGCATCGCGTAGAGCATTAAATTCCCTTTCGAATGAATATTGTCAAGTCGATGCCAAACGATAACAACTACCATCAGAATAGCTTTGAACTTGGACCAAAATGACGCTTGTTCACATTTCGCCTTTTTTCAAACTTTTATATAAGCGGGTCTCACATTATCCAATATTGCAACCTATTCCGCAATGGGATTTTTTGTATATTAATATGCATCGCGTAGAGCATTAAATTCCCTTTCGAATGAATATTGTCAAGTCGATGCCAAACGATAACAATTACCATCAGAATAGCTTTGAACTTGGACCAAAACGACGCTTGTTCGATTCTTGCGTTTTTTCGAAATTTCGTAAAAGCGGGTCTCACATTATCCAATATTGCAACCTATTCCGCAATGGGATTTTTTGTATATTAATATGCATCGCGTAGAGCATTAAATTCCCTTTCGAATGAATATTGTCAAGTCGATGCCAAACGATAACAACTACCATCAGAATAGCTTTGAACTTGGACCAAAATGACGCTTGTTCACATTTCGCCTTTTTTCAAACTTTTATATAAGCGGGTCTCACATTATCCAATATTGCAACCTATTCCGCAATGGGATTTTTTGTATATTAATATGCATCGCGTAGAGCATTAAATTCCCTTTCGAATGAATATTGTCAAGTCGATGCCAAACGATAACAACTACCATCAGAATAGCTTTGAACTTGGACCAAAACGACGCTTGTTCGATTCTTGCGTTTTTTCGAAATTTCGTAAAAGCGGGTCTCACATTATCCAACATTGCAACCTATTCCGCAATGGGATTTTTTGTATATTAATATGCATCGCGTAGAGCATTAAATTCCCTTTCGAATGAATATTGTCAAGTTGATGCCAAACGACAACAACTACCATCAGAATAGCTTTGAACTTGGACCAAAATGACGCTTGTTCACATTTCACGTTTTTACGAAATTTCGTAAAAACGGGTCTCACATTATCCAATATTGCAACCTATTCCGCAATGGGATTTTTTGTATATTAATATGCATCGCGTAGAGCATTAAATTTCCTTTCGAATGAATATTGTCAAGTCGATGCCAAACGATAACAACTACCATCAGAATAGCTTTGAACTTGGACCAAAATGACGCTTGTTCACATTTCGCCTTTTTTCAAACTTTTATATAAGCGGGTCTCACATTATCCAATATTGCAACCTATTCCGCAATGGGATTTTTTGTATATTAATATGCATCGCGTAGAGCATTAAATTCCCTTTCGAATGAATATTGTCAAGTCGATGCCAAACGATAACAACTACCATCAGAATAGCTTTGAACTTGGACCAAAATGACGCTTGTTCACATTTCGCCTTTTTTCAAACTTTTATATAAGCGGGTCTCACATTATCCAATATTGCAACCTATTCCGCAATGGGATTTTTTGTATATTAATATGCATCGCGTAGAGCATTAAATTCCCTTTCGAATGAATATTGTCAAGTCGATGCCAAACGATAACAACTACCATCAGAATAGCTTTGAACTTGGACCAAAACGACGCTTGTTCGATTCTTGCGTTTTTTCGAAATTTCGTAAAAGCGGGTCTCACATTATCCAACATTGCAACCTATTCCGCAATGGGATTTTTTGTATATTAATATGCATCGCGTAGAACATTAAATTCCCTTTCGAATGAATATTGTCAAGTCGATGCCAAACGACAACAACTACCATCAGAATAGCTTTGAACTTGGACCAAAATGACGCTGGTTCACATTTCGCCTTTTTTCAAACTTTTATATAAGCGGGTCTCACATTATCCAATATTGCAACCTATTCCGCAATGGGATTTTTTGTATATTAATATGCATCGCGTAGAGCATTAAATTCCCTTTCGAATGAATTTTGTCAAGTCGATGCCAAACGATAACAACTACCATCAGAATAGCTTTGAACTTGGACCAAAATGACGCTTGTTCATTTCTTGCGTTTTTTTTAATTTTCGCCTAAACGGGTCTCACATTATCCAATATTGCAACCTATTCCGCAATGGGATTTTTTGTATATCAATATGCATCGCGTAGAGCATTAAATTCCCTTTCGAATGAATATTGTCAAGTCGATGCCAAACGACAACAACTACCATCAGAATAGCTTTGAACTTGGACCAAAACGACGCTTGTTTGATTCTTGCGTTTTTTCGAAATTTCGTAAAAGCGGGTCTCACATTATCCAACATTGCAACCTATTCCGCAATGGGATTTTTTGTATATTAATATGCATCGCGTAGAACATTAAATTCCCTTTCGAATGAATATTGTCAAGTCGATGCCAAACGATAACAATTACCATCAGAATAGCTTTGAACTTGGACCAAAATGACGCTTGTTCACATTTCACGTTTTTTCGAAATTTCGTAAAAGCGGGTCTCACATTATCCAATATTGCAACCTATTCCGCAATGGGATTTTTTGTATATTAATATGCATCGCGTAGAGCATTAAATTCCCTTTCGAATGAATATTGTCAAGTCGATGCCAAACGACAACAACTACCATCAGAATAGCTTTGAACTTGGACCAAAATGACGCTTGTTCACATTTCGCCTTTTTTCAAACTTTTATATAAGCGGGTCTCACATTATCCAATATTGCAACCTATTCCGCAATGGGATTTTTTGTATATTAATATGCATCGCGTAGAGCATTAAATTCCCTTTCGAATGAATATTGTCAAGTCGATGCCAAACGATAACAAATACCATCAAAATAGTTTTGAACTTGGACCAAAACGACGCTTGTTCACATTTCGCCTTTTTTCAAACTTTTATATAAGCGGGTCTCACATTATCCAACATTGCAACCTATTCCGCAATGGGATTTTTTGTATATTAATATGCATCGCGTAGAGCATTAAATTCCCTTTCGAATGAATATTGTCAAGTCGATGCCAAACGATAACAACTACCATCAGAATAGCTTTGAACTTGGACCAAAATGACGCTTGTTCATTTCTTGCGTTTTTTTTAATTTTCGCCTAAACGGGTCTCACATTATCCAATATTGCAACCTATTCCGCAATGGGATTTTTTGTATATCAATATGCATCGCGTAGAGCATTAAATTCCCTTTCGAATGAATATTGTCAAGTCGATGCCAAACGATAACAACTACCATCAGAATAGCTTTGAACTTGGACCAAAATGACGCTTGTTTGATTCTTGCGTTTTTTCGAAATTTCGTAAAAGCGGGTCTCACATTATCCAATATTGCAACCTATTCCGCAATGGGATTTTTTGTATATTAATATGCATCGCGTAGAGCATTAAATTCCCTTTCGAATGAATATTGTCAAGTCGATGCCAAACGATAACAACTACCATCAGAATAGCTTTGAACTTGGACCAAAACGACGCTTGTTCGATTCTTGCGTTTTTTCGAAATTTCGTAAAAGCGGGTCTCACATTATCCAATATTGCAACCTATTCCGCAATGGGATTTTTTGTATATTAATATGCATCGCGTAGAGCATTAAATTCCCTTTCGAATGAATATTGTCAAGTCGATGCCAAACGATAACAACTACCATCAGAATAGCTTTGAACTTGAACCAAAATGACGCTTGTTCACATTTCGCCTTTTTTCAAACTTTTATATAAGCGGGTCTCACATTATCCAATATTGCAACCTATTCCGCAATGGGATTTTTTGTATATTAATATGCATCGCGTAGAGCATTAAATTCCCTTTCGAATGAATATTGTCAAGTCGATGCCAAACGATAACAACTACCATCAGAATAGCTTTGAACTTGGACCAAAACGACGCTTGTTCACATTTCGCCTTTTTTCAAACTTTTATATAAGCGGGTCTCACATTATCCAATATTGCAACCTATTCCGCAATGGGATTTTTTGTATATTAATATGCATCGCGTAGAGCATTAAATTCCCTTTCGAATGAATATTGTCAAGTCGATGCCAAACGATAACAACTACCATCAGAATAGCTTTGAACTTGGACCAAAACGACGCTTGTTCGATTCTTGCGTTTTTTCGAAATTTCGTAAAAGCGGGTCTCACATTATCCAACATTGCAACCTATTCCGCAATGGGATTTTTTGTATATTAATATGCATCGCGTAGAGCATTAAATTCCCTTTCGAATGAATATTGTCAAGTCGATGCCAAACGACAACAACTACCATCAGAATAGCTTTGAACTTGGACCAAAATGACGCTTGTTCATTTCTTGCGTTTTTTTTAATTTTCGCCTAAACGGGTCTCACATTATCCAATATTGCAACCTATTCCGCAATGGGATTTTTTGTATATCAATATGCATCGCGTAGAGCATTAAATTCCCTTTCGAATGAATATTGTCAAGTCGATGCCAAACGATAACAACTACCATCAGAATAGCTTTGAACTTGGACCAAAACGACGCTTGTTTGATTCTTGCGTTTTTTCGAAATTTCGTAAAAGCGGGTCTCACATTATCCAACATTGCAACCTATTCCGCAATGGGATTTTTTGTATATTAATATGCATCGCGTAGAGCATTAAATTCCCTTTCGAATGAATATTGTCAAGTCGATGCCAAACGATAACAAATACCATCAGAATAGCTTTGAACTTGGACCAAAATGACGCTTGTTCACATTTCACGTTTTTTCAAACTTTTATATAAGCGGGTCTCACATTATCCAATATTGCAACCTATTCCGCAATGGGATTTTTTGTATATTAATATGCATCGCGTAGAGCATTAAATTCCCTTTCGAATGAATATTGTCAAGTTGATGCCAAACGATAACAATTACCATCAGAATAGCTTTGAACTTGGACCAAAACGACGCTTGTTCGATTCTTGCGTTTTTTCGAAATTTCGTAAAAGCGGGTCTCACATTATCCAACATTGCAACCTATTCCGCAATGGGATTTTTTGTATATTAATATGCATCGCGTAGAGCATTAAATTCCCTTTCGAATGAATATTGTCAAGTCGATGCCAAACGACAACAACTACCATCAGAATAGCTTTGAACTTGGACCAAAATGACGCTGGTTCACATTTCGCCTTTTTTCAAACTTTTATATAAGCGGGTCTCACATTATCCAATATTGCAACCTATTCCGCAATGGGATTTTTTGTATATCAATATGCATCGCGTAGAACATTAAATTCCCTTTCGAATGAATATTGTCAAGTCGATGCCAAACGACAACAACTACCATCAGAATAGCTTTGAACTTGGACCAAAACGACGCTTGTTTGATTCTTGCGTTTTTTCGAAATTTCGTAAAAGCGGGTCTCACATTATCCAATATTGCAACCTATTCCGCAATGGGATTTTTTGTATATTAATATGCATCGCGTAGAGCATTAAATTCCCTTTCGAATGAATATTGTCAAGTCGATGCCAAACGATAACAACTACCATCAGAATAGCTTTGAACTTGGACCAAAATGACGCTTGTTCACATTTCACGTTTTTTCGAAATTTCGTAAAAGCGGGTCTCACATTATCCAATATTGCAACCTATTCCGCAATGGGATTTTTTGTATATTAATATGCATCGCGTAGAGCATTAAATTCCCTTTCGAATGAATATTGTCAAGTCGATGCCAAACGATAACAATTACCATCAGAATAGCTTTGAACTTGGACCAAAACGACGCTTGTTCGATTCTTGCGTTTTTTCGAAATTTCGTAAAAGCGGGTCTCACATTATCCAACATTGCAACCTATTCCGCAATGGGATTTTTTGTATATTAATATGCATCGCGTAGAGCATTAAATTCCCTTTCGAATGAATATTGTCAAGTCGATGCCAAACGACAACAACTACCATCAGAATAGCTTTGAACTTGGACCAAAATGACGCTGGTTCACATTTCGCCTTTTTTCAAACTTTTATATAAGCGGGTCTCACATTATCCAATATTGCAACCTATTCCGCAATGGGATTTTTTGTATATCAATATGCATCGCGTAGAGCATTAAATTCCCTTTCGAATGAATATTGTCAAGTCGATGCCAAACGACAACAACTACCATCAGAATAGCTTTGAACTTGGACCAAAACGACGCTTGTTTGATTCTTGCGTTTTTTCGAAATTTCGTAAAAGCGGGTCTCACATTATCCAATATTGCAACCTATTCCGCAATGGGATTTTTTGTATATTAATATGCATCGCGTAGAGCATTAAATTCCCTTTCGAATGAATATTGTCAAGTCGATGCCAAACGATAACAACTACCATCAGAATAGCTTTGAACTTGGACCAAAATGACGCTTGTTCACATTTCACGTTTTTTCGAAATTTCGTAAAAGCGGGTCTCACATTATCCAATATTGCAACCTATTCCGCAATGGGATTTTTTGTATATTAATATGCATCGCGTAGAGCATTAAATTCCCTTTCGAATGAATATTGTCAAGTCGATGCCAAACGATAACAACTACCATCAGAATAGCTTTGAACTTGGACCAAAATGACGCTGGTTCACATTTCGCCTTTTTTCAAACTTTTATATAAGCGGGTCTCACATTATCCAATATTGCAACCTATTCCGCAATGGGATTTTTTGTATATTAATATGCATCGCGTAGAGCATTAAATTCCCTTTCGAATGAATATTGTCAAGTCGATGCCAAACGATAACAACTACCATCAGAATAGCTTTGAACTTGGACCAAAATGACGCTTGTTCATTTCTTGCGTTTTTTTTAATTTTCGCCTAAACGGGTCTCACATTATCCAATATTGCAACCTATTCCGCAATGGGATTTTTTGTATATCAATATGCATCGCGTAGAGCATTAAATTCCCTTTCGAATGAATATTGTCAAGTCGATGCCAAACGACAACAACTACCATCAGAATAGCTTTGAACTTGGACCAAAACGACGCTTGTTTGATTCTTGCGTTTTTTCGAAATTTCGTAAAAGCGGGTCTCACATTATCCAATATTGCAACCTATTCCGCAATGGGATTTTTTGTATATTAATATGCATCGCGTAGAACATTAAATTCCCTTTCGAATGAATATTGTCAAGTCGATGCCAAACGATAACAACTACCATCAGAATAGCTTTGAACTTGGACCAAAATGACGCTTGTTCACATTTCACGTTTTTTCGAAATTTCGTAAAAGCGGGTCTCACATTATCCAATATTGCAACCTATTCCGCAATGGGATTTTTTGTATATTAATATGCATCGCGTAGAGCATTAAATTCCCTTTCGAATGAATATTGTCAAGTCGATGCCAAACGACAACAACTACCATCAGAATAGCTTTGAACTTGGACCAAAATGACGCTTGTTCACATTTCGCCTTTTTTCAAACTTTTATATAAGCGGGTCTCACATTATCCAATATTGCAACCTATTCCGCAATGGGATTTTGTGTATATTAATATGCATCGCGTAGAGCATTAAATTCCCTTTCGAATGAATATTGTCAAGTCGATGCCAAACGATAACAAATACCATCAGAATAGCTTTGAACTTGGACCAAAACGACGCTTGTTCACATTTCGCCTTTTTTCAAACTTTTATATAAGCGGGTCTCACATTATCCAACATTGCAACCTATTCCGCAATGGGATTTTTTGTATATTAATATGCATCGCGTAGAGCATTAAATTCCCTTTCGAATGAATATTGTCAAGTCGATGCCAAACGATAACAAATACCATCAGAATAGCTTTGAACTTGGACCAAAACGACGCTTGTTCACATTTCGCCTTTTTTCAAACTTTTATATAAGCGGGTCTCACATTATCCAACATTGCAACCTATTCCGCAATGGGATTTTTTGTATATTAATATGCATCGCGTAGAGCATTAAATTCCCTTTCGAATGAATATTGTCAAGTCGATGCCAAACGATAGCAACTACCATCAGAATAGCTTTGAACTTGGACCAAAACGACGTTTGTTCACATTTCGCCTTTTTTCAAACTTTTATATAAGCGGGTCTCACATTATCCAATATTGCAACCTATTCCGCAATGGGATTTTTTGTATATCAATATGCATCGCGTAGAGCATTAAATTCCCTTTCGAATGAATATTGTCAAGTCGATGCCAAACGACAACAACTACCATCAGAATAGCTTTGAACTTGGACCAAAACGACGCTTGTTTCATTCTTGCGTTTTTTCGAAATTTCGTAAAAGCGGGTCTCACATTATCCAATATTGCAACCTATTTCGCAATGGGATTTTTTGTATATCAATATGCATCGCGTAGAGCATTAAATTCCCTTTCGAATGAATATTGTCAAGTCGATGCCAAACGATAACAACTACCATCAGAATAGCTTTGAACTTGGACCAAAATGACGCTTGTTCACATTTCACGTTTTTACGAAATTTCGTAAAAACAGGTCTCACATTATCCAATATTGCAACCTATTCCGCAATGGGATTTTTTTGTATATTAATATGCATCGCGTAGAGCATTAAATTCCCTTTCGAATGAATATTGTCAAGTCGATGCCAAATGATAACAACTACCATCAGAATAGCTTTGAACTTGGACCAAAATGACCTTTGTTCAGTTTTCGCGTTATTTCGAAATTTTTTAGGGTTTGCCCCGCTTTTTTGTGCTGGGAAGATAAAGATGAAAAAAGTAACAAACAAACCAACATGTAGGATAGATCGAGTTAATGGAATACAAGAGTGGGCATGGTTGTAATTTTCAGGTCGGGAGCAGAATTTTCACAAAAAGTAAAGGCGATATTTATGAAGGTCACACTGGAAGAGACGACAGAAGCATAACAGTTGCAACATCGCTATGTTATAATGCGGTGGTGGGAAACATAACAGTGGTGGTCTACTATGGTTGTTCCATTTCCAAGGAACTCGACAGAAAAAAATGCTGCAGTGAATGTTAATGAGATCGATGGATTTAACTAAGTGCATTAAAACACTATTAAAGCTGTTTGGATTAATTCAACCTTAAAAGATCTGACATGTGTAGTAACCTGAGACCAAAAGAAATCCTGCCTAGTCAGAGCACAGGTTTAAAAATAATCAGCACAGAAAGGAGTTTGAGAACCCGTTAGGTAAACCCGTTTCGGGTAGCACGACAGGTAAAGAAACCTGTGACCACAAGAAATCCTGCCACAGGTTTAAAAATAAGCAGCACTGAAAGGAGTTTGAGAACCCGTTAGCTAAAACTCCAAGGTGACAAGAGCTGAAAGAGAGGAAGTCTAAGCTATTTAAAAAAAGAAAATGGTAATAATACAATAAAGTAATCATTGACTCTTGGACGATTTTAGGGACCGATAGCTTTTGCCATCTCAATCAACGTAGGTCTAAAAAACAGAAAATAAGCCAATAAATCAATGCCCAAGTCCAAGTGCAGAGACGATGAGAGGGGACAGAATAGACTAATTAATGTGCCGAGTGGAATGGTTATGATTGAGTGAATAATAGCGTAAGGTGATTTGTTGCACCACACTCGTAAGCCTTAATCGTAAGCAAGAAAGCAATAATGATTCGGAATAATAATGATTCGGACCGAAAATTTATGAAAAGATCGTTTTAAACGCGAGAATGAATTGTGTTTTTTTTATATTTTTTTTACAAAGGATAATGGCATTTTCTTCTGAAAATGCATACAGTTTTCCACGGCACAGCACGTCGTTAGTTTTGAGTTAAGTCTTTTGATTTCATGAAGGGTCTCTTTGATATAAATGTGACGGTAACTGTTTGTGGGAAAGAAGTTACGGCGTTCTTTCTGGAAGGATACGCTTGGGTTTCTTGTTGTTCAGTCATTGTTTCGGTCTTGCACTTTATTTGTTTCCACTGTTTTCGGAGACGTTTGTTTCGGATTGTTCCTTCATTTTAGCTTAAATTGGCCAATCTGAAAAATTAAAAAAGCAGCAGCACCAAAAGAGTTTAAGCAAAAGTAATTAATAATCGGCCATTTTGGAATGCTTTATGACGATCTAATCAGCCTTAAACCCAAATACATATATCAGACGTTATGTTACTTCACCATCGTATTTTCCCTTTGGTTACAACAGAAATTGGGACAAATTTATCAACTACCGGTACGATTCAGTAGTGGATACAGCGCCTTTTCTTGGACTGTTTGATTTCATTCCCGGTAGGATTGATTCCCAGTTTGATTCTCACGAAGGTAAAATCGATCACTTTTTAAAATTGTTGTTCACAGCTTCCTTGCTTGACGCTCAGCATTAAACAACATTAAAGGGACAATGTGGAGAACAAGCCGGCAAGTATATTTGCTGTCCAGTTGGGAAAAGCACTTAAACAGTTTCCCTCATGTTCAAGTGGTAGACAGGTGGTCGAAAACTCATAAATCAGAGAGCTCGTTATAGCGTTTTCACCGCTTTCTCGTAACGTAGGAGAATAAACAATAACATGAGTCCAAATGATAGAGATATGATAACAAAAAATTACAGAAATGCGATTCAGTTTGTTTTTTTTGATCACTTTAAATTAGGCTAAGAATGAAATAATATCAACCGAAAAAAATTACACAATCTTAAAAGAATACGCAGAGAGCAATTTACTATTTAGAGCTTATTGTATTCACTTCAGCATATTGATTTTGCAGTATTAAAATTAAAAAGTTAAAACCATTGTTCGTCACGGTTTCTAAATAACATTATTAAAAATTTGCAAGTAAAACTGTCAAAATGTAAATTATTGCGATTCGTCTTATGGTCGAGTAAGTTGAACACCTGCCTTAGCTCAAAACCGAGGGTAATTTCGGGATTCGATTTTTCTGTCGGGTCAATCCAAAAAATCAAAAGGGATTCATACTTTCTTTATAGTTGCAGTGCGTTCGGAGTTCAGGTGAAAGCATTGGCAAAAAAAAGGGCAAGCTAGTTTTTCTGCTCTTGGGAAAAATTCTTAGCAGTTTTGTCCAATGTCAAATCGAATGGCTTGCTCTCTAATCTTTGGCAAATGTAGGCTACGACGATAAGAAAACAACTATTTAAATTGGAAAAGCTTTGTCGCAGAATCATAATCTTTAAAACTATGTTCCACCATTGCGTAATATATAATTGCTTCAAAATCTATCACTTTTTGTAAATAATCATTGCAACAATTTTCACTTTGACATTTTAGTATGTTTATTAGATCGGTCTGATCACTAATACACGAGTCTTTAAACTGTAGTCTTCCTACATTTAGTTGCTGGCTTACAAAATCGGATGTCGATCCATCGCCTACTATTCTCTCTCTAATTACTAAGTTACAAAGTTGTTTTCGCACGTAATTTCCTAGATCGAACACGAATTCCGGAGCAATATTTAATGGAAGTTTGAAATCGTCATTGTATTCTTTCAATTTACGTGTACACGAGTTTAAATAAAGAAAATGACGATGAAATCGCAATTCTTGTTGAGCTTTTGACGACGGGGTAGACATCATTTCTATGATTGTTTTTATTACGTAATTTATTTTGATTTGATTTGAAAATTCCCAATCGGTGCCGAACTTGTCTGAGCATGAATAGTTAGCCTTAAAATCAACTAATTTATACTTAAAAGAAACTTTGAGTTGTGTAGCAGCGGATGTAGCGTCTGCGTTTACTCGTCGACGCCTCTTAAATCGCTTTGGAAGCCACATTTGAGCAGCATCTGAGCTGTCACTATCAGAGGAAAAGTCATCTGTTATTTTTGAAGTTGCTGTTTTTACGTAAAAAAATAAGTAAGAATTTTTTTCCATTATTTCCTTAGCTTCTTCATGACTCGAAAAATATGATTTGTTGTCGTCAAATACTTGAATAAAATCTTTACTGATGATGTTATAGCACACATAATGACCACTATCATAACTGGAGCCCAAATGGATTAACACAGAACATAGCTGGTAGGTGTTATATGTGGAGTTTTGAGCATTGCTTAAGATTAAGGTGGAGGAAGGGAAAACTGCTTCGGTAGATTTATAGACAGAACCATCATGTATGATTCTACCAAGGCATATTACTAAAACACTTGGAGCGTTTTGAAATACAACTTTGGTCGAGTGCAAGCCAGTGACCGAGCAATTACAACATTTTTTAGTCTCTTTTCCATCACAAAAATTATCTAAATTACTTTTTAATGATCCTTCTACTTGCTGAGAGCCCAGCGACAAAATCAAATCTGGATGTTCTTCCATAGCGTTGCTACTGATTGCATCGCAATTTTTACACCGGTAAAACATTTGCCACTTTACAACGCTAGGGATTTCAAATGAGCTCAAAATACTTGTCAAATTAGACAGGCGAAAAAACTCTTCCGCGTCTTGCTGCACCCCGTACTGAAATTTGCATGTTTTGCACACCGACCAAATAACTTTTTGAAGAAAAACTTCAACATTTGAATTACCGCTTAAAATTTGAACCAAAAAACATTGCAGTTCGTCCTCATTTAAATATGCACCAGATATAATTTCAGCAACATTGATCCTTTTGATAACTGCTACAATCGCTTGAACAATGGCATTAAACCAGCAGGTGTTTCCTAAATTGGGTAGACCCGCAACTGCTATTTTGCCTAGCGTTTCTTTCCCTACTTCATTCAATTTAGGAGCACATTGAGCCGCCTTGTTGTACAATTCGAAAGTCATCCAATATCTAAAATCATTTATCGATTCTGAATATAATTTTTTCACCGATTTGTTATCACAAACAGATTCGGAAATTGCCATAGCAGCAAGGCAAACACAAACTCCACAACTATTGGCATCCGTTTGTTTGACTAATGAGCTATGCTGCACTCCAATCTGTTGGCCTGCATTTAAAAAACTTTCAAAGAATTCCTTAAAAAGACGTGAGCAAGAAGAGTTTTCTTTGAAGTTTACATCCACGACAGAGTTAAATAACGTTAAACAGTTTGTTGATCTGCAGTACCAAAAAAGCAAAAAATGTTTATTCAGTAAAACGGGTACAAAAATGTTTGCTCGCAACTCTTTACTTTTGTTTTCAATAATTTGTCTTGCAAAAACATGTTTATTGAAAATGGGCTTACGATTTATAATTATAGAGGACTGGTCGCAGTCTAAGTGTCCAAAATAATCCAAAGTCTTTTTCTGATTCGCTTTGAGAACTATTACCGAAAGAAAAGCATCGACAAGGTACTTGCTCAGCCAACCTTTCCCGGAACTGCCGTAGTGTGCAGTAATTGCATCAAACATAGAAGGTGATGGGGCAGGGTTTAGGGTGAGCATATCTAACCAAGTCAGCTTATGGTCTTCATCAATGACAATCGCGTACGTAAGCAGGTCCTCACGATTACTCGGTAGTGATTGCCAAACTTTTAAAGCAAAGGCCTCCACGGTTTTATTCTTATCCCTTGACATAAAATGAGGATGCGATGTAGTATTAAATTGATGAGGTACCGTCAGATTTAACGAAATGGTTTTGCTTGTTTTTGCCACTGCCGACACTTCCATGCTTTGCTGATTGTCGCCTTCGGGTAGGAGGACAACAAATTTTATTTGCTTTTGGGGTAAACTTGAAGAATAATATCCACTGTTGCGACGTTTTCTACCCTTACGAAATTTTGACTCAACTAATCGCGTCTTTTTCAACACAAGTGGCTTTTGGGCTAAGTCGCTATTGCCCGACGATGTTTTAATTTGTTTTGGCGGAATATTGCAGCCATGTAAAATCTGATCCGCAAACAGTCGCTGAGAAAGTCTTAATTCCTTGTACATTTTTTCCACAAATTCATCAAGCCGTGCAATGCGTTTGTTCTTCAAGTAAATGGATTTTACGTTAAAGAAATATTGTTCTATGCTACCTTGAGTTTGGTTGGCAGATGCAATTATTCTTTCACTTGAGTGCTCTAAATTACGATATTTCAAGGAAAAATGTTCATAATCCCGCTTTCGAGATATGTCGCCGTCTTCAACGTAATGTCGGGACAAATCACCCAACATAAGCTGAGATGTGGAACATATTCGACTGAGAACCACGCGAATTAGTCTCTTACAAAAATTTCGATCAAAATAAACGTTATTCGTTTTATCATCGTTAAATGGCGGTTTTTGATGATCACTAAAAATGGAAGACTCAATAAAACTTTCTAACTGCCTTTCAAAAAACCAGCAAAATTTGGAATTCAGTTCTTGTTTTTCATCTATAGATCTAGGGGCTTCCAAAAAATCGTAAGGGACAATATGCTTTTGACCCTTCCAATCATGATCATCCCATAGAGAGAGTAAATTTTGATCTAATTGTTTTTGCCGCAATTTTTCGAAATGATCCTTTACTAACTTTGAGTTTTTTTCGCAATTAAGAATCACTATTACACTTCGCATGACGCTTTTTAATTCATCGAAAGTTGTACTGGCATAAATAAGAGAAATCCAGTACATGACTACCTTTCTAAATTTTTTGTTGTAATGCTTTGTCACTAAAATCTTAGCTGCTCGCATCGCGTGACTCAAGCAATTGTGAACAAGGGTGGTATTCAAATCTTTGTCAATGGCTTTTCCGGTAATAATTCTCCAACATCTGTCATAATAGGCTAGTCTAGTTTCATTCGCAAAGGCACGTAGAACTGCGTTCCACATGGCCATAGACCCGTCTATCATTACCATGATTGGTTTTGTTTTACTGCCACATATTTTCAGGGCATCATTCAAGAAAATTTCCAGAAATCTTCGAATGCTGCCAGCATCATGTCGAGTAGTGATGTGAGTGGCTACTGGAAGCGAAGGCCCACCAGCGTATGGGTGACGTACTAGCAGAGTATATATTTGAAAATCTTTGTGGTTAGCAAATTTTTTCATTATACTACCTGTTGCGTCCAAATATATTATGTCTTTTCGGCAAATTTCATAATAAGTTTTAATTTGAGCATCGGTATACAAAATTATTCCTGGTGGACGAACAGTAAAATCTCTCACAAATGTTTCAGCAAAGTTTTCAGCCATAATTTCTATATTTAAAACCCAATTGTCAGTATAGCGCTGGGATATGTTACCTTGACATTTTAAATTTCGCAAAACCGCCTGAGAGGGAGCATACGTATAAGCACCATAAATACGCTCTTCTTCATTTAAGTCAGCTTGTAAATGTCTGTAAACCGAATAAGGTCTTTCGCTTTCTAGTTTCTTCAAAATTTTTTCGCGTCTTTTTCCAGTTAATGGTCTGCTTTTAAGGCAACTCCTATGATGCGACCTACGTCCTGAAATGTTTACAACCCCTTCTATCCTGTCTGCATAAGAATAAAAACTTACCTTACCCGCTACAGCGCACTCACAACAATTTGCATGACGACAATAAACACTAATATAACCTTTATAATACTTTTTATCAGATTTGCGCAAATTAACAACTTCAGATTCCTTTCGCAAATAATTATTGAGAACACACGGAACGCAGCCACTGTACAAAGAGCGAAGTTTGGGTAAAATAATATCGCAGTATTTTGAGTTACCAAAATGATTCTTGGACCGATTTTTTATCATTTGAGACCATTCTTCGGATGTTATTAAAAACGACTCCTCTTTTACTTCTATATTTGAAAACCGCAATTTTTCTTTGCCCAAAATACTATTAGTAAAGTTTCCTAGTTCTTGAAGAGTTTCATAAGAAAGAACGTTTTTTTCCACATTTACGGAATTAACTTTATCGTCCATGTGACACGAATAATCGTCATTATCATGATTGTTTTTAACGCTTTGGAGATTTTGGCCGCTAAAATTTTCATCAACGTAAAAATCATCTTGGACCAATTTTTTTTATTATTGGTAAGCTTCTCAACATCTTCATTAACCAACAAACCAATCTTGGTATCGCTTACTTCTCCTTTGAGATTTCGAATCGCGTTTTGATGTTTGCTGATATTTGGGACTTTTCCAATGCAGCTGTTGTTGCTTGGAAAAGGTAGTTCACTTTTAACTTTGTGATACAGAACTTGTTTATAGTTACCTACGCATGAATTTTTTTTGTCTTCGCACACGCAACTACACTTGTGCCATTGATTTGGCGTTAAAGTTAACGCTAAATCATCAGCATCAAAAACACATTTGGGATGCAACCACTTCGAACACGTTTCACAAAATACGTATAATTCTCCATCGTTGGGTTTTCTGCAAATACAGTAAAGTTTCTCTTCGGGTTCAGCATTAATGTCGTTGCTAAGGTCTACAGTCTTAGTACCGTTTTCTCCGTCTTCCTTGACACGCTTAACACCAACTCCATTATCCTTGACATCCTCAACACCAACCCCGTTTTCCCTGACATCCTTAACACCTACCCCGTTATTCTTAACATCCTTAACACCAACCCCGTTATTCTTGACACCCTCGACACCAACCCCGTTATCCTTGACATCTTTAACATCAAACCCGTTATCCCTGTCACCCTTAACACCAACCCCGTTATCCTTGACATCCTTAACACCAACCCCGTTATCCTTGACATCCTTAACACCAACCCCGTTATCCTTGACAGCCTTAACGCCAACTCCGTTATCGTTGTCATCGTTATCGTTGACATCGTTATCACTAACCACGTTATCGTTGACATCGTTACCACTAACCACGTCATCGTTGACATCGTTATCACTGACCTCGTTATCGTTGACACCAACGCAGTTATTGTCAATCGCTTTAGTACCATTATCAAGCGCAGGTAACACATTACTGTCAAGTCGCGGTGTTGTTTTCACTTTTGTACCTATTTTGCTGAGCTGTTCATTTTTTAATTTTGAAAGTTCTTGTTTAACTTTTTCTTTAAAAGTAGTATCACTAGCCCATTTCCGCTTCAAATGTTTTAGCCAAATAACGCCACTAGTTCTAGACCTATGCCTATTTTTTTTTAAGTCATTTATGCAGTCTATGGGAATGTCATCACTTTTGGAAAGAGCAGTACCAGTACTGAACATGGCATAAGCAAGTGCAGTAGCGCTGACAAATCTTTCGTCATTATTTTTCACCTTGCCAGACGGAAGCGATTTCATTACGTCAGAAGCAACCGGAATACTTTCAAGCAATTTTGTTTCAGAGCGATCGGAGAATTTGTTATCACGCATAGTATTCGCATTTACCTTAGGCGTTCGAGGAGAATTTGCGGAAATGCTGGATTGACAACGCGGAAGAAGTTTGGATTTAGATTGTGCAATCATATCATTTGTTCCGAGTTTTTCAGTGATTCCAGTTACAATAATTTCGTTGTTACTGTTGGAACTAGCTGTTTTTTGGGACAGGGCTAAATAATATTTTTTGACTTGATTACGGAAGGAATTCTCTCGGGTCCACTTGCGCCTTATTGTCTTTAAAACGGAATCAGTTGTTTTTCTAGAATAACGCAGCGCTTTACGTAAGTTAGTATTGCAATCCGACGGAAACCACTTAGACGAAGGAAACGGAATTTTACTTTCAACTAACGCGTTGGCCAGGACGGTGGCATGAGAAGATGAATAATGTTTTGATTCATTTTCTGTGAAATCAGTTAAAAGCTTGTTTTTTTGCAAAAATTCGACACATCGCATTTTTCTAACGCTATTAGACAACGTACTCCAAGCATTATTTTCTTTTAAAAACCTGCGCACGTGATAATGATTGAACGACGCCAATTTATTTTGAGATAAATACTGTCTGATTGATTTGATTACTTCTTTTTCATGTTTGGTAACTTTTGGCTTTTCATTAGGATGTTCCGGATCGTGCTTATTGTTATCAAAAGAAACTTCACTATCGCTACCATCACCACCTAGAATCTGATTCTGATCCGAAAGTAGCCAATAGCGGTTACTAGTAGCCAACACAAAATTGTACTCTTTTTGATAGTTACAACTTTTCTTAGTCTGATATTTTCCAATAGGAAGGAAACTTTTCCAAATCGAATCACAGTGGTTGTTTGTATTTTTCCTACGTCTACTTTGTACCTGAATGGTGCTGCTGACTTCTTCATGAGCCAACTGAGGTTTTGCTTTTGACAGATTAACTTCGTCAGCTGATCCCGACTTTTTACCACTTTTAGTCGCCGCCACGTCAGACTGCTTCTGGATTGTAATTTTTTGTTCTACAAAAACAAATCCAAATACATTTATTGTTTTTCCATGATAAACACAATATTTTGAGTTGTTTCAACAAAAAAGTGGAAGTTTTACCTTGTCCACATGCACAATTTAAGCGGACCAAACGCCCACGGGCTTCCTACGTTATAACCAAAATTTTTGATGTAACAATTGAAAAATGTGATTATGAAATAAAAAAAATACTTGTGATGCAGAAGACCCGCGGGCATTTGGGCCATTTAAATTGGACATGTGGACGTACTTGCTGACTTTCAATGTGTAACAATTCTGCTTGGTTTCGAATACTAACTTACCAACACTAACTCCTTCTTCCTTCTTCTGGGATGCTATATGGCTTGCAGCGGTGGGAAGGATGGATGCAATTACGTTTTTTTTCAAACGCCGCTTAATATTCTTTTTTTGTTTCTTTTTGGCCGTGAGCGATGCCTGAAACAATTGAGCGATATAAATTTTGTTTTACGTTTTTGAGTGAACCAGGACTTGAGCAGTGATTGAACCAGGAAGTTCATCGACACCGTTTACCAACATTAGCCTCGGCCTGCTCACATCATCGCTTTCAGCGATGGCGGAAGCATTTCTAAAGTGGGGGGGAGGCCCAAAATCAATGACCAGATTTTCTTCATCTAAAGTGGGGGGAGGCCCAAAACCAATCAGTGGCGTAGCGAATAATTTTAAAAGGGAGGGCATAATTTCCACATTTTTTCCAGCGTATTTTTTTCGGCAGAACTAATTTGAAGCTGATTAAGAAACCAGGAAAGTTCTAGGGGAGTCCGGGGGCATGCTCCCCCGGAAAATTTTTGAAAATTTACATGCTGTGTTGGCTATTTTAGTGCATTTTGAATAATTTTCAGGAATATTGTGTTTAAATTTTTTGACCCTAATTCTGGGTGCTTCGCCAAATATGATGCATTTTGTTCACACATTTTTAATTATGCGTGCTTTAAGGCGTAAGGCTTATAGCTATCGAAGAGGTTCAAAATTATTGAAAAATTGTTTGCATTAAAAACATTTTTGAAAATGGTAGGTGGGAGGACGCATATCCCTTATCCTATCCCTCTGGATTAGCCCCTGGCCATAAGCTACAGAAGCCATCAAAAGAATCTGGCATATTTTAGTCACTTGGCACCATTAGCATTGTTTTTTTTACTAAAAGGCAGAGTCAAAGGGGGGCATGGCACAATGGCCCCGCCCCTAAATACGCTCCTGTGGACCGGATTTAGACAATGAGAGGCCCTAGGTTATTTGATCACACTGATTGGAAAAGCAAAAAAAGGTCTTCACGTCCTCAGAATGTCCTGTTTTCACTGAAATTATCGGTATAGTGAAGAGCAAAAAAAAAAAAGGTATGCACGTACTCAGATGTTCTGTTTTCCCGTGAAAGTATCGGTGAAGAGAACAAAAATAGGTCTTGATTGTTCGTTATGAGGCCCCCGATTTTTTACGAGGCCCTAGGTGTCAGCCTGCTTAGCCTACACGTAAATCCGGCCCGATGCGGCTGCCTACACCCCATATTTAGCCCGTCCATCTGTGACATGTCCAATTTATGTGGGCTTCAGACCCTCGGTTCTTGCTTCTAGTTTCTGTTACCCCGCCACACTAACAAAATTTTAAAGAAAACATCCCTGGAATTAACCTCTTTCCTGGGTTTTAATTTTGATGGTAGGCTTATTAAGTTTCAAATACATTCATGCAGAGGCAACATTGTAGAAATAAACGCGTAAATTAGAGCCACCCTGAAAAAAAGTGGGGGGGGCCAGGGCTCCCTCGCCTCCCCCCTCGGTTGCGCCACCTATAATCGCTTTCAAAGTATTGACTTTAAAAGTATAGCTCATACCCTATAGTATACTTGAATTTCGTAAGCATTGGGGTACGGTTCGTAAAGTTGCATTTTTAAATTTCTGTACCGTATACAGACAGAATGATCCGCAAAAATGAACAAAATGAGGACATGGTAAACTGGAAAAAAGATAAATGTTTCTGTTCGCCAAGAAAATATTGGGCGACAAAAAGAATATTTTTTCCTACGTCTACCTTGTACCTGAATGGTGCTGCTGACTTCTTCATGAGCCAACCGAGGTTTTGCTTTTGACAGATTAACTTCGTCAGTTGGTTCCGACTTTTTACCATTTTCAGTCGCCGCCATATCAGAGCGCTCCTGGATCGAAGTTTTTTGATCTAGGAAACAAGTCTCAGTAAATTTATTGTTTTTCTATGATAAATACAACATTTTGAATTGTTTGAAGTAAAGAAGTGGATGTTTGTTAACTTTCATTCTGAAACAGTTTTGCGTGGTTTCGAATACTAACTTACCAACACTGACTCCTTCATTGTTCTTCACGGATGCAGAAGAGTTTGCTGCGCTGGGAACGTTGCAAGTTTGGTTTTTACCTCCTACAGGTACTTTTTTCTTTATTGCGTTGAACGAAGCCTGAAATAATGAGCACAGGTCATACAAGTGAGGTTTTAGCGAGGGTCAGGAGCTAAAAACTAACAGAGCCCTAAAAGTGTCTGCCTTTTAATTGAATTTGCGTTTGCGAATCACTTGGCATCATCAACATTTTTTGCAACTGAAGGTCTTTTTACTTGTACACGACAAAGCGGCCGCGCAGCACGTGCTATTTCTGTAATCACAGCATATTTTATTTGATGTGCTGTTCCATTGTCGCGTGTCGAGTTGTGGCCAGCGCTGTCGCGTGCCAGTAGCAGTACCTTCACGTATACATTTTTGAGCGAACGCAAATTTTTTTGGACAATTTTGTTGTAATTGTTTGCACGAAGAGTTACAAATCTATAACCAAAAATAAAAAGAAATAATCGATTTCGATGGTGGTTTAAAAAAGGAAAGAATAAAGAATATTGTGATTGATATCGATATTACTTTGACAGGAGAGGATGCAGATAATTTTGGGTGGGGGAGTGTAGTTTTGAATGTTCCGTTCCACCCGTGAAACTTCCATGTTTGCAAATGCATTGTTGGAAAAGACTATTACCAATCAGCGTGTTACAAAACAGTTATTTGGAGCACAACTTTAGAGTGTTGCGGTTTATCTGGGAGCCAGATGCCGTCGTTAAATTAAAAGAGTGCTATATCTAACTTACGAGCACAGGTTTTCGACCATTACTTGAACGTTGAAATATTGATTGAAACAGAAGGTTGAACGCTTGAGCAATGACGTCATCGACAACAGTTTCTTAATTTTAGCTTAGACTGTTCACCGCAGAGTTGTCAAAGAGCCGAAGATGTTGAGCCCCACCCGGCCCCAATTCAATTTTTTAAGCCCGAACCCGGCCCGAATCCTAATTTATCAGCCAGTCTGAGTTCGATTTAAACCCGAAATCAAAAACATCACTTTCAATTTCGAAGAAATTAATAAAAATAAAATGAGTTTTACCCATCCACAGTCACACCAGTTCCGAAAAGCAGTATTTATACAATCAATAAAATGGAATCTGGAATTTGCTTCGGCGTCCGTCCCGATTGAAGTCCGACAATTCTTCAAAATTCAAACCCAAGCTCGATTGACTACTCTGGGTCACCAAAGTATTGTCTTTTACAGTCGCGTACAAGCCAAAAAAGCGCTTTTACAAAACAAAGAAAAAAATGAACAGCTCATATCCTAGAGTATTTATAAATTTTGGAAATAGTCGAGTGCGGAAAACGCATTTTCGAAGTTATGCAAGCCCACAGCCCCACAGTACTGGATAAATACTTTTTACAGTAATTCCATTGGCGTAGTGGGAAAAAAGTCTGTTGATGATATAGCCTACCGTAGTTTTCCCTATGTTGATAAATGCGTCAAAAAGCGGCACGATCAATACGTTTTTATGATGCTTATGAGGCAGCTGTGAGCGTATTCGAAGAACGAATGCGTTCCTTACTATTTAACAATGGTCCAATAAGAATCTATATTGCAGTATATCGCTTAAACTTGTTGTACACTATATAAAAAGAAAATATATCAAATATTTTTGCAATGAAGTTGCAGTACCTTCCATTCACGTACGCTTTCACACTCATTTAACTGTAAGGGCGGAAAGTCGTCGGAATTCACTTGCAAATCCGAAATAATGGGTCTTAATATTGTTTCCAGTGTCCGCATCCAACACAGAAGACCCCAGTCGGACAAATGAACGTTGTCCCACCAAGCTTCGTCGCATTCCGGGACATCAACTTTCAAATAAGTGGCTCGGTGTTGGCGAGCCACCTTCGCCGCTAGATCGTTTGCTGCCGGAACGATGGAGGAATTTCGACCAATTTGTGGTAAAATGCTTGAAACGAATATCTGTAAATGCAATTGCATATTTGTTTGCAATGTTGTCAAAGTTTTAAAATGGCATTGAATTGCATGCATAGTCTGTGACATAATACCTGGTCCTGCACCACATAACTTTACTGTGTACCAGAACATGTCAAAATGATTTAAAACTGTATAATTGCATATTATGCAAGCGTTCAAATTAAATTTTTACGGTATTGCAGTGACAAATTGAACTGGATAAATAAAAGGTGACGCAATTGTGCAATAAATTTTGGTCTATAGTGTAGAACTTTAATCTGCTGTCGCAATGTAACCAATTACAATGATATCGCAACACTTACTTTGGCATGAGGGTAGCACATACGGCTCGAAGCAATCAGCAGTGACAAATCCTCTTCAAAGTTTTCCAAAAAATTTGAGTTAGCCCTCAGAACATCGTTTGTGCCCAAGGCTAGGAGAACATAGTCCACTTTGGGGAATATTGCTTGTTTAATTTCAATGGCACCATGGGCTAGCCCACCTCCCGGAATAGAAATTCCGCACAAGTTAAAAGGACTTGTGCGGGAAGTTGTAACAACCTATAAAATACAATAGGATAGAGATAAAGTTTACATTTGCACTTGTTCTGCTTTTTACTAAAAAGTATATTTGACTCATGTAATTTCGTTTAACTTACTGCTTCCCGCAAACTCGAATTTTTTCATGAGCTCACAGATTAAAAATTTGTTTTGTTATAGTGGTAGCATATTGATGCTGATATATAGCATCATGTTTAAAGTTTGCTCGCAGTTCTTCAACTTTGTAAGACGCTTTGAGCCTGTACACAAGTAGTTTGAGCAACGACTCAGTATTTCTAGCAACATTATATATCTTTCATGAATAGGTCTACTGATAAAGATGAATGGTTTATGTGCCAAAAATCCTTTTTCATATATTTAGATGTGATGCATCAAACTCACAATCTTCACGTCCAAGACAATGGGCATGTGTATAAATACATTCATTTGGTATAAACATTTCGAGTAAATGAATTGCCAAATAATAATGTAAAAGTGCCAGCGGCTAATGCTGTTTTACCTGTCATACTCACAGGCCATGCACTACCCGCATATAATGTATTTATTCGTGCTTTACAAGTGTTTTTTTTTTTTAAGCCAAATGGGTTTTTTGATGAAACAATAACTCTTTCAGTCATCGGTTCAAAATATAAATTGAATTTAAAACTTTCAACGGTTGTGAATTGATTTGTACATGAACTTTGAGTAAGTTTCAAAGAATATTAGAACAATGAGTCTGATTAAAAAACTATTTTTCGCACTCAAATATTAAAAAAAGCATTGCGCATAATTGCTTGTCATTCCAAAGAGACAAAAACAAACGAACCTGTGGCTTTACAACATTACGCCCGTTGCTGTCGGACAGCAATAATAACACCGGCTTGTCCGAGCTGGTGGTACAAAGCCTTTCTACTCGCTTCCCACAAACGCCTCTTGGGTAGTCCAATGGCCAAGTTCGAAAAGTAGACATCGCTGGAAGACGTTTGCTGAACATGACGGTTCGTAAATAGTTATTTATTATTTAGTAGTGCACGTTAAATGGTTTAAGTAACTCTAAATATAAATTAAATGAAAACTGAACCCTGGCATAACTTTTTTGCATACTTTTTTGTTTTTCAGTATAGCCTATAATACACTATATTGTCGCTGTTAGTAAAACATAGCCAGCCACTTACTTGCCAAATATTTTAGTGCCACCGAAGGGTGGACAAATTATCATGCTGTAGTTACTTTCAATTACCGAAACCTTTTTTGGGGGGAGGAGGTTAATATTTTAATCGGTTAAAAGTTCGAATTCGTATAGTCACGTTACAAACGCAGAAGTAAATTTGTACGAAGGGCACATGTACGATGAGTAATCCTTATTGATGATTATTCTAAACCAGTGGTCGGCAACCACCGGGCCGCGGCCCGGTGCCGGTCCGTGTGAAGTTTGTTACCGGTCCGTATGCGTTTTCAGAATAAATGCTTTGAGTTTAAAACATTTTTATAACGTGAGACGCAATTTTGGGACGTTTTTGTAAAAATGCTAAATAACTCAATTCTGGTGACCCAGTATGGCAAAGTTACTCAATATCACAAAACTAACCAAATTGAAAAGTCAAATCTTTCAATTGAACAGCGAACATTTGATTATGCTGTCATTTTATCGTAAATCTTTTGTAAATCAAACAGCGCTTGGTTAAGAGAAAGAATAACGTTAAGAATCAGGTTTGAGAAGCTACTATAAAAAAATTAAGCAATGCTGCTGCAGCAAGATTGAAAAAGTTTAATACTCAGGTCAGAGTAATTCAAGATCGAGATTTTCAGTTCTGAATAAATATGAGTGTTTTATTGCTTAAACATTTTTGATTTTTAAAGGCCGGTCCGCAAAAACAATTCAGTTTTAAACCGGTCCGCTGTGCGAAAAAGGTTGCCGACCACTGCTCTAAACTAAATCAAATTTCTTATTGCATTTTTGCTAGAACTCGGAAAGTTACAAAAACCTTGACCGTAACTGTTTTTGTGATTTGGATATGAACGCTCAGTGTTAACTATTCAACTTAGTTATAACAAAAAACTTCTGACTACCAACACTAGCTATGTTTACCAGTACGTTAAAAAACATTGTTAGTTGTACAACTGCTTAAGTTTTACTGTTTTCTTCTAGTTGCATTTCTTAGGCAAGCGCCAGGCTTAATAGCTCATTTGGAAACAAAATTTCGTTGAATAAAAAAAAAACTACTCAAGAGCTGTAAGCCATTTTAATCGCCATTACAGTGCACATCTGCGAGTTTTTTTACACTACTTTTATCCCTGACTCAAAAAATCACAAAATGAATTCCATGTTGTCGAATCTATTGTAATGCAGCTGAAATAACTAATTATTGTCGAACGGGGAAAATATTTACTTTGAAACAAATAATTTCCCAGTCTAGGGCTGGTTCTGAAAACGTCTAACTGCAATATTGATATGGATTAGCCGAAAGTGCTCTATCCACTTGAAGCTTATTTTTGCCGTACCTGTAAGTCTACTGCTAATTTCTGAAATTACTTTGCGCAGAATCATTTCATCCTCCCCACGCAAATCAAGTGACTCAATTATGAAGCTTATTTTAAAAATCGCGGTTCTTAAATGCATGTTTCTTGCCAAACGAGCTTGATTATTTTTAGCACCTGATGAAGACTTAGTGTAAAAGACACTTGCGAGAATGATCATTTTCTCAAAATATATGTGGTAAACGAAATTTTAAAGCGTCGTTCAGAGCTAAAAACTGTGAGAACTTAATTGAAACACGCAAAAACACAATCCCGCGAGAAAGTTTTATCGAAATCTGGATAGGTGTGAAACGTAAACAAAAAAAAACTTACAAGACACCCTGCTGTGTGCAAACACAGCAACTTTTCGGCGTCTTTATCTGCGTTCGGTTAGCTTCCTGAGCCAATCTTCTTTTTTCGTTGTTCCCACCGTTTTCAAGCTATATAATATGAAAACTTCAAAATTTGCCCAACATAACACATCTTGCAAAACAAACAATCTCTTTCAACTTTTCTTAAACAGTTTTTAAAGTGCTAAAAACACAATTAAACTTAATTTACAAAAAAATTTACGCGGTTGGATTACGTAATTGTTACATCACTGTTTTCACATCTCTTCATTCACAGGCGGTGGCAAAATAATCTTGGCATCAACAAAAAAGCACAAAAAAAATTTATGCCCGGGTTCACTTTTCATTTAATTCACATTTAAAGTTACTTAAACCATTTCACGTGCACAACGAAATATCAAAAACCTAGTTACAAATCGCCATGAGCAGCAAACGTCTTCCAGCGATGTTTCCTTTTAAAATTTGATCACAGAACCACTACTTAAAGGTAAAGGTACGGGACAGCGGGTGCAAGCACACACTGTTTAGACCATTTTCAATTGTCGGCCCATTACAATTTTCAATCACGAATGATTGAATGCTGTTAAGGGACATAACATGACGAACAACACATACACAAAACCCTTCGCACTTCCGCTTGTGCCGAGCACCTGCCGCGAAAGCTGCAAATACTGATTTTAAAGTCTTTAGTATGACCCGACTGGGAATAAGATCCCAGTCTACCGACTACCAAGTGGATGCTCTTAACCGATACACCAAACGCCGGTAAATGACATTGGCTAAAACGAAAAAAAAAATAAAGGCACTATGCAATACATTATAACACAAAAAAAAATCCCATCGCGGAATATGTTGCTATTTTACTGTACATAGCGTAGTATTATACACGCTTTTACAAAAATTCAAAAAAACGCAAGAATCAAACAAGCGTCATTTTGGTCCAAGTTCAAAGCTATTCTGATGGTAATTGTTATCGTTTGGCATCGACTTGACAATATTCATTCGAAAGGGAATTTAATGCTCTACGCGATGCATATTGATATACAAAAAATCCCATTGCGGAATAGGTTGCAATATTGAATAATGTGAGACCCGCTTTTACGAAATTTCGTAAAAACGTGAAATGTGAACAAGCGTCATTTTGGTCCAAGTTCAAAGCTATTCTGATGGTAGTTGTTATCGTTTGGCATCGACTTGACAATATTCATTCGAAAGGGAATTTAATGCTCTACGCGATGCATATTGATATACAAAAAATCCCATTGCGGAATAGGTTGCAATATTGGATAATGTAAGACCCGCTTTTACGAAATTTCGTAAAAACGTGAATTGTGAACAAGCGTCATTTTGGTCCAAGTTCAAAGCTATTCTGATGGTAGTTGTTATCGTTTGGCATCGACTTGACAATATTCATTCGAAAGGGAATTTAATGCTCTACGCGATGCATATTAATATACAAAAAATCCCATTGCGGAATAGGTTGCAATATTGAATAATGTAAGACCCGCTTTTACGAAATTTCGAAAAAACGCAAGAATCAAACAAGCGTTGTTTTGGTCCAAGTTCAAAGCTATTCTGATGGTAGTTGTTATCGTTTGGCATCGACTTGACAATATTCATTCGAAAGGGAATTTAATGCTCTACGCGATGCATATTAATATACAAAAAATCCCATTGCGGAATAGGTTGCAATATTGGATAATGTAAGACCCGCTTTTACGAAATTTCGTAAAAACGTGAATTGTGAACAAGCGTCATTTTGGTCCAAGTTCAAAGCTATTCTGATGGTAGTTGTTATCGTTTGGCATCGACTTGACAATATTCATTCGAAAGGGAATTTAATGCTCTACGCGATGCATATGAATATACAAAAAATCCCATTGCGGAATAGGTTGCAATATTGGATAATGTGAGACCCGTTTTGGGGAAATTTAAATATAACGCAAGAATTGAACAAGCGTCGTTTTGGTCCAAGTTCAAAGCTATTCTGATGGTAGTTGTTATCATTTGGCATCGACTTGACAATATTCATTCGAAAGGGAATTTAATGCTCTACGCGATGCATATTAATACACAAAAAATCCCATTGCGGAATAGGTTGCAATATTGGATAATGTGAGACCCGCTTTTACGAAATTTCGAAAAAACGCAAGAATCGATCAAGCGTCGTTTTGGTCCAAGTTCAAAGCTATTCTGATGGTAGTTGTTATCGTTTGGCATCGACTTGACAATATTCATTCGAAAGGGAATTTAATGCTCTACGCGATGCATATTAATATACAAAAAATCCCATTGCGGAATAGGTTGCAATATTGGATAATGTGAGACCCGTTTAGGCGAAAATTAAAAAAAACGCAAGAATCGAACAAGCGTCATTTTGGTCCAAGTTCAAAGGTATTCTGATGGTAGTTGTTATCGTTTGGCATCGACTTGACAATATTCATTCGAAAGGGAATTTAATGCTCTACGCGATGCATATGAATATACAAAAAATCCCATTGCGGAATAGGTTGCAATATTGGATAATGTGAGACCCGCTTTTACGAAATTTCGAAAAAACGCAAGAATCAATCAAGCGTCATTTTGGTCCAAGTTCAAAGCTATTCTGATGGTAGTTGTTATCGTTTGGCATCGACTTGACAATATTCATTCGAAAGGGAATTTAATGCTCTACGCGATGCATATTAATATACAAAAAATCCCATTGCGGAATAGGTTGCAATATTGAATAATGTAAGACCCGCTTTTACGAAATTTCGAAAAAACGCAAGAATCAAACAAGCGTCGTTTTGGTCCAAGTTCAAAGCTATTCTGATGGTAGTTGTTATCGTTTGGCATCGACTTGACAATATTCATTCGAAAGGGAATTTAATGCTCTACGCGATGCATATTAATATACAAAAAATCCCATTGCGGAATAGGTTGCAATATTGGATAATGTGAGACCCGCTTTTACGAAATTTCGTAAAAACGTGAATTGTGAACAAGCGTCGTTTTGGTCCAAGTTCAAAGCTATTCTGATGGTAGTTGTTATCGTTTGGCATCGACTTGACAATATTCATTCGAAAGGGAATTTAATGCTCTACGCGATGCATATTGATATACAAAAAATCCCATTGCGGAATAGGTTGCAATATTGGATAATGTGAGACCCGCTTTTACGAAATTTCGTAAAAACGTGAAATGTGAACAAGCGTCATTTTGGTCCAAGTTCAAAGCTATTCTGATGGTAGTTGTTATCGTTTGGCATCGACTTGACAATATTCATTCGAAAGGGAATTTAATGCTCTACGCGATGCATATTAATATACAAAAAATCCCATTGCGGAATAGGTTGCAATATTGAATAATGTAAGACCCGCTTTTACGAAATTTCGAAAAAACGCAAGAATCAAACAAGCGTTGTTTTGGTCCAAGTTCAAAGCTATTCTGATGGTAGTTGTTATCGTTTGGCATCGACTTGACAATATTCATTCGAAAGGGAATTTAATGCTCTACGCGATGCATATTGATATACAAAAAATCCCATTGCGGAATAGGTTGCAATATTGGATAATGTGAGACCCGTTTTGGGGAAATTTAAATATAACGCAAGAATTGAACAAGCGTCGTTTTGGTCCAAGTTCAAAGCTATTCTGATGGTAGTTGTTATCATTTGGCATCGACTTGACAATATTCATTCGAAAGGGAATTTATTGGTCCGATGAAGTTTTTTACGCTGTTAGAATGTTTTTGAGCTGTTATTGCTGGTGTGATTGTGAGAGGTTTTTGGTTGATGTATTGCTTGATGTTTTGCACGCGGTACGCTGTTTTGCTTTTTTTCTTTTTTTCTCTCCTTTCTTCTATTTTCTGCCAGAATTATAGTGGTGAAAAATGTAAAGAAGCGTCTATTTCACCGGAAATTCCGGTTACCGAAGTTCGAAAATCGTGGTTTGCGGAACCGGAAACACCCCCAAACGGTTTCCCTACTGTGAGAGTCGCACTACAGGAACCGAAAACGGTTACGCAACTACGATTTTTCAAACTTCGGTAACCGGAATTTTCGGTGAAATAGACACTTCGAAAATGTAATTCAGTGCAAGAACTACTTTGCATTTCAGCTTATTTCTCATTGCTAGCAGTTGCAGTGCACAGCTTTGCACAAATGTGTTCAATCAATCAATCAATTTTTATTTTATTTCCGTACTGCCAAAAACATCCAAGATAATATTTACATCTCAAGTTAAATAAAACTGGCATGGAAAAAGGAACATGCAGCAAAACGAGGAAGCGTTGAGAAATGCCAGTCGAAACCGACTTGGTATGGCTGCATGACCGAGAAAATCCATGTGGCCTACGCATAAATCAAACAAACAACAACGAAAAACTCATACTCAACAGCTCAGATGGCCGAGTGGTATGGAGCGTCTGTCTCTTGAGCTGTAGACTTGGGTTTGATTCCGAGTCGGGTCAAACCAATGACTTTGAAATTGGTATTCACAGCATCCCTGCTTGACGCTCAGCATTAAACGGACAGTGTAGAGAACAAGCCGGCAAGTTTACTTGTTGTGCCGTTGGGAAAGACACTTAGCGGGATTCCCCCATCTTGGTGTGGTAGACAGATGGCTGGCAACTCCTAAGCGAGCTCGTATAGCGCATTGATCGCTTTCTCGTGATAGGAGATTAAATATGTAACTACCTAACTAACATACGAAAATAAAACTTTTAAGCAACATACCATAGCAATTACCGGTACATCAAATTTATTTATACCAAAAAAAAAACGCAGCTTGTGACAATAGTTGCGGAAAGTTTTTTTTTTTGTTAATTGCAGTAGCTTTACAGTTGGGCTATGATAAGCAGCAACTGTAGTCTCGGAGGTTATTAAGCATATCAATAACTTGTTTAGCAATGACTTGTTAATCAAAGAACAAGACTAAGTTTGATTGAACAAGTGTTAGAAATAAGAATTGGTGAAACTAAGATTTCACAGAAGGGGGATCTGGGAGGCGAAGCATCCCAGAAGCCGATATGGTTTACGTATGATCACAGTTTACATGAGATTATTTGAAGTGCTAAAACGTCCTTGAAAAGTTTTCAAGTGATTTGGTAACCCCAGAGGTGATCCATTTTTGATTGCCCTTAGGTATAGCTATCTCTACAAAAGTTTTTCGTTCGGAAAGGGAGTGGGGGTGTCCCAGTGCCCCTCCTGATTACATACCGGTACCTGACAATATTTTTAATACCTCAATGAATATATTAAACATAGCATAAGTATTCAAACATCATAACAATTAATCAAAGAACAATAGTTGCAGCAAAAGCCCAGGCTACAGTCCTGCAAAAATATAAGGTCTTACACCTCCACTAAAACGGCTCTGTTCTCTTGTATGGTTATTTGAATTTGTGACGGGTGACAAGTGGTGAGCGTCGAACATAACTGATGCGGCAAAGTTATAGGCAAGAAGGAAAAGTGCAAAAAGCAAAAGTGCGGTACTTGGAAGCAAAAGTGCAAAGCGTGCATTATTGGAGTACGGAAAGTGTACGGTACGATACAGAAAATATAATACCGTATTTCCGTACCTATTTTTTCTAAAAATTCCGTTCGTAATTCCATATCGTACTTTTTGCCAAAATCTAACCGTATCCTACCGTAATTCCGTACCGTAGTAACGCCTTGGTCAAGAGAGTAACCTGGTTCGATCGTAGTTGACCTACCACTTCGAAATCCAACTTGCTCTTGAAGAAGCAAGGAATCGACGATCAGTTCAATACTATATGAGTCCTGGTCTATCCATGATCTTAAACAGGACACATAACAAAAAGATAGGTCTATGACTCTTTGCCTCCCCTAAAGGCTTCATCGGCTTTGGGATTGCAACCACTAACGCTCTTCTCCAGATTTTTGGAAGTTTTAGTTGGTGCATGCAGGAAGAAAGAAATTTGTTTAGCCTAGACTCAGGGCAGCACTGACATGGATTATCAGCTCCGAGCATACGGAATCTGGGCCAGGATCTTTGCCTGGCTTTAGCATTTGTAGGAATCTAGCAAATTCTTTCGGGGAGAATTCATCGGAGATACATTCGTCAGCAGGTGTTGGTATCCTCCAAAGGTCAGACAATTCCTTGAGCACGAGTCTGATAAACTCACAATCATTCGTCTTATATGTCCCATTCTTAACCAGCTGCGAGGCAATTGAGTTGGCAGAAATGGGACAAGGTCGGTAGGATTGTCTGGTCCTGCCAGTGAGATTTTTTATGGCATTCCATGCCAGCCGGCTGGAGTGCGTCAAGTCGATGGCATTGATTGCCTCTGACTAGCGTTTCCTTCGCCTTTTATCAAGTCTGGCAAGCAAGTTAGAGGCAGCTGTGTTAGAGCCTTCACCTTGCGGTGCCCGAAGAAATGCCTGGTAGAGGGCCCCGCACTCCGCATCCCAGTATGATCTGTAGTTTTTCCTACAACCGCGTGGAATTGATTTTTTGGCTGTGTGGATAATGGTGTTGCAGAAGTTTTGTTATGCCTCATCAACGCAGGTAGTGCCCGGAGACGGAAGATGCTGAAAAAGCCTGTTGGTGATGCGCATGCACTTTTTCCATTTGGCTTTCCAAAAGTTCCATCGTTTGCAAGGCTCACTTGAAAGTGAGACAACCATTTTGGAGCTCTTAATCAGAGATGGTCGATGTTGAGACCAAGGGAACTTTTTCAGGATACATCTGTCCAGTTTCCAGCTCACGTAACCCTTGCTCGCGAAGGCCAAGTCTGGGTTGGTACCAATGTTCCAGCGTCCAGAGAAGAAGCTGGTGCGTCTTTAGGATTATGCAACAAGGCAAGATTGCTCTTGCTCGCCCAATCAACCAAAGATTCTCCATCTGGACTGGTGGTGCTGTAACCCCAGTCTACATGCTGGCAGTTAAAATTCCCAGCGTAGAGACAGGAGTGTGGGAGCCAGTGGCGTACGCAGGATTTTTCAATTGGGGGTTTCAGTGACATCACATCGTGATGACGTAAAGATACTACCTTACAATTACAGTAGTTTAGAGGTATTAAAGTGCATCGTATTGTAATGTTTCCAGCCTAAATTGCAGTTAACCATGATTAAGCCATACAATGCCGTAACTAAGAAAACAACAAAGATATTTCATTCACATTTTTGCTTAACGCTTTGCGTTTCATTTAAGGAGAGAAAAGGTTTCACAGAAACTCAAGCTGTCAAGCCGTGGTTAAAAATTTTCTGAAAAAAATTTAGTTGAAATCATTTTTGGGCCATAGGAAAGTTAATTGATTAAAGTGTAGGCTGGCTAGCTGTCGCAACGTCACAAACAGGGTGCACTCAGGGGGTAAAACAAGCAATTCCTTCTCTCCAAAAAAACTTTTGAACCAACATTAATATAAACAACGCATATAAGCTAAACCTTGTTATAAACAGTCAATATACGGTACACTCATTATGAAGGGGGCAGTTTCTCGCTTGAAGTTTGAAAAGTGAAGTTATTACAGCATAAAAAAAACTGCCCTTCCTACCAAAACGTTTCTAAACTGAAATAAATTATGCGCGAGAAGAATCCCTAATCATCCGATTAAAGTCAAAAACAGCGTCGATATTATCTAAACATTTTTCTGCCAAATCACAGCGTCGATATCAGGTACTTTCAAACATATAATCGGGGTGTCTATGGGAAACGAAGAACTCTAGCTCCTGAGATCGTCAGCTTACGGTACGAAAAAACAATGTTGTCTCTTCTCTCGTTCCGCCTCTAGGCCTCTTCAAATCTTTTGTTGGTCTATGGTCGTCTTTGGCAGTATTTTTATCTTACTTTTGGCACTTAAGAGCAGTGTCAATTTAGTTTTATATATTTTAATGAAATTTCTCAAAAAACCAGGCGATTATAGCGTAGTGGTAAAACATTTGGCTATCGATGCGGAAGGTTTGGGACTCAATTCCCAGGCCGGTCAAATCGGACACAGTGTAGCCAACGGCTCGCAACCGCTGCGACGTTTCTTTGGAGCTGCGTTGCTCAGGCGCTAAGCCGCGGGGTCGGGCCCTGCCACTCGCTACCACGTTTCGGTACAACAACGAAATTAATGGAACGAGTATAATCAAGATTTGATTTGATTTAAAAAAAAAAATTTGTGTGTGTGCAGCCATAGTTACTGCAGATACACCGCATTTAAGGAAACTCCTACTTCTTAATTGTTTCACAGCAACATCAATGACAAAAATGCACTTCAAGCAAAACACAACAGAAAAGTTGGACTACCGGGTACCGGTATTGTAGCATTGCATCGTAATCAGTGCTCGAGTTGTAAAAACACTTATGGGGGGATGGTACAACTTTTCACGCAGACGTAAGGAGGGATGGTCATTGTACTTGTAAGGGAATGGTTTACGCTAAAATGTTTTGTGGGGGATGGTGTTGTTTGGGATGAAAACATGATAGCAACTTCGGCAAGCTCCGCATGAAGAAAAATCGGTTTGTTATAAAAAAGAAAGATTTCATGTTTTCTGCAATTGTCAAGGGGAAGGGGGTTGCTAACTTTCGACCCCTGCGAACGTCACTGGGGCCCACCTCTCAGCGCTTGGGTAACACAGAAACGTCGCAGCGGTGGCGAGCCGTTGGCGACACTGTGCCGATTTGACCATCCCGGGAATCGAACTTCAGACCTTCCGCACCGATAACCTGTGCGCTTAACAACTGAGCTAACGGCCGGTACCGGCCCAAAAATCGAACCCAAAACCTCCCGCGCCGATAGCGATGTGTTTAACCACTACGCCAACCGGAAGGTTTGGCTCAAAATTATGACATCGCAAGCGGAATATCTGCATGCATTGCAACCGTTCTCTTCCAAGAATGCCTTCTGCGCTGAAACGTTGTTTTGTCCAGCCATAGCCGTTGAGAACAATGTCTTTATGACATCACAACACGATTGCAGCTTAAGTGCCCATTGACCTTGTCCAGGCTTGCATTTTGAGCCAGCCATTGGTTCAAGCGCTACACACCAGAAAAGTTCGACTACCAGTATTATTGCATCACAATGAAAGTTTCTCAAGATTATATAGGCAATTTGATACAGCACAGAAAAAACAATCTCTGTTTGAAGAAACGCTAACCGGTCCAAAAAGAGCGGTTTTTAATTTTTTTTAATCGTCAATGGGGGGGGGGTTGACCCCGAAACTCCCCCCCCCCCGTGCGTACGCCACTGGTGGGAACACTGGGATGGTTGAGTGGCATCATTCGCGATGTTGGTGGCGTATAGACGTAGACGATTTTTACGCTCATCAACATTCACACAAAGCCACTCAACAACTGATCGGTCCTGCGATTTTGATTAGCAAGGGCCCAACCGAGTCCCTCATGGACAAACGTAGCGAGGCCATTGCTTCCTGCTCATAGTCCAGCCAGCTAGTATGAAGTTTGGTATCACATGCTGGTCCGGCGTGGTGCAGTGAGTCTCTTATAGAAGAATGACAAGAGCCCTATGCCTGTGGCCAACAGACTGATAACGCAGATCTTGCTCCGCGTGAGGCCCTTGATGTTCAGCTGCAGTGCACTGGCAAGGGCTGCCCGCAGCTAGCCTGTGCGAGTTTTGCCTCCGGGGCCGCGGGTCTATCGTTTTACCACCCCGGAAGCTTCCCGTTATAGTCATCATTCGCCAGGAACTGTAACTGAGTAGTTTCTGGCAAAATAGCCATTTGGGGGGAAATTCGCATTTGGGGGAAATTCCCAAATTCGCATTTTGGGGGAAATTCGCATTTGGGGGAAACCAATGGCTGGCTCAAAATGCAAGCCTGGACAAGGTCAATGGGCACTAAAGCTGCAATCGTGTTGTGATGTCATAAAGACATTGTTCTCAACGGTTCTATGGCTGGACAAAACAACGTTTCAGCGCAGAAGGCATTCTTGGAAGAGAACGGTTGCAATGCATGCAGATATTCCGCTTGCGATGGAAATGGGCACCCAGAGTAAATGAGCACTTTCAGCAATAGACATTTGGGTGGAAATGTGGCCACTAAGACAAATGGAGATATGGGGAAATTATGGGCACTATGGCAAATGGGCACCTAGGCAAATGAGCATTTAGGGGATATGGGAAATTTGGAGTAAATGGACACATATAGCAAATGGGCATTTGGAAAAAATGGGCACTGGAGCATACGGGTTCCTGAGCGAATGGGCACTCGGTGCAAATCGGAACAGGGGCAAATAGGCACCTGAGCATATGGACTCTGGGGCAAATGGGCACAGGGGCAAATGGGGACCGAAGTAAATGGGGACTTGGCGAAAACTGGCACTTGGGGAAAATGAATATTTGGTGCAAATGGACACCCAATTTTTGCGGTTACCATTTCTCCCAGTGCCCATTCCCCCCAAAGTGCCAATTTGTCACCAATGCCTATTTGCCCAATGCCCATCTATCCCAAAGTGCCCATTTCCCTAGGGTCCATTTCCTCAAATCTCCATTTGTCCCAGTCCCCAACATGCGCCTTTGTCCCCAAAATACCCATTTGCCCAATAGTGCCCATTTGCCTTGATTTTGCCCTGGCCCTTATTTGCATTAAGTGCCCACTTGCCCTTGTGTTCGTATTTTCTGGTGCTCATTTTCCTCAAGTGCCCATTTGCTTCCAATGCCCACTTGCCCCAATGCCTATATCGGTCCCAAAGTGTCCATTTCCCCAAATCTTCATTTGTCGCAGCTCCCAACATGCCCATTTGTCCCCCAAATAATATGCCCCAAAGTGTCCATTTGCCCTGGTGCTTAATTGCCCCGAATGCCCACTTGCCCTTGTGTCTATTTTTCCTGGTGCCCATTTTCCCCAAGTGCCCATTTACCCCATTGGTCATTTACCCCAATACCCGTCGGTCCCAAAGAGCCTACTGGTATTTCCCCAAAGTGTCCATTTTCCCAAGTCTCCATTTGTCCCAGTCCCCAACATGCCCATTTGTCCCCAAAATAGGCCTACCCATTTTCCCCAAAGTACCCATTTGCTCTAATTTTGTCCTGATGTTTATTTGCCCCAAGTGCCCGTATGTCCATATTTTCTGGTGCCCATTTTTCCCAAGTGCCTACTGCCCCCGATGCTCATTTGCCGAAATGCCCATCGGTCCCAAAGTGCCTATTTCCCAAGTCTCCATTTGTTTTAGTCCCCAACATGCCCATTTGCCCCAAAGTGCCTATTTGCCTAATTCTGCCCTGATGCTTATTTGCCCCAAGTGCCCACTTGCCCAAATGTGTCCATTTTTTCTGGTGCTCATTTGCCCCATGCTTCCAATGCCAATTTGCCCAAACGCCTATATCGGTTCCAAAGTGCCTATTTCCCCAAACCTCCATTTTTCCCAGGCCCCAACATGCCCATTTGGACTGATCATCTTATGCTGCTCTAACTTGGTTCATGTCTTTCCATGAACAGGAAAGTATGCTTTGCCCGACAATAATGTCTGAGGTGGCTTCTTGACTCGAAGACCTTTCGCGGTCACTCCGCAATCTCCTGTCTTGGTAATTACGAGAAGCTAAATACGCGAAAAATCATTTTCAACAAAACCGCTACAGCGGTTTTAAGAGTCACGTGATGCGTAAAAAAAGTTTAAGTACAAAAATTTTACGCTGGTATATCAACGGTGAAGTGGTGCAGGGGTTAGTATGATGCGCTCCCAGTCGCAGGTCAGGGGATCAGTGCCCTCCTAGGTTATGATTTTTAGCATTATGCTGAAGTCGCTGTAGCGATTCTGTTGAAAATGATTTTTCGCGTATTTAGCTTCTCGTTTGGCAATTGTATGAACTTATTACATCTTTTAGGATTATTTAATAATTAACCAAAAACGTTTTCACTGGAATACACCCGGCAAGGTACATTACCACAAATTAAAAGATCTTCGTGCGTCCAAACACCTAAATATGCCCAATCTTATTTTCTTCTATCTTATTAGGCCCAATCTTATTAGGTTCGGAACGTCGTGTTTTTGACGGCCATGATCGCAAGGTTGACGGTTCAACTCCCTCCCAAGCCTCGTTGTTGCGTCCTTGGATAAGATGCTTCACGACATTTATCTCTGCTTGGTGGAATCTAACAAGCAGCAAACTGTAGAAGTCAGAAGCAAAATTCCAGCGAAAAACTCGGAAACAAGGGCAACTCCTAAGCGAGTCTGGATTCGTCCTATGCATAGCGCCTCCGTCGCTTTTTCGTGACAGGAGAATAAAAATGAAAAAGAATTCTTCGAGTAGCCTCTGGCATCACGCTTACCATCAGACACATCTGTAAAAAACACAATCTCGATCCAAATTCCAAATATTTACTCGGTAACATTGCCAAGGTTATGACTGTACAAAACAATAATTAATTTGTAAAATGTGACTAGCGCCACCACCACATTATTGTTGCGTGACCATAAACCAACGGTCTCGAATTTGAAATTAGACTAGTCGACAGGGCTCTCACTTTTAAGGAAATTTCCTTAAAGATGTTTAAGGAAATGCCTTTGATTTAAGGACGTTTAAGGAAATTTTTGCTTCCAGAGTTTTAATCTTACTTTTGTGGTTGCAGAGTACCGTATCTGAAACATAAAAGTGCTTAGCCTAAACAGTTAAGCCGTGGTCACACTTAGCGTTTAGTAGCGGCTACTTCATAGTAGCTGCTACTAAACGCTGAATGTAACCACCTAGTCGCTGCTACTAAATTTTGAAATAGACGCTGCAACTAGAATTGAACATGTTCAATTCTAGTAGCCGCTACCGAGCGTGTTCGAGATCACATGACGTACACTAGACAATAAACTATTATTAGGTCATAAATACCGGTACCGCTAATTTGTACGTACTTCCACGACCACATGGCTTCTCATATAAATGCAAACATGAAGTGGGACGGAGAAGATATTATAAAAGTTTTGGAGATCTACCGGGGTTATGACGTATTGTGGGATCCTAGCAACCCACTCTACATGAAAAAAATGCTAAGGAATATAAATTTTCGCAACTAATGGAAGAGCTGCGTCAAACGATGCCGAAACATTGCGCAAAAAGTTGAAAAGCTTCAAATATGTTTACAGAAGCGAAAGAAACAAAGTAATTAAGTCCATGAAAAGCGGAGCAGGAACCGACGATGTATGTAAACTCAAACTAGCTTGGTACGACAAAGCAGACGCCTTTTTGAAAAAAGTTGTGTCTAGCAGGGAATCTTCATCAAATTTGATGAGTGCCAGTTTGGTCTATTTTAGTTTTTTCGTTGTGTTAACCTCATTCTCATACAAAAAGATAATAAATATAGGCTGTATCAACGTATTTTGTAAGAGTATAGCGAAATAATTTAGTAAATGCATACATGTCAAAACGAAAATTCAAATTATAAGACCGACTACAAAAGCAGAAGTTCCAGTTCATGTAAAAATGTACAACAGCACAGCAGCATGTCTGATGCCAAATACAAAAAGCCTACGCTATTTGTATCCTGTTACTATCGATGATTCAAATATACATAAGAAATTGTCCATTGCAAAAATATCGTAGGCCTACAGTTCGAAATGTTGAGAATGTAGTTGTTGCAATTGCCACGGGACTGCCAGGGTTGTAGCAAAAGCATTTGCGTAGGTCTGTCGAACCTTTTCTGCTTCATTGCCATAGCGGTTAGATAAGTAACCAACAGAAAGACGGTCTACCCATCGCAATGACCCTCCCTCTTGCCTCCATGTTCCTGGATTGATTACACCACTATCCACATCCTCGGCATCCACGCACCCAGCAGGAAAATACTGTCTTGGTGAGGTTAAGCGCAGCCAATTATGAAATGCACAAGCAGCCTTCACAAGAACTTCAATTGTCACGACTTTTAAATCAATTGGCTTGTAAAAAATACGGAATCTAGATGACAATATGCCAAACGCATTTTCGACAACTCGTCTTGCGCGCGATAAGCGATAGTTAAATATCTCTTCTTCCAGCGATAGCTTTCTGTGGCTGAAAGGTTTTAGCAAATTCCTACGCAATGCAAAATTGGTAAACTAGTCCACGCCCAGTTTTTTAATAAACTTCCCTACAGATTATCGAATTACTTTATTGAATCTAGCAACATATCTCAAAAGACCACTAGAAATGTCTGGAAAGGTAGTAAAAATCTTTACATTCCACAATACAGCGCTGCTCGATTGCAGAGATGCATTAAATACCAAGGAGTCAAAATATGGAACGAAATTCCCCGCGAAATTCAAAATACATCAACAATAACGTTTAAAAAAAGACACAAAGAATATCTATTGCAATATCACAAGTAGATTCATTTACTGGCTAACACTGATCAATGGTAATTTACGACATAATCTTCTTTTTCTCTTTTTTTTTTTTTTTAATTTACGGTGGCTGCTGACTTGAAGACCGCAAGGTCAACTCGCAGTCTCCCTGCGCATTGTTTTGTTTTTGTTTCTAATTTTGTATTGTATTTTTCTTGTTATTTAATTACTAACATCGCAAAAAATAAACTTGATTGGTTGATTGGAAAAGCATCATTACCAAGACATAGCCCTGTTTCAGGCCAATTCAATAATTTTTTTTCCATTGCTATGTTCAACGTAAAATGCTTAAAAATGGTGCTATCCGATGCTCGTCCATCTTTTCCAACATCGATGTATGGGAAGCAATAATTCGCATCTACTAAAGCAAAAAGAACGATACTATATGTCCCTTTGTAGTTGTAGAAAGTAGCAGAGCTGTTTTTTGGGCGAGTAATTCGCACATGTTTACCATCCAGAGTACCGCAGGAATTAGGGAAATTCAGTTTGGTTTCGAAAGACTTCTGAATTAGTTGCCATTCACCCAGAGTATCTGGTACCTAAAACACGTAAACAGTTAAGAAACGTTTGGTAACATTGTGCTAAATAATACACAGCTTTGAATCCTCTTGAAATTTCGGCTTAATTTCAAACAAATTGTGAAAATTAGTGAAGTTTGAAAAGGCTGAGGTTAGCATTCGCCGAATTATTTGGCCAATTTCTTACTCAAAGTAAAAGCGTTTTTCACTGCTTCTATACTCGAAACTAAAATGAATAAACAAACAAATGTTTTCATTATTTTACTGTTATTTCAGAATTTGTCGTCATCGGCCCACGATAGTCCTCCTTGCAATTCAAGTGGCTTTGGTCGCAGTGAAAATGATAAATACGAAAACACCCCAACACAATCATCTACAATGTGTAACAGTGTTTCTTCTGACTCGAGCTTGCCCAAAACTAAAAAACTTACCTCAGACAAGAACAAGCGATCATCAAAAGTGTTAGAGGCAGAGCCGTAGCAGCCACCCCCCAAACCCCCCCAATAGGGGGGGGCCCACACTGCCAAAAGGGGCCCCAAATTGTCTTGAAGGACCCGAAGTTGCATCAATTCAAAAACAAAGTTTTGCTTGGCGAATCGCGTTGAATCGGATTTTTTGCGCTCAGATTCTGTATATTTCAGTTTTAAAATTTTTCGCTATCGTTTACTTTCAAATAGCGTCATAAACTGCATAATGATGTCATAAACAATACACTGTGTGTAAGAGTGCGCGTAGGACTTGAAAAAGGAGGCCGGTGCAGAGTTGGATGCAATCATTTTTTAAAGCTTAAATTCAAATTCATTCCTCTTGAAAAAATTAAATTCAAATTCATTAACACGTTGTGAGCAGATTTAAAATTTTATCTATTTATTTTTTATTTATTCGCAATTTTATTCTCCTATCATGAAAAAGCGACGGGGCGCTATACGAGCTCGCTTAGAAGTTGTCGACCATCGGTCTACCACACCTAGATGGGGTAATCCCGTTTAGTGCCTTTCCCAACAGCACAACAAGCGAACTTGCCGCTTGTTTCGCGCTATCCATTATGCTGAACGTCAACCAAAAAAGCTGTGAATACCAATTTTCAAGTCATTGGTTTGACCGGACCCGGAATTGAATCCCGGAGTCCACCAATCTAGAAGCAGATGCTCTATCCACTCGGCCATCCGATCGGTAAATTAAATTCAATCCTACCCTATTTCTGTGTCAGCAACCATAATCTGACATCGAATACAAAAGTCCATTGAAAAAGGATTTGCTAGTTTGAAAACGTGTGCTTTTGAAATAGCGCAGGAATTGGACATTGGTCCGGTCTTCCTCAATCAAAAAGCAAAAAAAAAAAGAGAATGAAAATAGAAAAAGAGAATGTTTAGTTACGATGCAAATCTATATCGTACAGCTTCTGAGGAAGAGATTCAAAGCAAACTTTTTAAAACAACTGGTGGACCAGGCTATTATGTCGATACTAGAAAGTTTTAAGCTGACATGTGATGTCGCTTCTGTCTTTGCATTGCTGTTTACACCCAGCAGCTTCGTGCATGAACAGCCATTGTCAGCAATATGATCTGGCAATACCGCACGCAGGTTCAGATTCTTTGCGACGGGTTCGATTCACGGCTGGAGTCTATTGCATTTGATATTTATATCAGATGGTTGCTGATTAGAACGACACAAGCTCGTTTGGCAGTCTCCCTTCAACACCGTTGAACTTTTAATTCAATAGTAATACCTGTAAGTGCTCGCTTGCCTTGCTTCTCGAGTTTACAAAATGCGTTGTTACTGTTACTAGTGCTGAACAAAGCTTCAGAAAACTGAAATTTATTAAAACGTTTATTACATCTAATATGGCAAACAGCAGACTATCTTTTTTCTTTCCATTTGTTGGCATTTTTATCCACCCATCACAGAAAGCAATGGGGCGCTACACGAGCTCCCGTAGGAGTTGCCGGCCATCTGTCTACCTACCGCACTTAGATGGGGGAATCTCGTTAAGTGTTTTTCCCAACGGCACAAGCAAACTTGACGGCTTTCTTAACACTATCCCTTTAATGCTGAATGTCTAGTTGGAAAGCTGTGAATACCAATTTTTAAGTCATTGGTTTGACTTGACTAGTGATCAAACCCTCAGTCTATTCACTCCTTCAGGCTCAGAAGCACACGCTATATCCACTCGGCCATCCGATTGGTTCTTCGCTGGCCATGTTGTCAATCGAAAGTTAATGCGCCCGATCTCCAGATTATGATGCTGTCAAAAGAACATCTGTGTACGAAAAAGTGCGCTCTAGCTAGACCGGAGGTTTTTAACCTATTGGCCATGGCCCAACAGTGGGCCACAGAGCTTGACTAGAGAGCGACATCAGCATTCCCTAATCATGCCATCACGTTGACTTTGTACCTTTTAGCAAAAGTTATTGGGCCACCATCATATTTTATCATTTTAGTGGGCCATGAGCAGAAAAAGGTAGAAAAACCCTGAGCTAAACGACCTCACCTCAAACAACCACATAAATTATCACAAATGTCCGAAAACAACAAAAATCACATGACAATAGAAAACTAAACTACTACATCGAAAACAAGCGTATAGTGCAGAAAATCTTCAATGCGACGTGTATCAGAATTACAAAAAAAGAAAAAAATGTTAAAGAACAGGGGCGGTATACTGCATAGCTCAACCCCTCTGCTTCAACGCATTGCGCCAGCTTTGTATGTTTAATAAGTCTACGCATTGCACAAAGTGCACAAACAGCCGAGCTGCATACCGCCCTATGGCTCTAGGTGCAACACATTCACAGTTACAGTACGAGATGTTACTGATTAGGAAATAATTAAGCAAACACAGTATAATAAAATCTCAGTGTGCAGAAACTGACAATAGAGCAATCAAATGGTATCGAAAAAAAGAAAAACAACAAAAACAAGTAAACTTAAGAGTTAATGCAATTAAATCTGGGACGGTAAGCAGTCATTCTAGCATTGATTATCGCAAAGAAGTTGTTTAATTGTTTTAACAAATACGTTTAAGCTTATTTGCGAATTATTTTTTACATCATTCGGTAGATCATTCCATAGATTGCAGCCAACGTAACGTATTGACCTTTGTGTAATCGATTTGCTACAATATATGGGTGCCCAATTTGTATTTGAACTAAATCGAGTTGAGTGGTCGTGAGCTTGAGCTGCTTGTCGAAAATACTTATCAAAACAGGCAGGTAGAATGTTAGAACGAAACTTGAATACAAATTTTAAAACTTCAAGATTAAAAATGTTGTTAAATTTCAGTAGGTGTAAGTGCGAGTAAATCGGTAGAAGTTTTTTTTTAAATAAGAGAGTTTTGCTTAATATTTTAATTAAGTAGTTTTGTTGAACCTGAATTTTTGCTGTGTATTTTGATGCTGCATTACCCCAAGTCGTCACACCATATTTCAAATAAGAATAAACAATACCAAAATATACATTACGCAGTACTGCTACTGGTGCGTAGTGCCTCAGTTTCATCAAAACTCCTCTGGCAATACAAAGCTTAGCCAAAACATACTGGATATGCTGTTCCCAATTCAGTTTATTATCAAATAAAACTCCCAAGTACTTAATGACACTTTTATTGGTTAGCGGTCTATCGCTGGTCTTAATGACGAAGTTATTCACAGCAGTTGATTTACTGCGAGAAAATAACACAGAATTTGTTTTGTTGTAATTAATAGAGATTTTGTTCAGGTTAGCCCAGGTTTCAATGTTATGGAATTCAGTTTCAGTTTTTAGCTTGAGTTTATCAATGTCATTATCAGCACAGAGCAGTACAGAGTCATCTGCATACAGTATGATTTTTGTGTCACAAGCATTAGGTAAATCGTTGATATAGACGAGAAATAAAAACGGTCCTAAAACACTACCTTGTGGGACGCCTGTAGTAATGGGAAGCTGGTTAGAAAAGGTAAGGTCATTTTGGACCGTATATTGGAATCTGCTCGTTAAATAGGAATGCAGGAGACTATGGACATTGCCACGGACTCCGTAGTGTTCAAGCTTATTCATTAGAATTTGATGATTCACGCAATCAAACGCCTTCGCAAAATCAAGAAAAGCCCCGCAAACGGATTTTCCACAATCCATTTGTTGTAGTATAGTTTCATATAAATACGTTATAGCAAGGTCAGTAGAAAATTTTTTTCGGAAGCCAAATTGCAAATTTGTGAACAACTTGTATTTATCCCAGAAATCTACTAGTCTTTTATGCAAAATAATTTCAAATATTTTATTGAATGGAGATAATATAGAAATAGATCTGTAGTTACCCAAGTCCATTTGGTAACTGCCTTTATGCAGGGGTACGACTTTTGCAATTTTCAAAATATCAGGATAAGTACCAGTTTCTATACATTCATTAAAAGAAGTAGCAAGGTAATGAGAAATTGAGAATTTAGACTCTTTAATCAGTATTACCGGAATATCAATATAACCTGGCGATTTGTTAATGTCGAGTCCGGTGATTATTTCCATGATTTCATATGCGTGAGTTGGTTGCAGAATAACAGAAGAAACATGTCGCTTCCCCAGATACTTTCGATAATTTTGATCGTTTTGGAAAATCGATTTACTTCCTAATTTTTCACCAATCGTTACAAAATGTTCGTTTAACTTGTTGCATATTTCTGTTGGGTCTGTAATGGTTTTATCACCTACTTTTACAAGGCTCGGTATTGTCGATTTGGGCTTGTTTTTTCTGAGAAGTTTGTTGATATTCTTCCAGGTGTTTGATGGATTCTCTGGGCCAAGAAAAAGCTTTTGGTAATAGATTTTCTTCGCCGCTTCTTTAAGATGCGTCAGCTTGTTACGATATTTTTTATAATCTGTATGCGCAGTAGGACTTTTGTTTTTAAGATATTTTGCATAAAGCCTGTTTTTATGCTTTATGGACGTGAGGATGCCTGGGGTAATCCAAGGATTTTTAGATGTTTTAAACTGCCTTCTGCTGAACATTCTTTTAGGAAAGTAAGCATTCGTCAATTCATTCATTAAAGTTACAAGATCATCTAAATTTTTATTATTTCTCATTTTTGGTTGGTTTAGAGAGGTACGCAAATCTTCAAGAAATAATGCAATGTTTTCCTGTGATATTTTGCGGCGGTATGGACGATTTGCAGCTTTTTCAATGGCTTTGCATTTAATTGTTGCACAAATTGGTAAATGGTCCGAAATATTTTCGTAAAATATGATTGGCTGTACATGGTCTTTTAAAATCGAGTTCACATATATATGATCGATTATCGAGCCAGTTGTTTGGCAAATTCTTGTGGGTTTATCTATGAGCTGTTCACATCCAACGTTGTTGATGTGATTAGCATAATCCGAAATACTTTGCTGAGTGGTAACCTTGTCATAGTTGATGTTAAAGTCACCCAAAACAATGTAGTTCTGATTGCTTTTGAAAGATTTAATAACACTTATAAACGCATCTTCAAAATTTTTAATTACGTTATTTGGATGTCTGTAGACCGAACCAACTACCAGTGTTTCACTGTTGTTTAATTTAACATTAACCCAGACGTCCTTACATCCATCGCATTTGATCTTGCTTTGAGACAGTTGATGACAATTTAAACAATCAGACACGTAAATGGCGGACCCACCAGCTTTGGTGACCGAATTGTTATAAAACAGTCGATAACCAGGTAAGCTGCTGTAGTTTATTTTGCGATCGTTGAGTCGAGTCTCGCTCAAGCATATCACGCTAACAGTTCTTGGAAATCTGTTTAAAAAGTTTGTGAAGGCATCAAAATTTTTTTGTAGACTTACAATATTAATGTGAATGATAGTCATGTGATTTTTCGTTGAGTTAGGAGACAGCATATCTTCAGAGTATTTATCAAGGGTTTTGTAGTCGCAGCTGCCATTATCAGAAACGCTAATCTGCGAATTTAGGAAGAACATGGAGCACAAGACGACACAGTAAACACTAAATACAAATGAGAAAAAAAAAGTAAGATAACAATTCACTTGCTACAACTTGTCAAGATCATTTTCAAATTTAATATGCATTTTCTCAGATTCTTCCGTTTCTCCTACGTAGATTTGACCGTTATTCGTCCAAATAAATGAGTAGCCAAGTTCTTTTGCTTTTTGTTTAGTGAGCCAAAACAATCTTTTTCTTCTTTGAGTTAGATTTTCGTTGATGTAGAGATTCTCCATGTTTTCAACCGGAAATGTTTCAACGTCTTTGGCTTTGAAGCGCCGAGCATAGATTTCGTTTCGCTTGGTCCTGCTAACAAATCGCACTATGATGGTAGGGTGCTTCTTGTCATTGTTTGACCTCGTTTTACCAATTCGTTTTTTCTGTGGCAACCGGTGCGCAATTGAGATTTCTTCCTTGTCTAAATCAACTCCGATCAAACTGGCTAATTTCATAGTAATTTGGGTCACATCTTCGTTTGGCATTTCTGGTACGCCTTGCAATTCTAAGTTTTGCCGGCGGTCGTACTGCTCGAGCTCATCGACTTTGATTTCGTCTTCACAACTTTGCTTCATTAGTACGTCGGTTCGTTTATTTAGCTCAGTAATACTTTGCTTTTGTTGTTTTGTAGACAGCAAAGTACTCTTATAGCTTTTGTTTAGGTCATCGTTTTGGTTACAGATAAATTGTTGACTTTGGCGCAATGCATCTACTTCAGTTTTTAGAGCTTTAATTTCTTCTTCCAAGGGTTTTATGGCATTAGCTACCATGCCCTGTACCATATTTTCAAGCTCAGTTTGACTTAACTGAATTAGGCTTTCAGTTGAACTTGCTTTTTTATTCTTGCTTTTGTTAGTTGACATACTGTAAGTAAGTAAAAACAGCTTCGACCTCAACAAGTAGTTTGCTGTTACAAATTCTGTGCTTTTTGCTTCGCAAAAACACGTCAGTCCTGAGCGCTTGCAAAAACAGAATCAAGATAGCCTACGTCACCTCCTTCTTACGTCACCTCCTTCGTAGATAGCCTACGTCACCTCCTTCGTAGATAGCCTACGTCACCACCTTCGTAGATAGCCTACGTCACCTCCTTCTTACTAGCCTACACACATTACTGCATCATGATAACTAGTAATAGTCTTTATATTGCTGACATACTTTCCTTTCGGATTACTTCCATGTCGCTTGCGTTCACACGCTTTACACACCCCCGAAACGAATTTTCATTTCTGTCCTGAAGACAGAAATGAAAATCGGAAAAAAAGAGATTTCATTTCGGTGCGCTCGTGTGAACACTTCCGTTGTTTGCAGACCTTACCGAAATGTGTTTTTTTCGTTTCGGGCGAAATGAAGTCTCATGTAAACGTAGACTATGTCTTCGTTAACTGCCATCAATTTACGTTTGTTTATTGTTTTGTTTTTCTCTTGATTTACAAAGTATGTTAAAAATTTAGTGAGAGGTTGTAGACACGACAACCGTGCCATGTCTATCACGGACAGGGACAACTGGTCCTTCACAGCCTCTCACTGGTGATTACAGTTTGCTTTTTATATATTTTCATGTAAATTTTTTGTACTGTGTTTGCATCGTAATCGCCAAAGAAAAATAAACTTTCTCTCTATACTTCAGGATAAATTTCAACATCTGGTCACACTGAAACGGCTTAATGCACTTGCAAGTTCAACCTCACAAAGCTTTCAGATAGCTCCATATTTCTCAGCTGCTACTCCATCCCCGCAAAGTTTTTAGCCTTCCCCATACGGTCCAAATGTATCATATCCCCCTAGTGACTAGGGGGATATGTTTAATCAGTCTTTCTGGCGTTTCAACAAAATCCCCATCCGGCCATTACAGTGAGTGTAACCAACAGCCGATGTCGACTGTCATCACCACAAGCAACCAAGTAATTACACATTTTGATGCGGACCCATCTGAAGAGGCTTTCGATATTCAGTAAATTTTTACTGTACTGTGAGTATCCAAAAAAGAGAAATACTGGCACTGAAGACCTTACTTGAACTTTCTTTAAATATTGACAATTGATTAACCGAGTCTAATAATTTGTTAGTGTTTGTGACTCATTGAGTTCATTAAACTTAGCGATTTCGTTTGCGGTGTCAAATAAACTTTCAATTCTTGGATATGCTACTGACTGTTCGGGATACACGGCACAATTAAGCCAAGTAGGCTTAGTATATTTAAAGTTGTTTGTTTTTGCTTAACAATAGCCCGTAAGCAACTAAGTATACCGTACAAAAAGTCCGGTTATACGCAGCTTGTCGCATTCTGTACTATAGGGAAAAGCGGAACCAAGAGTTTGGTTTAGGGTAAGGGGGTGGCGATCATAGTTTAATATATCAACCTTAATTTCTCTTGCAATATAGAAAGCCTAAACTTCACTCGTTTTAGAGGAGCATCGCCCTCCGCCACTGTACTTTGCAAAGCAGGCTCAGTGGCTAAAAGTCCCAGTGCTAGACTATCTTGATACAAGAACTACCGGTAATGTTACTATATTTTCTAAATACAATTTATTGTTTACCTTAATATACGCATCCAATGCCTCGTAGACAGCAGTTAATACATCTGGCAAAAACGTAGATATTGTATTGTGTGGGGTTCGAAAGAGCAATGCTAGTGAACGAAAGCTGTCCCCACTTGCGAGATAACGCAGCGTTACTTCTAGTTTGGTCTTGCTGGAAGTGGCCATCCTCGTTCAAGTATTTCGCTTTTCGATTGCTGGCGTAACCAAGCGAAGCAGCTCATCAAACTTTTCCGAATTTATCCGCAAGGCGTTTTTGAAACCAGCTGGATCTTCTTCTGCCAATTCTTTCAATAAATGGCTAGATGCACTCGATTTTTCTCTTCTGGACACCCAATCCCTCACTCACCTTCGGCTCTTATTTTGACAGACTTTTCTCTGAATTTCTTTTCCTATTTCTGCACTTAACAATCTAATAATACGGTTGATAGCCAGACGACGAACTTTCGGCATTTTGCTATTGCTAAATTTTGCATTAACTGCTTAACTCTGCATTCTCTGCACACACATGAGTGGAAAATCGCAGCGATTTGTAGTAGCGTTAAATCGCTAAATGTGACCACTTTTGTAGCGGCGACAAGAAGTAGCTGCTACTTCAATAGCCGCTATTAAACGCTTAATATGACCACGGCTTATTATGGCAAAATTATTTAACGGCAAAACAGACACTGCCTTAGGGTTAAAATCTCCAACTGCACAATGCAGAAAGCTGAAAATCTCGATGTCAAGACAAGAGGGTGGTCCGTTACACAAGCCAACTGGGCATGTTGTTTTGAGCTATCACATCACTGCCATGGATTTTTCAGATTTCTTTTATGTAATTAGAATAAGAGGTACCAATAATATCGTGTTAGATATGACTTGCATTGCATGTATATGTAGCATTAGAAGGAACGTATTTAGGGGGGGGGGAGCATTGGGCTATGCCTCCCCCTGTTTTGACTCGATCTGCCTTTTAGTAAAAAACAACAAAATTAATGGTGCCAAATGACTGAAATATGCCACACTATTTTGATGGTTATTGTAGCTTATGGCCAGGGGTGGATCCAGGGGGGTAGGTCGAGGAACTTGATGAGTGTGCATCCTCCCATCAGCCATTTTCGAAACTGTGTTAGACGTAACCTGTGCATTTTTTCCATAATTTTGAATTTCTTTCATAGCAATAAGTCTTACGCCCAGAACGCATAATCGAAAATGTGCGAACAAATTGCATTATATTTGGCAAAGCACTCAGAATTAGGGTCAAAATATTCAAACAAATTTTCGTGAAAATTATTCAAAAAGCACTAAAATAGCCTTTACAGCATGTAAATTCTCAAAACTTTACCCGGGGAGCATGCCCCCGGACCCCCCTAGAGCTTTTCTTGTTTCTCAATCACCTTTAAATTTGTTCTGAAAAAAAAAAAAAATCCGCCTAAAAAGAATGTGGAAATTATGGCCCCCAGGGGGGGGATGTGGGGGATGCATCCCCCCCCACCAGCCATTTTCAACAATGCTTTGGATAAATAAAGTTTTTCTATAATTTCGAACCTCTTCATAACCATGAATGCAAATCCATGGAGGAAAGTATCCCCCCCAATAATCCGGCAGCACCCCCCCCAATATTTTGATATCCCAAAACTGGGCATCAGCGAACGTGATGACCTTTTTTTTGGTCTTCACTTCATTTTGGGCAAAAAATTGGGTATCTGCTGACGTGTCAATTTTGCTAAATCATCCCCACCAATAACGCAAAATGGCGAAACATGGTCGATTTTGCTAAATCATCTCCCCCTATGTTTAGCATAGATTTGCACCCCTGTTCATAACAATAAACCTTAGTGTCCTTAAGCACGCATAATCGAAACTGTGCTTACAAAATGCATCATATTTGATGAAGGACTCAAAGTTAGGGTCCAAAAATATCAACAAACTTTGCCTGAAAATTGTTCGAAAAGCGCTAAAATGACCATTACAGTATGCAAATTTTCAAAAATTTTCCGGGGGAGCATGCCCCCGGACCCCCTAGAGTCGTTTTTGTTTCTTAAGTTGCTTAAAATTCACTCTGCCGGTAAAAAATAGCGCTTGAAAAAGTGACGAAATTTGGTGCCCTGTCCCTGAAAAAAATTCTGAATATGCCCCTGGCATGAAACCTTTTGAAAGGGCTTATTTACGCCCGTTTCCGGGTCTAAACGTCTTTGTATTTAGTTAACATTCAACCTAATTTAAAATCACATCCCCCCCACCAAAACTTTTTGGATCCGCCCCTGATGGCCCCTCTTTTCTTTTTCTCGCATTCTAAAAAGAATGTGGAAATTTCTCGCTACGCCACTGAGCATTAGTTCAGATAATTGCCTACCTAAAAACTCAGAAAAAACAATTCTATGCCTAAAAAAACGGTCAACAGGTCATAAGCATGTAGGCTAAAAGCAATCCAGGCTGGTTTTAAGGAAATTTAAAAAATCTGAGGAAATTTATTCTTCAATCTAAGGAAATTGAAAAAAAAGTGAGAGCCCTGCTATAGTCGATGAGTTTTTTAGTTTGAAGTGTAGGCCTACACTTGTTTATTGTTCTGTTCTTTGAATTACTTGCGTAAAGGCGGTAGGTTTAATTCCTTTTTATAAATATGACTGAGACTTTAAGACTTTTAGGCCTAAGACGTGTAAGACTAAGATTTGTAAGATTCTAAAATTTACGGTAAGTTGCTAAGACGGTGTAACAAGGGTTTGTCTGTTTTTAGTTTTTGTTGATTTCTTGAGTTCTTGCCTCCACGGAGTAGTTGTGTTCCTATCCTTGGTTTAAGTTCTCTACCGTGGTCTTAGTGCTACTGAGTCCTTAGTTTTATTGTTCAGATGTGTGTTTGTCCTGTTTGCCTTGGCCAAGCGTTTGTTTATGTTAATATATTTTCTGCCAGTCTAGAACCTTGCCAGTGTGTGTTCTGGTGTAGCTGTAGTCAGTGGTTTGGTTTCGGTGGCTGCTGTAGTGCGTTGTACAGCCCTACCATGCGTTTCCCATTGCTCTCTACTTATTGCGGTTACTCTGAGGCTGCAGTCTTTGGATCAGCCCTGCAGAGACAGTGGTGGCTGGTTGTCTTGCGCATTCCTGGATATTTGGTCACGAGTCTTATTAGTAAAGTTTCGACTTCTCTTCTCCATTAAATTACGCCGTAGGTACGTTAACCACCGGTGTTGCGTACGACAGCTCAGATGGCCGAGTGGTATAGAGCGTCTGTCTCTTGAACTGTAGACTCGGGTTTGATTCCGAGTCGGGTCAAACCAATGACTTTAAAATTGGTATTCACAGCTTCCCTGCTTGACGCTCAGCATTAATGGGATAGTGTGGAGAACAAGCCGGCAAGTTTACTTGTTGTGCCGTTGGGAAAGGCACTTAACGAGATCCCCCCATCTTGGTGTGGTAGACAGATGGCTGGCAACTCCTAAGCGAGCTCGTATAGCGCATCGATCGCTTTCTCGTGATAGGAGGATAAATATGCAACTAACTAACTAATGACAATCCACGAACCGGTTTTCGTAGTTATTGCAACTCATCAGTGGAATGTGGTGAGTACCATGAAACCCAATTGGAAGTAGAAACTCAATTTTCACTTTTTGTTGGGCTAATTTGCAACAAGTTTACTTGTTGTGCCGTTGGAAGTGCCTTTCCTTTAAAGCTTAGCTTCAAGCAGGGTGTGGCGTCCGTATTTCTGAATTGTGTTAGTTTGTGTTGGCAACATTGTGATGTCTTCGCATCGTTGATTTTGACGCTAAAATCATTCTTTGTTGTGATAAGCTTGAGAACATAAGCGTGTGTTCGCTGGACAGATTAGGCAAGTTAGAATTGTTGATTGGCAGAAAAACAAGTAATTCTATAAGGGAAGTTGTGAATAGCAATTTTAACGTAATTGGTTCGACCCGACTTGTAATTCGCTTGCTTGCTGTAACCATGTAACGATATCGAGTGCAACCAGCAATTGGACCTTTGAAATTTAAGCATAAGCGCTCCATCGATTGAGTTGCCTTAACGAGATTAGTTTCAGGGGGTTTAACAAACCTGGGTTTTATCTCAGTACACGCATCACAGTCTGCAGTCATTTTGCGAATCTCATCACGCCAAAAAAAATCAAATCTTCATCATACTCGCCGTAATACGCCGAAGCGTGTAACGAGTGGCAGGGCCCATCTCCGCTGCTTAGCGCCTGGGCAACACAGCTCCGAAGAAATGTCGCAACGGTGGCGAGTCGTTGGCGACACTGTGCCGATTTGACCAGCCCGGAAATCGAACCCTAGACCTCCCGCACCGATATCGCACACTTAGCAGCTGAGCTAACCGGCCGGTCATCTCATAAAGACAACAGGGCAAATGTTTCGATTTAACGAAGCGGTACAATTTGATTACTCCTGGATGGCACAAAACACAATGATTATGATGCAAATAATTCAAAGTGCGCATGTATGTAAATGTTGTGTGGTTTTATGGCGCTTTATAACTACTAAGGTCCTTTAGCGCCCGGACTAAATTTTGTCAAGAATTCACTGACATACGTTTATTCTCTGTTTATTTCATCGACCACGCTACACTTAACTGCTGAGCGTTTAGCAAGTGTAACAGCAGATACCAGTATTAAAGTTTTTGGTTTGACCCGACTGAGAATAGAACCCAGCCTACCAGCTTCCAAGGCAAACGCTCTTAACCACTAGGCCACGGCGCTGTGCGCAGTGTGCATAGTTGCTTGATTTTGCCTAAAATCGTAGACGCAGGTTGTTTGAACTTTGGAGATTTTTTATTGCACTCGCCAGCTTGTGTGCAGCCGCCTTATCATACTTTCATTCTTTTCGGCTCTATTCGTTTGTTTATTGGAGATGAAACACATAGTTTAGTTGCCAAATAACTTTTTTAAACCAAGAGAGCAAAAATTTATAGTGCTCGATTATGCTTGGCACTTGACCATTAAACGAAAAGCACTAGTTTCAAGTGTTTTTGCGCGCCTAAACAATTTCCCGGGCGAAATTTCAGTTTAAGTTTGCCAAATTCTTCGACCTGTCCCGCAAAGCCTTTAACCCCTTCGACCTGTCCCGCAAAACCTTTAACCCCTTCGACCTGTCCCGCAAAACTTTTATCCCCTTCGCAATAAAGGGCATGTAACACAATTCTAAAGTTTTATGAAAAATCATATCGAAAACTGCGCGAATGTAGAGAGCGTAGAAAGGGGTTCGTTTCTCGTAAACAAAAATATTTTGGGCGATTTCAATTCGGCAAAGTCAACAGCAAACACTTCCATGACTACAGCTTCTTTGTTTAATCTTGAATCAAAAATTAGTTCCTTAAAACAAAATAACACAAAAAGACTGCATCAACTTAAAACAAAGCGTTATGAGTAAAAACTTTTGTCGTTTAATAAACTCGCAAACTTATTCAAGAAAAGAAAATTCAGCTGAAGTCTCTGCCACTCAACACGATAGGCGCAATTAAGCTCCAAATGTAGAGCGCGAAAACTAGCCAGCTAGAAACAATCTTGACCCAAGCGGCTGGCCAAGTAGAAGTTTGATCTTCAATTGTGCTACTAGGATGGTGCCAGTTAGTCAAGGTCATCATAACGTAAAGTGATGCAAGAGCAAAAACTAAATGAAAAAATGCGTAGCTGTAAGACACTTCGTCTTCTTCATCGTCGTACACAGATTGTTTTTCGTGATTGGCTGAATCAGCTGCTGCAGTTTCTTGCTTCGTTGAGCTGCGTAGAGTAGTAAGACGTTCGGCATTACTTGATGAGGATGTGCTTATGCTTGAATAAAGAATGCAAAATATAAATATTACAACGCCTGCAATGCTTTCACCATCCCAATACTGCGAAGATTTTTCGGAGTCGGTTGCAGACGAATTGGTGAAAGTGGCTATGATTTCGGCAAACCCTGGATTACATTGCAGATCAGGCTCGCTGTTCAATGCCGACCAGGTCAAAAACAAAGCATAAAGAGAAACGACCGAAGCCTGAAGTAAACCACTGCGAGGTTGAGCTTCTTGGACTTTGGGTAACACGGCAAGCACCGAGACAAAAACACACAGAATTAGATTGAAGCTAATGAAAAATTTGTTGAGGGGACACGCAGCGGGTGCATAGTGGACATAAAAAAGCACTACGGCTGTGATGCACATGACAAAGTTAAACAAAACTGCAAAGACCAACAAACAGGTCCAACAATGTGGAGAAACATCTTCTTCCCGACTTTCCAACATGTAATCATTACAACGATAAGCAAAGTCAACTAAAAGTATCAATTGCATGAGAATAAAAATAAAAGAGCCCAGAAAAGCAAAGTAATACCAAGTAACACCAAAGCTACCATGCGGAATATAAAAAGCAGCAACTGTAAGCGCAAGCCAAGCGGCTAATTTGAAAAACCAAAATCCGTTTTGAATTTTGGATCTTGGATCTTTGCTGCTTTCGACCCAAATCATGAGCAACGACATTATTATGAAGAAGATCGTCATTCCAAAACAAATTCGATAAACAGCAAGATAACCTACGGCTAGGTCACAATCGATCTCTGGAGAATCGCAAAAAGAGGGAATTTTCTTTAAACTATTTTTCAGTCCTGGAATGAGCATCATACCAGACACCAACGTTCCAACCAACAAGAACAGAGAGTAGGCAATCCTGGTCGAAGTCGAGGTGCGGCACGATGGGCAAGTGTTACAACACAGCGCACATGGAGCAGTTCCACAGCAGCAAGCAGCTTGAGATACCAGACAGGAAACTACTAAGCCCATAACATTTATTTAATCATCAAAAAGTCTAGTAAAAAGATTAAAGAAACATATTATTACGGTAAATCTAGAAGCTTTACAGTTAAAATTGTTCCGTTTATGACTCGCGATTCGGTAAACTTTTGGGCAAAAACATGATAAATTTAGCAATTAGGACTAAACAGCGAAACAAAAAAATATTATATTATGCAAGTTACAGTAAGCTAAATAAGCGAAAACTTGATTGACTATCGTGAAATAAATTTAGATAATACTTTAACATTATTTTCAGGGTTTATGGAAATAATCGAGCGTGGTAATCCAATTTAGTTAGTTGCATATTTGCATATTTTATCAATTAAACCTGGTGATTCTCCGTTGATTAAAGTAGAAATAACTCAACTTCGAGATACGAAATTGCAAACGAATTAACTAAGTGATTGATAAAACCAACATTAAACTTACCAGTGGGTTTTTCGTAAGTGTTATTCAATTCACAAAAAATCGTTAACTTTGGGGTGCCTGCAACTGAAGCCTTTTATATCTCTATATCCAAATATGAAACCCTCTATATCCGTATGCCTCGCATTAATTATATTTGCAATCTTCTTGAAAAGTACAGCGAAAAAAAAATAGCCTAAACGCCATGCAATTTCATAAAGAAATCAGTCATGGGGAACCGGCCATGTCTGAAAAAGCGTCTAAAACTAACCATGCATCGTTGTATATTGGCGCGTTATTTTGTCTGTGTTTATCATAAAAGCGTCCAAATAGTTTCATTTTGTGGGTAAGAAACTACTTTCCTGTTGGAACAAGTTTTATTAGTTTGCTTCAATAAACTGAGACGCTGTAGCTAAAGTTATGCACCCCGACTACAAAAAAATTGAGCAAAATCAAGTTCAATCTCAAATATCATGACTACATAATAAAATACACTTGAAATTTGTTTGTAAAATGTATTTTGTCCTTTTCTTCTTTCGTTTAAGCCCAAAATGAGAGCTCCACTGCGACTATATACGACCAAAAACTACTTTTATAGGGTAAGGAACTCGTTGTGCCAGCTCAACGATTTTACCCTCTTTACCCCCTCACCCAGGCCATACCCACCACCCCTGACCCGGCAGAAATCTGATTTCGTGCATGGTCTGAAGTACTTGAAACGATAATAAGGATAAAAATTGGTAAGCTTCCAGCTAGGCTCGGACCTCTGGGCTGCCGGACTAGACGCATTGTAATGAAAGTTTCTCGAGGTTAAATTAGAAAGTTGAACAGAACAGAAAAAACATGATAGGAATTTCGGCAAGCTCAGCGCAATGAAAAGTCGGTTCTTTTCAAAATTAAGAACGGTTTCATTTTTTCTGCAGTCGTCAAGGGGGGGGGGTTGACTCTCGGCCCCCTCCCTTGCATACGCCACTGGGGCCCATGACCGTCTGGGGAACACAGAAACGTTGCAGCGGTGGCGAGCCGTTGGCGACACTTTGCCGATTTGACCAGCCCGGGAATCAAGCCCCAGACCTTCCGCACCGATAGTCTGTGCGTTCAACCACTAAGCTGACGGCCAGTACCGGCCCAGAAATTGAACCCAAAACTTCCCGCGCCGATAGCAATGTCTTTGGTTAACCCCAACTGGCTGGTTTGGTTAACTCAAAGTTATGACATTGCAAGCGGAATTTCTGCCGGCGCTGCATCCATTTTCTTACAAGAATACCTTCTGCGCTGGAACGTTGTTTTGTCCAGCCGTGATAGCCCTTGAGAACAATGGCTTTATGACACCACAACAGGACTCCAGCTTTTGTAATACCCATTGACTTTGTCCAGGCTTTCATTTTGATTTAGTCGTTGGTTCAAGCGCAACCCACCAGAAAAGTTTGACTACAGGAATTATTGCATCACAATGAAAGTTTCTCGAGATTAATAAGCAAGTTGGATAGCACAGAGAAACACGACAGAAATTTCGGAAATCTTTGTAGGCCTATCTAAAAAGGCGGATCGTTCCAAAAAGAGTGGTTTTTATTTTTTTTCAATCGTCAATGAAGGGGAGTTTCGACCTCCAAACCCCCGTGCGTACGCCACTGGCTACAGTATAATATGTGCATCTCATTCATTCTCTCAAGTTTGCTTAACTCCGCTCAAAACCCTGAATAATCGGTAGCTAGCGCATGTTGTTTCGGCGGATCTCGTGTACTATAGGTAAAATTTTGAATTCGAAAATACTGTGACGTACTGTAGGCTACAGTTAATTGTACAACACTCAGCCAATTTACATGAGCGGGTTTAATTATGCATGTTACAGGCTTCAGTTTTAGTTTAGGAGATTTTTTGCTTAACCCGCTATTCTTTCAACGCGCTTTTTAGCGGGTTGAACCTATCTGCTACAAGCGAGTAATTTCCAACCCGCAATGCTTACACAAGCGAGTAATTTCCAACCCGCAATGCTTACACAAGCGAGTAATTTCCAACCCGCAATGCTTACACAAGCGAGTAATTTCCAACCCGCAATGCTTACACAAGCGAGTAATTTCCAACCCGCAATGCTTACACAAGCAAAACGTAAGTTTTCGTCTGCCGTAAGCGGGTTGAATTTACCGGGATAAACCGCTTAAATTGTGCATGTAAATTGGCTTACTGTTACACAAAACGAGGCATGCGCAGGCAAAATGTGTATTACAACATTGCCACATGACAAGGTTGCTTTATCTACAGTGCAGAGTACTGCACGTCCTACCACACGTGCCTACAGAGTACTGCACGTCCTACCACACGTGCCTACAGAGTACTGCACGTCCTACCACACGTGCCTACAGAGTACTGCACATCCTACCACACGTGCCTACAGAGTACTGCACATCCTACCACACGTGCCTACAGAGTACTGCACATCCTACCACACGTGCCTACAGAGCACTGCACATCCTACCACACGTGCCTACAGAGTACTGCACATCCTACCACACGTGCCTACAGAGTACTGCACGTCCTACCACACGTGCCTACAGAGTACTGCACGTCCTACCACACGTGCCTACAGAGTACTGCACGTCCTACCACACGTGCCTACAGAGTACTGCACGTCCTACCACACGTGCCTACAGAGTACTGCACGTCCTACCACACGTGCCTACAGAGTACTGCACGTCCTACCACACGTGCCTACAGAGTACTGCACGTCCTACCACACGTGCCTACAGAGTACTGCACGTCCTACCACACGTGCCTACAGAGTACTGCACATCCTACCACACGTGCCTACAGAGTACTGCACATCCTACCACACGTGCCTACAGAGTACTGCACATCCTACCACACGTGCCTACAGAGTACTGCACATCCTACCACACGTGCCTACAGAGTACTGCACATCCTACCACACGTGCCATAGTACCGGTACCGAGATCAAAAAGTGCAAATATTTTGATTTAAATTTGAACCATCTAAAGATTGATAAAAATTACTCTTTGATCCTTTTACATGTTAATATTCGCTACCCCCACAAAAATTTTTGAACTACTCCATAAATTTTTCGTCACGCTAAATTTCAGTCCCGATATGATCTGTTTAACCGAAACACGACTTAAAAGTGAGCGTTGATTAATATCAAACTACCTCATCATACGTTTATGCACGTAGATGTAACTACTGCGGCAGGGGGCGTTGCTATTTATGTTTCAAATAGGCCTATACCATTAATGCGAACGCAGTCCTGTACAGTATAAATTGACCTTATCCGAGTGTTTACGGCTCGAAGTATTTGAAAACATTCGTAAACCTAAATTCACCGTTGGTGTGGTATACTGCCACCCTGAACCAACCCTTGAATGAATTCTTGGAAAGTTTTTCCAACTGTTTAATAAGTCTTTCTAATTCTAAAAAAGTCTTTTATATCCTGGATGACTATATTAACATAGGCCTAAAACAAGAAAACCGGTCAAAATTTGCTAACAATTAATTTGCATTAACTTGACTATGAGTAACGACGCTGCTCATTAAATAACTATCCCAACCAGGCTAACTGCAATTTCGTCCACTCTATTTGACAATATTATCACCAATAATACGAACCAAGTGATCAGCCTAGCCGTGCTAAAAACTGACATAACTGGGCATTATCCTATCTTTTGCACAATGAACAAATCTAGATATTCAACTTCCACATTCACCAAAAAGTTCTATAAAGATAAATCATCATTTTCTGCTAATTCTTCACGTAATCAGTCATGGGTGCGATAAACCTTTTTGAACTAAAGCGATAACGATACCCTGGGCGATGCCGATAATTTAATCAATAAGTCTCAATTTATTGAAGCGAAATCGGTAATCGATAAACTATCGCCGATAAATTTTTCCGAAAAATGTTGCGGTAAATTTTTAATGTGTTGGACAACGTTTTTCTTTGTAAATCGAATCGCAAAATTGTTTTCCTGGATTTTTCAACAGAGACCAGTTTATGTACTGTGCCGAGCCAATAGACATTAAATAAAACCAAGGGATTTTTTAAAATTGCAACAAGACATTATGGACACCGTGTATTTTTTCATAGAGCCAACTCACTAAGTTTGAACTGTGAACACTTAACAGCTTAGATGGCCGATTGGTAAGAACGCCCGCCTGTGGAGTTGTAGACTCGGGTTTGATTCCGATTCGGGTCAAACCAATGGCTTCAAAATTGGCATTCACAGCTTCCTTGTCTGACGCTCAGCATAAAGGGGACAGTTTGAAGAACAAGCCGGCAAGTTTACTTGTTCTGCCGTTGGGAAAGGCACTTGGCGGGATTTCCCCATCTTGGTGTAATAGACCAGTGTTTTTCAACCTTTTTTGAGCTGTGGCACACTTTTTGCTCAAGAAAAATGTCACGGCACACCACTTTTATTAGATAATAAAAAACGGCAACTTCTCTAAATATCATTTTCATTTACAAAACGCACGATGTCCAATGGTTGAGCGTTTTTACCAATATCTGAGTACTCGTCTAATTGCAAACAAATTTGTTTGCTACTTCGTATTTTATCTAAAACGATCGTTTTCGATATCTTCAGACATGTCATCAATACGTCTGCTAATTGCATCGCCTTAGAGAGAAACTTTAGCTACTTCTTAAACTGCGTCAGGGCCGATCATTTTTTCCCAATAGCTTTGCAGGCGGGTATTATTAACGACTCTGCTACGGTGTGTGTTTTTTTAGACTTGGCTACAAGTTTACCTACTTGATAGCTAACTTACAGAGCTTTTTCATTCACTTTTACAGTTTTGGTCATAAAATTGACCTGTTTTTCTGTGTGTTTGATTAAGAGACGAAAATAGTGGGCCATATTATTTTTGTGAGAAGGGTGTTTTGACTCCAGATGGCACTTCAGTTTACTAGGGTCCATAGCATTATTGGATAGCTTTTCGTTATACACCATGCACAATGGAACAAGGTTAGTGACATCCCCAGTGAAAGTGAATCCAAAAGAAATATAGTTTTTGTCATACTTTCGCGAAATTACTGTTTTCGCGTTTTTTGACCACTCGAACCAAAAATTTCATCTGCATTAATATTGCTTTGACTAGATTCAAGATCGGCTTCTAGATTTCTCTTCAAAATCTATTTATTGCTTTTACTAGGCCAGGGGCGTAACCAGGAGGGGGGCCAGGGGGCCCGAACCCCCCCAATCAAAATCTGCTTGACTACTAAAAAGCTAAATACAGTAGAAATAACTCAGCTGCCTTTATTGTGGTTGGGTTGGTTAGTTTGCCTTGCAGCTACATTATAAAATCTATGTATTGGTCTGATGAATGCTTCCAGGGCAAGTAGTGTAGACCGGGGCGCTTCATTATTACCAAGTTGAAGTTACTATCGGAACTAAGCAAATCGGCTCCAATCACATTCCGCACTGTATAAAATCGCACATCTCTATCAGGTGTTCCAAAAGTGCGATACGCGCAGGGAGTCGAACCGAACCCGAACCGGAGTTTTATAAACCGGTTTTAAGCTATTTTTGTCGAACCTTAACTGAACCCGAACCGTATTTTTCAAAATCGCAAAGAGCGAACCGGAACTGAACCGAATAATCTGAGTACTTGAGAACCTTAACCGAACCCGAACCGATTGAAAGAAGCGGTTCGCTCCGTGACGTCACACGCGTCACTTTAAAGCTGGTTTGAATTCAAAATAATAGTCATTTATGTAAGTAATCTATGCATGGTGAAACAGTCTTTTACCGTTAATTGGCTTTTAGGGATGTGCCTCAAAGAAAATTAATCGGACTCGCCGGGTAACGAGTATTCACGACATTACTCGGCCGAGTATCTATTCTGCAACGTCAAGATATGAACTCAAAATTAGGTGAAGAGCTAAGAAAAGGTCATCACGTTCGTAAAAGTCCTAATTTCGACTCAAAATCGGGTGCAGAGCAAAAATAAGTCAAAATGATAATACTTTAATGCTCGGTCGAGTATTAATTAATACTCGGACTCGGCCGAGTAATGTCTTAATACTCGGCCGAGCACTCGGACTCGACACATTCCTGCTGGCCTTACTGCGAGTTAAAATTAATGCATTATATTGGCCTGTCAATGTAAAGAAAAATTGCGTTGTACGTTTCATTTTTTAAATTGCGTTACTAGAACTATACCATTTCTTACTGTGAACCTGAACCGGAACTTTATAAACCGGTTTTGAAATTATTTTTGCTGGAGCGAACCCAAACCGAACCGTTTCAATTTATGTGAACCTTAACCGGAACTGAACCGAAATTTGAAATTGCTGTTGAACCCAAATCGAACCTGAACCGGAAAAATCAAACGGTTCGACTCCCTGGATACGCGGCCCAGGCGTGCATCAATTATCTCAAGCTGCGATGATTTCTCTCATAAGCAAATACGCGGAAAAAATTATTTTAAAATTCCTAACCAACCTCAGCGCTGTTTTAATTGAACTTTTAAAATCAAATTTCAACCAAGTTCTACGGTTTTATGACTGTAACATTAACCTTTTGTTAGCGTAATAAACCTTGGTTATTATACCATTGTGCTGCTTAGCAGGTGAAGTTTGACTCTGTCAACCGGCCGGTTGGCGTAGTGGTAACGACATCGCTATCGGTGCGGGAGGTCCAGGGTTGATTCCCAGGCCGATCAAATCGAACAAGGTGTTGCCAACGGCTCGCCACCGCTGCGACGTTGCCCAGGCGCAAAGCCGCGGAAATGGGCCCCGCAAACTCGTTACACGCTTCGGTGTATTACGGTGAGTATAATGAAGATTTGATTTGAAGTTTGACTATATCGAACCATTACCACAATACCTATTATGATCGAACATTTGTAATATTAATGTCGAAAATAAGAACAAGATTCAAGAAAAAGTTACAAACAAACGTGGTTCAAAAGATTGATTAAGAATGTCAAAACTGAAAAAGAGAAAAATTAGCGAATATAAGGCTGCTGTATCTACACAGTAGTCGTACCAATGTGCTTGGTAGGCATGCTGCATTAAATAATGAGGCCAGGGGGGATGCATCCCCCCACCCACCAGTTATTTATAAACACGTTTTTGATGAATATAATTTTTCCATAACTTGAATCTTTTCAATAACAATAAGCCTTACGCCCTAAGCGCACAAAATCGAAAAGGTACGAACAAAATGCATCATGTTTGGTGAAATGGATCATGATGACCAACACTTTGATAATAGCACTTTTTGTGAATATAAAACATTGGCCGACTTTACCACCGAGATGGCTTCTGGCCCGACGAAATGCTCTGCTCTTTTTGTTCATTTGAATATTGTTAGCTTTGATAAACATTTTGGTAATTTAAAGCTATTCCTAAACCGTTTTGCCAAAAAAGTTGAAGTGCTGTGCATTAGTGTAACCAGATTAACTGACAGCAAAGTAAAATTTTGTGAGTTGCCCGGCTATAACTTAGGCCTATACTACTGCAACTCTAACACTAGCGCAGGTGGATCCGCTATTTATATGACTGACAATATTAAATGTCAACCTTTATCCCAGACGAAAATCAAAGTGAATAAACATGCGACTGAATAAAATATACAGATAGGCCTATTGTGCGCATAAAGAATCGTTTATTGCGATAATTTATCGGCAATAACAAAATACATTACAAAAGCGATATGGGTAATCGATAAATCAAAGCTATTTTAGGCGATAACGATAATCGGTGATAAATTATCGGCGGTAACAAAATACATTACGATAACAAATTATCGGCGATAACAAGATAATTTATCGGCGATGAACCATTTATCGGCAAAAAAAAAATATATCACAAAAGCGATATTGGTAATCGATAAATCAAAACTATTTTGAGCGATAACACTAATTCGTAATAAATTTTATCGCCCATAAATCATCTCGATAAATGCCTATTTCTGCCCATAATGACCTACTAGCTGGCCTTTGCAACGCTTTTTCGCACCAATTCATTGAACTAACTTAAGATGTTTAATCTCTACTCGCACTGCTCTTACACTCATGCTCCCTCAAAACCAATGTCGAGAGAAACAAAGGAAATTCTTCCAGAAACCATGCATAACTAAAAGCGTTCTGATCTCCATCAAGAAAAAAAAGTGATGTTTAAGTTCATCTTATTTTTTGAGCGATAACGATGACAAAAAACTTTTTTTTAAAATAATATACCAACCAGTTAACTAAAATTTAAGCATTATTAAAAAAATCGCATTTCACTTCAGATTTGAAAAAAAATCAAAAAGATCCAAGTAAAACGTGAGAAATTATGCGCTCTGTTATCCCTGGCTCTACCTCGTGCCTCCGTGGCTCTACATTCCTTGGAAATTGATGGCCATACTGTTTCTGACCTGGGGTAATTTCTGAACAATTTAATGATTTGTTTTGCTCAATATGCGCTAACGTAGCACGCAAATTTGACAACTCTGCAAAGTCTGCACCTAGCTCCTTCTCGAATTCCTTAAAGGTCATGTCTCTCCTTTTATATATTCGGACGCTCCCGATCTCACAGAAATTATAATCAAGGTAACTAAATCCCTTAATATTAATAAAGCAATAGGTTATGCCGGTGTATTTCTCTCCTTTCTTAGTATTTGCTCAACAATACTAGCTCCCTCTTTCTAAGAATTGGCTCACACAGTTGAAAAGAACGTTTGTACTGTAGCGTAAGACACGCAATTAAATTTTGATAAACACATATCATCGGTTGAAAATAATATATCTAAAGCCGTTGGAATCATCTCTAAACTTCGTCATTATCTACCGACATGCGCAATCTTGAAACTTTATTATTCTCTATTACATACGCATCTGCTATATGGACTGGTAGTGGGGGTTTTTCCTGTAAATCTCAGTTAAAAAAACTGCTATCCCTTCGAAACAAAGTAGTAAAGTTAATTGGCGGCGGACTATTGAGAGATAGGACTACTCCCTTTTATTCCCAACTAGGTATCCTTAAACTTCCAGATCGTTTTAAATTAGAAGTTGGAAAATTTGTTCATGCTCATTTTAGAAACGAATTACCTGCTTCACTTTTCGATTATTTTTTTCTGACCAGTGAAGTGTCACAAAAAAAATACTAGATCTACACAGCGTCGAAGAAACTGTATCAACCTCGCTACGCCAGTAATCGGATGCAAAAATGCATTAGGTTTCAAGGAGTAAAAATCTGGAACGATATTCCCTCCGATACCCAGAACTCTTCATATAATTCTTTTAAAATTCGGTTCGAATAGCACTTACTTCAAACCTACAACTGAACATTTACTGGTGTGAGATCTTGAAGTAGTTTTCACGTAAATCACTGATTCACATTCAAAAATAAGATTAGTACCCTGGTAAACCTTTATCTTGAAGTGATCACGCATCCATTCAAGGAATGGACAATTGGGTGGCAGCTGACTAGGTGACCGAAAGGTCTATCTGCCGTCTCCCCGCGGTCATGTGCTTCCTTTTTCCTTAAACTGTATTTATTTTTGTGCTACTTTACCGCCAATGAATGTTGATGATGATGAATTATCCGAACAGTCAACATTTTTACTCACGTTTATAGCCGCTCCACCAGCTGAAGTAGGGGAGTTGTTGAAAGAGAGAGAATAACCAGGTAAATTAACAAGGTTGCAATTATTGTTGTTTAAACGAGTTTTACTCATGCAAATTTCATCAAGCTTGAAGTTCATAAAAGATAAAAGTTCTTCCATCTTTCCAATGTTTTTATTTAGGCTTACAATATTGATGTGCTAGACCTTTAGATCAGTACGACGTTGTGAAGTAGTAATTTCATTGCTAACATCCTCTAAACTTGTATATTTACTACAAAATTTTAAGTCTTGTTTGCACCAGGGGCAGCTATCATAAAAGTCGTCAGAGAACATAACTGAATTTCGTTTAAACAAGCCTTACGCAAAAAAAAGTTACAATTTCTTAATATCTGAGTCACTGTGTATAGCGATTGCACCCATGTTTTCATTTTCACGAACAAAATTTTTACCATTCCAGATCCATACATAATTATATCTCACTTCCTTGTCAGTTAGCTGAGTTTTCCAGTAAAGGTGTTTACGCAGCTTTGTCAGATTTTTGTTGACAAAGATTTTGCGCATGCCAGGAATGGGAAACTCAGATTGTTTTAATTTTTTTGCATGAATGCGGCGTTTGAACATTTGATTGCGAACTTCTCTGTTAACAAATCAAGCAATTATTGCCGGAGGTTCAGCAGATTTACCAGCTGTGTTGAATTCCGTTTATTTGCTAATCTGTGGGCAGTTAATATATCTTTTTTTCAACATTAATACCCAAAGCTTTGCATAATTTTAAGACAATATCTACCGCATCTTCCTTATTTGTCTCAGACACATCAACAAACTCCAAGTTCTGACGCCGTTCATATGGTTCAATGTTGTCAATTTTAAACTTACCAAGGTTATTTTGCTGTTCCAAATCAGCCGAATTCACAGTACTTTAAGCGCAGCTATGTCTTCGGGTTCTTTCTTGATAATTTCGTTCAGCTTTTCGACTTCTTTACTTCCGACATAATACTTGGAAGATAAAAATTCTTGAGTTGACTTAAACTCATAAATTTCCGCTTTTATTGCTTCAAGTTCATGTTTCTATTTCTCTCTTATTGTTAATATTGCTTCTTTGGCTATTTCTTTTATTTGGTTTTGTATAAAGTCTCGGTCTCACGATTTACGCAAGTTACAATAATTTTGTCCTCAGACGTGCTTGATCGGCTAGCGCTTGTTGTTTGCCATTTCAGTAACAGCGCTGTTCAGAGAAATATAAAATATCCTAAGGTAACGCTTAAGTACTTAGCGCTTAGACAAAAAGAAGAGGTGAATTGTTGATGGAAAGATGTACATTAGGAAGGGGTTGACTTAACTTTGGGGGAATAACTAGCACATTAGATTTGAAAGGATTACTGTATTTGTTAGTTTATTAGCCGCAAACCATTCGTAGATATCATTTAGATCTTTTTTCACATCAAAGCCTAATTTAGATCGGTTCGGGGCTGAAAACAATAAGCAAGTATCGTCTGCGAAAAGTCTGGGAGTACAATGAACAGATGAAGGCAAATCATTAATGTATAATAAAAATGGAAAGGGTCCCAGGGTTGAATCCTGGGGAACCTCGTAGTCATTGGATAGTAAAGGTAAAGGTACGGGACAGCGGGTGCAAGCACACATTGTTTAGGCCATTTTCAATTGTCGGCTCATTACAATTTTCAATCACGAATGATTGAACGCGGTTAAGGGACATAACATGACGAACAACACATACACAAAACCCTTCGCACTTCCGCTTGTGCCGAGCGCCTGGCGCGAAAGCTGCGAATACTATTTTTAAAGTCTTTAGTATGACCCGACTGGGAAGAAAACCCCAGTCTACCGGCTACCAAGTGGACGCTCTTAACCAATACACCAAGCGCCGGTTTCATTGGATAGTAATGGAGACTCGTGTTGTTAATGGAAACAAATTGTTTTCTTTCTAAAAAAGCTCGGAGGAGCAAGTAGACAAATTCCTTTTAACGGCACAGAATCGAATAGCGAGTAGACATATTCTGTGCCGTCAAAAGGAATTTGCCTACCCGCTGCAAATTCTCCGATAGTTGGATTGTAAAATTCATCCATATTCTGCCAATCACAAGCGTCCTTTAACAACCAATCACAGCCCTTTAACTTTTTTTCCTTTTTTGTTGCAGATTTTTCGCTGAAGCTGATGATAATATATAGACCACCTTTTTCTTCTCAATTTATTCTCGCGTTGAACTCTTAAGAGAGCGAGACGAAAATGTTTGGTTCGAAAACAGTATTTTTCAAGACTACCTAAATTTAAAATATGTTTTCTGCGTATTATAAATTTGTTGGGAAATTCTGTACCACCAAAGAGCTTTTCGTAAACAGTATCAAAACTCACAATATAAGTTGTATAGGCCTATATCGAAAGTATTTAAAAACTGGCTGTGAAATCTCTTTCAAGACTAACCGAAATAAACTAACCCACATCAAAGAACTGTCGAAATCTAATTACTATCAACTTATCTTTCGTAATAGCAGTAGCATGTCTGACACATGCAAAATAATCAACAGAAGTCTTAGAAAACCCAAGAAATCTGCAGCCTTATTAACTTACATTAAGAATGAAGGGAAGCGTATTTCTGATCCAATCGCCGTTTGCAACACAATGAATAAACATTTTTGTAACATCGGACATAAAGTGGCTGAAAAGTTTTTTAACGATTGACAAGCTAAACAACGAAACAAACAAATTTTCGATCAACGCATTCAGTCTTCCATTTTTTTGAAACCAACCGACGAACATGAAGTAATTGATATCATTGATACTCTAAACTCGATTAAACCACCAAGAATTGAAAACATTCCTTGCCGCCTAATGAAAGATGCCAGGTTCATTATTGCTCCGCACATAAAACGTATAATAAATGCGTCATTTAATTCTGGAAAATATTCAGATATAATTAAATTGGCAAAAGTTATTCCTTTGCACAAAGGCGGCTCTCGCTGTGATCTCACCAACTATAGACCGATTTCCTCGTCATCGCCATTCAATGAAATATTTGAAACTGTTATAAAAAGTTCGCTTTGTCAAAATTTGGAATGAATACAACATATTCTCTCCTCAAATTGGTTTTCGCCATAACTATTCAACGGCTCAAACTATCACTCAACTTCATGAGTTTATTTTAAGTAAGTTGGATAAAGGTCAATTAGTCTGCGGAATATTTATGGATCTTGCAAAAGCTTTTAACACGGTGAATCACGTTATTTTGCAATACAAACTTGAGCAATATGGCGTAAGAGGTGTAGCCAATGACATGATCAAATCTTATCTTACCGATGGAAAGCAACTTGTTAAGGTTAATAACTGTTTATCCGAAGAAAAAATTATTGACATTGGTGTTCCACAAGGTAGTGTTCTCGGTTCCTTGCTTTTCTTAATCTACATAAACGATTTAACACTTTGTACTAAATTTGATGTTGTACGCGGATGATATTGTTCATGCTATGGCTCATGAAAATCCAACGACACTGCAAACCACGAACTAGCAAAAATTGATAATTGGCTGAGCGTAAACTGTCTGACTCTAAACAAAAGTACCGCAGTACTTTTGTCGGCACTTTTCTAAAAAGTTCAAAAAAGAAAGTACTGCAATATATTTTGTTGATCTTTAATTAAAACTGTAAAGTTTCATATTAACTGGGCCTATATAGCTATTAGTTAGCTTGTTTGCTTTTCTTACTTTCTGCATCTCGTCAATAAATTTGAACTACTACAATTAAATTACTCAATATCGTAGTGTTACCGGTAGTACTTGATACGGCACAATTTACGAATTACAAACTATACACCAGCCATTAAAAAACGGTACAAAATAAGCTATAGTTAGAAGTTAGTGCAACAAAAACCAGGAGAAATGCAGCCACCCTCGCTCATAGGAATGGGGTGCACGCACAAAGCGAAAACATTTTTTATTGGAGACCATTTTTTGCGCAGAATGCGTCAAAACGATTTTTTAGGGATTCTAAATGAGGACCCCAGAACCAGAAGTGGCCTACGCGGAAGTTTTCAATGGAAGGAGTTCGTCATATATCATAATGACGTCAAGCCTTATAGTGAAATCTATAAATAGAAACAGAATTTTAACATAGAGCAGGGTTACCCAATTGTTTTCAAAGTACCAGATTTGATAATGCAAAAGTGCTGCTCGAGGAGTCGAGGGCCAATAACATTTAGGCTAATTTTATGCTTCTCTATTTTTGAAAATTTGTTACACTCCGGATCATCACGTAGGTTGAATGGTTCAACTTTTTCATGGCGCTTAATTTTCTTGTCTGTGATTATCAGAAAGCACTAAAAGCTGTAAGTTAGATTCATGTGATCATAATAATAGACGATACTTCGCGCGACAAAGGACGAGGTCAACATGAAAACTCATCGCGAGACTGGAATGTTGTGTTTTTTTTATGTGTATGTTACATGCCCGATTTTGTCTGGGCAACTAATAAATATTTTCTGATTCTGACCCTGGATATAGAGCAGTGATTCTCAAACAGTTATTTCTACTGCTTCCTTTTTATACTTTCATCACCTCATTATCAGGAGATAAGTTTTAAGAGGGGCGTACGCTGTACGCAGACATTTTTTATGGTGGGGTTGCGTGAGTGCGAACACACGTTTTACTTTGTGAGTTATGAATTATGATACAGCAAACGATTAAGTTGGTTGGATTAAATAGGCATATGCGCGAATAAATCTCATAACGAAACTGACAGAGAGCGAATAACCTACAAAGTAAGACGGGAAGAGCTGCTGGAATAGACGATCATAATCAGCAATGATTAGTTTGAAAAATTGAAACATTATAAATACTCATCGTGCTGACACGAGTAAATATAATACCAGCATCGAAAATGTAGTATGCTATTAAAGCAAGCCTCAGCCCATAACTGTAGCCTACCATTCTAACCTAGCTGCCTACTGTGCCAAGTTTCGGCGTTGACTAAGAGCTATCGTCTATTATCAGTTGTCACTAAACTATCTCGGCACCGGTATCACCGCACGTGGTTCGTGACTGATTCGCCTTCGATCTCAAAGCTGCCTGTCAATTTCGCGAAATCTTATTCTCACACTGACTCAAACTTTTGTTTTTAAAGAAGATTTTGCGAAAGTGCCGAGTACCGCCTAAAAATTGAGAAGTAAAGTAACAGCACTGCGGTGCCGGTACTTGTTTCCAAAAGACTGGCGGTACCGGAACTAAAAAGTACTGCGGTACTAAAGTACCGCGGTACTGCTCACCTATGCTAATAGCTAACTTTTATCATTTCATGCTTTCATGACTTGCCCGTGCAAATTTGACATGAGTAGGCTTCGCAATCATAACACCTTCACCGTCAGCTTTTGGCTGCAGGCGTATGGTGTCCTGGCCTGTTATAAAAAAAAGCAATGCTTCCATCAGTTCAGGCTTAGCTAATTGATGGTAGAGCTATTTCAGTCTCTAAACATAATCCCGGAGGTGCAAGATGACTGTATTGTTTGTTCGCCTGACTCCTTTCGGTTTATTGCCTGACTCATTTGTCAACTTAGCCAAATGTATTTCATTTTGATATTTTTCTGCGATCAACAAAGGCATTTTCGTTACGATTTGTTTCATGCAGCACCATATCGGCGTATAAGCAATTTTGATTTTTAATTTGTTTTAATTAAAAAGACCATGAGAGGCCACAGACCTAGGTTAATTGTATTTTTTCCACTAAAAATCGGTGAAGACCAAAAAAAGATCTTCATGTCCGCAGATATTGTGTTTTCACTGAAAATATTGGTGAACACTGCAAATAAAATTGGGTAGAGCTTTTGATAAAACTCCACTTAACCCAATTCATATTTGGGTAAAACACCATTCACCCAAAATATTTTGGGCATAAATCGATATGCCTAAAACATAACTTCGATAATTTTTTTGGGTAAAAACGATTTTGGGTAAATATGAAATTTTGTGGGCAAATACAATTTGTACCCAATTTTTGGGGGTAAACACACCTTCTACCCAAGTCCGACTTTTTCGCTCTTGGGTAATGTTTTATACTTAACAAAATAATTTTGGGTATCTTTGAAAATTACCAAACGTAAAAAATTTCGTTGCATTATTAAAATAATTTTACCCAAGTTTTAAATTGAACTAATACAAAATTTACTCAAACTTTCAAGTTCAAATTTCTGAAGAATATTTAGTGAATACGTAACTTTCACTAGTTTTTCCTTTGCTGTATGCTGCTGAAATCTTATAAGCATATAGCGTTATGCAGATGATGAAGGCAGCAGCAGCGTGATGCAACTTTTCCTCAGGGTCATTTAGAGTCAAGCAGCCACCCTTATACCGACGGATAAATCAAAATCTAAACAGTGGACTTTTATTGTTATTCAGATTAACGAAAATAAGCAGCATTCATATGAATTCTCGATATACCCTGGTGCTGCTGCTTGGACTCCTGTGAGGTCAAAGTTAATACATTTTGAAATAGAATGCTGTAAAGTTTCTTCTAAAAACTACGCATAAAGAAGGACTTTCTGTCTTTGAAATATTGTTTCAGATGTTGACATCTTGATAAATAATAGAGCGTTGCAGTTTCGAGGTGCTATAAAGGGGGAAACTAGCACTCACTTTGCTAACATTAAGCTAAGTGGTTTGGGCCGAAGTGCCTAGTCATGAACCCCTTCAAATATTTTTTGGCGACGCCACTACGACCTGTCTATTTCCTGAAGGTGCGCGAATCCTGTTAGGGTGACCTTCCCAACTGAACAAGTAAACTAACTGACTTGTTTTTTGCACGGTTGTTGTCAATGCTCGACGTCAAACAAAAAAGTTGAATTACAGATCTCGAGTCTTACTAAGCTATTTTGACTGTTAAAAGCTATTATCGGATATACTGTACGTGCATCTATTGGCCAATCAATTTAAAGTGATAGGCTCTCCTATGCTGTGCAAGTAAAAAAAGTTTAGTGGGTTGTGTGCACTAATTTTTTCTCTGGACAACAGCCCCGGATTAAAAAAAAGGGAATTTAATCTAACCTTTATTAGGCTCAGTATAAACGGACAGTGTGGAGAACAAACCGACAAGCTCGCTTTTACTGTCGTCAGGAAAAGGGGACTAGGTGCTTGGTAGAAACTACTTTTCCTTTTTATTGCATAGATTGACCTAAATATTATTAGATACGCTGTTTTCAGATAGGTCGGTAGCTGAGCAAATACGCGTACACTAAAGATTATAGGCTAAAACATTGACTGTAAGAAATTTACGCAACGCAGTAAAAATTTGCAAGAGGGATGGTTGAAACTGAAGAACTTGAACGTTATGGAAAATATCTTAACAGCCATAATGTAATACAGTTCACAACAGTTTCAAAGATTTCATTTTTTTTATAGAATTTCTTGGCTGTTGCATGAACAAAAGTGAGGTAGGCATTAACGTTTAGGCCCCAGAAAACGTTTTAGTATAACGAAGTATGGAAATGGGTAACCAGATTATCGAAAAGCTCACTTGTGCAATATCTCCTTTAACATTCGCAACACTACTAGTACTGTAGCGTATTTAGGGGGGCATTGGGCCATGCCCCCCCTTTTGACTCTGCCTTTTAGTAAACAAAGAACAAAATTAATTGTGCCAAGTAACTGAAATATGTCATACTCTTTTGATGGTTTCTGTAGCTTATGGGTAGGGACGGATCTAGGGGGGTAGGGATGAGGGGTATGCATCCTCTACCAGCCATTTCAAAGTTATTTTGGATGTATACAATTTTTCCATAATTTCAAACCTCTTCGATAGCGATAAGCCTTCCGCCTTGAGCACGCATAATCAAAAATGTAAGAACAAAATGCATCATATTTTGCGAAGCACTCAGATTAGGGTCAAACAATTTGAACAAAATTTGCCTGAAAATTATTCAAAACGCACTAAAATAACCATTAGAGCATGTAAATTTTCAAAAATTTTCCGAGGGAGCATGCTTCCGGGCCCCCCTTGAGACTTTCTTGCTTCTCAATCAGCTTCAAATTTGTTTTGCCGAAAAAAAATGCTCTTGCAAAAAGTGTGGAAATTATGACTCCCCCCCTTTTACAATTTTCTCGCTACGCCACTGAACACATACCATAGGTCTTCAAGTGTAAACCAATCTGAAAAGTCACAAGGTGCTAAAGAGAATAGATTGCATTCGAAATACCTAACTATATACAGGTAATAGTATAGCAATCGCAAAATATAGCCCCCTTCTTTTGCCAGCTTGAAAGCCATACTTTTGTGTGACAAATCATTGGCAATTCAAGATAAAATTGGACTACATTTGTTCATTTGCAGATAGTATTTTATTTTAATTTAAGAAAATATTTATTTGCGAAGAGCCTGTACACTGATCACTGCATGCAGCGAAAATAAAATCAAATTTTTAAAAAATATTGGGTATAGAGTACCCAATATGACGTATTTTCAAAAATGCCACTAGTGAAATATTATTATGATTCTTTGTTTTATATACAAATCGGAACATATAAGTTACTAGAATATCAAAATCGCCCTCTCGTGAGATCTCCGTATGGAATGTAGGTGGTAAGTATAGGCGTTAACTAGACTCTGAGCAATAACATAATAACTCATCCGATACTCAGCGAATGAGCGATGATGGCAGCAAGAACAATTTTTGGGTATTCGTTGCTTAAAAACATTTGGGTAGCGAAAACCAATAAAAATTAATTGGGCTCTTGACTTGGGCTAAATAGCCCAACGCATAATGGTTAGTAGTCAGTCAGTATACTCCATTTGGGTAATCTGCACCCAACTTAAAAAATTGGGTTTCTCAACGTTATTACCCAAAATGTTTACCCAAAAAAATACCCAATTTTATTTGCAGTGAAGAACAAAAAAAAGGTCTTCGTTGTTCGTGATGAGGCCCCTCATTTTCTCTGAGGCCCCCCATTTTCTCCGAGGCGTTGGGCTTCAGCCTGTCTAGCCTATAGGTAAATCCGGCCCTGCCATAGGTAGGCCTACACTGCAAATAAAATTGGGTATTTTTTTGGGTAAACATTTTGGGTATTAACGTTGAGAAACCCAATTTTTTAAGTTGGGTGCAGATTACCCAAATGGAGTATACTGACTGACTACCAACCATTATGCGTTGGGCTATTTTAGCCCAAGTCAAGAGCCCAATTAATTTTATTGGGTTTTCGCTACCCAAATGTTTTTAAGCAACGAATACCCAAAAATTGTTCTTGCTGCCATCATCGCTCATTTGCTGAGTATTGGATGAGTTATTATGTTATTGCTCAGAGTCTAGTTAACGCCTATACTTACCACCTACAATCCATACGGAGAATCTCACGAGAGGCGATTTTG